>JAQAHW010000030.1:5530000-6730000 GCA_027580185.1 Tuta absoluta
AATTTGAAGATGGCACCCCATGATGATGATGATAATGGGGAGTAAGGAGAGCAGTCGTGGCGGTAGAGTCAGTTGATGGGAGCGCGGCATTTGATTGATGAGGGAATAATGATCTTGTTAAGGCGGTTATGTGAAGAGGGGTATACCGGTATAGGCAGTAAACGAGGAAAAAGGGCGTCGATGTAGACATGGGCAGCTGTAGGGTTACATTTACCTCTCTATGTGCCTTCGCTTTGTGCGTGACGAGCCCCGTCTCTGTAGCGAACAACAAGTGACAGGTGTCACACGGGACTCTCCCGTGCTGTATCCGAATGTGGTTCACGCGAGTTTCTTGTTTTCTGCAATACATAATAATAAATATCACCGTGTGATGCCGGCTTAGAATAGTATCACCAAATTTCTTTCCAATTAAGGGACTCGAAGATAGAGGGAGGGATGACAACCTGTCACTATGGCGATAAACTATTTTCAGAATGACCCTCAAACATTTTTCAGACGAGGCTTAAATATCCGTTTTATGCGGCCGTTTACGCTCTACTTACCCCGCAAGGGATTATAGGCGTGATATGTGTGTGTGTGTCTATTTTGTAGTACAGTGAAACCTGTTTAACTGAGATCTCATAGTGTATACGATTTTTTCTCACTTACTAAGTTTCTCAATTAGCGAGATTTAAGAGGTCAGTAATTTCCATGAAAATTAACCAAATTGCCTGTGAGGTATAATAAAATAATAAATAAAAATTGTTTTTATTTTCTCCCAAAGACAATAACATAAAATTATCAATTTAAACATAAGTTAATCAATCTGTGATTGGGAGACAGGAGCCTAAACTAGGATGAAACCTGTGTCATAGGTCTCCTGGACCCCACCCTCGGATTACAGAGTAAGACATTAAATACAAGGGAAGACATTTTTTAAGAACACTGTTGCTTTGAGTAAATTACATGCCATGCAGAAAAAGAATATGAATTAAAAGCAGGTATAGCAGTTTATGTGTAGGTGTAAAAGTATAGGTCTATGTTATTGTAAAAAGTAAGTATGTGTGAGTGTGTGTGAAAGTGTATGTGTGTGAGTGTGTAGTGCTTCACTTCAAGATAGTAAAAAGTTTCTCAGTCTCAACATAATCCAATGTCAAAAGCCATTTAGTCACAGACAATTTACATTCATTTTTTCTCATTGGATATATGTTGAGGATTTTATTTATATGGTTGTACAGGCGACCACCTAAAAAGAAGAAAAATCTCTGGGCTAAGGTAGCAGATACTGAAGGCGTTTGACATATATCATAGTTAATTCTTTTCTTTAAAATTGGATTAGGTATAGACGTGTGTTTTGAAAATCTTACATATAGAGGTTTAACAATGTCATAAATGATAAATATAATTATAGAGGTCAGCGATTATTATTAAACTCAAACTTCTCCAGGCCGGATATATGAGAGCTGAAAAGATATGAATAATTGTCTCAATTACAGAGGCATATTTAGCTTTTTGTATCAGTTATGGAGGTAAATATGGGAAAAATAATCAAAAGTAAATCTCTGATAATGAGGTTATTAATTCTCGTTAAAGATATAATTAGATGCAAAAGTGTGATGATCGCCGTGTGATGCCGGCTTAGAATAGCATCACCCTATTTCTTACCCATGGGTGTCGTAAGAGCCGACTAAGGGACTCGAGGGATGTGTATTGCAATTTTAGGCGATGGGCTGACAACCTGTCACTATAGTGATACACAATTATCTAATTGACCCTCAAACTTCTGTCAGATGTGGTGTTAATATCCGTTTTACGGCCGTTAACGCTCTGCCTACCCCGTAAGGGATATAGGCGTGATTTATGTATGTATGTATGTATGTAGATGCAAAAGTGCCGGGACCTGGTGGAGAGTATCAGTTATAGAGGTTTCTCAGTTATCCAAGTCCCAGTTAACCATGTTTCACTGTATTATCAAAAAGGCGTGTCTGGTTGTAGCTGGCTCCGGTGTGGCAGCGGCGCGCTAAGGATGACATAATCCACAACATTTAATTTTACGTAAGATACTAAAATTATACCGCGTGTTACAAAATAAGAAGTAAAGCCGAGAGGGTGTAAAAGGGACCCTTGTAAAGAGTCTATTGACAAAAAATTAAAGCCGTAGTGTCGATTTTTTAAATTACGGAAATAATATTTTTATATCAAATCACTCAAAACATTTATCGTTGCATCGCAGCACTACTTTGACAGTTTAAAGTTCAACTGAAGTTGCCGGCGCAGCGAAATTCGATATACATTGCTTGTTAATTCATGGGCGTAATCATTTCTATGAACTGAAGATAACCAGAAATGTATGCCAAACCGAAATTCGTTGGAATGGAAGTGTAGTACTGACCTAGACTAGTGCTGTTATTATTTCATCGACTGATGCATATAACACCTTGTATATATCGTTTAGAGTGTTTGGGATACTTATTAAGATACACATATTTTTATAATTTTTAATGCAATCATTTCTGAAATATTTTGAAAAGATGTAAAAACTTCCTAAGTTAGGATTACTTTGAAAAAATCCTTTGCTTATAGTAAAAAAAAACATTGGAGAAGACTTCATTCATTCATTTGTCAATGTCAATCAGTTTTTTTTTATAAAGGTCATAGAGGTGGTAGGCAAATGAATTTTGTTTTCAGCAGCCTAGTTGTTGGAACTAAACTAAAGCACTTTTTAAAATTTATAATCTCTGATTATGAAACAAAATAAAATAAAAAGAACTTGCCCTTTATTTAATGATGCGTTAAACTATCTATTAAAAATATAATAGTGTCTTGTTAGAAATTTGAAATGTTGTGGATAGTTTACAACTTTAGGCATCACACGGCATCCAAGCCGGCATTACACGGCATACGGTTTACTGTTCCTGTGTAAAATAAATCTTAAATAAATAAATAAAGTAATTTAATGTTCATTTACCCGTGGCTACTCACCGGAACGTCTGTCCGCAGTGCTCGCAGAGGTAGCTGGCACCGGCGTGGCTTCTGTAATGCTCGCGGGCACGTGTGCTGAAAACATTATTTTAACACACATAAAAGTTGCAAATATCAGAATATTAAAGAGCATCCAACCTATTTGGCATACCTAATCTTCTAAGTGTTCACCGTAAGGGCCCCACTATGAAGACATGAAATGTTGGCGGCCACTGATGGCACTTGCGGCAATCGACAGAGAAAAATATTACAAAACGAAAGTGTTACATGATAAAATGTGTGTGTGAGCAAAATTCTCGCTAAGTACTAATTGTTGAAAGACGTTGATAAAGAAGTTCCTATTACATACACAACACATACATACATACACATATCACGCCTATAATCCCTTACGGGGTAGGCAGAGCGTAAACGGCCGTAAAAAACGGACATCTACGCCACGTCTGACAAACATTTGAGGGTTAATTGGAATATTGTGTATCTCCATAGTGACAGGTTGTCAGCCCATCGCCTAAATTTGCAATACACACCCTCGAGTCCCTTAGTCGCTTCTTACGACACCCACGGGAAAGAAATGGGGTGATGCTATTCTAAGCCGGCATCACACGGCAAATTAAACGTTTAAATTATAATCATGAATATCAGAATATTGACGAATTTTGACATTAAAAATGTTTGTGTTATACAGGGTGTAAGGGACGGTCTACCGAAAACTTTGCAGGCACGATCAGACCATGAAACTGAACAACTTTTACTATAGAGCCTGTTTCCATAGAAAGTCAGTCAGCTGATTGGTAATTTTGTATGGGAGGTCGAAATTTTTCCTCTTGATACTCGTCTTGAAGCTACATCTAATACCGGCCGTCACTAAGATAGATGATAGATGGATAGATTTAATGTTTATTGCATAATTAACAACACACACATACATTCAACAGTATAAGAAAAAAAAGTGTAAATACATTTCAGAATTAAATAGGGTAAATACTTACACAGTTAAACGCACATGTGTGCTGCAGCGATGCAAAGGGCCAAGGCTCAGTGCAAGGGATGCCCAAAAGAGGGCAGCACTGGTTTTCAGCCATTACCCCGGAGTGAACGTTGCGTTGCACTAACATTTTTTCAATTTCTTATTTTAATTTATAATCGTTCCATAAGGCCAAATAAGGGTCAAGTAAACTAATGCGACTTACATAGACCTCTTGACCTGCCCGCACTGCCGACAGACGAACTTATATCTGTGCGCGAACGATAAGTGCCGCCTGTGCACCGTAGAGTTCTTAGACCGCACGTGACAAAACTCGCATTCGTACGGTAGCCTCTGTAAATGAAATACGTCCATTTTCTTTGTCATATTTATATTTTTGCATAATACTTATTTTGTCATAATACTATTGGAGACTATTTTATTTTTGTCTAACTATTTTCTCGCATAATGGTTTTTGGAATACTGATTTGACGACTATTTTTATTTAATTTTAAATACATATCTTTGAATACCTAAGGTACTCGAGGGTGTGTATTGCAATTTTAGGCGACGGGCTGACAACCTGTCACTGTAGTGACACACAGTTATCTGATTGACCCTCAAACTTTTGTCAGACGTGGTGTTAATATCCGTTGAACGGCTGTTAACGCTCTGCCTACCCCGTAAGGGATATAGGCGTGATTTATGTATGTATGTATCTTTGAATACCATATTACAACCGATTGTCAAAAATAGGTCTGTTAGGTTAGAGCCGTGACCATAACGCACGAGCCGAGCGAGTGGAGCGAGTGTGCCGCGGCAGCGGCCGGCGACGTGCTAGAACCGAATCAGGGCATGGTACTCTGACAATGCTCCATAAGAATTATGACTTGATATTGTTATGCTTTATTCCATTTATAGTATTGTATTTTATGCTTTAAAATGGTTATGGTAATATTTGTTAAGCATTCATCAATTATGCTTAAAGTGTTATGCTTACACAATATTATGCGTAAGTATCATTAGTTTAAATAACAATATGCCATTCTAGCCTGTTGAATAAAGCGCTCAAAAGGGGGTCTAGAGTGCGCGGGCGGTAAGCTAAGTTTTCTTTTCGGAAATATGTTAAGCGTCCATGTGTATGCTCCGTTTATTTAAGGATGACCAATAATGTAAACAAACTTTTTATGTAACTGACAGTTACGTGCTGTCATTTACATACAAAGTTTGTTTACATTATTGGTCATCCTTAAATAAACGGAGTTTAGTAAACATACTAAAAGCCCTGGACACTGGATGGTTGGCCGGAGTGGGGGGAGGGGGGGGAAGCTCCCATTTTTAGGTTTTTCATTTTTATTTTGTAAATTGGTGCGTTCTAGACAGAAACTTTCAAGGAATAACAAAAGGACTATAAAATTATCTACAAGGTATACCTATATACCTTTTTCAGATTTGCAACCGTTTTCGAGCTACACCTTTGGAAAGGTGACAATTTTGAAACATTTTACTATACCAACGTATTACTGTTGTTAACACTCAATCTTGTCAATTTTATGTTTTATTTTTTTTAAATTGTGACTCCACGGTTCATCTGGTCGTTCACTGATTCGATGTCTGACTTGCTATGATGACGATTACTTTTTCATCCTTTTAGATTTAGAGGGTCCTGTTTCAAGATGGTCAAGGGTCAAGATTTATTCTTCCTCTATGATTTGCTCATCTTCAGTTTTAGGCATTTCCTGTTTTCTGGGATACACACGCCATTGAGGCATTTGCCTTGACAGTGAAGGCATGCCGCTGAACAGTTCAGTCTCTTTCCTACATCCGCATTTGCCACTACTGCAATCCTTGGTGCAGCGCCAAAATATTGTTTGCAGTAAGGCCTCTGGTGCTGGTGCATCTTCCGTTTTTATGGGCTCCAGGATGTTTTCAACTGATTTCCACCCCCACCCCCTTGCCTGTGGAGGCAGCTCGTTCCCAAGCCACTGCTGCACTTGATAGTAGGTGCGCCGGGAATGCTGTTTAGCGGCACTTTCAGTGGGTGGGAGAGAGCTGATATCAGGCTTTAATTTTGCTACTGACCTCACCACATAAAAGACACTTGCCAGTATTCATTGTGAAATAGTTGATAACTTATACGATAATTGAAAATATTTGTGGCTGCTAGGGGTAACGCAGGGGGCGTTACCGGATTGGCTACCGGGCCAAAAATTTTAACATATTAGTATCGGTAACAAAAACATAAGCCCGAAGGCATGATTCTTTTTATTAATGACACACTTTTTTGACAGTGGGTATCTGAGATATGAAATTATTTTCAAATCTTAACCGATACCAACTGTTATTGAAAATGCATCTCTAACTGTTTCCGCCTTCACCACGAGGAGCTACTCCCAGCTTATGTTTTGTGACTTTTTCGAGCAATAATCTATCACAAAATGGCTGATCATTCTATTGGATAACATTATTGCCACTATAACTCCTAAACGATATAATAGCGCTTAAAACGTTAATTTTTCCGCCATTGGCTGTACAAGACATAATGACGTGTCATTATACAGCTTTGCAGCTAATTTTTGCCATACAAAACTCTATTATATCTCTTTGGGCTCTATTATAAAGTTTTGTTCCTGCATTAAAGATAAGTAGTTACAAGAGCAATAATAAATGCTATTGGAAAATTCGGAACACATGAGGCGCTATGACGGTAATTGGTAGCCCCTACGGCTGTATAAAGTGTTTCATCTGATCTGTACAGTCGCCATACAATTCGCAAATAAAGCGCTTAAGGCGCTACTGAAGAGTCTACTATACATTAGTAATGCCTCTTTACACTCTTAAGCACTATGGAAGCAACTTCTCTTTTCGAGTGGGATACCGAGTCGTCTAACGACCCGATGAACCCTGGTGTCAGAGTTTTTCAACCGCCTACTACTTGTAGTAGGCCTCTGACATGGTTGTATAACGACCGCCGTCTAAGTAATCATAGACAGCAACCGGGACCGACGGCTTAACGTGTCCTCCGAAGCACGGAACCATTTCTTTTCGGACAATCAGGTGGTTCACCCTGCAATGTCCTAACCAGACCGGGAACAAACTCACAAAGTGATAAATATCAATTTTGTGAGTGTCCCACCGAGAATCGAACCCGGAACCTTTGCGTCGCAGGCAGTCGCACTACCACTGCGCCACATCGGCCGCAACTTACAGCTCCTCTTTAACTCTTTACTCTTATCCATCTCATGGTGCTATAAATTTATATTTTTAAAATGATGTAACTCGAAAACGATAGGATAACTAAAAAAATTATCAAATAATCATTTGTAGAGAATTTTATAGTCTATCTTTTAGTCTTAGAAAGTTTTTCTCTAACACGCTCCGTTAATGAGATATAAGCGGAAAACCAAAAAATGGGCGCTTCCCCCCCCTCCCCCCACTTCGGCTAACCTTCCAGTGTCCAGGGCTTTTAGTATGTGTACTACCCAAGGACGCTTAACATATTTCCGAAAAAAAATCTTAGCTTACCGCCCACGCACTCTAGAACTGCTTATCCAATGGGCTATTCTATATTAAAACAAAAAAAAATATGGAAATGGATAGGGAACCCAACACATTATACAAAAAAGTAAGCTTACCGGGTCATGTATTGCCTTGTGATTTTGAAACGTATTTTCTGATCCGAATCCCATGAAGCATAGCTCACATCTATACTCAGCATTCTTGTAAATCTCAGATTCTTTTCTCATCAAAACGTCTTTAATAATGTCTTCTTTGAGCATCAGTAGGATATTGAAGTTGAAATCTTTGGAGAATTTTGCTAATGATTTAGTCGTTTGACTTCCTTTTCTCATTCGTCTTTCTTTTATCCATTTAAGATCTTTAAGTGGTTTTTGTTTCACTGGTAAAATGTTTCTTTCCACATATTTCTTATTGATATATTCAAATAATCTGTTTTGGCTCGTATTTTGTATGTTATTGCAGATTTTAATCACATTGTTTACTTCCGCTTGAATTATCCAATGTTCTACATCATCTAATAATTTATGGTCTATTGTATCATCAATATCCAAATTGATTTTAGATATATGGTTGTTTAATTGCGATTGACTCTTTGTTAAATATTTTTTTAATATGTAATAATAGAATAGTTCTTTATCAGAGTCCATAAGTTTAGTGAAATGTTTATTTTTAAAGTCTTCAATTCTTGCCTTCTGTATATTTTTTCTTTTTTTGCCTCTACTTAGGCTATCATTTTGCGTATCTATCTCATCATCAATTAGTCCTTCCTCAGGTCTAGAGGGTAAATTATCTGCAGTTTCTTTATCCAATATGTTCTTTGTGTCATCCGGTACACAATTACATTGCAATATGTTCATCAACTCCAGTGATGTGTTAAGATTTGACCTGTCTAATGTTTCAATGTATGAAGTAGTTAGCTAGAAAAAATAAAAAATTTTAAACAAACAATAAAGCACAATTCATTCTGTGGCAGTGAGCAAAGGTCTTTAAGTAAATGATTCTATTTGCCATTTCTCACAAAATATTACAAATAATAATGACCCTTGCCTTCAATTAAGTATAATATTGTATTTGTATTGCAATACCCCCAATATGGGGAAGCCAGTGTCTAGCAGTGAAATGAAGTGGTGTATTGTTGTGTATATGACAAAAAAAATAATAATTTGTCAATTGTCATTGAGAGAAATTAAATCTCTAGGTACAGCTGTTATATTAGGCAGATGGACATGCCTATCAGACATTAACTCTAAATATGTTTCTTAATTTTTTGTAAACACATCCCAACATATGCTTGGATAATATTACATACATATAATCACGCCTCTTTCCCATAGGGGTAGGCAGAGACTACATCTTTCCACTTGCTACGATCCTGACACACTTTCGGTTTGGATAATATTGGATGTAAAAATATAACTTGTAAATACTTTAAGGGGTGAACCAGTCTATGAAACTGAACAACTTTTTCCTAAGGAGCATAGGTTGAAATATGAAAAAAAAATTGGAGCATGCATACAAAATGTTCTAGCTGACCGGATCAATTTGTATGGGAGGTCCAAATATTTTTTATCTTCCTATTTCAAAATATGTTTTTAGTATGGCTCCATATACTGGTTAAGTTTTGCAACAATTTTTTTTTTAATGATTGTTAGTTACTCACTGCATGTATCTTTATAAGATGACTCGCTAGCAAAGTGTTAGAGGCTTTACATTTTTGTCTAAAGTCTGAAGACTTCTTGAGCAAGGCCCAGCAGAAAACACAAATGTGTTGTGGTAAGCCATCAGTAGACGTTATCTGAAAGAAAACAAATTGGTAATATAAAATTTTAATGTTCAATGTATGTATCTCTTTATTATGCATTCTTAAAACTAATAAAGAAAAACGACGATTTCTATTGACGAATAATGTATTTTTTGGGGCTCAAATAACAACCAGTTCTTGAGGTATTGAATGTTGAGGATTGAGGTTATGACTGGTCACAAAATGGTCCAAATATGGAATAGCTGAAAGGGGGGAACATTGAAAATGAATTAAGGAGGCTGTAGCTGTTGAATCAATAGGTACATAGAAAAAGTTTGACCAAAACAAGACTCACCGGCACCCCGCAAATCTCGAAATACATTTGTTTCAAGGAATGATCTAAACTTATTAATTTGATATCAGTACTTAAACAGACTCTACAACATTGGAGATCACCTCTATAAATGCTTACGTTCATATTTATGATGTTACCGCACAAATTACAATTTAATAAGTTTACGGCACAAATACAAATAAATAAACAACAGGTTTTGAACCTGAATTCAAAGCCTGAACTGACATTGGCTTTACTTGACATTAGGCGCCATCTATTGTTGAGTAGCGGTATTTTCACATTGATGTGTTGAAAACCACCCATGCACTATTGGGTCTATCAAAATTCTCTTTCGGAAAGTGTGCCCTATGAAAAAACCTTTTAAAGGCAATCAATATTTATTTTTATTTAGTTGAATGCTGTTTGTTTTTTGTTTGTTTCTCTTGCGGTGTGGAAGATATTCAAGATCGAAAGCATTTTTCGTGCTGCTTCTTGTATTACAAGTGCTAGCCATGGCAGGAATATGCATAACTTGTCTAGCTACACAGAATCTCATTGATATGAAGGAAAAAGACTGGACCGTGTTCGATCTGCTACTTCATCCTATTAGTAAGGTAAAATGTGAATTACAACTTCTTCTTTACTGTGGGACACCGGGTCGACAAACTTCCCAATAAGACCTGGAGAGTTTAAAACCAAAGACCTATTAATTGTAGCTATGTTGTGGGGTAAAATCAAGGTTGAGATGCATCTAAGGGGCCTGGCCAAAATTCATTAAAAGTACACTGATACTCAAGGACTGAATCTGAACATATACATACATATATGCTGTGTGATGCCGGCTTAGAATGTGCCGTGTGATGCCGGCTTAGAATAGCATCACCCCATTTCTTGCCCATGGGAGACGTAAGAAGCGTCCAAGGGACTCGAGGGTGTGTATTGCAATTTTAGGCGATGGGCTGACAACCTGTTACTATGGTGATACACAATTTTCCGGATGACCCTCAAATGTTTGTCAGACGTGGCGTAAATGTCCGTTCTATGCGGCCGTTTACGCTCTGCCTACCCCGCAAGGGATTATAGGCGTGATATGTGTATGTATGTATGTGTACATACATATATTACTTGATAGGCCGATCATCAACGGCCGTAAAATATGGTCACTATTGCCACATCTGACAAATATTTCAGGGCCATTTTAGAAAAATCCTATATCACTGTAGTGACAGGTGTCAGCCTGTCGCCTAAAATTGTTAAACACATAAAACCTTCTGACACCGGCAGGAAAGAAATGGGCTTTTCCAAGCTGGCATCAAATGGCCTTTTCCAACCTGGCATCAAATGGCCTTTTCTAAGCTGGCATCAAATGGCCATGAATCTGTCCCCCTGCTTTGTGGGTAACACCCTCCTTCTACTCTCTCTAATGCTATTTACGCGCTTAAGTAGACAAAAAACATACCAGACATTAAAAACAGACCCGACAAAAAAGGATACTCCCAGTTTTTAATGTCACCGCATGCTATGGCGTGCCCCTATATATATACCCTCTTCATTCCATATATTTATTCCGTATATTTACCTTGACCGACGTTTAACATGGAAAAAACATATATACACAAAAAGATTAGCTCTAGGCCACCAGCTCAGAAAAATGTACTGGCTGATAGGACCAAAATCCAACCTTAGTCTGGAAAATAAACTCTTACTGTACAAATGCATCCTGAGACCAATCTGGACCTATGGTCTCCAACTATGGGGTACAGCTGCAAACTCAAACCTTGAAATATTACAACGCTTTCAATCAAAAATGCTGCGAATCATAACCAATGCTCCATGGTATATAAAGAATAACCAATTACACCGTGAACTCCAAGTACAGACAGTCAAACAGGAAATCCAAAAAATGCTTAAAGTCTACTCAACAAGAATGAAGAATCACCCTAACAGATTGGCACATAGTCTAATGACAACTCAGGCGAATTGCACATTCAAAAGACTGAAAAGAAAAGCCCCACAAGACCTTATAATGGCCTTATGAGAAATATATGGACTTGTCAAGGGACAAGTACCATGCAAGCCTTCTTTTAAACTCATAACATCCAGCTAAATGTTATTAAATTGACAGCTCGCAGGACTAGAAGGAGATAAAAAAAAAAAAAAAAAAAAAATACAGGGTGTAAGGGACAGACCTCTGAATACAGATATGTCATGAAACGCAAAAAAAAATCCTCCCATACAAAATCAGGATCAGCTGACTACAATTATGGGAAGTCAAATATCCTGATCCTGAAATATTTTTTTATAGGAAGTTGTTGAGTTGCATAGTCTGAATGGACCCTTTAAATATTTGATTCGCAGGACTAGAAGGAGATAAAAAAAAAAAAAAAAAAAAAATACAGGGTGTAAGGGACAGACCTCTGAATACAGATATGTCATGAAACGCAAAAAAAAATCCTCCCATACAAAATCAGGATCAGCTGACTACAATTATGGGAAGTCAAATATCCTGATCCTGAAATATTTTTTTATAGGAAGTTGTTGAGTTGCATAGTCTGAATGGACCCTTTAAATATTTGGGGGCTATCCCTTACACCCTGTTTATCCACACTAATATTATAAATGCGAAAGTAACTCTGTCTGTCTGTCTGTCTGTCTGCTACGCTTTCACGGCCAAACCGCTGAACCGATCTTCATGAAACTTGGCACAGAGATTGCTAGCATACCGAGAACGGACATAGGCTACTTTTTATCACCATTCGAGGGTCTGGAGTATAGATGTAGACCACCAGGTGTACCACCAGGAGCCCAGCTAAACTATTAGAGATACAGGCATGGTTCTAAAACAAAAGTTGTTCGGTATGATGGGCCGCTTCTTTTCACAAGGACATTGAGGATCTGGAGTACCTTATGTAGACCACCAGGTGTACCATCAGGAGCCCAGCTAAACTATTAGAGATACAGGCATGGTTCCAAAACAGAAGTTGTTCAGTATGATGGGCCGCTTCTTTTCACAAGGACATTGAGGATCTGGAGTACCTTATGTAGACCACCAGGTGTACCATCAGGAGCCCAGCTAAACTATTAGAGATACAGGCATGGTTCCAAAACAGAAGTTGTTCAGTATGATGGGCCGCTTCTTTTCACAAGGACATTGAGGATCTGGAGTACCTTATGTAGACCACCAGGTGTACCATCAGGAGCCCAGCTAAACTATTAGAGATACAGGCATGGTTCTAAAACCAAAGTTGTTCAGTTTGATAGGCCGCTTCTTTTCACAAGGACATTGAGGATCTGGAGTACCTTATGTAGACCACCAGGTGTACCACCAGGAGCCCAGCTAAACTATTAGAGATACAGGCATGGTTCTAAAACAAAAGTTGTTCAGTATGATGGGCCGCTTCTTTTCACAAGGACATTGAGGATCTGGAGTACCTTATGTAGACCACCAGGTGTACCATCAGGAGCCCAGCTAAACTATTAGAGATACAGGCATGGTTCTAAAACCAAAGTTGTTCAGTATGATAGGCCGCTTCTTTTCACAAGGACATTGAGGATCTGGAGTACCTTATGTAGACCACCAGGTGTACCACCAGGAGCCCAGCTAAACTATTAGAGATACAGGCATGGTTCTAAAACAAAAGTTGTTCGGTATGATGGGCCGCTTCTTTTCACAAGGACATTGAGGATCTGGAGTACCTTATGTAGACCACCAGGTGTACCATCAGGAGCCCAGCTAAACTATTAGAGATACAGGCATGGTTCCAAAACAGAAGTTGTTCAGTATGATGGGCCGCTTCTTTTCACAAGGACATTGAGGATCTGGAGTACCTTATGTAGACCACCAGGTGTACCATCAGGAGCCCAGCTAAACTATTAGAGATACAGGCATGGTTCTAAAACCAAAGTTGTTCAGTATGATAGGCCGCTTCTTTTCACAAGGACATTGAGGATCTGGAGTACCTTATGTAGATCACCAGGTGTACCATCAGGAGACCACGTAAACTATTAGAGATACAGAAATGGTTCCAAAACAAAAGTTGTTCATTATGATGGGCCGCTTCTTTTCACAAGGACATTGGGGCTCTGGAGTACCTTATGTAGACCACCAGGTGTACCATTAGGAGCCCAGCTAAACTATTAGAGATACAGGCATGGTTCTAAAACAAAAGTTGTTCAGTATGATGGGCCGCTGCTTTTCAAAAGGAAGTTGAGGATCTGGAGTACCGTATGTAGACCACCAGGTCTACCATCAGGAGCCCACCTAAACTATTGGAGATACAGAAATGTTTCCAGAATAAAAGTTGTTCAGTATGATGGGAATAAGTTGAGAAAGGACATTTCCTTCTTTACCGAGGACTGAAAAACAAGAAATGTGGTATAGAGGTATTAAAATGTATAACAGTAACTTAAATTACCTTTTTATCTGTCTTATGTTACTTATGCTTACCATTTTAGTGTGCTCAAATCGGCACCTCTGGAGTAAGTACTCTTTTATCTACTGACTTTTGTATTCATTGGTTATATTGATCTCTCAGGCCGGATAGCAAATTTTGAATTGTCCCTTTAACAACAGAAGCAAGCAAGTCATCTTTAAACAGTAGAGATAAGAACTGTTCTATTATCACTGTCACACTTACTATGTATACACATACCTACTTTAGAACTTCTGCCTAAAAAAACTATCTAACGCGGACGAAGTCGCGGGTAAAAGCTAGTAATATATAAGGTGTAAAAAAATTAGCTGAGAATATTTTAAGGGGTGAACCAGTACGTGAAACTGAACAACTTTCCCCAAGGAACATAGGTCGAAATATGAAAAAATAATTTAACCCTTCCATACTTAGTGTGTTACCCGGCCGGGATAGTTTGTATGGGAGGACCAATTTTTTTTTTCATATTTCGACCTATGTTCCTTGGGGAAAGTTGTTCAGTTTCACGTACTGGTTTACCCTTAAAATATTCTTAGCTAATTTTTTTACACCTTGTATAACTTTATAACAACTGTATTTCAGCAATACTCCAGCATAAGATTCAATCTGCTGGTGAAAATATGTATAAAATGCCAGTGCAGCATGCATCGTGTGGAACAGTTCCGGACAACTTCAATGAGGAACTTTTTATATCTCATGAATTTGTGGAATGTGGTGAGTTTTTTTATACTAGATGGCCCGAATAGTAACATAATATTTGAATGCCTTATAAGGAGGGCTATTGGAATGACCCCATGTATGTTTTGTGATTTTTCGTAGTTTCTGAGTTATTCAACTTATAAAGTTGTATGGTTCTTATGTTCTTAAATCGTCTGTCACAGACGTGTGAGGCCAATGATGAAAGTTGTATGGCAACAAGAAAAAAAAATTAAAAACACGACTGTTTTTTTTAGATAAAGCTTAGCCGATGACACTCGGGATAATGTAAGGATTCTTCCGATACAATTCCCATTCGAATCTATTCAGTATTCAGTAATGAGTTGCAGTCCTTTAAAGAATCGCACATATATACCTACATGAACTCTAAAAACATTGCAGTCGTGTAAAAAGTCGTGTTTTCTATGTATAATATGTATTTATATTTAAAAAAAGGTATTTAACTATTAATATCAGCTATTTAGTCCCCATATTACAAACTTTGTTTAATTTGGGGCTAGATGGCGCTGTGTGAATTGTCTATGATATTTATTTAATTTTCCAGAGCAAAACTTCTACAAATGCTCCTGGTTATGAGCCAAGTAATACTGAACCTGTGGATATAAAACCGCAGCCATTGTGGCACACACTCACACCAACACAAGCTCCTGCTGCCAACCAATACAAACATATCACAGATGTAAGTACGTTTGGTCAAATGGGCTGGCTAGAAGAGATCTCTTCTTAAGAGATAAGCTCGCCTTTGCTACTTATTTTATACACATGCACATATCACGCCTATAAGCCTTTGCGGGGTAGGCAGAGCGTAAACGGTCGCAAAAAACGGACATTTACGCCACGTCACAAATGTTTGAGGGACAACAGGTTGTCGGCCCATCGCCTAAAATAGCAATACACACCTTCGAGTTCCTTAGTCGCAAGGGAAAGAAATTGGGTGATGCTATTCTAAGCCGGCACGGCATAACATGTATAATTTTTATTAATTTTCTGCAATAAAGGATACATATATACATATATATACCTATATTTTACATAAACATAAAATTAACAATAGCCAAAAAAGTCCACTGCTGGATATGGGCTTCCCTGGAGCGAATTGCCATACTCACCACGCTTGGCAGGCGGATTGGCGAGCGGAGTGCAAGATGTTGCATTCACAGGGAACGCTGCTGCCCATTCCCTGTTTGATTATCCCTTAGTTGCTTTTAAGACACTCACGAGCAGAATTGGGGTGATGCTCTTCTAAGCAGGCACCACACGCGTATTTTATGTTTAGAAAGAAATAACTAAGTTCAATCCTTGATTTATTTTTAGATACCTACATCCTCTACAGCAGTTGATACAAATGAAATTAAAACTGAAGTAACACATTCCAGCAAAGAGACAGTAGTAGAGATTGAAACCGTAATGGTGAAAATTGAACGGCAAGATGATTTAACAGAAGAAACTGACATTGTCACCGAAGTGACAGTCAAACAAGAAAGTCCTGATGTATATAGCGGGCAAGAAGAATGTATTACAGATACAAACCAAACTAAAGACAATACAATATACACAAATACAGCAAATGTACAATGTGAACTTAAAGACCCTCCAAAAGTTACATTGAATATTCCGAAAGTACATATAAAGTCTACAAATGCATCACCAAGCGCTTCTAAAGAGAAGACTAAATACAGTTGTAAGAATTGCGATAAAACATACGAATTATTAAAAGAACTAAATTTTCACAATAAAAGGTGAGTCTTTTTTTTATTATGGATGAGTTTGCTGTTGACTCTAGTCTAGGTCATAGGACAGAGACAGAGTCTATGATGGAGCGAGCTCACCCAGAAGAAGCCTGTTCACTCTATTACGTAGGTCAGCTGGAAGAAATGTCTTAGTGGAAATAGGTTGGCCTGTTGTGTCGTTATTCTTTGTATGCTTGTCTATTGTAGGTAATGTTCTTGTGTACAATAAACGGTAAATAAATATTCGCTCTGTTTTAAGAAATTTACAAAATTTTCTATCAAGGGCAGCATTTGAACCTGTGACTTTCGCCATCACTATTGGCGACGCTTCTAAAAGTATCTTATTGTGGCAAAAGGGACATTTATGTTCTATAAGTACAAACGAAGTGTGTATGGACTGGCCCGATGGCGCAGCGGATAGTACCCCTGCCTTCTACGCCGAGGGTCGTGGGTTCGATCCCCACACAGCACAAATG
The DNA here is from genome assembly GCA_027580185.1 of Tuta absoluta. Classification (NCBI taxonomy): domain Eukaryota; kingdom Metazoa; phylum Arthropoda; class Insecta; order Lepidoptera; family Gelechiidae; genus Tuta; species Tuta absoluta. The sequence continues at coordinate 5,546,876 of JAQAHW010000030.1, forward strand.
TTTGTCATTTTCAGATATTTGTGTTTACTCTGGGTTTTTCTATGTAAAATAAGTATTTATTTAGAAAATAAGAATATAAGTATTTATATCAGCTATCTAGTTCCCATAGTACAAGCTTTGCTTAGTTTGGGGCTAGATGGCGCTGTGTGAAATGTCCAAGATATTTATTCATTTATCATTTATTTATTGTGGCAAAAGGGACATTTTAGTTCAAGTACTAACGAAGTGTGTATTGTGGCAAAGTGACTCCTTTGCCTCAATACACACTTTTCCGAACAATTTTCCACCATTTTAATGATTATGATCTCTCTCTACTCTCTTTTCATGTGGGACACAGAGTCGTCTAACGACACGATACACCCACGTGTCGGAGCTTTTCAACCGCCTACTACTAGTAGTAGGCCTCTGACATGGTTGTATTGTATAACGACCGCCGTCTAAGTAATCATAGATAGCAACCAGGACCGACGGATTTACGTGCCATCCGAAGCACGGAACCATTTCATTTCGGACAATCAGTTGGTTCACCCTGCAATGTCATAGCCAGACGGGGAACAAATTCACAAAGAATCGAAACACCGAGAATCGAACCCGGAACCTTACGCCAGGCAGTCGCACTACCACTGCGCCACATCGGCCGTCAATGTATATAATATCAATCAACTTTATCCATGAACAGTAATTAATACAACTATGTGCGAAATAGTTACATAAGTGCTTAAAACTAAAAACGAAATATATTAGAAAACAAATCATACAATAATAAAATTACGTCGTCAATTAAAAACATTTAAAAATTCATCAATACAATAAATATTTTTATCTAATAATAAGGATTTTAGCTTTATCTTAAATATTTTTACATTATCAATGTTTTAAGTTCCATAGTTCTTTATCGATTATTTCCAGAGTGCACATAGGAACACCGATAGATTGCACGCAATGCGGCAAAACATGCCGGAACGAGTACTGCCTGCGCCGGCACATGATCAACGTGCACAGCGAGAAGACGTACTGCGAAGTGTGCAACAAATACTTCGCGTTCACTTCCTACAAGAAACACCTGAAGAATTCACCTAAACACAACAATCCGGACCAACTCAAGTACGTAACCTCTCTTATTGCACGTTCACACGATGCCAATATGGGCAGGAAAATAGTAAGGGAAGTGGGCAGCGCGAATGTGTGAACAGGTTACTCGCGCTGCTACTCGTCATGCCGCTGCCATTTCCCGTGCTCCCGCGAGTGTCGGCGCCTCGTGCGCGAGTCAAAGGACCGGTAGCACGAACGCGTATGGAATGAATTGCTATCTCGCTTACACGTATTGGCGCGAGAAGAGTATGACGGCACTCGCGTTGATACTTCCGCGGAAGTATTTCGAGCAATATTCGCGACAGCGGCAGGAGCAGGTGCATGGTGTGAACGTGCAATTAGTACTTCTATTTTATTACTGGTCTGTCTTAACTTACAAATACTTGTGTATTTGTAAGTTACTTTTTAAATATTTGTGTTGGGTCTTGGTGTTTTCTATGTATTGTATGTATTTATTTACAAAAAAGTACGTATGTATTCTACCAGCTATCTAGTTCCTATAGTACAAGCTTTGCTTAGTTTGGGGCTAGATGGTGCTGTGTGAAATGTCTGATAGCACGTTCACACCATGCACCTGCTCCTGCCGCTGTCGAGAATATTGCTCGAAATACTTCTGCGGAAGTATCAACGCGAGTGAGTAATCAGTGTTCACACACTGCCGTTATACTCTTCTCGCACGAATATGAGTGAGCGAGATAGCAATACATTCCACACGCGTTCATGCTGCCGTACCTTTGACTCGCGCACGAGACACCGACACTCGAGGGAGCACGGGAAGTGGCAGCGGCATTAAAATGAAAATGAAATTACTTTATTCAATGAAGGATAGTGTTATCACTTATTGTCGTCATGATCCGTCATTGTAAAAAAAGAAATTTGTATCACACAATTTTCTTTTTTTATAACAATTTTGTAATGTCCTAATAGAAAACCGGCTCAGCCTGCAATGACGAGTAGCAGCGCGAGTAACCTGTTTATTACATGCTCGCGCTGCCCACTTCCCTTACTATTTCCCTGCCCATATTGTCATCGTGTGAACGTGCTATAAGATATTTATTTATTTATTATTTAATTGTGTTTGTTGATTATGAATGTTATTTAAAGTTTTTTACTCGCAGAGCCACACGGGTGTCATGTGAGATGTGCAAATCTACGCTCAGGGACAAGCACGAGTTAAAACAACACATGCGTACTCACACCGAGGCAAAGTATTGCCAGCCTTGCGACAAATGGTTTCCGCCGCGCTCCTACAAGAATCACATCAAACAGTCGCTGAAACACATCAGCAGGGAGGACTATAAGTGAGTCATTCAGTCTACGAACGTCCCGAATAAGTATTGCCAACCTTGCGACAAATAGTTCCCGCGGCGCTCCTACAAGAACCACATCATCAGTCGCTGAAACACATCAGCAGGGAGGACTATAAGTAAGTCATTCAGTCTACGAACGTCCCGAATAAGTATTGCCAGCCTTGCGACAAATGGTTCCCGCCGCGCTCCTACAAGAACCACATCAAACAGTCGCTGAAACACATCAGCAGGGAGGACTATAAGTAAGTCATTCAGTCTACTAACGACCCGATACACTATGAGTCGTACAAGAACCACAACAAACATTCGCTGAAACACATCAGCAGGGCGGCCTATAAGTAAATCATTCAGTCTACGAACGACCCGATACAAGAATTGCCAGCCTTGCGACGAATGGTTCCCGCCGCGCTCCTACAAAAATCACATCAAACAGTCGCTCAAACACATCAGCAGGGAGGACTATAAGTAAGTCATTCAGTCTACGAACGACCCGATACGTTGAAGTATTGCCAGACTTGCGACAAATGGTTCCCGCCGCGCTCCTACAAGAACCACATTAAACAATCGCTGAAACACATCAGCAGGGAGGACTATAAGTAAGTCATTCAGTCTACGAACGTCCCGATACACCATGTGTTAAAGTATTGCCAGCCTTGCGACAAATGGTTCCCGCCGCGCTCCTACAAGAACCACATCAAGCAGTCGCTCAAACACATCAGCAGGGAGGACTATAAGTAAGTCATTCAGTCTACAAACGACCCGATACAAGTATTGCCAGCCTTGCGACAAATGGTTCCCGCCGCGCTCCTACAAGAACCACATCAAACAGTCGCTCAAACACATCAGCAGGGAGGACTATAAGTAAGTCATTCAGTCTACGAACGACCCGATACAAGTATTGCCAGCCTTGCGACAAATGGTTCCCGCCGCGCTTTTACAAGAACCACATCAAACAGTCGCTCAAACACATCAGCAGGGAGGACTATAAGTAAGTCATTCAGTCTACGAACGTCCCAATACACCATAGGCTTAAGTATTGCCAGCCTTGCGACAAATGGTTCCCGCCGCGCTCCTACAAGAACCACATCAAACAGTCGCTCAAACACATCAGCAGGGAGGACTATAAGTAAGTCATTCAGTCTACGAACGACCCGATACAAGTATTGCCAGCCTTGCGACAAATGGTTCCCGCCGCGCTTTTACAAGAACCACATCAAACAGTCGCTGAAACACATCAGCAGGGAGGACTATAAGTAAGTCATTCAGTCTACGAACGACCCGATACACCATGAGTCGTACAAGAACCACTTCAAACAGTCGCTGAAACACATCAGCAAGGAGGACTAAAGTAAGTCATTCAGTCTACGAACGACCCGATACACCATGAGTCGTACAAGAACCACATCAAACAGTCGCTTAAACACATCAGCAGGGCGGACTATAAGTAAGTCATTAAGTCTACGAACGACCCGATACACCATGAGTCGTACAAGAACCACATCAAACAGTCGCTGAAACACATCAGCAGGGAGGACTATAAGTAAGTCATTCCGTCTACGAACGACCCGATACACCATCAGTCGTACAAGAACCACATCAAGCAGTCGCTGAAACACATCAGCAGGGAGGACTATAAGTAAGTCATTCAGTCTACGAACGACCTAATACACCATGAGTCGTACAAGAATCACATAAAATAGTAGCTGAAACACATCAGCAGGGCGAACTATATGTAAGTCATTCCGTCTACGAACGACCCAATTTACTATGAATCGTACAAGAACCACATCAAACAGTCGCTGAAACACATCAGCAGAGAGGACTATAAGTAAGTCATTCAGTCTACGAACGACCCGGTACACCATGAGTCGTACAAGAACCACATCAAGCAGTCGCTGAAACACATCAGCAGGGAGGACTATAAGTAAGTCATTCAGTCTACGAACGACCCGGTACACCATGAGTCGTACAAGAACCACATCAAACAGTCGCTGAAACACATCAGCAGGGAGGACTATAAGTAAGTCATTCAGTCTACGAACGACCCGATACACCATGAGTCGTACAAGAACCACATCAAACAGTCGCTGAAACACATCAGCAGGGAGGACTATAAGTGAGTCATTCAGTCTACGAACGACCCGATACACCATGAGTCGTGCAAGAACCACATCAAACAGTCGCTGAAACACAGCAGCAGGGAGGACTATAAGTAAGTCATTCAGTCTACGAACGACCCGATACACCATGAGTCGTACAAGAACCACATCAAACAGTCGCTAAAATACACCAGCAGGGTGGACTATAAGTAAGTCATTCAGTCTACGAACGACCCGATACACCATGAGTCGTACAAGAACCACATCAAACAGTCGCTGAAACACATCAGCAGGGAGGACTATAAGTGAGTCAATCAGTCTACGAACGACCCAATACAATATGAGTCGTACAAGAACCACATCAAACAGTCGCTGAAACACATCAGCAGGGAGGACTATAAGTAAGTCATTGAGTCTACAAACGACCCGATACACCATGAGTCGTACAAGAACCACATCATACAGTCGCTGAAACACATAAGCAGGGCGGACTATAAGTAAGTCATTCAGTCTACTAACGACCCGATACACCATGAGTCGTACAAGAACCACATCAAGCAGTCGCTCAAACACATCAGCAGGGCGGACTATAAGTAAGTCATTCAGTCTACGAACGACCCGGTACACCATGAGTCGTACAAGAACCACATCAAACAGTCGCTGAAACACATCAGCAGGGAGGACTATAAGTAAGTCATTGAGTCTACAAACGACCCGATACACCATGAGTCGTACAAGAACCACATCATACAGTCGCTGAAACACATAAGCAGGGCGGACTATAAGTAAGTCATTCAGTCTACTAACGACCCGATACACCATGAGTCGTACAAGAACCACATCAAGCAGTCGCTCAAACACATCAGCAGGGCGGACTATAAGTAAGTCATTCAGTCTACGAACGACCCGGTACACCATGAGTCGTACAAGAACCACATCAAACAGTCGCTGAAACACATCAGCAGGGAGGACTATAAGTAAGTCATTGAGTCTACAAACGACCCGATACACCATGAGTCGTACAAGAACCACATCAAACAGTCGCTGAAACACATCAGCAGGGAGGACTATAAGTAAGTCATTCAGTCTACGAACGACCCGATACACCATGAGTCGTTCAAGAACCACATCAAACAGTCGCTGAAACACATCAGCAGGGAGGACTATAAGTAAGTCATTCAGTCTACGAACGACCCGATACACCATGAGTCGTACAAAAACCACATCAAACAGTCGCTGAAACACATCAGCAGGGAGGACTATAAGTAAGTCATTCAGTCTACGAACGACCCAATTTACTATGAATCGTACAAGAACCACATCAAACAGTCGCTGAAACACATCAGCAGAGAGGACTATAAGTAAGTCATTCAGTCTACGAACGACCCGGTACACCATGAGTCGTACAAGAACCACATCAAGCAGTCGCTGAAACACATCAGCAGGGAGGACTATAAGTAAGTCATTCAGTCTACGAACGACCCGGTACACCATGAGTCGTACAAGAACCACATCAAGCAGTCGCTGAAACACATCAGCAGGGAGGACTATAAGTAAGTCATTCAGTCTACGAACGACCCGGTACACCATGAGTCGTACAAGAACCACATCAAACAGTCGCTGAAACACATCAGCAGGGAGGACTATAAGTGAGTCAATCAGTCTACGAACGACCCAATACACCATGAGTCGTACAAGAACCACATCAAACAGTCGCTGAAACACATCAGCAGGGAGGACTATAAATGAGTCAATCAGTCTACGAACGACCCAATACACCATGAGTCGTACAAGAACCACATCAAACAGTCGCTGAAACACATCAGCAGAGAGGACTATAAGTAAGTCATTCAGTCTACAAACGACCCGACACACCAGTTGTTGAAGTATTGGTGTTTTTGATTAAACTAATAAAACAAACTAGTAAAAACAAGATCGGTATAGCCACTTTTGATAACTATTTGAGGGCCGTTTCAGAAATATCGTGAATCACTATAGTGACAGGTTTTCAGCCTGTCGCCTTAAATTGTAATACATATGAAACCCTCGAGTCCCTTAGCCACCTTTTACGACACCCGCAGGAAGAGAATGTAGTACCCCTGCCTGCTACGCCGAGGGTCGTGGGTTCGATCCCCACAAGACACAAATACTTGTTAAGTCATTTTCAGATATTTGTGTTGAGTCTGGGTGTTTCTATGTATATTATATATTTATTTAAAAAAAAGTATTTATGTATTAATATCAGCTATCTAGTTCCCATAGTACAAACTTTGCTTAGTTTGGGACTAGATGGCGCTGTGTGAATTGTTCAGGATATATATTTATTTATTTAAAAGGTGATGCTTTTCTATTATCATATTCTAACAGACCGAGTTAGGAACACGACGCTGAGATCACGCACTAAAATCGTAGATGTAGGTCAGAAGGCAGCATTTTTGAAATGGTATTGGGCTGGTCACGTAGCCAGGATTCCGGATTGGGGAAAAACTTGTAAAATTAGGGTCCCTTCTGACGCAAAGCGGGCGCGCGGTAGACCTCGAAAGAGATGGAAGGATGAACTACGTGCACACGCCCATTTTTGGATAAAGGAGGCCCAAAACAGGGAAGAATGGAAGAAAGGGAGGGAGGCCTTTGCCCTGCAGTGAGACATTACAAGCTAGAATTAGATGCTATTCTAAGCAGACATCAAACGGCTCCGTTATAATTATTGTTATTCTGAATTTCAGGTTCACATGTCACGATTGCAACGACAAATTTCTTACGAAGACCAGTATGCGAGACCACATATTGTTCGCACATCTCAAAATTGTAAGTGAAATATATACAGTCGGTAGCACATAAGGTACCAGGGGTACTCCAAAAGAACTGAATTATTTTTATCCCCTGTTAATCCGTACTAATATTATAAATCTGAGAGTTTGTGTCTGTGTATAATAAATAATAATAAATAAATCTTTATTTCCAAAAATAAGTAATTACATTTTACACTTGACCTACGGACCCCGCACTAGGAATTAACCTGTATCGCGGGAGACCAAATTGAAAGTTACCAAAAATATAACATTACAGTTAAGGTGTAGCTTCGGGTGTATCTTACATAATTTACTAAGTACAGGACAAAAGTAAGGTTGGTTGCATGCAATAGTTTGGTATATAAAATTAATATTAGTAATTTGAATTAATTGAAAGGCAAAAGTGTGTGTGTGTTTGTGATGTGTATAATATGTATGTGATAAGAGAGCGAAAACGAGCAAAGGTACAAGTTAAAAGAGAGTTTTTAGCGAGAGGCCCAGAATTTATTATAAATTAGATTTTCTGTTTCATCATACGATAGAGATAGCAGCACCTGACGAATCTTGACTTTTGCTTGACTTGTATTGCACAGTTTAATGTCACATAGTCGGACAATACGATTATAGATGTAAGGTTGATTGAAATTTGGGAAGCGGCGGCTAAAAGCAGATTTTACTCTTAGTTGAGGGATTGCGTACACTCTCTTTTTGACAAGTTCTGCGTGAGTGGGTGAGGCTAGGATATTCCGATGCGTTGCTACAGCAATATTATAAATATACAACTGTCGCACATTGAGCACTCGAACTTCGGAATACAAAGCCTGAGTTGAGTGCCAGATTGGTTTTCTCAGCATCACTTTCAATACAGAGCGCTGAGCTCTTTCCAGTTTTAGCATAGCTGTTTTGCAAGCACAGCCCCAGACACTGACGCAGTAAGTAATAAGAGACTCACAGAGGGACGTGTAAACCATTTTTAGGATTGTGATGTCAGCCGCCACTCGGAGAAGTTTCATAACATGAATAAGTTTACGGACTCTCTTTGCCGTCAGGTCAATGTGCTGAATAAAACTCAAGTTCTGATCAATGACTATGCCGAGATATTTAATAGTTTCAGAATTTTCTATTGCTGTGCAAGAGCAAGTCGTTGGATTGCAATCGTTCATAGAATGAATTTTGATGGTTGGCGTAGGGACAGCGCGGGAGGCAAAACTCTTGTGGAAGCAAAGAAACTTTGTTTTTTGAGCGTTCAGAGTAAGGAGGTTCATGTCAAACCATTTTGATATTTTAACGAGACTGTCTTCTGCCGCTCTCACAGCTGAGGCCCAGGAAGTGCCTTTGAATATGAGGACTGTGTCGTCAGCATAGGAGATGACGTCAGCTGTTTTTGGAACGGTAGAGCTTATATCGTTTATATATATATTGAATAAAGTTGGCCCAAGGACACTTCCTTGTGGAACGCCGAAATCAATTACTTCCACATCACTTATCACATTCCCGACCCTGAGGCACTGGCTTCGTCCCGACAGGTAGCTAGTGAACCATTTAAGTGCGATTCCCCTGTATGTATGTTTGTTACCTCTTCACGCTCAAACGGCTTGACCGATTTGGATGAAATTTGGGACACAGGTAGAGTATAACCTGGAATTACACATAGGCCACTTTTTACCGCGGGAAAACAACAAAAAGAAAATGAGTGGCAGCGGGTGAAACCGCTGGGCGGAAATCTAATATTTAATCATTATTTGTATAACAAGGGAGCCAAGTAAATGTTTATATATATCCTTTATTGCATAAATCGGAAACAAATTCACCGATGTCATTCAGTGTCCCACCGAGAATCAAACCCGGAACCTTTGCGTCGCAGGCAGTCGCACTACCACTGCGCCACATCGGCCGTCAACCGTTTTGTTCCCGGTCCGGTTAGGACATTGCAGGGTGAACCGAAAATAAATGGTTCCGTGCTTCGGAGGGCACGTTAAGCCGTCGGTCCCGGTTGCTGTGTATGATTATGTCAGAGGCCTACTATTAGTAGTAGGCGGTTGAAAAACGCTGACGCTAGTGAAGAGGTAACAAACATACATACACACACACCAACTCCTAGATTTATAATAATAGTACGGATTCCCTTTGATTTTGAACTGTAGTTTAGTTATTTGATCGTTGCAGAACCCTTTCAAATGTCCCGTGTGCGCTATGGAGTTCAAGAACCACACGACGCGCAGCCGCCATCGCCGCTTGGTGCACGAGAACAAGCCGTCTGAGAAGAAATACGTGTGTGTCTATTGCGGAAAAGCGTGGCATGTAAGTGATTAATGTTAAAATAATAATGTATTTGTTTAAGTAATAACAAGTAATCATTTTATCTAAACTCGTCTCATAATGTTCAAATTATGAATTCGAAAAGAGTTGTATGCATTCTACCTATATGAATACAGTTTAATGGAAATGACATACGCGTAACGTCTTAATGAGAAGGCTCTTACTTCGATAAAGTTTAGAAATGAAACTACGTTTTTTTGCCAATACTCAAATTGCCATGTTCCGCCGCGGCTGTCAGATGTTGTTGTATGGTAATTGTTCGGTTGTTGTTCAGTTGTTTTATAATGTTCTTGTTGAGATCTTGTTCAGTTGTTGTTCAGATGTTGGTTAGTTGTTGTACCGATGTTGTTCAGATGTTGTTGAGTTGTTTAGTTAAGTTATTGTTTTAATCTTAACAACTGCTATAGTATAAAATTTTCAAAAAACATATTAAGCCATATTACGTTCTCGTATTGAATTTGACCTCGTATCGGGCCTTGCAATCGCCGGTGCGGACGTTTGGAAAAGTGTTTAACTGAGTATTTTTTGGAGAGTGTAGATAAAATAGTGCAACTGCTATAATGAGGCATTAGAATGCTCGTGTCAAACTATTATCACACGAGGCGTAGCCGAGTAAACAGACACTCGCATTCTAATGACCCCCATTTTAATGACAGTTGCATTAACTATAATTATGAACTATAGTAAAATTTCACCCTTTAAAATGTTACATTTAATTAAGTACAAATATTTTAAGGGTAAGTACTACTCGTGAAACTGAACAACTTTTATTAGAAACATTTGTTTTAATTGTAAAATAAAAGTTGACCTTAACATCCAAAAGGTTGCAAAAAAAATGTTACTTTGTAAAAGAGCCAATTTTTTTTTCATATATCGGAAAGTGATGAAGTTGTTTAGTTTTTTGAAATACTCCCATACAAACCCACTCGACCAGCAACAAAATTTAATTAATTTTTCGAATTTAGTAAAATAGTACCTGCTTACTAAGAAAAGTTGTTCAGTTTCAAGTATGAAACGCGCCTTGAAAATTTATATTTACTGTTATTTCCTTAACACACTATACAGGGTGTAAGGGACAGCCATCCGAATACTGATAGGGTGCATTCAGACCATGTAACTGAACAAATTTCCCTAATAATTTGAAACTAGAATACAGGGTTATTTTTTATTCACCCCGGAAATTTTACAGGGTGATTCTACTCATGATTCTGAACAACTTTTATTATGGGGTCACCTGCAAAACCGCAAAAAAAAAAACAGCTGTTCCATACATTTTGTTCGAGTAGGTATGAATTTTTCTATGGCGGAGCTGTTTTTTTTTCGCGATTTCGCATTTGACCCCATAATAAAAATTGTTCAGAATCATGATTAGAATCACCCTGTAAAATTTCCGGGGTGAATAAAAAATAACCCTGTATATTTCAGGTAATGCCAAAAAAAATGGACTTCCTATAGTAAATGCAGTCAGCTGATCGCTATTTTGTATGGGAGGTCGAATATTTTTTGTCGTTTCCTGACATATGTTCATAGAGGAAAGTTGTTCAGTTTCATGGCCTGCATGCACCCTATCAGGTACTCGGAGGGCTGTCCCATACACCTCATATAACTTGCCAATGTATCTTTTTTATATTTATTAGACGCCAGGATTGCTGCGAGACCACATGTCTACCCACACAGGAGAGAAACCCCACAAATGTGATAAATGTGACGCAACGTTCGGACAAAAACCCGCCCTTATCGTGCACAAAAGACAAAAACACGAGAACCAATCGGGCCATTCGTCGACTAGGTGTCCCGCACAACAACATCAAGAATACAAGAAGGAATGCCCGGTGAAAATGGAGAGTTCGACGGAAAACTTAAATGAATAAGTAAATAAAATTTAATAAAATCGTAATGAATCGTATTGAGTTTTTGTACATACAAGTTACTTACAATAAATATGTAACCTAAAACTGCTATATTTTATTACTTTTATTGCTTGGTGTTGAATTTTTAAATAAAAAAGCACTCCTTTAAGTAATTTTGAAAGCAAGCAGCCTCGACTCTCGCCTCGTTCGTTTATTCACAAATTCCCGCCGAAAACGTGTCAAAAATAATAACGCTGTTTTCGTGGCGCGGACTCTACAGCTAAAAGGGATGTACATATATCTCGCCTTTAATCCCTTGCGGCAACTTGCGGTCACAACTCTGCGCTCAAAAACCGGCATAATAGATGTTGGCAAAAAGTCCGCGAAACTGAAGTGGGACTGGGCGGGACATGTCTGCCGTATGCATTCGGACAGATGGGCAAAAATAATAACGAACTGGGTGCCAAAAGATGGTCGCCGTCGTCGTGGCCGGCCTAGGACAAAGGAGAAGATGGCGAGATGATGTGGATGCATTTCTCCAAAACTGGCAGTTGGAAGCGCAAGATCGAGACGGGTGGCGAGAAAGAGGGGAGGCCTTTGCCCTGCAGTGGGACACTGAACAGGCTACTTAAAAAAAAAATCCCTTGCGGGGTAGGCAGAGCCCAAGCGGCCGCAAAAAACAGACATTTACGCCACGTCTGGGGCGCGTTCAATGGACCATCTTTCGTAGCTCTTTTATACTAAAAAAGACTCGTCGTCGCTGAACGGTATGTTTATGGCAAGGACTATAGATATATATATAGATAGATATAGATCTATAATGTCCTTGGTTTATGGCAAGTTTATGGACGACGTAAGACTTTTTTAGTATAAAAGTGCTACGAAAGATGGTGCATTGAACGCGCCCCTGACAAATATTAAAAGACCGGTGTATCGCCATAGTGACAGGTTGTCGGCCCAGAGAGCGGCGGCGGCGGCAGGAGAAAACTTGTTTGGTAGTCGCACTTTTTTTTTTTTTTAGTTGTGGACCCTACGATTTTTAGCCCCGGGGCTTTTAATCTACACCTGACTGTATGGTGGGGAGCAGGAGCTCACCCGGAAAAAGTTTGTGGTTGTTTTGGTAGTCGCACTTTTTTTTTTTTTTTGTGGACCCTACGATTTTTAGCCCCGGGGCTTTTAATCTACACCTGACTGTATGGTGGGGAGCAGGAGCTCACCCGGAAAAGCTTGTGGTTGTTCAAACAACCAGCTCAATCGCGCCCTTGGGGCGCGATTGAGCTGGTTGCCATGCCATGCCATGCCATGCATTCTCTCACAAAACAGACACCTCACTTGTGGGTCAATGTTCATCGACACAATTATATTGTCTTTTGAAACAAAAACAGAACAACAACTACAAATTAAAAACGAAAACTTAGTAAACCACAAAATAACAATCGTCTTACAGATGTAAGGATGATTGATGAGGGGTGTTAGCCAGTAGGCTTAATGCTGCATGATGGAAAAGGGGAATTCCCGCCGAGCGAGGTGTTCAGCTCGGGGACCGCGGCCCAACTGGTAGGACGTGGATTTTGTATTTATACTAAGTCTTCGACATTTTTTTTTTTTTTTTTTAGTTGTGGACCCTACGATTTTGAGCCCCGGGGCTTTTAATCTACACCTGACTGTATGGTGGGGAGCAGGAGCTCACCCGGAAAAGCTTGTGGTTGTTCAAACAACCAGCTCAATCGCGCCCTTGGGGCGCGATTGGGCTTACGAGTTGTTCTGGGAAGAACGTATTAGACTGAATCTACCCGGCACGTGCCGGTAGTTCCCAAAGTGGGGAGCAAATGAGGGACCTCCGCGCCCCCGCCGGCGGGGGCGTCGGTTGCTTGAGGAGCTTGTGGAGTGTGATCTACTCGCAATGGCTGCAGCAGTGGCTACTGTGATTTCATCATCTTCTTCCGTAAGGATGTGTCTCGGACGGTGTTTAAAACGCGAGGTTGGATGAGGGAAGTAGTTGGACGCGGCAACTATCAAGGGGTTTTTATGATGGGGAGCATTATCGAAGAAGCGACGAGACGCTTCTTTCATATACGCTTTAATGGTAGGGAGGCCTAAGTCGATGTGGAGGTTGGCGTTACGCATGTACCAGGGCGCCCCGGTAGCTTTGCGCATGAAACGGTTTTGGATGGGTAGTCGCACTTCCATGCAAGGAACATATATATACCCCTCTTCTTCCATGTCCCTACATGTAGTGCACGTCATGTGTAGGGCCTGGCATGACTGTGCATGGGTGATTTGAAAATGACATAGAGGTACTGCTACTCGCTAATAGATGGCACTGTAAGGCACGAAATATTTTTTTTTTAAAATCTGTTTTCATGTCACATCAAAACAAAACAAAACAAATAGGCTAAATACCAAGGAACATATATACCCCTTCTAAATACGAGACCGTGACTACGAGTTGTTTTGGAAATTAGAAAAAAATATATTGAGGTTTCGTTGTTTGCAAAGAATAGATTGTTTACACACAATATCTAAAGAATGGCAGGAATATGTTTGACTTGCCTATCAACTCGAAATCTCAATAAAATTAGAGAAAAGGAATGGATCACTTTTGATGTACTACTGCATCCCATTAGCAAGGTAAGTAAATATATTTAACCTACCACATAATCTACCAATCCGCCCAGTCGTTTCAATTCAACACCAACAGCGAAAACAGTCCACTGCTGGACATCTATGCCTCGAGAAGCGTAGCTTTGGACACCCTCTGGCCAGATCAACTGATAACTTGATGAAAACAGGACATTGTGCCTTGTGGTGTACTCTGGGGGAGGGTTACGTCCAGCAGTGGCCTGCACTAGGCTGATGGTGGTGATGTGATTAGAAGGAATTGGCCATATTCACGATGCTTGGCAGGCGAATTGGCGAGCACAGTGCAAAGTATTGTATTTAAAGGGAATGCTGCTTCCCATACATACACACATACACATATCACGCCCATAATCTCTTGCAGGCTAGACAGACGGTAAACAGCCGCAAAAAACGCCCATTTACACCATGTCTAACAAATGTTTGAGGGTCATTCGGAAAATTGTGTATCGCTATAGTGACAGGTTGTCAGCCCATTGCCTAAAATTGCAATACACATCCTCGAGTCCCTTAGTTGCATCTTACATTATCCCAAGTGTTATTAGCTAGGCTTTGTCTCAGGCACCGGTAGCTCAGTTGGCAGAGCAGTGGGACGGTACCCCACGGTCTCGGGTTCAAGTCCTGGCAAGTAATTTTTTCAATTTCTTTTTTTTCATTTATGAATTTATTATGTTTGTTTTCAGAAATACAAAACATGTTTAAGAAGCAATCCGAAGGCAAAGATATGTGCAAGTTGTCGAAACAGTTTGCATGATGTGCAGGTGTTCCGGAGGAATTCATTGAAAAACTTTTTACTACTAATGAATAAGTGGAATAAGGTTAGATATTCATGAAGCCAACTCAAGAAAAATTCTTTTACATTTATTGAGATTTTGATTATGTGTTTGTTTTATTGTTTAGTTCAATTTTGTTGCTAAATAATAGTATGATTTCTCTATTATATATTTGATTGAAAATAACTACACATTACACTACCTTCATAAATTTTTACACTTTACAGAATAAATCCTCTACAAATAATTCTTGGAGTACACTTCCCAATGATGATGAGGATGATGATGACCCATTGAATGATAAACCGGACACAAAAGTTGGAAATAAGTGTGAATTTACACAATTGGTAAGTATCTTTATAGACAAACAAATTGATAATTCTATCTTTTTCATGTCGGACACCAAGTCGTCCAAAGACCTGATGAACCCTGGTGTCAGAGTTTTTCAACTGATTGCTACTAGTAGTAGGCCTCTGACATGGTTGTGTGACAACCGCCGTCCAAGAAATCATAGACAGCAACCAAGACCCTCCGAACCACGGATCCATCTGTCTTTTCGAACAATCAGGTGGTTCAGCCTGCAATGTCCTACCCAGACTGGGAACAAATTCACAAAGTGATATAATTATATCAAATTTGTGAGTGCCCCATCGAGAATCGAACAAGATACAAGATTCGTTTATTGTCAGATTATGGTATTACAAGTTCTTAGAAATATTATCATACTAGCAGCCCGCCCAGCGGTTTCACCCGCCGCTAACAATTCCCCCCCGGGAATAAGACACTTTAATACAGCCTATGTTTTGAAACAAATATCGTTTTTAGATGGTGGCGTAAAGTTACATGCCGTGTGATTAACCTGGCCAGCCCCATGGCAGTGCCTTTATCTTACCCGAGCCGGTTTTCTATTAGGTCATAACAAAATTGAAATAAAAAAAAGAAAATATGACGGTTCATGACGTCAATAAGTGATAGATAATACTATCCTACATTGAATAAAGAATTTCAATTTCAATTAACGGTAAAAGATTTTTTTAAATCGGTCCAGTAGTTTCGGAGCCTATTCAATTCAAACAAACAATAAAAAAATCTGCAATTTTAGGCGATGGGCTGACAACCTGTCACTATGACGATACACAATTTTTAGAATGTCCCTCAAATATTTGTCAGACGTGGCGTAAATGTCCGTTTTGCTGCCATTTACGCTCTGCCTACCCCGCAAGGGATTATAGGCGTGGTATATGTTTATATATATGTAATAAAAAAAACCTGTTTCTAATATTAGTGTAGATTATATTAGGTCCTTACATATGAAATTGTCGTTTTGTCGTACTGGCCACTTTGATCACAAATTTCTCCTATTTGGTTAGGAATTCGAAATTCAAATTTATACAGCTATTTCCACATGTAGTTGTGTTTCGTAAACCGTCATTCATTTGTTTTTTTACTTATTTTTTTTTCTGTTTGCATCGCTCAATTTACAAAATGGAAAATTTGAAATATCGCGTTATTTACGAGTACGAGTTCCAGTTCCGTGGCACCAGTGCTGCGGAAACGGCTCGAAGGGTTAATGATGTGTATGGCGGTTGTGTCGCAAAAGAAAACACAGTGCGTTTTTGGTTCCAACGTTTTCGTTCTGGAAATTTCGACCTGCAAAACAAGCCCCGTGGACGGCCGGAGACCCAAGTTGATAATGAAGAATTGAAGGCTATTGTGGAAGCGGATCCATCGCAAACCACGTCCGAATTAGCTGCAGGCTTCAATGTTAGTGATAAAACTGTTTTAATCCACTTGAAGCAAATTGGAAAGATTAAAAAACTTGAAAGGTGGGTTCCTCACGAATTGAGTGAAGCAAACCGGCAAACGCGCGTCAACTGCTGCGTTACATTACTTGACCGGCACAATAACGAAGGGATTTTAAATCGAATCATTACCTGTGATGAAAAGTGGATTCTCTACGATAATCGGAAGCGCTCATCGCAATGGCCGGACCCTGGCAAGCCAGCCAAAGCCTGCTCCAAGCGAAAATTGACCAATAAAAAGTTACTTGTAAGCGTTTGGTGGACTAGCGCCGGTGTCGTTCATTACAGTTTTCTCAAATCTGGCCAGACGATTACGGCAGATGTCTACTGTCAGCAATTGCAAACCATGATGGAAAAGCTAGCTGCTAAACAACCGAGGTTGGTCAATCGCTATACGCCACTGTTGCTTCACGACAACGCTAGACCACACACAGCACAACAGACGGCTAACAAATTAGAAGAGCTTCAATTGGAATGTCTAAGGCATCCACCGTACTCCCCGGACCTTGCTCCAACAGATTACCATTTTTTTCGAAATTTGGATAACTTCTTGCAAGGGAAAAAATTCAACTCAGATGGGGCAGTCCAAATCGCCTTCAAAGATTTTATTGATTCCCGTCCGAATGGTTTTTTTAGTAAAGGGATCAATGAACTGCCTATGAGATGGCAAAAGTGCATAGATTACAATGGCTCATACTTTGATTAAATAAATATACTATATTTAAAAAAAAACGACTTTTTGTTCCTCCCATACAAAACGCCAATTTCATATGTAAGGACCTAATATTATTATTATTTTAGTGTGATGCCGGCTAAGAATAGCATCACCCCATTTCTTTCCCGTGGGAGTCATAGGAGACGACTAAGGGATTTGAGGGTGTGTATTGCAATTTTAGGCGATGGACTGACAACCTGTCACTATGGCGATACACAATTTTCCGAATGACCCTTAAACATATGTCAGACGTGGCGTAAATGTCCGTTTTTGCGGCCGTTTACGCTCTGCCTACCCCGCAAGGGATAATAGGCGTGATATGTGTATGTATGTATTATTTTGGGGTGGTATGGGATCTACCTCCTAGCGGTCCACCCCGGGCAACGGCAACACAGGCTTGCCTGTGGATAAGTCCGGCTGAACGATCCCACCAAGCGGTGGAAGGCTCCGTAAGGGGCCGCCTGGCTCGCGACCACCATCCCACCGAAGTCTGGCGCCAAGTAGCCACCTGCGTTCCGTCAGTGTGTGGGAGTGCCAGTGCCTTAACAGGCTTCTTCTGGGTGAGCTCGCTCCATCTTAGACTCTGTCTCTGTCCTATGACCTAGACTAGAGTCAAGAGCAAACCCATCATTAATAAAAAAAAAAAAAAAAAGATTTTTTTAATGCATTATTTAATATTTTTTGTCGTCTTTTTTTATACCAAGAAAGGGACAGCCCTTCGAATACTGATATTCTGGGTGCATGAAACATAAAACTGGACAACTTTCCCCTAGAAACATATGTCAGGAAACGCCAAAAAAATGACCTTCCATACAAAGTCACAATCAGCTGACTGCATTCACTATGGGAAGTCAGTTATTTTACGTTTCCTGAAATATGTTCCTAGGGGAAAGTTGTTCAGTTTCATGGTCTGCATGTACCCTATCAGTATTTGGAGGGCTATCCCAGACACCCTTTAATACAGTTATGATTAAATGTAATCATTACACTGGTACGAATAATGTGGCGTAGTTTGTAAATTTTTAAATGAAAAAGTAGTTATTGTGGCATAACTGTAATAGTTAGACAAATAGTATCGCGGACATTATTATAGATATTGATGTCTTCTATAAAACTGTAGTACATCACTTTGCTCTATTGTCAATAATTTCCAAAGCGTACGCGATATAAGATATTTTTTGGTACATTTTTCACACTTTGGGTTACATTATCGATATTTTCACGCGGATCCCTATTTTTTCTCGTATAAAATATAGCCTATGTTCTTCAGGAATAATGTAGGATTTTAATGGTAAAAGAATTTTTAAAATCGGGCCAGTAGTTTCGGAGCCTATTCGATGCAAACAAACAAACAAACAAACATACAAACAAACAAACAATCAAATCTTTCCTCTTTATAATATTAGTGTAGATAGCTCACATAATCCGCCCTACACGGGCATACAATAATAAAGTAATTCTATAATTCTCAAAACAATCACTCTCAATACATGCAAATGTCAAGATGTTAATACAAAACAAAAATTATACTTAGTCAAAACATTTTTAAAACGTCAGCTTGGATAAAATTATACATGTCAATTTGTTAATTTAATCATGATTTAATCCCTATGATCTAAAAACTCCCTGACAGAATAAAACATTTTATTAAATAACCATTCAGTTATCTCGTATTTAAATCTTTTGATGTGTACTACTTTAAGATGATTTGGCAATTTATTATAAATCCTAATGGCCATGCAAAATGAATTATTGTCAAAAATGAATACTCTACCCCGCGGCCGACATAATAAGTCATTCTGGCGCGCCGCTCTTCGATGTACAACCACACGTTTTTCGAAATACTCAGGGTGTTCCAAAACAAACATTGCCATTTGCCTGATGTATAAACAGGGCAAAGGTAGAACTTTTGTAGATTTGAACAATGGACGACAAGGCTCTAATACGTGAGCTCTACAAACGGCTCTAATACATTTTTTTTGTACCAACAAAGCTTTTTGTGACTCTACAGAATTACCCCAGATTAATAAACCATAACTAAGAATGGAAGAGACATACATAACCATGATATGCTGTTAGAGCTATATCCTTCGATGCCGTGCAGCTTAATCGTCGCAAAGCACCCAGAACCTTTGCGTCGCAGGCAGTCGCACTACTACTGCGCCACATCGGCCGTCGTAAAGAAATTGATAATAATACATACATAGATACATACACATATCATGCCTTCATCCCTTGCGGGCTAGGCAGAGGTAAATGGCCGCAAGAACAGACATTACGACTCCCACGGGAAAGAAATGGGTTGATACTATTCTAAGCCGGCATTACACGGCACTGATAATAATAATAATAAATCAATTCAATTCTGACTCAGTCAGTGCTCGGAACTCGACTGTCGAAGATCTCCTGATGATGCTCCGTGGAGGGGCGAAACACGTGTAGAGTGTAAAACGGTGGAGGTAGTGCGAGTAAAGTGCATCGCTTGTGCATTTGCATTAACTTGCGGTCGTACGCGTGGTGCATTCAACTAGCTGCATTACTAGCCATCATAAGTGCGGAAGAAGCTAAATACCTTTCTATCTAATTCAATCAAGATGGACTTCCGCAAAGTAACGCCTGATACAATTACTTACTTCAATTCTTTTTATTAAATGGCCTCTCCAATAATAAATCAAGGATGATAGTTTCGTACTTAGATAGTGGACGTTAGACAACAATGTCAGAGACCTACTTCACAGATTAAAACTGAAATTGTGGGCACAATACACCAAGGACCAGTAGTTACACTCAAGCACCTTTACGCCTGAAACTACCGATCATTATATGGGGTGTCAACAATTTTTTCAAGGTTTTATGAACCCAAATTTAAGTGACGTCACACTTAGGTACCACTAACGCTAAGTTTCAGTAGAAAAACAATGACTGTTATTATTATTTAATAATTAGTTAGGTTTTAAGGTATTATCAGTTGGTTATTCGCGACTTGCCAAAAAACAAAAAAATTCGCGGCGGCAGTACAGTTCGCTGTGACACGAGCAGCACGAGATTCTATGTAGTAGTCGCGTACGTATAGGTCGGTCGGGCGTGTGCATGTGTGAGTGCGCAAACCGGGCGTTAGTATGAAGTAAAACTACTGCTCCTTGGTATATTGTGTCGTCGGGTTGTTCGTCGACTTGATGTCCCCGTGACAATGAGCAGAGCAACAGACTTCTAAATTGTTTATAACTTTTTTCAGATATCACCAAAAAACTCTAGTTCAGAAGACGATTTACATGACATCATTAAAGACGATTCACAATCTGAAGATTTCGAAGAAAAAGATGCAGAAGTATTATATATTACAGATACAATAGAACATTCAGATTCACAACCGAATTGCTGTGTCATAGAAGATCAGAATATTGCCGAAGAAGTTGACGAGAGTAGAAGTGATAAAGGTGTATTTTCACCTGAGATTTCATGGTGCGTGTCCAGACCATTAATCCTTATCCTTACTTATATTATAAATCTGAGAGTTTGTGTGTGTATGTATGTTTGTTACCTCTTCACGCTCACACGGCTTGACGGATTTGGATGAAATTTGGAACACAGGTAGAGTATAACCTGGAGTAACACATAGGCCACGTGTTACCGCAAGAAAACAACTATTACCACGGGAAAATGAGTGGCAGCCGGTGAAACCGCTGGGCGGAAATATAGTTGGTTATAAAATTACAATAACAAACTTAAAAAAACGGCCGAGAGAAAACTGTCGTTATCGATATGTTTTAGAATTATTTAAGGGACGTTTTAGAAAAATCATGTAGGTATCTCAATAGTATGGTTAGGGCTGCCACAGACCAAACGTACGTTTTTGCGAGCGACAGATCGAGGAAATTTAATAGAAATTCAATAATAACCAGACTTTAATGTCTATAAATTGCTGTGCCCTGGCAGGGCGTCACATGTATGCCTAGTTTATTTAAGTACCTTCCACCTTTGTAATGATTTAATGTGACTTGCAATAAATAAACTATGAACTTAATTTAAATTATGGCGGGTGACAGGAAGTAATGCCAATACTCAGATTGGGAGGTTTCAGGTGGTGTCGGGAAAAGGGTAGCTTGGCCGGGTGTTGTGGCCAGGGGACCGACTGGTCCACCTGGATAGAATTGGAAGTTGTATATATGCGTTGCGCGGTGAAACACTTCGATACCACGTTTCAGGCTTTTTGTTTTCTCTGCCAATCTGTCACGTGGCGCCATCTTGTTGGAACTTCTGTTGCGTCTTGCTTGCTCGTGAACCACTTTGAGTGAGCTTCTTGTCGTACGTAGCTCGCAGAGGTCGCTACAAAATAAAGGTGACATTGCCTAGAATGATAAACGCCGCCGGGCGACCGTGAGAGCCGGTTGTCATTCTAGCCAATGTCAACTTTATTTTATCAAAAATTTACCAAAATTTACCCGTGGGAGTCGTAAGAGGCGACGAAGGGACTCGAGGGTGTGTATAGCAATTTTAGGCGATGGGCTGACAACTTGTCACTATGGCGATACACAATTTTCCGAATGACCCTCAAACGTTTGTCAGACGTGGCGTAAGTGGCCGTTTTTTCGATCGTTTACGCTCTGCCTACCCCGCAAGGGATAAAGGCGTGATATATGTATGTATGTATGTGTCAAAATATATGCAGCCGCCCTTTCTTCTTCTTCTTCCTCGGGTTGGGAGGTCTGCGGAGCTCGCAGACGGGTGATCAGCTCCGCTAGGCAGGAACCATTTCACCCAATTCCCAGGTTTGGGGCACTGGGTTCACTGGTACTCCGGCCCTTAGACGAACCATCTTGACTAAAATTTGAAACAAATGTCGTTTACAAATGGTGGTGGCGTAAAGTTACGTGCTGTGTAATTAACCTGGCCAGCCCCGAGGCAGTGCCTTTATTTTTATTTTTATTTTTTTATCCCGCCCGAGCCGGTTTTCTATTAGGACAATACAAAATTGTTATAAAAAGAAGAAAATTGCGTTATGCAAATTTCTTTTTTTACTATGACCGATCATGACGTCAATAAGTGATAATGCTATCCTACATTGAATAAAGTTATTTCATTTTCATTTTTTCATTTCCTATGTATAAGTTTTACGTTTATCGTTCCAGTGCTTCAAAACCCAAAAGGGAACCAAAACTTCCTATAAGTGAAAAATCTCCAGGGAAACCAAAAGCTCAAAAAAAGGCGCTTAAACGTCGAAAGAAAATGGCAACACTTTCAAAAGAACAGCGTAATCAAGAATTTCAATGCGAGATATGCAATAAAAGTTGCAAGTCGTCGAGGGATTTAATGAATCATGGAAATAAGTATGTAATCACGGTTGTCATCGCATAGGGACATGCCGTGAGATGCCGGCTTAAAATAGCATCGCCCCATTTATTTCCCGTGGGAGGCGTAAGATGCGACTAAGGGACTCGAGGATGTGTATTGCAATTTTAGGCGATGGTCTGACAACCTGTCACTATAGCGATACACAATTTTCCGAATGACCCTCAAACATTTGTCAGACGTGTTGTAAATGGCCGTTTTTTGAGGCTGTTTACGTTCTGCCTACCCCGCGAGGGATTATAGGCGTGATATGTGTATGTATGTATGTATGTATGTAAGGGACAGCCCTCCGAATACTTATAAGGTGCATTCGGACCACAAAATGATAATGAAAAAATAATACAGAGAAACCAAAATTCTTGTCGACTTCTCATAGTCATAGACATATCATAGTAATTGCAGTCAATGATATGGATTTGTACGGGAGGTATTTTTTTTGTCATTTCTTACATATTTTCCTAGGGGAAAGTTGTTCAGTTTCATGGTCTGCATGCTCCCTTACAGTATTCGGAGGGCTGTCCTTTACACCCCGTATGTATTTTAACTAATTTTTTCCAGATTCCGTGTGATGCCGGCTTAGTTTAGCATCACCCCATTTCTTACCCATGGTTGCAATTTTAGGCGATGGGCTGACAACCTGTCACTATAGTTTACAAAGTAATCTGATAGCCCCTTAATCTTTTGTCAGACGTGGTGTTAATTTCCGTTTTACGGCTGTTAACGCTCTGCCTACCCCGTAAGGGATATAGGCGTGATTTATGTATGCATGATTGTTTTCCAGATTCCACGGCAGATCGTCGCCAGTGAACTGCGATCTGTGCAACAAAAAGTGCAACAACAGCTACTCGCTGTACCGTCACAACAGA
This sequence comes from Tuta absoluta, assembly GCA_027580185.1. Lineage (NCBI taxonomy): Eukaryota > Metazoa > Arthropoda > Insecta > Lepidoptera > Gelechiidae > Tuta > Tuta absoluta. Next base: position 5,570,483 of record JAQAHW010000030.1, read on the forward strand.
TACGTGCATCTGAAAATAAAACCCAAATCGGAGCTTGAAGAACAGTATTGTGACGTCTGCGACAAACAGTACAAACACGCGCAGACGTACAAGAAACACTTTAAACAATTGTCGCATATTACAGCGGAAATTCTGAAAAAAGAACGTCTTAAGAATAAATAAAATTCGGATGTGTACACCGTTTATTTATTCCATACAACACGTAATCGCGCCTTATCTGCCACGGGGTAAGCTGAACGTCAACGGCCTATACGTTTGTTTGTATAATAGAACTAGCGTTGTGATGCCGGCTTAGAATAGCTTCACCCCATTCCTTTCCCGTAGGTGTCTGGGTAGGTGGGTGTAAAAGACGACGAAAGGACTCGTGGGTGTGTATTGCAATTTTAGGCGATAGGCTGACAACCTGTCACTATGGCGATACACAGTTTTCCGAATGACCCTCGAATGTTTGTCAGACGTGGCGTACGTCCGTTTTTTGAGTCCGTTTACGCTCTGCCTACCTTGCAAGGGATAAAGGCGTGATATATGTACGTATGTATGTAGGGCTTGATTTCAAAATTTATGCCGGGAAGGTATTTTTCCCGCGGGAAAACGGTTAGCAGCGGGTGAAACGGGTTAGTTAAAAGAAAAGAAATGCTTTTAAAATAATCATAAATTAATTTTTATTGTTATTTAGTTAGCGTAGGGAATTGTTTGACGACTGTCTTCGAGTCCTCAGCCAACTGGTCTTGCTTCGAGCTGATGAAGAAGCGGAGAGTGTCAGCCAGTGCCGGCGGCAACTTGAAAAATAAATAATAAGATAAGATTAGTACATTGTTGTCGAGGTATGGAAAATAAGACTTTGCTGGACGAGTATAGTTTGAAGCCCGAGCCGCAGGCGAGGACTTCAATTATACAAGTCAAGCAAAGTAATTTTCCCCGAGGCTTACATAGTGCTTTTCTAAAAAAAAGGCTAGGAAATTAAAGATTGTACTTCTTATAAAAGTTAGCTAGCGACCACAACACAACGAAACAAATAAAAATTTACAATTTTCCCACCAATTGTGATTTTTTAAAATAAATTCGCCTGTAAGGCACAGTATTACGTAATATTCAGCCATACTAAATGTTTAGTTCATTCTTTTCTTTTTTAATTCTGGACAGGCAAGGGTCTTCACATCATACAGCCTCGTCTTTAGTTACCTGTTTCATACAAAATTACGTTCCGTTTCTATGAGAGTCATCGAGATAATTTTGAAATCAAATTGTGTCCCTCAAGCTGTAATCCTCACCTATGAAAACTTAACGAAAAGCAATTTTGGTTTTGTCAAAAAATAGTCCTGAAATAGTGACAAATAGTGACATATGCAAGAAAATTAGTGACTTCATATCCCCCAAGATATGGCTATCGTTTTGTGAGGCTTACAGATCGAGGCTCACGCTGTAATCCCAACTCTCGTGTGAGCAAACGGTGGGGTATTTTCACTTGGTCTACATTCCAAAAAATAGTGCCTAATTAGTGACTAATAGTGACAGAAGATGAGAAATAGTCGCTTTATAATTCCGAAGTTATAAAGGCATCTTGGTGAGGATTATACCTATAGCAATTTTTGCTGTAATCCTCACCTCATTTCTGCTAAACGCTTAGGTCTTTTGACTCAAATTTAGTATAAAAAATAGTGCTGAAATAGTGTTCTTAAACTGCATTGATATTTATTTAGTTTATGTAGTAGAAGCAATTAAAAAACCGTAAGAACTTCTTCATACAAAATGGTCAGGTACAGTCGCGAACAATACTTCGTATTGTCGTACTTGAAGCTCAATACTGGTTTGTTATGTCGGTAGGAACGTAATCAAACAAATTTATTTTCTTCAAGTATTTTGTTTATATCTGACAGTACACAATATTTCTCAATCAGTCAGACGTGGCGATGATAACGACCGTATTTTTTGCGGCTGTTAACGCTCTGCCTAACCCGTAAGGTATAAAGGTGTGATATATGTTTGTATCTATGTAGTACATAAATAAATACATAAAAGATATAGGTACCTAACTTGTTTGGTAAAAATGGAACAAAAAACATTATTTATGTGGTAAAATTCATTGAACTCATAAATAAATGAAAGTAGGTACCTATATAGGGTGAAATCTAATCAGTGACCGATAGCGAAAACCCAGGACGGGCTGGTGATAAGGAACAACTTTCCCCAAGGAACATAGGTCGAAACATGAAAAAAAAATTAGACCTCCCGTACAAAATTGCCGATCAGCTGATTTGGGTTACTATGGGAGTTCCAACTTTTTTTCATATTTCGACATATGTTCCTTGGGGAAAGTTGTTCCTTATCACCAGCCCGTCCTTGGTTTTCGCTATCGGTCACTAAATAGATTTAATCCTATATAGTTAACGACGTTCGAGGCAAGGACTAATACTATAAGTACCTAATTATACCTAAATAATAATTTTTGTTATTTTCAAAACGTGCGTTTTCATTTTAATTTTTCATAAATAATCGTAAGGGGCGTATTTGTTATTTCAGAAATTTTATATTTGAGTTGTGATGAAACCAAAAAATACCACGCAGGCGAAGTGCATGCAATAATTTCGCTATTGTCTACCCTCTCGCTCACACGCGCGGCGGTCAGTTTTCGAGGCTCGGCCAAACCGGTTTTGTTTAGCGGTGGCTTGAGCGGTGGCGCGACCAAACAGGGCTTTCAGACTTAAGAGAATACGATGTGATAAATTAATGCGATGTGTTGATCTGAAAGATATAGCATAAGTACATATAAATACTTTATTGTTATAAAACCGTTAAAAGTTCAAGGCGTTAAAAAACAGTCAACCAAAATACCTACTCATAAAATAGACCAAAATAATGTCAGTGGCTCAACTTATGTTTAAGTTAATACCTACCTATATTGGGAGAAATTACATTACCTAAATTAAAGCAAAAATCAAGTCTGTATTCTACGAAGTATTGTTCGCGACTGTACCTGACCATTTTGTATGGAGAAGTTCATACGGTTTTTTTAATTGCTTCTACTACATAAACTAAATAAATATCAATGCAGTTTAAGAACACTATTTCAGCACTATTTTTTTATACTAAATTTGAGTCAAAAGACCTAAGCGTTTAGCAGAAATGAGGTGAGGATTACAGCAAAAATTGCTATAGGTATAATCCTCACCAAGATGCCTTTATAACTTCGGAATTATAAAGCGACAATTTCTCATCTTCTGTCACTATTAGTCACTAATTAGGCACTATTTTTTGGAATGTAGACCAAGTTAAAATACCCCACCGTTTGCTCACACGAGAGTTGGGATTACAGCGTGAGCCTCGATCTGTAATCCTCACCAAACGATAGCCATATCTTGGGAGATATGAAGTCACTAATTTTCTTGCACATGTCACTATTTGTCACTATTTCAGCACTATTTTTTGACAAAACCAAAATTGCTTTTCGTTAAGTTTTCATAGGTGAGGATTACAGCTTGAGGGACACATCAAATTATGTGGGTTTAGCGTATAACGAATTTATCTTAATGGACACCGGCAAAGGATTTCCATACAACTTTACTGGCGTGATCTGAGACGTGACAAACAATGCGGTAACTTCGCGGTTTCTTTTTTTTAAAGAAATGAACACATTTCCTAGCATGTTTGAGAAAAATTTATTTATTTGTTAAAACATGAGTAAAATTTAAATACAGATGTCAGTGTTATACATAGTAATAAGTCCTTCATGATTGGTCTTGCGACATACAAATGTAAAATTTAGTAATACAAACAAAAATTAAAAATGTTAATAAACAATAATAATGTTAATGCACAATAAAAAAGATATACAATTTAAATCACAAACTAATGTCATTCAGTAATTGATTCACGCTACAGTAATATTTCCTGGTCAAAAATCATTTATTATTTTTCTAAAAAGATTAATATTACAATTTCTTAATTCTAGTGGTGTCTTGTTATATATTGGCACCAAAAACACTTTTTTTCATGAGTGCTGTATTTGCTTTCTGGCTACTAATTTTTGTTTTATCTCGTGGACGTAGGATACGATTAGCTGGCACTACTATATATTTTAATAGTCTAGGATTTTGTTTTACAAATACTGCTACCTTTCAGAATGTACAGCGAATAATCATTTATAACAGAAAAGATGCATGTTGAAAATTTGGTGGTAACTGTCGAGGCTCCGGTAGCTTAGTTGGTAGAGCGGCATCGCAAGAGGCGACTAATGGACTCGAGTCGAGGGTTTCATGCATATATTTAAGGCGACAGGCTGATACACGATTATTCTGAAACGGCCCTCAAATATTTGTCTGACGTGGCTATAGCGACCGTATTTTACGGGCGTTAACGCTCTGCCTACTCCAAATGGGATAAAGGCGTAATGTGTGTATGCCGGCTTAGAAAAGCATCACCCTAATTCTACCCGTGGTTGTTGTAGCCATGGCATGGACTGCAGTATTCCCTGTGAATGCATTGACAGCAGCATTCCCTGTGAATGCATTGACAGCAGCATTCCCTGTGAATGCATGGACAGCAGCATTCCCTGTGAATGCTACATCTTGCACTGCGCTCGCCAAGCGTGGTGACTATGCCGTGTGATTAACCTGGCCAGCCCCGAGGCAATGCCTTTATTTTTATTTTTTTATCCCGCCCGGCTCGGTTTTCAATTAGGACAATACAAAATTGTTTTAAAAAAGAAAGAAAATTGTGATATACAATTTTTTTTTTACAATGACGGATCATGACGTCAATAAGTGATAATACTATCCTACATTGAATATAGTAATTTCATTTTAAGGCGAGTGTAGCCGTCAACGACCTCGACAGTGGCGCCACTTCACAAAAATAAAGTTTTTTCTTTATACAAACAATCTATCAGAATATCCGTTGGCACTTTTTTCCATAACTTTAATTGCAGCGAATATTTTGTTGAGTTTGCAGGTTCAAATTTTACTTAAGGATAATACTAAAAACTTGGGCAACGGATATTCTGATAGATTGTTTGTATAAAGAGAAAACTTTCTTTTTGTGAAGTGGCGCCACTGTCGAGGTCGTTGACGGCTACACTCGCCTTAATCTTTCAATTTTAATATGGCAATACCCCCTGTCCAGCAGTGGACATGTGGCTGTTAATGCACGTACCTGTTGTGCGTCCATGACCTGCGCGAGCACTCTGTAGCACGAAGGCAGGTGCCATCTGATCTTGTAGTCTTTGTTTTCCGACTGCGGAATATAACAATACAATATTAAATCATTTAACTATAGTATTCGTTACAATAACTTATACCAGTGCCATGTATTATCATTGTACAGGTACAGGTCCACATTTACAGGCGGAAATCTGCCTGTAACGCACTTGTAGTTACAATTTACAAGTTACAGGCGTTTTATGAAGACACTTGTAAAGCTATCACTGTCAGTACCGCTCCAAAATCTCGACTACAGGTAAATTTTACAAGTCGATGTACAACACTATCGATTCATTCATTTCATTCACTCAAATTCAACGTCAATGTTATAGCACAGATTAAAAAATGTGAAAATATGTAAACACTTAGCTAAATATATAAGACATTACACTGAAAATTATTATTTTAATAAAAAGGAAATTATAAAAATGAAATCAACAATATTTCTAATTAAAATCATATTATTGATAGAGTACGTTAAAATAGTACTGTTGTGAATTAATAATAATAGTCCACAATGGGAAATTTTCTAGGGATTCTCAAGTGTCATGTAGAGGGCGCTAAGCTTAATTGAAATAACGTTTCTTTACACAAAAACTGTACCACTTTATAAATTGTTCTTTATTTTGTGTTTATTGAGTTGTTCTAAATACATTATTGGTTATTTGTTTACTTACACGTATGACACTCAATATAATAGCAAGGCGATAAGTTTATTTTGTAGTAAATCAAACTAAGATAATTTATTTGTAACGAACACAACGTGAAACGGAACCTGTGACAAAACTATGGCTGACGCCAGCCATATTGAAACGTCAAAATTTCAGTTTAGCACTGCGCCCTCTGGTTTGACATTCAGAACTATCAAGAGAACTGTCAATAGAAAAACCCCCATTGACGATAAAGTTTTGCTTTATTTAACGCCTCGAGCAAAATAATTTGGCAATTAACGCATTTTGAGTACTTTTGAACATATTGAATAGATTTTTATGCAGAAATCTTGCACTTGTAAAATAATTACCTAGGTCAGACGACCTGTAAAATTATTCACAAGTTGTAAGTTTTTACAGTTGTAGTTTACAAGTCTTTTGATGAACACCTGTAAAAACTTGCTCGATTGTGTTTTTAAAAGCAAAATCTACCCTATGGTTTGTCTTTGGAAATCTACAGGTGCCTGTAGCTGTGACTTGTAAAATTGTAGACCTGTAGCTTCAAAAAACGCCTGTAGTTGTAATTTTCATCAGTGTTGCTATTTAAATATTAATTTTGGCGCGATGTTGCCACTTTTTCGCCTGTAGAATTGTAATTGTTCAATGATAGCACAGGCCACAGATGTCGCTTGTACGTCGCTTCAAGACGAGTACCAAGAGATTGAAAATTTGGAAGTGTCAGTCGAGGCGCCGGTAGCTCTAATGGCGCTCGGGTTTTTTCGTTTATGAAATTAATATAGCATAGTGAGTGCATTAGATACCATAGTAAATACAATATTGTTAACACTTAATTTAAACCTTTTACGGTTGTTTACAGTATTCATAGTTATGATTTAAACGGGTTCTTACCGACGAATTATTATTATGAGTTCCCGATAAATATCGCTGGACGCTGTTGCAATTGTCATGATCACGAGTAAACTGGTGGCACTGCGGGTGGCTGTTAAACTCCGTTTATTTAAAAATGACCTAAAATGTAAACAAACTTTGTATGTAACAGACAGTCGCGAGCTGTCAGATTCATACAAAGTTTGTTTTCATTATAGGTCATTCTAAAATAAACGGAGTGTAGGAGCAAACATATCTGTATTACCTTGACGAAAACGAAGAAGAATGGGGGTAGACAAATATATTTGCTCCTAGCAGCCACCCGCAGTTCCACAAGATTACCCGTGACAGTAGTATTATATTATCTGTGCCCGTGATCATGACGCTTGCTACAGAAATTGAAGTTCAAAACAGTATGAATTTGTCGGAAGAACCCGTTTAAATTATAACTGAATAATATCGATTGGCATTATTTTTAAACAACATAACAACAGATTTCTGTAACTACAGAAAAAACAGAAAAAAAATTAATTATATCACTACAATTTATTTAATTACTTTATTTTGTAAACTCATAATGGGCTGGTGGCAAACCACGACTCACCCAAGAAACAATATAGTTGAGATATGAAGAAATACATAAGATCTGGTGCTGGCTTACAATCGCATCACCCCATATCTACCTGTGGGTGTCGAAAAAAGCGGTTGACCTTGACCCTCACCTTGATGAGGGCCAGCGCCCTGAGCATGGCGTTGGCGAGTATCCAGGCGGCCACGTGCTGCTCCCGCGCGCGCCGCACCGTCACCGCGAACATCTGCAGTGTGACCTTGGAGTGACCTCGAGCTGACCTTGATGAGGGCCAGCGCTCTGAGCATGGCGTTGGCGAGTATCCAGGCGGCCGCGTGCTGCTCCCCCTCGCACATGAACACCTGTAGTGTGACCTTGGAGTGACCTTGGGCTGACCTTGATGAGGGCCAGCGCCCTGAGCATGGCGTTGGCGAGTATCCAGGCGGCCACGTGCTGCTCCCGCGCGCGCCGCACCGTCACCGCGAACATCTGCAGTGTGACCTTGGAGTGACCTCGAGCTGACCTTGATGAGGGCCAGCGCTCTGAGCATGGCGTTGGCGAGTATCCAGGCGGCCGCGTGCTGCTCCCCCTCGCACATGAACACCTGTAGTGTGACCTTGGAGTGACCTTGGGCTGACCTTGATGAGGGCCAGCGCCCTGAGCATGGCGTTGGCGAGTATCCAGGCGGCGGCGTGCTGTTCCCCCGCGCGCCGCACCGTCGCCGCGAACATCTGAAGGGCGGAGCCCCGGGCTGTGTCCAGATGGTCAGACAAACCGGCCACCATCAGTGTTGCCTCCACGTACGCTTGGATTAAGTCTGCTGGCTCTTTTATCGTCTGTGGTAAATAATGTTTTTTATTATATAGGGTGAAATTTTACTAGTGTCTGGTACCGAAAACTTAGTACGGGCTGTTGATGAGGAATAATTTTCCCCGAGAAACATAGTTCGAAATGTAAAAAAAAAATAGAATACGGGAGGTATGAAATGCACCAGTGACATAGGGATACTAAAAATAATATATTAATTGTAATTGTACACCTAATAAGGTAGTTGTAATGATACTTTAAATACATATTCGATCTTGTAATGCTACTAGCTAAGCAATAAATCATTTGAACTTGAACTTGAACCAATTTGTATGGCAGGTCAATTTTTTTCTTACGTTTCTTCTACCTATGTTCCTTGTAACGTTGTTCCTTATCACCAGCCCGTACTGGTTTTTGAATTTACGTGGTTTTTGTTTTTTAATAATTGTTTTGAACTTATGACTCAAACCACGAACAAATAAGCCGCGAACGAATAATTTAGTGTAAACTATTGTAATTGTACTATTAGATGCCGTGTGATGCCGGCTTAGAATAGCATCACCCTATTTCTAACCCATGGGTGTCGTAAGAGGCGACTAAGGGACTAGAGGGTTAGATTTGTATAGCAATTGTAGGCGATGGGCTGACTACCTGTCACTATAGTGATACACAGTTATCCGATTGACCCTCTAACTTTTGTCAGACGTGGTGTTAATATCCGTTTTACGGCCGTTAACGCACTGCCTACCCCGTAAGGGATAATGGGCGTGATATATGTATGTATGTATGTAAAATTGTTATAAAAAAGAGAATTGTGTCAAGCAAATTTCGTACATGACGCCAATAAGTGATAATACTATCTACATTGAATAAAGTAATTTCATTTTCAAAATAAGTCAAGTGAGTAAGGTAAGTTCGCTGACCCTGAGATGCGTGTCAATGACCTCGGCGGCTTGGGGGCCGAGGCGCGCGAGGTGCTCCGCTGAGGGCTCCGACAAGAAGCGCCCCACGTCAGATACCACTTCCTCGATACCTGGAACGACAAACACATGAGACACGAGTAAAAAAAAATGGTTGCCTGTAAAGTCGGTATACGGGCGAAGTTTAAACGTGACAACGTAATTCTCGAATGCTGCGCACCGATTATGCTCGAGTGGGAGAGAGACGGCATTCAGCGTGCCTCTCTTTCGGTCATGTCATGACTCACTGTAACAGACGTGAGCGGGTGTTATATTTTTCCGTGCATGCCACCGAGCCACAACCTAATTTAAGACGTTGTCACATCATAAGTGAGAAATAGTATTGTCACAGTATAATTAATAGTACTAGCGTACAGTATGGTCACTCCCTGCCTCCCCCTACAAGCGCCGCCCACCCGTGCTCGGAGGACGCTCAGACACCGGCTAGCAAGGACGCGACGACGAAGGTCATTTCATACTGCCGTACGGTCGCGTTCTAAAGTGGAGTCATAGTTAACACAAACCTCAGAAAACAAGTCGCTCGCACCCGCGGCGACACTCACACAATGACACAAATGACGTATAACATACTATTATTTGACGAACTACCATTGTATAATAGGCTGAGTAGTATTGACTATTTCACTACATGAATCATTAGCTTCGGTAGCGTGGTCAGTAGCGCGGTCAAGCAAATTCTTGACCGTTATTGTGGAGACAATGGATCGAATCCCGATTTCTTCGTTCTAGTTTTTATTTTATCAAATGAAGCAAAATTTAGTAAATTTTGAATTACATTTTAGTTGTTGCTAGATCGTTTGCGAGATAGTGCGTGTGCTAAGTGATTTTTTTTAACCTAAGTTTATTTATTAAACTTCAGTGTTTATTTCTTCGAAATGCATACTATTATCAGTTTGCAGGATAAGCAGCGTATTGTTGCGCTGCAATTATCTGTGGCGCTGCATGATATTGGATTTAATTTAACTCAAATTGCTAATCAGACTGGTCTGGCCGTAAGTATAGTTTTATTGAAGAATGTTACTAGGTATTCCAAATCACTTGAAATTTTGTATCGGTAAAGCCTGTATGTATACAAATACACTAGTTTTTGTTGTAGTCAAAAATACCTAGTAGTTTTGATTTTATAGGCATTCAAAGTTTCAAAAAATATCGAGTCCCGCAAACAGACACGTGACCGCTTGTGACGTCATATCACAACGCGCGCTGCGCTCCGCTTAGTAGGTCTCAAGTCACCAGCAGCGGTTATAGTAGGTGTAATAGCTTGTACAGTATTTTGTTTGTGTTTGCATCCGTGTAGGTATTACGTTAATAGTAAATATTACACACACACACATATCACGCCTTTATTCCCTTGCGGGGTAGGCAGAGCGTATACGACCGCAAGAAACGGACATTTATGCCACGTCTGACAAATAATTGAGAGTTATTCGGAAAATTGTGTATCGCCATAGTGACAGGTTGTCAGCCCATCGCCTAAAATTGCAATACACACCCTCGAGTCCCTCAGTCGCCTCTTACGACTCCCACGGGAATGAAATGGGGAGATGCTATTCTAAGCCGGCATCACACGGCATAGTAAAGTAAATATTATTCGATTCATAAAATGAATGAAGGATTCGAAAAAGGGCAATCGGATAATCTACCTAAAATAGACATTTTTTTTTTAGTTTTGGACCCTATGATTTTAGCCCCGGGGCTTTTAATCTACACCTGACTGTATGGTGGGGAGCAGGAGCTCACCCGGAAAAGTTTGTTCAAACAACCAGCTTAATCGCGCCCTTGGTGCAGCTTGTATACCAGCCCGTTGTGCCAGACCAGGCTTTCGTTATGTCGAGAAATACTGCTCCTGTCGGGGTCGGTTTGGACGAGACATTTAGCTTAAGAGCGATGTGTTCGACAATGCGGTGCACTTGTTGGGTACAAGAGTGCTGTTGTCGAAAGCCAAATTGCTCGTCAGGTATGAGATTGTTGGTCTCCGCGTGGTCTCGAAGTCGGGCATAGATCATGCGTTCGTAAAGTTTGGCGAGAGGGTTCAGTAGGCTGATCGGGCGATAGGAAGTGGGCTCATTCGCCGGTTTACCCGGTTTGTGAATGCCTATGACTATTGCTTCCTTCCAGCAAGCTGGAAAGGTGCAACTAGCCATGGCGGCATTCAAAATCAGGGTGAGGCGATTGATCAGGTGATCGGGGAGAATCTTCAGGACACGGTTGGTGATGTTGTCCGGTCCTGGAGCCTTTCTGGGCTTGAGTGCCTTAAGGGCGTTGCCTAAAACCCACTCCGCGTAACATGCTGTACTCTCTGGCTGGGATTGCTCCACCAGACGTCCGCCGAGAAGTAGCTTGTGCAGTGGAGAAACTTAAACAGGAAACTGACTGTCGTCACCCACTGTACAACCACGCTTTGCCTCACGCTTGTCTCAAAAGCCGGAGTAGTTTCCTGAGGTGTACGGCCTCTACAAACGCTGATCCACAACATACCAGAGAGCAGCAATGGAAATCACGCTGGGCGCCGCCACCTGGATTTATTCTACCGTCCGAGACTCTGCCACGGGGACATAAATTACCGTGGCAAACCTGGAAATCTCTAAACAGGTTGCGAACGCAGGTTGGCCGCTGTAGAGAAAACATGGCGAAGTGGGGCTTCATTGACAAAACGCAAGTGCTCTGCGACTGTGGAGCCCCATCGCAATCTATGGCGCACCTAACATCATGCCCTCTTTTGCCAGTCTCTTGCAGCAAAGACGATCTGAACTTGGCTAATGAGAATGCCATTGCAGTCGCCAAATACTGGCAGTCCAAAATATGACCATGATCCATTGACACGATGAAGAAGAAGGGCGTTGCGCACTTCCATCTCAGTGATGACTCTGAGTGGAGGGCCCGATGGAGGTAGTGAAATGAGACGTTCGACTTCGGAGTCGACCGTTGAGACGAAGGTCAAGTCGTAAGGGAGTGTGCTGGGGGTGCATTGGGCTGCGAGACTGTCAGCTAGGCATTCAGCCTTTTCGTCGTCGTCAAAGGCTTTGGTCTGGTCAGATGCGTTAATGGTTGCACATTACCTATATATCAACAAATAATGATGTTGCCGGCGAAATGCGAGGAGCAAAAATGCAAGGGTAAGAAAACTTTCCTTGCTACTACTTATTCTTAATACTTTATATGTTAGAATGGAATAGTAGGAAGTGGGATAAGTACCTAGGAAGTAGATGTACTGGGTTGAACGTGACAAGATGTAAGTACTTAACCTTTTCTACTTGTTTTTTTCTTTTACTAACAAAATACGTAGGGCCATTTTATTTCATTTACTTTTTATTTCAAATGTATATGCTTTAGGCGATGGGCTGACAACCTGTCACTATAACGATACACAATATCCCAAATAACCCTCAAACATTTGTCAGACGTGGTGTAAATGGCAGTTTTTTGCGGCTGTTTACGCTCTGCCTACCCCGCTAGGGATTATATGCGTGATATGTGTATGTATGTATGTATGTATATGTTTGAACAGATTTACCAAACCTTTTAAATTTATTTGTATTTTTTTTTCTTACAAAATAGTTAAGGCCAGTTATTTATACAGCTATGGCGATGAAGCTATTGGTTATGTTCAAGTTAAGAGAGTAAGTAGGTGATACATAACGGTTAGTAGGCGGTTGAAAAACTCTGACACCAGGGTTCATCGGGTCGTTGGACGACTCGGTGTCCCACACGAAATGAGAGAGAGATAAGATAACGGTTAAATGTTGAATCACGCCAGAACACCGCGTACGTACCACACCTTATCATTACAGTTTAGAATGCAATGAAAAGGATTTTTTTCGCATTTTAACGACCTTTGGAACTATAAAAAAACAACTTTTTCGGTAAATTGATAGTTATATTTTACATTTAGGCACAACGCATGATTTCCTAGTATTTGGATTGGACATGTTCAAAATTATTTAAGTAAAATTTCGACGGCACGGGCGCGCGACCGCATGCAGACTGAGTGAGCCAGACTGAGCGTGTTGTACGATGACGTCACAGCGTCACCGGCGCCCGCGTCGTGAGGTTGCACCTTGTTTTACTTCTAAATCGGAAACTAATTGACGTATCGAAGTAATTCTTTCACTAGTAATTTTTATTTTTGACAGAGAATATGGAGTGCTAACAATCAAAATTAGGTAACATTCTTCATTGTATTTTAAATATTAAAAACTTTGACTCATAGTATGTTGGTAGCTGTGAACCGATTAGTATAAACTTTTCTATTAATAATGCTACTTTGTTTTAGTGGAAGACTGTTAAACGTTGGGTTACACGTTTTGAAGAGGAAGGTAGCGTAAAAACTCGACTCGTCTTATTAATGATTCACAGCGGAGGATGATGGTGTAACAATATGAAGAAAATGGTTCTGCCGCTGGTCCAGGCAAATTAGTAGCACAAGAAAGAGGGCGTGCAACTGCCGCTAATTATGTTGATATGCTACAGGAAAGCATGCTACCGACGACGGTGCGAAATGTTTAACTGTTTATCCTGCTAGTGAAGTTCCTCGTTTTGCATTTGTCCAGGATAAATTGTCCAGTGCATCGAGCTGCCGTGGTGTATAATTGGTTTAGCCAGCACCCAGATATCCAAGTTATTCGTTGGCCAGCAAAATCTCCGGACTTAAATCCCATAGAGAATTTATGGGGTTTAATGGTGCAAAGGTGGGACATGCGCAATGAAAGAACTACAGAAGCTTTAGAGGCTCACTGCCTGGGAGTGTGGGAGAGTACCAGAGGAACAGATATATGCACTTATTTGATCGAGTCTATTAAGTGTTTATTAAACCACTGTACGTTCCTTATAGCCTTACTTATAGAGATAGAGATCTTCCTTTGCAGCGATTGGTCGCACTTATCTGTTCCAAAGCTGTGTGATTGGTTACGTATGCCCCCACACCCCACCCCACTCCGACACGGCAGGGCGGGGCGAGTCGGCCCGCTTGGCTTCATTGGCGATTTTTCTTTCGCAGTGAGCGGTCGCGCTCAGAAAATAATTTTTTAAATTTCGATAAAGTTTTAAATTTTAAACTTTGAAAAATTATTTTCTTACAATTTTAACGGTTTTGCACCGTTCGTTTTTTAAATTAATAAATTTAGTGATTTAATTGTTCCTATTTAAATAAATTTTAAAATCAGTGTGTGTATAAACTGGGTAAGTCCTTTATATTTTATTATGCATGTGGCAAATCAAATTTCTGAAGGCGGTTTTCCGTCGGACACAACTTTGCAATTTCTTACAATTTTAATAAATTATTATTGAAATCTGTCAAGACTGTTTACGAATAAATAAATTGTTCCTGGCGATCCGAATTCTGTGAACAAAATAGTTAATAATTTATGGGAATTATTTGTCAAGAATAATGATCCCAAATAAATAAGCAAAGTGTGTTATAGAAATTTGGTTGCTATCGAAGTTTTAGTTACCCGGATTTAACAATAGTGAATTTTTTTTACGAAAAGTTTTTAATCCGGAAGTAATTAATTCGTTCGATTCTTTACGAACGATCAAATGAAAATCCAATAATCATAGTGCACTTCGCACAAGCTTTGAGTGGCATTATTTTAAGATTTTCAATATAAATGTTCATCCCTCGCAGGTTTTTAAACTAGTTACCTTGAACTGATAGGTAGGTATTCCTCGAGAGAAGTAATACCTTTTTTCTATTTATAGGTTACTACCCCGTCGAACTAGTTTCTACATATCCCCCGTGCACGTTTTTCATTAATGTGCCTGATTGATTTATGGATTTTCATTTGTGAATGATTATTTTATTTTTACACGTGTGTTTGTAAATTGTTATTTGGACATAAATACATTTTTATGTCGTTTACTGGAGCTAGTAATGGTATACAGATGCTCCTTTCACGTAGCAACGTGTTATTCAAGTAACGCATCAAATACGTGATCTGTAGGTATTGTTCGGATACCTTCAAAGTTCTTTAAATAAATAAGTCGAACAGCGACAATTTTTATTTTAAAAGGGGGCCGCCATGACCCTGTGAAATGCTCTTAGTAATAAGAAAGTTTACGGAAGTCCAAGTCCGTAGAACGTCTTATAAAATAGAGTAATAAGAACTCCTCAAGGATCTTTTCGTTGTACCTAGAATAAATTGCAGAAAATATATATTCTAGTTGATTGCTATGATATGAAATGGCAGCACAAGCCAAGCTACATTTCGTCGGTTTTATAAGCTACCTCTGCGCAACGCAAGGTATACCCTATTTTATAACATCATCAGGAGTTCATTAGGCCGTCAGCGCATGACGTGTCCTTAGACTCCTACATCCCCGCGCAGGGGTTGTACCTTTTGATGTCATGCAGAATGCCCTCGCTTGCACTTGCAGGGCCTGAAATTCCGTCCTCGAGCCTTTCGTATACTTGACGAACTAATAAATCGACATGCGATACAAATTCCATGCATTATAGACGGTTTAGATGCAAATATTGCCAAAAATACTAACAAGTACCAAAAAGTATTTGTGTTGTGGGTTTCGGTACGATATGCAACTCAAAGAACTGGGTCCTCGTGGAGCCAAAGTTTCGAAATGTACCCACCAATATATTTTTAATACCTCGTGCAGAGTCGGCCAGCACCTTTGATAAAACGTTATTGCTTTAAGTACAGGTATTACTTTTGGTACCTACCTACCTTTTTATCAAACTTCCAAAAGTTTTGATGGCATCCGGCACATGCATGATTTGCTTTTGTCTGATCAAAGTAAAGCAGTCTTTCTTTACTTCTATGCTTATTTGTCTTCTAACGTGACAGTGAAATGCCCTCGTTAAATTTTGTCTTATCTGAAAGTACATCGTCCGGTCCACCGCCTGCGATGAGATAAAGCAATTGTAGCGAAGGGTAGTGTGTAGCACTAGTATTAATAGTGAAGCGCGCAGGTTCGAATCCTGCATGTGGTATAAAATTAGCCAAGTTTCCATAATTTTATACCTACCTAACACGGTTAAGGTTAAGTATTAAAATATATTTAAGAAATAAAAGCTTCGAAAGGTGTGTTACAGACTTGAGTACAAGGAGTTTACTGTCTGACACATGTGTTACCTCGAGCGTATTAGAAAATAGATCGCGAGGGGATTCCTAAGATGTTAATTTGAAAATATTTTTACCTTGCACGCGTTCATAAGGTCCCCCTCTTTTAGTTCCATGAGCTTACGCTTTCAAATAACGATAGCTAGATTCCACTGAGAATTTGCAAAATAGGCTATCTGTAGGCAAAATATACCTACTTAAATGTTTGAAAAAATGTTTCAAATATAACATCCTAGCCCGAAAAAGTCTTGGCTATTAGAAAGTACAGGGAACAATATTCCTACGTAAGTATGAACTTTATCTACTCGGAATAAAGTTCAAAGTTAGAGAGCTGTCTAACGTTTTACAATGATTCTTAAGCAGAAGACATATTTGTCGTAGATTCACCGCATTCAGTCCCATCCTAGTAACCGTTACTGCCGAGTCTAAATTCTCGCAGGTTAAGGAAAATTTATAGACGGTTTAAGTCTGAAACAGTTTTCCTTTATGATCATTTCAGTGGCCTACCGAGGCCACGCAGTAAGAAAATGAGAAACATATTGAATATTAGGTAACTGTGAAAACGACTGAATTTATAAATTTTTCCCTTGCTCACTGTCCTAAGTAGCAATAATTCACTTCTATTTCTATGCTATCACAGACCTCGTAGTGCTAACGCATTTCTGAGGGAGATCCCTCACGCTTGTCATTTGTTTACTTCTTTGAACTATGATCAAAAAGTGGCGTAAGAGTACCTACGTTAAATACTCGCTATGATTCTGGCATCAATCACGGAAGGGAATGTGTACAATCTAAGCTCTCCAAGTGCAGAGTTGTCCTAAAATAGTCCTACGTTTTTCTTAGCAACATGGAAACAGACAAATGTGGGGAGAGAAAACGGCCTTTTTATAATGGCCTCATCTCAAAATGGATAAGTAAATAATGAAGACCTACCCATTTAATAGATCTCACACCGAAACTATAATAATTTTTACTTTTTAATTCATCGTGCATTGAGTGTACGGAGTAAATTTCGTGAGGTGGAGATGTATGTAGGTAATTTACTTATTCCAGCATGTTGCAACTTGGGAGCTAGGTACACCCTATTGTTAATTCTGCTATATCAAGCTGTATAATATCAAAACTAGTGGAGGGTTGTCTAGCTGCTAAGGCGAGTGATGTAATATATACCTATTTGGTATATGCCAAATTTTGTGTTACCTACTCGAGTGCCTTGATCTTGAACATGATATTTTCTTCAGGTGCGTTTATATTGCCCGAAATATTATGAATGAAATGCATATTACGTAATTTGTATAACAACCTCCACTAGAGATGAAAAGTTCATGATATATTTTTCAGGTGCTTTCATATTACCTGAAATGTTATGAATGAAATGCATATGGCGTAATATGTATAACAACCTCCTCTAGAGATAAAAAGTTTTAGAGCGATAGTGGCGAATAGCAATAATGCGACACTGTCCCAGACGATATTAAGTTTTTATTTCCTCAAGTGTAGTCATGCTTACTACACCTACTTTTTCGATAATGAATGAAAGCTTTTGGGCAAGTAAACAACAAGTACCCACAGTCTATGTGGGTATTTTAAATAAATATACAGAAGGTTACAATCAGAGGGTACTTTTGCTAATTGATATTTGTGTAAGTGCCCTGTCTGCCTTGTTTGGGTTTGAAACACGAGTATCTACTCCTGTGTATAACATTGTTAGATGGTTGTTAGAAACGTACGATAGTGAACATAATTGCCTATCGTAAGACGTCAGCCTAAAATAATAATACCGTTGTTCCAATATATTTGCTCTGAATGTCAAGCACAAGACGTTGTTTAAAAAATGCTTGAATGTACCTACGTACTAGGCAAATAGTTTGCCTATCAAGTAAAATATTTTCAGAATATATCTAGCGAGAATTATATTGGGAACTACCTACTACGTTCAATAGCTAGTATATTTTACCAACGGTGATCATAATGATATATAATATTTGTACGGTGACCCACGTAAGATCTAGGCTTCCACAACTAATTTGCAATGTTGCAATGTTTGTACTGTCTAATAGACAATAACGTCGTTTACCGACGTACCTTCGGATTAAATTTTCTCCGTAGGTAAGCTGTTAACAAAATGATAAAATTCTTATAATTTAAACTTTAGCTCATATTCTTTTATAGCTAGCTCGTTTTTGATTGTACATAAAATTAAAGCAAATTTGTGCCCTTTTCAAGTTTTAAACAGAGATCTGGGCTTTGCATGGGACGGTCAGAGGTAGTTATGGCAGAAAACAATTTCAATAATCGCCTCTTTTATTATATCAAGTTTAGGTAGATTTACCAAGATATTAATTAACTATATTATTATATACAATATAGTTTATTCAGAGGCCCGAGTGATGTTTTAAATAAAGCTTGACCGTTACTCCGACAAAGTAAACAAGGTTAGTTATTGATCATTATGTATTATAGCAAATATTATTAAGGCAAGCCCAAATGAATCATATTTAAAAAATCATATGAAGGTATGATTTGATAACAAATTTATATGCCTTTTATTCTCCTGGGAAACTAGGTAGTCGTTTGGCCAGGTTTTTTGATTTACCTGCTTAAGCCCGTTTAGGTCAATGCATATCTTAAACAGTAGTGTTGACCTTATAGTAGGGAAATTTAACCTACTTATTACGTTACCTATAGCTTGAGTGATCAAGCACAATTACAATATGTAAGCTATGTTTTTCTGTGTAAAAGAGCTATTTATTTACTATGTAAGTAAATAGATATTTAAAAGGTTTTATAAAAACGACCTGCAATGCGTATTTACCTCTAACTAAAGGTTCAATATTTTTATATTTTACTATTTTGGCTATTGAGTTTCTCAAATTTTTTTTTTGAAATTTTCTGTTTACTGTTCGGAAACTTTCAGATGAATTTCCGCGTACTTTCTATCTTATAAAAACGTATTGAGACTTACATAATGAATAACTGTATTATGTGCATTTTTTATTAAACACGAGGTAAAGTTTTTCAAAGACATTATAAATGGCATGTTACGAATGCATCATTTTCATCATTCTATTATGCTTACCTAGAATGCCGTAATATAGTACAAGAGGTTTTGAATTACATTTTCATTATAATTTATTATATTTTATCGTCATTTAAGGGTGAGTTTATGATATTACAGTATTTTTTAATAAATACAATATAAATAAATTTTCAGTATAGTGGATCAAAATCATTATTGTTGATAAAGAAATTCATTTTTCTTTTTTTAAAGAATAATAATACCTGTTTCTTTTTATAGTTTTTCACATTGGCGATAGCTCCCACTCCTCCAGGCGATATCAAACATGTCTCTATAAGTAAGGCTATAAGGAACGTACAGTGGTTTAATGACAGCATTTTACCTACCAATAAAATGCTTATTAAACTACTTACCTTCCTTATAGCCTTAAATTTTTAATTCTGCCTGGTGTATTTTGTAGTAATAATATTCTAATAAGAATATTATTATGAGACGCAATGAAGCCAAGCGGGCCGACTCGCCCCGCCCTGCCGTGTCGGAGTGGGGTGGGGTGTGGGGGCATACGTAACCAATCACACAGCTTTGGAACAGATAAGTGCGACCAATC
Source organism: Tuta absoluta (assembly GCA_027580185.1). Taxonomy (NCBI): domain Eukaryota; kingdom Metazoa; phylum Arthropoda; class Insecta; order Lepidoptera; family Gelechiidae; genus Tuta; species Tuta absoluta. The sequence continues at coordinate 5,590,270 of JAQAHW010000030.1, forward strand.
GCTGCAAAGGAAGATCTCTATCTCTATAAGTAAGGCTATAAGGAAGGTAAGTAGTTTAATAAGCATTTTATTGGTAGGTAAAATGCTGTCATTAAGTGTTGTTGAAAACAGCGGAGGTAACACCAAATACTAATTATGTAAGCGGCGATTTTTACTTAAGATTCCAATCAGACCCGATCTAGCATACATTGCTGATTATCTTGTGTATTTCATTATAATATATGAATATACACAAAATAATCAGCAATGTATGCCGAAGCGGGCCTGATAAATCGTTGCTCATACAACCTTTGTTTACCTGCTTACCCGCCTACTATTGCAGTAGGTATTTGTGGAGCATTACATTAGCAATTAAATTATGCTAAAACATCGATTTATATTTATATAAGATTGATAATTATTAGTCAGTTATCTTAAGGCCTTGCTTCAATATCTTTTCATTACGAAAACGAGTACTTAAGCTTAAACCTTGAGATGTAGGCAAATAACTGATTTATTATTATTACAATTACTTTTACTTCCGAGGAAAGTGCATCATCGTTAAACATAGAACAATAAAATAACTACTAACGAAATTATTACTTAAATAACTTTATTGAAAGATTCAATCCAAGATTTGGATCATTCCTATGATCTTATAAATAATTACCTATCGATGTTTCTGCTAATGAACACAAATGATATTATCATTTTACATAATATTGTGTTTTATCATTCAAACAAAACTATTAACTAAGTATTACGACAGCAAGTATTTTATGTAGTTTTACATACTCGTATCTTATGGTTACCAAAAGTTCTCATTCATGTCATTATGTTATTTACATAAAGTGATACCATACCTACCTACCAATAAAATAATTTCTTACCTTACTTTTTGTTTTATTACAATATTATAGGTTTATGTTTTTAGATATAATATTTTGATACATAATTTACAATAAACATTTATAGATATAATACATAGATGAATATATAGAACAATATTATATAAAATAATTATTACTGGAGAAAATATGGTAAAAACATTTAAAAAAACATTATTCAACATACAGAGATCGGATGGGAACCCGGTTCCGTTCTGATTAGAAGGTAAGAACTATTACCGCTAAGCTACGGTAGCTTGTGATCAATACGACGAAATAAAGATATGTAATCTATTGCTTTACTACAAGTGAACGAATAAGGATAACTATAATACGGTTTTAGACAAACCAGTGTGATGTATACTTTGTGGTGATGTGGTGGCGAATAGGCTATCACCGAGTAATTATTTCAAAGATTACATAGATGTCGCTTATAGGTGGTAATCTGTTTAAGTTTTAATGCTACGCCTTAAGGTGGACTTTTCTACTTACAGTCGATAATCTTACGTGTGTGCGTAAGTTAGTAAAGTAAGTACAGAGGATAATAACCCGTATTGCAATCTGTCAAGTGGTCTAACTATGACTCCACTTATGAATCCGACCGTACATTGCATTCCCGATTCGCGAACGCAAAATAGCGGCAACCCTGACATGTTGTCTCACACACACAAGCATGGTCCGCGTTCACCTACGAGCTTAGACTGTGTGCGTAGCAACGCGTTTGTTTCATACATTTGAGCGCCAGTGTCCGAGCTGATGTGCGTCAGAATGGCTGGTTGTCTGTGGCGATGGTCTATGAGAGTTGATTCAAAAATTGCTACATAATTGCTTATATTTGCTTCATATAATAAATAATTGCTACATAGGATATATTTTTAGAAATAGAATATTTTTATTGACCAGCCATCCTGACGTTTGGTTGGCTGGTCTCCTCCTAGTTTAACGTCAAGCACGCAGAGTTTCCCGAAATGTATTGCGTCAATAATTGCTACATATTTACTTCATCAATTTTGTTTGGTTGTAACTGCAAATATATGTTAAATAAAGGATGTAGCAATTATTTAAATTATCCCAAAGAAAAGTGCCTGATAAAATAATTATAGCAAATACGTCGTTTTGTAAGGTGTCGGATTGAACCTTTAGGCTCTGGTAACTGTGTAGGTAATTCGATTCTTGCGTAAAAAAAATATTTACCTACCCACAATAATTGAATAAGCATCATTATTTTAATTATTCTTAGTCATTGTTGTTGCATAATATTATAATATTGGAATCACAGTCTAAGCTTATTAAAATTGAATTTTATTTACATTTTACTGCAACTATTTGCCTATATTATTTCTACAGGCACTTTTCCTTGGGATAATTTAAATAATTGCTACATCCTTTATTTAACATATATTTGAAGTTACAACCAAATAAAATTGATGAAGTAAATATGTAGCAATTATTGACGCAATACATTTCGGGAAACTCTGCGTGCTTGACGTTAAACTAGGAGGAGACCAGCCAACCAAACGTCAGGATGGCTGGTCAATAAAAATATTCTATTTCTAAAAATATATCCTATGTAGCAATTATTTATTATATGAAGCAAATATAAGCAATTATGTAGCAATTTTTGAATCAACTCTCATAGACCATCGCCACAGACAACCAGCCATTCTGACGCACATCCGAGCTGTGGTATTGTACAACAAGAGAGCAACGCTTATTTTTGCTTCGAGTGCGAATTTTGAATCCCGAGGTAGCGGAGGATACTTTAGCGAGTGATTCCTGAGCTTAGTGAGGGATTCAAAGGCACGAGATGCAAATTTAACTGTACATACCGAATTCCGGAACTTTTTTTTCTTTTGTTGTTTTTATTGTTCAAAATGTTATGTAGTTTATTCTCAATAATCTTATTTTATTCATCTAATAAACACTTATTTGTATAATATCATTGTATTTATTTAACTTTATTATATTCGAACGATATGCTCTCGTGTGGTAAACACAATTCTTCATGTCTTCGACTGAGAATATTCTACCAATGTCAAGTTTGGGAAATGGGAAATTATCTAGGGATTCTCGATGTATAGGGCGCTAAGCTAAATTGAAATAACGTTTCTTTACACAAAAACTGTACCACTTCATACGACTCCCACGGAAAAGAAATGGGGTGATGCTATTCTAAGCCGACATCACACGGCGTAGCCACCATCTAGCGTATGGTCTTCCTTTCTTCCGTGTGCCTCGTGGCCCTTTCCAAGCTGTCACCTTTAATGTCCATCTCAGCTCCTTAAAACGTGCAACATGTTTTGTGTATAAAGATAATTAAACAAATGCTCACCGCTTTCATCCAGGGTGTCTCCAAAGCTGTTGCTGACGACGGTGGTGTGCTGCGCGTCCTCAGTGGCACTGTCCTCTGATGCTGCTCCGGATTCAGCATCCGATGATTCTTCGTTTTGTTCCTCTTCTGAATCTGTCACGTCTGGAAATGGAATTATAAAATCATTTGAGCCTATGGCTGATGACAGGAGTTATGCCAGTAGACAGAATGGAGGGTCACTGGTGGTGTCGGGAAAAGGGCAGCTACCCGCCTGGCCGGGTGTTGTGTCCAGGGGACCGACTGGTCCGCCTGGATAGAATTGGAAGTTGTTTCTAAAATTTTTATCTAAAATTAGCTAGGGTAGTTTATGGGCTAGAAAAATCGTTAATTTAAAGTAGAAGCACTTCTGGGCAGGTTTTTGGGGGGTTTTTCCTGTTCAGGGGGACCGTTTAATTATACGCAAGTTAATAACACGCTTTGAAAACTGTGACATCAATAAAAAAATGACGTTTTAATATAGTGGTGTCATAAAGTTACATGCCGTGTGAAACCTGGCCAGCCCTGAGGAAGTTTTCTGTAAGGACATAGCAAAGCTGTTATAAAAAAAGAAAATTGTGTTATACAACTTTCTTCTTTGCAATGACGGATCATGACGTCAATAAGTGATAATATTATCCTACATTGAATAAAGAATTTCAATTTATACATACTTATACGCCTTTATCCCTTGCGCCAGCGGTCGTAAAAATACCATAGTAAACAATACAAAACTATGAAAACATTCATACACACATATCACATGTTTATCTTTGGAAAATTGTGTATCGCCATAGTGACAGGTTGTCAGCCCATCGCCTTAAATTGCAATACACACCCTCGAGTCCCTTAGTTGCCTCTTACGACGCCCACTGGAAAGAAATGGGGTGATGCTATTCTAAGCCGGCATCACACGGCAATTTAAATTTCAAATACGAAAAAAATTTGGTCAGCTGATTTGAGTTACTATGAAAACTCTAAAATAGTTTCGTCACATTTCAACCTATGTTCCTCGGGGATAGTTGTTGTTCCTATCGAAATAGATTTCGCTATCCGTCACTAGTTTAATTACATCCTACATAGTTTTTTGGAAATAAATACATTTAAAATAGAATACCAAATTTTAAAACACTTCCCGTGTTAGGTATAATTTTTTTTGAAAACTAGCCCAGATGGAAGAGGCGTCACCACTAGTAATGCGAAAGTCGCAGGTTCAAATCCTGCCTGCGCTTGAAAATTTTGCAAGTTTAAAAAAATATATATTAAAAATAAATAAATAAGAATTATATCGCAGTAAGTTGCATGGTTCTGTGGGGTTGAAGTTCCAGCCGCAGTCGATTGTTTTTCGATTACTTATTTCATATAAGTACATAATTTAAAGGATTAAATTGTATGATGCCGGCCTAGAATAGCATCACCCCATTTCTTACTCATGGGTGTCGTAAGAGGCGACTAAGGGACTCGAGGGCGTGTATTGCAATTTTAGGCGATGGGCTGACAACCTGTCACTATAGTGATACACAGCTATCTGATTGACCCTCAAACTTTTGTCAGACGTGGTGTTAATATCCGTTTTACGGCCGTTAACGCTCTGCCTACCCCGTAAGGGATAAAGGCGTGATTTATGTATGTATGTATGTATGTAAATTGTACAAGTAATTGATAGCAAAATCTCAATATAACATGTATTGAGGAACGAACAACTTTCCCCTAGGAACATAGGATAAAATGTGTCAAAAAAAAAATACCTACTATACAAAATTGCCGATCAGCTAACATTAGTTACTGCGAAAACTAAAAATATTTTTGTCATATTTTAACCTACGTTCTTTGCGGAAAGTTGTTCCTTATCACCAGCGCATTATTAGTAAAAATTCTCCCTACATATTTCATGCCGTGTGATGCTGGCTTAGAATACTTACAATATCGTCAGCCCAATACAGCCCTTGGGTGTCAGCATTCCCTGTGAAAGTAATACCTTGAACTGCGCCCCCAATAGGGGGAAGCTCATGTCCAGCAGTGGACTGCTGTGGCTGATAATGTTTTTTTTTTTCATTAATGATGGGTTTGCTCTTGACTCTAGTCTAGGTCATAGGACAGAGACAGAGTCTAAGATGGAGCGAGCTCACCCAGAAGAAGCCAGAATGTAATGTAATCTTATATCAGATGTAAAAAAATTAGCTGAGAATATTTTAAGGGGTGAACCAGTACGTGAAACTGAACAACTTTCCCCAAGGAACATAGGTCGAAATATGAAAAATTAAATTTGACCCTCCCATACTTAGTGTGTTACCCGGCCGGGATAATTTGTGAGAGCCAATTTTTTTTTCATGTTTCGACCTATGTTCCTTGGGGAAATTTGTTCAGTTTCACGTACTGGTTCACCCCTTAAAATATTCTCAGCAAATTTTTTTACACCTAATATAAGATTACATTACATTCTGGATTCTTCTTCATCATGTATATGTGTGAGTGTAAGGTAGTGTAGCAAAGTGTCATACACTCGTCGTCGCTGTCCCCCTCCCCGTCTCCGTCGCTGAGCTCGGCGCCGGGGCCCAGCTTGTCGCGCATCGACTGCTTGCTGGCCGCGCCGCCGAGGCTGTTGCCTGCGAACAACATGCAACTTTGAATATTTACACAAAGCACGGCTTTATCCTTTGCGCCAGCGGCCGTAAGAATACTTTCTCCAATTTGCTCAGAAATGGCTTCATTACTTTAAAAAAAGAATACGTCAATGGGCTCATTTATGTAGTCAAGGCGCAGAGGACTGTAATAGACTAGGCCGGAAAAAAAAGGTTCTTTAACTTCACACTTTCGTGTTTAGGTGTTTTATGGTACACAATACCATGTTCAGGAACACTTATACTGCGCGCGTTCCATTTTTTAAATTCTACCAAAATGGAACGCGCTTGGGCGCGCGCATGCACGGTGCGAGGTTGTTTTGGCGCCAATTTGGTTTGGCGCTAAGTCACGAAAATTTTGGCTTTTCTTCTGTGTAATTGAGTGAAAAGTAAACAAGGAAAAATGAGTTCATCGGAAGATGAATTTAACTCTACGCCGCCAGACATAGCTGAAGAAGCAAAGCTATTATCAGAGAACCTTTTACCAGCAAAGTCGAGGCAGAGGTATGAAAAGGCATACAAAGAATTTATTCAATGGAAAATTTATTATTTTCTAAAATTACTGTATTATTATTGTTATTTCCTTGCAAATAAGAGAAAAGTATTGTACAATCCACGGCCGAAATAACAATGTCTGGTCTCGTTTACTTTAGAAGGCCTCGACTTCGTCTCGGCCTTCCAATGCCACTCCACCAGAGATTGCTTTATACTCGGCCTGTGACGTAATGTACTATTACGCCAATCAAACACACGCTTACGCCATTCTCCCAGCTTTGATGGTCAATGTTAAACGCGTTTTGATGGGCGTAAAACACACGATAATGCCTGGTTTTCTGGTCTCGCTAACAAAAGGCAAAAACGTCATCTAAACATGCATGTGCCAATCTCAAATTCCACCTTCACTTGTAGAGCGTGCGGAAAATTATGCCGCTCCCGTATCGGCTTATACAGCCATGAAAGGTCTTGCCTCAGACACTGATTAAATCGTGTGTCACAGACGAGTGAGGCCAATGGAGCTCATATAATTATTATTTATATTCTATTAGATAATGGAACGGAACTCTTCGTACGCGAGTCCGACTCGCACTTGGCCGGTTTTTACTTCCATAAAAGGGATTTTAGAGCTGTTTATTTTCGTAGCATTTTCATGATTTCCTTTGGGAAAGTAATCACACTTTTGATTAGCATCTTTTTGAAATGAATACCTGCCAGCACGACCCTGGTGAGCCTGTCGGCGGCGTCCGACGCCTCCGTGAGGGCGTCCACCACCTCCATGCACGCCTCGCGACCGATCTCGTTGTGGCTGAGGTCCAGCGACTGGGAAACAAAAACACACAAAGTTTGTTTACATTATAAGTCATTCTTAAGTAAACAGAGTTTACATGCATAATGGGCTTATTTTTTTTTTCACAGATGTACACAACAGTTTACCATAAATGCAGATTCACACATTATACATATCTTAGGTTGTATTCTAGATTGAAAACCACAAACGTGAACGTACAGCTTAATACAGCAAATGGCTTATTTATTTATTTTATTTTATTTTTATTTTATTTTATTTCAATAGGTTCAGTTACAGGCAACAGATCAAAAATTTCACTGACATAAAGACATATTAATACACACATAAATCCGAGGCCCACTTACAACTAAACACAACATTTCTTTAAATAACAGTCCGGTATTAATTTGTTCACAAAACAATCTAAATTATGAAAACACAAATGTCATAGTTAAAATAAAACAATAAAAAATATATATATAACGATAAGATACTAACATAATGGAAAAGAAATGAGACTTAATTATATTATATTACTTAATTATTATTATACAATTATTGTTGACTTTATTGACTTAATTTATTGCAGTTTATACGATATTAGGGATAGTTTAAAACATTGAAGATTATTGCAATTAAATATGTCCTTGTGAGCACATATTATGGTATTGTAATATTTACACATTCTTATGAGCGGGTCATTTTGGGAGACATTATTGTTACTTAATGGTATACTGAACAACTGAGGAATTCGTACTGAACGCGTAGGCACCTTGAGCTATATTTGCTCCAGAAGCTGATCCCCGAACTGGCCATTGGCAACCCTGTAATCTCTTAGGTAAGGCTTAACGGTACTTAAGAAATGTACATTATATAGTTAAGGGCCTGCCTCGAACTTTTAAACGTCCCTTTCCCACTAATGGTAAATCCCGTGTGTGAGAACAGAGCGGAATCGCCATATTTAGACAATTTTTATGTTTTGGAAATTTCTCGCCACATAAACAAGTAATCAAAAAACTGAACGACAAGAATCTAGTAATGTACAAGACGTATCGTATTTGCAAAAAATAACGTGTTATGTTCTTAAGATAAAACGCAAAAAAGTGTGAAAATAGACCACATTTTGAAAAAAATGTATATAGAGCAAACTTTCTTTAATCGTGTTTTCCTGCGACAAAAATGTAGATAATATAATGAAAAATCATTATACATGAAAATAAAGTGTTTATCGTATTCACCAACAAAATTGCGTGCATCCAAAAATACCCATTTTTCACACGGCCCGCCCTTAAGTTAAGATAATTCTTTATTAAAATAGAAGATGGCGAAAACGGAAGATCGTGCCTTATGGCGTACCCCGGGGGAGGCAGTAGTCCAGCAGTGGACGTATTGTTGAGCGACATGTCGCAAGAACGTACCTCTAGAGGCACGGAGTTGTCCTTGAACCCCTTGGCGAGCGCTCGGGCTCCCGCGCTCTTCAGCAGGCAGTCGCCGAAGTTGATCGAACGCAGGTTTTTCAATCTGAAAATACAATAAATATAGTTATTTTTTTACTAAATCTTTTAACTTTAAATAAGCAATTTTTGTATATTTATTTATTTATAATCGGGATGTCAAGACGGCTTAGTTTAGCATCACTCTATGGTGAGATGTGGGTTTCGTAAAGAGCTTCAATGCTGATATTTGAGTACACAACCACGCCAGAGACCTACTATCTATCTAGCGTGAAATCCAAAAAATCATTCTTAACACTTGCAAAACTTCCTACCACGGGCAGGATTTGAACCTGCGACAGATCTCTAGTGGCGACGCTTCTTCCATCTCGGCTACCGTGGCTCATCCATCCATCCTTATTCTACAAGCTCCTCAAGCAACCGACGCCACCCCCGCGCGCCGGCGGGGGCGCGAAGGTTCCTCATTTGTTCCTTATTTTGGGAACTACCGGCACGTGCCGGGTAGATTCAGTCCAATCCGTTCTTCCCAGAACAACTCGTGAGCCCAATCGCGCCCTAAGGGTTGTAACCACACAAACTTCTCCGGGTGAGCTCCTGCTCTCCACCATTTTTTTTTATTTTTATTAATGATGGGTTTGCTCTTGACTCTAGTCTAGGTCATAGGACAGAGACAGAGTCTAAGATGGAGCGAGCTCACCCAGAAGAAGCCTGTTCACTCTTACTTTGAAGAGATTAGGGTTGTATGCTTTTGGAAACACAGACGCAGGAAGTGAGTTCCACTCTTTAGCAGTGCGCATTATAAATGATGACTGGAAGCGCTTAGTCCGAATTGGTGGAATGGCTACCAGGTACGGATGGTATCCGGCGGTGCGTCTGGATGTCCGATGGTAGAAGGGAGCTGGTGGAACAAAGTCGTGAAGCTCTTGAGCACACTCTCCAAAGTACAATCTATAAAATACCGACAAGCAGGCAACCTTGCGGCGATGTGCCAGGCTATGTAGCTTGGTGTCCACCAGTTTTATGTCGCCTATGAGCCTCTTGGCCCTGCCTTCCACCGAGTCAAGAGCGGCAAGTTGTATATTTCACAGCCCCGGGGCTAAAATTGTAGAGTACAGAACTAAAAACAAAAACAACCATCCATCCTGCCCGCTGTTGGAAAACTTGCAGGTTTAAAAAAGTTGTAGGAAAATTTGCAGGTTTGCATCTAACATGGGAAATAGGGAAGTTAAAAAAATTAATTCAATTGACGTTAGGGTCATTCGTCAAATTATAGACTGGCAGCTTCGTGCTTGCCGCTCCTTCATTGGTTGCAGTGAGGCGGGGGGAGGGTTGCACGTCACTAGCACGCGTATGCTACACATGACGGTGTCGTCCCGCAAGAATGCGTGCGTGGCCGTCGTTAGATCTTTAAAAATGAAAGTTGACGGCTGCGAGTGACGCGAAGCGGGTGAAGGACGAATTGTAGCCATCCTATTCTTAAGTTGTACTACAAAGTTGTTAGTGCACCTGTCAGATCCTTGTTGTGACGAACCTAGAAAAAATTCGCCAGGTAACCTCAACGGTTCACCGTAGAGCAGTTCGGCGGCAGAGCCTCCGAGATCTTCCTTCAGAGCGGCCCGCATCCCGAGGAGCACGAGTGGTAGAGCTTGAGACCAGGTGTCCTGGTGACACATCAGCGCGGCCTTCAGCTGCCTGTGCATCCTTTCTACCATACCGTTGGCCTGTGGATGATAACTCGTAGTGCGGATCCGTTTGCAACCACACATGCGCATAAGGTGCTGGAATAACTCGGACTCGAATTGCCGACCCTGATCTGTAGTGATCTTGCTCGGTACACCAAACCGGGATATCCATCCTGCAACAAGAGTGTTAGCCACTTCTTCTGCTGTCATAGATGCCATAGGCCATGCCTCTGGCCACCGTGAGAATCTGTCAACCGCAGTTAGACAGTATGAAAAACCATTTGAATATGGAAGAGGTCCGACGATGTCCAGGTTGATGTGGCTAAAACGAGCAGATGGACTAGCATATGTTCCTAGCGGCGAAGAGATGTGTCGCGTGACTTTGCTCCGCTGACATGCGACACACGAGCGCGCCCAGGCGCTGCAGTCCTGGCGTATGCGTGGCCAGACGTAGCGCTCAGCTACCAGGCGTGCGCTCGCGCGCGCACCAGGGTGGCTGAGGTCATGCAGGCGCTGAAATGCAGGGCGGCGGAACGACTCGGGTAGGTAGGGTCGCGGCTTGCCCGTGGAAGTGTCGCAGGTGATATGAATGTCAGTGCCTGGAATTAGAACAGATTCCAGTTTAAGCGAAGAGTTAGAACGCAACCTATCAATTTCGACGTCTGCTGCCTGAGCAAGGGCGAGTGCAGCATGGTCGTCGGTAAGAGAGATGGTCTCTACGCGCGACATGGCATCCGCTACAATGTTGTCTTGACCCTTGATGTAGACGACGTCGGTAGTAAACTGGCTGATGAATGACAATTGGTTAAGTTGTGCCGGTGGTAGCTTGTCTCGCCGTTGTACGAAAGCGTATACAAGTGGCTTGTGATCGGTATAGATGGTCGCATGTTGAACCTCTAGTATGTGCCTGAAGTGTTGTACACTTTCGTAAACAGCGAGCAGCTCACGGTAGTAAGTAGGCCACTCCATCTGCTTCTTAGTCAGCTTTCGACTGAAGTAAGCTAGAGGTTGCCAAGGTTCATTGTCATCCGAGCGTTGTTGTAAACAAGAGCCAATGTGAGTACCTGACGCATCAGTGAAAAGTCCCAGTTTGGAATTGGGGTCGGGATGAACCAGCATTGTAGCGGACGACAAACTTTCCTTGCAGGTGTTGAAGCTCTCCTCTAGCTGCGGCGTCCACATGAAAGGTTTCTTGCCTTTGCCTTGCGTTGCCGTGACTGCATCGATGAGAGGAGCCTGGAATTTTGCAGCATCAGGTAAGAATCGGCGATAAAAATTTATCATTCCCAAGAATCGACGCATGCCTTCAACTGTCTTAGGAGGGGGAAAATCTACCAGATCTTTGATGCGGTCTTTGGGAGGGCTGGTCCCTTGGGCAGTTACTCTATAACCCAGGAAAGACACTTCCTCGGCACCAAAGACACATTTGGCTGGGTTTATCACAACTCCATACTCGTTTAGACGGCCGAAAAGGATGCGCAGGTGTTCTGCATGCTCAGTGTGATCCTTCGAGTAAACGAGTATGTCATCAATGTAGGCAAAACAGAATTCCAGGCCTCGTACCACCTCGTCCACGAAGCGCTGGAATGTCTGTCCTGCATTCCTCAATCCAAATGCCATGTACGGAAATTCGTACAAACCGAATGGCGTTATGATTGCTGTTTTGCAAATGTCAGGTGGGTGAACCGGGATCTGTTGGTATGCCTTTACCAAGTCTATGGTACTGAACACTGATGATCCAGCCAAGTTGTGGTTGAAATCACCAATGTGTCTGACAGGGTATTTGTCAGGAACAGTCCGAGAGTTGAGACCACGGTAATCTCCACAAGGGCGCCAGGTCAGGTCCTTTTTAGGGGTCATCTGGAGAGGAGAGGCCCATGAGCTCATGGAAGGTCGAGCTGTACCTGATTGTACCATCTCAGCAAACACTTTCTCTGCAGCTCGCAACTTGTCGGGGGCTAGGCGGCGTGGGCGGGAAGTCACAGGTGGTCCATCAGTAGTGTTGATGTAATGGACTGTGGAGTGCTTAATTTCCCTGTTGATGCCAGGGGGTTTAACCAGATCTGGAAACTGTTTTTTGTTTTTTTTGTTATTTTATCTGCAATCAGTCCTAGGACTATAAGCAAATTTGTTCTGCATAAAATTGTTATTTGCAGAGTGTGACTCCCAGTGGAGACATCTCCTCTTTAGTATTTTTAAGGTGACTTTATTTTAGAGTCGATCCTGTAGTTCTAGGATATGGCTTCTTTTCAGCCGTTTCGAATATGTTTGGCATATCAGTTTTGAGGCCAGTTTGTTTGGATGGACTGCTAGTCGTCCCTGATACTTCGTCGCAGTTGATCTGATTTCCTCCATAACAGTGTCCATTTGAAGTTGTTCATGTATTTCGTTGTTGGTAATGTACCAAGGGACATTTGCAATAGATCTCAAGATCTTGTTCTGTGAACGCTGCAGGATGGAGATGTTAGAGTTAGAAGCACTTCCCCAGAGCTCTATTCCATACATCCATACTGGTTTCAGGATGCTTTTATAGATCAGGAGCTTGTTATCAGTTGACAGTTTACTATTTCGACCCAATAGCCAATATAAGTTTTTATATCGAAAGTTTAGCTCGTCTTTTTTACATTTGATGTGCTGCTTCCAGGTAAGTCGTCGATCAAGATGCATGCCAAGATATCTTACGTGGTTGCAGTGTGGTAGGGTATGATTTTCTAGCTGCACTGGCGGACAGTCACCTTTTTTGAGAGAGAAAGTAACCTGGACTGATTTTGATGAACTGGCTTTTATCTTCCAACTTTGTAGCCACTTGCTGATTTCGTAAAGTCCCTTTTGTAGATTGGTCGTAGCAATAGTGGGATCCTTACTACTAGCAAGAATAGCGGTATCATCGGCAAAAGTAGCCGTAGTAACGTCAGGTACCTCTGGAAGATCTGCAGTGTATAGTGTGTACAGCACTGGTCCCAAAACGGATCCTTGCGGCACGCCGGCCTTGATTTCAAAGAAAGCAGAGGTTTCCTCAGCTTCGCTTACTTGGAAAAGTCTTTCTGTAAGGTATGAGCGTAACAGAGGAAAGTAACTGTGTGGAAGAGATGTCTTTATTTTGCACAGAAGACCTTGGTGCCAGACTTTGTCGAAAGCTTGTTGAATGTCAAGGAAGACAGATGAGCAATACTCCTTTTGTTCCAAAGTATCTCTGATTTTGTTATACACTCTGTGTACTTGCTCTACTGTTGAGTGCTTTCTTCTGAAACCGAATTGATGATCTGGTATTATTTTATTTTCTTCTAATATTGGTAAAATTCTACGCAATATGATTTTCTCCATCATCTTTGACAAGATTGGCAGTAAACTAATAGGTCTATATGATGTTACTTCGTTCGCTGGCTTGCCCACTTTGTGAATCATGATGATTTTTGATACTTTCCATATGTTAGGAAAGTGTTGTACTCTTAGTATGCCATTGAAAAGGGTGGTTAAGAAAACTATGGCCTTCCTTGGGAGCTCTTTCAATACCTCTTTGGTAATAAGATCAAACCCTGGTGCTTTTTTATCCTTGAGTTCCTTTATGATCCTTCCGACCTCCTGAACTGTAACAGGTTTTGGTGGCAGATCTAGTTGTTGAGCTTGGTTTAGGATGGCTTCAACTGCTTCATCGGATTCATCGTCTTTTGTGTCATTGGGGACAAAAACTTTTGCTAGATGTTCAGCGAAGGTGTCAGCTTTTTCTTTTCCCGTCCTAGCCCATTGATTATTATTTTTTCTAATGGGAGGTTTTGCTTCCTGGGGTCTATCATAGGATTTTGTGAACTTCCATAGAGAATAATTCGTTGGCGCAGTTGCAGTAAGAGACTCAAGCTTTGATCCAAGTGTATCGTCATGCCATTTTTGTATGGTCTCTTTCAAATCTGAAGAGGCCTTGTTGAGAGCAGTTTTATCTTTTTTGTGTCTGCTCAGATGCCACACACGCCTGAGCATACGTTTCTCCAGGATTTTATTTCGAATGTCTATTGGATTGTTTGTGCTACCACTTTTATGAACTAAGTCAGGTGTGTTTCTCCAGCATACTTTTTGGATGAGATTCGTGAAGTAGAAAGTTGCTTCTTCTATGTCTTCTGGAGTTTTGAGTGCCAGTTTTAAGTTAATGTTTTCTTCGATGTAATCTCGAAATGAGCACCAATCAGTGTGTTTGTTGTATAGTGTTTTTGGCTTTTCTTGTTCTATTATCATAGTACTAATAGTTAAGAGAACAGGGGTATGGCTGGTGGAACTGTCCAAGCATGACTCCACTTTTAGATAGTGTCTAGACAGACCCTTGACTATGAAAAAGTCTAGCAGATCTGGGATCTTATTGGGGTCTGTTGGCCAGTTAGTCGGTTCTGCTGTAGATATTGTGGTCAGTTTATTTTCATCTACACTAAGTTTTAGCTGTCGGCCTCTAGTTGTATTTAATCTGGAGCCCCAGAAAGTGTGTTTAGAATTCCAGTCTCCCCCAGCCACGAAGCGATCACCTAGGGTTTGGAAGAACTCGGAAAACATTTTCTCGTTTAATTTAGGTTTTGGTGGGCAATATACGGCCGCAATATTGAAACACCCACATTTGTCTTCCACTGCGACAGTCGTTGCTTGTATGTGATCCGTTTTAAATTCTAGTAACTGGTGATGTTTAATTGTTTGGCGTATGATTATTGCTGTTCCTGCGTGACCTGTTCCATCTGGGTGTTGTGTTACATAAGTCTGATATCCTCGGAATTTTACATTTGTGGTACTAGTACAGTGTGCTTCGGAGATGAGAACAATATCAAGTTTGTGTTCCTTAATGAATGTTTCTACTTCATTTTTATTCGGGGCTAACCCGTCTGGGTTCCAAGTTGCTACTCTGAGTGAAGTCATTTCGACAATTTGTTTATGAGAGTTGCTATGAGGCCAATCAGGCTACCCATTTGTTGTAAGATTTGATCAAATTTTTCAGCTTGTTTGAGGAGGAGGTTTTAGAAATTAGTTATTTGTGGCTCAATAAATTCTTTTTCTGTGTGATCGTATTTATTTTGAGAGTTTAGGGTTTCAGAATATGTCCTAGCAGTTTTGGGGTTTTCTGTTTTTCTGTAGGTGGCATTATTGTTGACTGGTTTATCTTGTGGAGTTTCCATTTGCATCTCTTTATTTTTGATCGGTTGTTTTTTCAATTTTCTTGCGAAGATTTCCTTATAGACTTCGCAACCTTTATAATTTGCCGGATGTGAGCCAAAACATAGCGCACACTTTGCTGGTGTATTTCGGTCGACCTTCGGACATTCAGATGTTTTATGTGCTTCAGCGCATTTAACGCACCGGAATGGCCTCATGCAATTGTTTTTGGAGTGGCCATACTGTTGGCATCTCTGGCATTGTACAATTGTATTTCTTTTGCGAGGATCTTCTATGATGACCGATTGGTGGAATATGTATTTAATTTCTTTAGCCAGTTTGTTTTTGGGGCTGGGAGCAAGGTTTACGAAGAATGTAGAGGTCGGCTTTTTTTCCGGACCATACTTAGCATTTATTATTTCTCCTACAATGGTGTTACCGGTTTTTTCTATCTCTTCCTGTATTTCGTTAATAGGAGTTGTTTGATGTAGGTTTTTAATAACCATTCTGAACGATCTCTCATCCTTTTTGGTGAAGGTGTGACCTATGAGACCCTTTTCTCGTATGAGTTGAATCAGCTTTTTATAAACGTCAGTATCAAGACTGTTGATTCTTAGTTGGTTTTTGTTCACAGTTTTGTATGTAAACTGGTCCTTCTCAGCAACTGTCTTCAATAGTTCCGACAATTTATTCAGGTCTTCTATACCATAAAGCTTGATAGGTGGTGGTTTGCATGGCTTTTTGGCCATTTCGGTAGTGTTGTCTTCTTCAGTTAGGTCCACAGGTAATGTATTAAACCTATTTTGAGTTGGTATGTAATCAGACGGGTGGGTCATTTTTTTTCGCTTAGGATTTCGTGCTATGGGAGCTCTTTGCCATTCTGGGCAAGTTGACTGGCCTTGCTGACCTATTTGCTGTGTCTTGCTTAGGTTATTAGCATTCGCAAGGTTGTTAGGATTGCATTCACTTTCAGATAGAGATCTAGGTTTATTGTTAATAAATAGTGAAGGATGGAAAGCCTGTTGTACAAGTTTTTTTCCTGTTGTATTAGGGAGTGTTGTTTGGGAAGAGTTCACTTCCATGTTTAAAGAATTTAGTTTTTGCTGCGGGGAATTCATGTTTTAGAATTGGCAACACTTTTATATTTGACAGTTGTCATTGTCTTTAGTTTATGGTTTGTTTTTATGGTTTTTATTTTTGTGAGGGTAGAAGTAAAAAGTCAATCAATAGCAAAATGTCAGTTGAGAGTGTTTTCACTGTGTTTTTGCACTTATTTCGGCGTATTTCACTTAGATAACACTATCACACATGAGTCAGAGGTTCATTAACACTTTCATGTTAGTTTTGTCACAAAATTCACTGTTTTTAGCACAATTTCAGTTTAATCTTCAAGAGAGCACTTTGCACAATCATGACAGATGACAGAAATCTGGAAACTGAGCAAGGATTTTGTGATAGGGTTTGTCCTCAGCAAGAGCTACAGTTTTGACACTAACCTGAGCTGATTTCATGATAGAACAACTTGATCTCAAGCCGGTCGTACCATCAACTAGACTACTGTAACGACAGTCTGGTAGTAGGTGGTAGTGTGCCAGGAAGTCAGATCCGATGATAGCTGTCTCCACATCAGCTACTATAAAGTTCCATTTTAAGTCTCGCCTCAAGCCTAAATTGAGACAAAGTTGCAAGGTATCATATGTGTTTATGCTTGTACCGTTTGCTGCAACAAGATGGTATGACGTTGCTCGCCGTCTCTCCCTCAGAGCAGTCCTGGGAAAACAACAAATGTCCGAGCCAGTATCAACAAGAAACTTCTTGTTGGAGTACCGGTCGGTTATAAACAGACGGCGACTGGGTTGGAGGCAGCCAGTAGTCGCCATTACTGACTGCTGACCTGGTTTCCCGAAGACTGGTAGCTACATGGCGGGATGCATTTAATTGCCTTCTGGCCGTACCTGTCATAGTACCAGCAAAGGTTATTGTCTCGGGTCCTGGAGCGGCTGCGACCACGATGGCGGCTGCTGCTGCGGTCACGTTGCTGTGAGTGTATGTGCGTGCCTCCTGTAGAAAGTGAAGCCACTGCCTTCGTAAGCTCAGCGACCTGCAGCCTGAGGGATTGCAGTTCAGATGGGGGCACCGATGCCACCTTCACCTCGTTCACTGTTGGGGAGTAAGGCGAATGGTGAGAGTCAATCTCCATCAGCTTATCGGCAAGCTCGCAAAGCTCTTGTATACTTTGCTCCTTCTGCGCTGCCAAAACTATCTGCAGTTGCCGTGGGAGCCGGTTGGTCCATATTGTAACAAGCAACTTGTCAGGGAAGGTGGGGCCGGCCTGTGATCGAAGGTGTCTCATGAAAGAGGATGGCTTTCGATCGCCTATCTCTTGGTTCTCCAAGAGACGCCGCACTTTCTCCTCGTACAAATCTGAAAACCTAGTAATAATTGCCTCCTTAAGTCGAGTATAGGGCTCGTGCTTCGGAGGATTAAGTATTAGGTCCTCAACCTCTTTAGTGGCATTAACGTCAAGATGTGCAACTGCATAGTGGAACTTGGTGGTTTCGTTTGTAATATTGTTGATAAAGAACTGTGATTCCAGGCTACAGAACCACAAAGCTGGCCTATCTTTACAAAATGGAGGGGTTCTGATTGTCACCCTAAATACCTGTGATTCAGGGTTAGTTGGCTTATTATTGCCAGCATTACCATCACCAGCATTCTCAGGGTTAGGGTTAGGGTTAGGGTTAGGGTTAGCAGGGTTGGGGTTAGCAGGGTCTTCGTACTCACTGTCGCTCATTTTGTGCATAAAATATTAGTACATACAAAACCTATGAGCCCTCAACTAAATGCAGATGCTTAAAAACAAAGACAAAAAAAAAACGAACCTTCTGGTCACAAAAGATGCTAAATTAGCTATGGTAGCTTGGTCACACACAAAACACAAAAATATGTAATTAGTTCTAATAGGATAAGCAAAACTTTAAGAAGTTAGAATTACGTAAATGTTTGTAAAAATACTTGAAATTAGTAGTAAAATGTCCTTTGGCGTTAGTCCAGCAACGTTGTAAACACACTTAAAAGTTTGTTAATTGCACCCAATATAGCAAAAAAGTTCATGCGCACTCGATGTTAACACGTAAAGTTTGAAGATTGAGGTTACCTGTTGTGTTGACTTGATTTTGACGTTGACAGACAGTTCGTGTTTCGTTCGGAAACCCCGAACCGGTCTTTTGTCGGTCGCGGAAGTCGTTCCCGAAAGTTCTCTAAACAGTCGCTGTGAGAATGGCGCCACTATCAATGCAAATTGTGCAAACACGTGCTGCATGCAAAATGGCGTTTCCGGAAAAATTTTCACAACCTCAAAATTTATGATTTTATCACCAAGTATGAATTTGACGATTTTTAGCACTGAAGCGAATGGGAAAAGGCGTGGCGAAGAACGATCTGCGCATGCGGCGTCGCATGCAGGCCGGGTTCGTAGCGTAGCCGGGAGCGCGGTCTGCGCGCCCGCACGTGCCTCGACGTGTCGCAGGGCTTCGCCCTCTCGTACCGTTGGTTGGGCCGGTGCGTCCGGGCACATTCAAGCGGCGCGGCAAGATTGCCTGCACCACTCGGTAGTTGGGACACGTGAGTCCGTCCAAGAACTTCCTCGCGTCGGGTCACCAATTTGGAGTAGGGTGTGGTGACGGAGGAAAAAGGCACTAGTTTGTATTCAGAGTTTAATCCTGTCACTCACAAATCTCCTTATATGAATAGCTAGTTATACTTAAGATAGAGTATGACTAAATTAATTACAAAGCGCGTTATAATAGAAGTTCCGTCGGCGGACAAGTATCAACGAGATGTTGTCCGTGTCGCGTCTCGAGCCGGAAGAAGAGAGAGTACAGTGTGCCGTGTCGACCGACCAGATCGGAAGCGGAAACTTCCGGGCGGGTACGTTCGGTACACGGTACACTGTTCAGTCAGTTCCTATAAAAGTGAGTGGTGTTGCCATTATAACACCACAAACCTCTTTTCGCTTTTTTGGAAATAACTTTTTCTTGGGAGATTTAAACTTTGAATCTCCCAAGATTTGGTGTTCTGCCTTCGCTTACAATATTCCTTACAGATCTTTCTGAAAATCCCGTAACGCTGGCTACAAATTTTGCTAAATTGACATCATTCTGGTGTTCCTGCGTAGAAGGATCTTTCTTGCGTTCTTCAAAGAATTTTGTGTATGTTATACACAACTTCCTTTGTTTGTTTTCTTATTGGAGGACTCATCTTGGGGTCGTAATCTCATGTGCGTCTTGTAAAAAGTTTCGAGTTCCTAAGTACACAACTGACCGCGGCGAGTGACCGCCGGCAAATGACAATCAGTGACACGCGTCGTGCTCGCGCCCATTCCCCGCACACTTTCCGCACCCCCGCAGAGATCATAATTACCCTGCCCCCCGAACGTCTGTAACGCCGCAGGGAGCGGCATGCACGACGTTGCCAGACTATAGTGTACTACACAATATTTATGACTTACTTTGGCAGTGCAGTTGCGATGGCAGCAGCCCCTTGAGCTCCTATAGTGTAACCGTTGAGATTAAGGCAACCAATTTATCAATCATTTATTTGCCATTAAACAAGGTAAACAGAAGATGGTATGTTAATGAAATTTAAGTACTAAGTTCGCTTGTTTAGCCAAACTAGTATGCAAATATAAGTTCACAAACATGAAAAGGCTTTAATTTCAATTTAAAACTATACAATAATTCGTCTTTTTGCTCCTGAATTGTCATTGAATTAAATTAACTGAGCCGTGGGTTGTGTTTGAAAGCCTCGGAGAGAGTGGACACTCCCAGTGTCCTATGCTATAAAACTACAGGCTACAAGACTACAGGTGAATTTCTTAGTACATTGCGTAGCCGGTTAATATTCCTGGTATCATAATGAATGGCTAACCGACTACGCAATGAATACCGAATTTCACCTGTAAAATTGTAGCCTGTAGTTTGATAATATCGGGCACAGGTGATGTGGCGAGTGACAGGAAGGTATGCCAGTAGGCAGACTGGAGGTTTCCAGGTGGTGTCGGGAAAAGGGTAGCTATAGCTACCCGCCTGGCCGGGTGTTGTGGCCAGGGGACCGACTGGTCCACCTGGATAGAATTGGAAGTTGTATATATGCGTTGCGGGTGAAACACTTCGATACCGCGTTTCAGGCCCATTGTTCTCTCTCTCTTTTCGTGTGGGACACCGAGTCATCCAACGACCCTATGAACCCTGGTGTCAGAGTTTTTCAACCGCCTACTACCACTAGTAGGCCTCTGACATGGTTGTGTTACGACCGCTGTCTAAGTAATCATAGACAGCAACCGGGACCGACGGCTTAACGTGCCCTCCTGTGCCAATCTGACACGTGGCGCCATCTTGCGGATATGTTGAGAACTTCTATTGCGTCTTGCTTGCTTGTGAACCACTTGAAAGAGCTTCTTGTAGTAGCTCCTAGAGGTCACTACAGATGCCATCCACACGAAAAGAATGTATGACTTACTTTGGCAGTGCAGTGGCGATGGCAGCGGCGCCTTTAGCCCCTATAGTGTTGTCGTTGAGATTGAGACAACTGAGCCGTGGGTTGTGTTTGAACGCCTCGGAGAGAGCGGACACTCCCACGTGGTAGATGCCGTTCTGTGGCATCGCTAGCTCCTCTAGAGTGCCCATTTGCTGGAAATTACAAGTAAATATTTAAAATTTGAATAATATTTATTATTATTATTATTATCTATGAGCAGGCAGGCAGTCGATGTGCAACTGAAAATGCCTGTATCCAGTTACTTATAAAAAGTTTTCATTTCTTTAATCTTTATTTATTATTATTTATTTATTTATTATTATTATTTATTTGAACAGGCGCATGGATGGAAAATATTGGGGGAGGCCTTTGCTGAAAAGCACACAGATAAAGAAAAATAAAATAGTAAAAGAGGGACGAAAAATAATGGAAATCTGATTAAAGGCTATAAATAAATAAATAAATAAATTTGAACAGGCAGGCAGTTGAAACAACTGATAATGCCTGCATCCTATTATTCACTGTTCAAGTTCGTCACTTTAAAGCACTTTTATTTATTTTTTTATGTTCGTCTAGTCTGTTCTTGAATATTTTGATGTTTGGAGCTGAGGCTACATCTTCTGGCAGTTTATTCCATTCATTTCATATCAATTAAATAATTTTAATATAATAAAAGCAAAAATGCTAGGAAACAAAAACAAATTACAGATTTAGAAAACTTGCAAGCAGGATTTGCACCTGAATGAGTTTAGGTTACATTAATTACTGGTGACCTGCTACAAACTGTAATAAACTGTATATCTCATGGAATTGGTTTATTTGTATAGATTTTACTAGTACTGAATATTTTTAAGGATATCTGTACTTTGGCAGGAGTGTCATGCCATAAAATAAAAAAAAAATATAAGAATAACTGTGTTGTTGTACACTTCTTTTCTGCCTTTCTTTGTAATGTCTTACTTCCGAGGGTCAGCTGGAAGAAATTTCTACTTGGAAATAAGCTGTACCTGTTGTGTCTTATTTCTTTATATTTTGTGTCTTTTCTGTAATGTTTTTGTGTGCAATAAACTTTAAATAAATATATAAGTTCTTGTTAAATTCAGTGCAAACATTTTTAAAATGAGTTCTAATCGTCAAACTAAACAAGTTTCTCCAAGAAACATAGGTCGAAATATGTCAAATATAAACCACCCAAACAGAAATTTTAAACATCGAGTTACTTTGTATCGAAGACTTTTTTTTTAATATTCCTTTTGAAAACTTCTTCAGTTTCATGAGTAGAACTCATCCAAAAAATATTTGCAAGGAATTTAACAAGAACTTATATTTATTTCTTACTTGGAAAACTTTGGCGAGTGCGGTGGCCCCATCATTCTCCAGCCGATTCCTGCCCGCTATGAACACCTTCAGTTTCCTGGGGCTCGCGGACAATGCTTTCGCCAGCAGACGTCCCCCCGTGATGCCCAGACCATTGTTGTTCAGTCGCAATTCCTGGAAGAGACAGGATTTTACAGAATAGCATCATCCCATTTTTTTGCCAATTTTATTGTGCATTTATAGACTGAACAAAAAAGAATAAGAAGTAGTTTTTAGTAGTTCCATATTTTCCTATACATTTTATTTATTTTTATGAATAGTACTGTAATCTCCTACCCTCTAAAATACAGGGTAGCCCGAATAGTGACATCTAAAGACAAAATGTATATGGCTTTTAATGAGGGGTATTTGAATCACCCCCATGTATGATCGCATTTATTTTTATTTTCTGAGTATTTTTTTTTACATTTGAATGGAGTTCATGTATGTATGAATGAATGTATGTATACATGAGATTCTTTGTGCTGCATTTCATTAACCACTGACCAGATTTGAATGGAAATTGTATCGGAAGAATCCTTACATTATCTGCGTGTCATAAGTTTTATCACAGAAAGCAGTTGTGTTTTTTTTTTTATGAAGGTCAAGAGTGTACATACTTGTAATTGTGAGCAAACGTCACTCTGCAGCAGTTTAGCGAGCCCCTCCACACCGATTGGACCAAACGCGTTGTCACTAAGGTCCAGAACAGACAACCTTGCCCCTGCAGTGATCATGCCATCACCTAGCGCACTCTGCAAAAAAAAGCAATATATTTATAGCTCTAAAGATAATTACTTTGCTTTTACATTGACTTCAAAAACAATTTTATTATATAAGGTGTAAAAAAAATAGCTGAGAATATTTTAAGGGGTGAACCAGTACGTGAAACTGTACAACTTTCCCCAAGGAACATAGGTCGAAATATGAAAAAATAATTTGACCCCCCCATACTTAGTGTGTTACCCGGTCGGGATAATTTGTATAGGAGGGCCAATTTTATTTTCATATTTCGACCTATGTTCCTTGGGGAAAGTTGTTCAGTGTCACGTACTGGTTCACCCCTTAAATATTCTCAGCGAATTTTTTTACACCATGTATTATATTATTAACTACTCCGCTCGTAACAGCACACATGTGTCCTTGAAGTACAATACAAAACTATTGTTGCGAAATTCGACCTGAGCGAAGTGGTTAATCAGGCAGGCAGTTTTACAACTAATAAATGACTGTATCCTGCTCTTCAATTTGTTCTGGTCGCCTTTCTGTAATGCAACGCCTTTGCAATGAAAAGTTATTGAATAAAAGATTTGGTCAACTCTGTCCTTAGCTGATGTCAGTTACAGCTTTACTACAACGTTAGTAGTACTAATACATGATAGAATCGGAGTAAATGTGCTGTGATGAAGAGGAATTTATGGGAACAAGGAGATATTTCCTATTTTCTTTGATTACATTAGAACCTCATATATCTTCCTTGGGTTAGGATGCTTCCTGAACTCGCAGACTGGTGATCAGCTCGTTGCAACTACTTCACCCAAGCCCCATTTATAGAAAAAGAACCAGTAATAAAATTGTAAGAAGAGAAAAGAGGGATTTTAGTTTCTCAATTTTAGCTCAATAAATTCTGTCAAACCTCATTTATGAAAGTAAAAAATAAACTGAATTTACCAAAGCTGGAGGTATTTCCGTCTTCATGCGGCCAGTGAACATGTCTGACCAGCGACATATCTTAAGCTCCGGATGGTTCTCTAGCGCTTTGGCGATGGCTTGTGCTGCGGCGACCCCGAGAGTGTTGCCGGTGAGGGTCAGGTACTGCAGGTTCGGGCACTTGTTTATCGCATCTATGATTGGTTTAGCTTGGAACAGAAAATACAGTGATAATAACCATTCTTACCAAGTTAATATCATGATGGCTAACAAAAGCTATAATCATTGTGAGAAAACCAGTGAAGAATAGTCAAGATACAATTGCTCAAAATAGGTTATGTTTTGGAAACAAGACAACAAATTCATGTTTTCGGTGACATATTCTCTTAAAAACAGATATATCGATAAAACTGTCGGCTATGAGTTGAATACTTAGGGGGTTATCTATAAGAAATGTGGAATATAAGGCAAGACTTACCATCTTGTTCCGTGTCCAATTTGAGCGATTTACCAGAAAAATCTACACCACTGGTAACTTTGTCAGGGTCACTCAGGGCACTACCTAACGAATTTAAATCATACGAAGTCATCGTTTCCCACAATTTCTATGTTGTATCAATAAAAAATATATAAAAACATGAAAACAATCGTCCACCAACGGATTTTTTGATTTTTTTTGACAGGCGTCATGTCTTGACAGTATATATTTTTTTTAATATAGTGTTGTACGTTTTCGTAATCGATCGATTGCACACTTCCAGTACGTCAAATGTCGTCGCCATTATCGTCGTTGGTGTGGATGGGCCTTTAGAATTAGGATTACTACTCGACACTAGATGGCGCTACACCATTGAGTTCGCGCCACGAAAGGAGTTCCGTTAATCATATCATAAGAAGTAAACAAGTTTAACAGTCTATCGAAACTTCAAAGAAAAAAATTAATGTATGAAACGCAATAGCATTTTCATGGCGGCTATATCTGTTTCACTCATTTCCGTTTTCTTTCTCTTTTGTTTGTCAATAATGTCAACATCATTTGATCTGTTGATCTGTGGACATAATTTGGCAGTTCTTGTTAATACGAAGTAATTGTTGTTTGTGAATTTATTTTCAAGTTCCTCGTTTATTTTGCTTTGCTTTATTTTCAAAAGTGACAATACTTTAGTATTTGGCTAAACCAAGGAATAATGAAGTTTAGGAAATGTGAAATTTGTGGATTAAAAGCTGCAAGAAAGAATGGACAGAAACGGCATTTCATGGCTCAGTTTCCTCTGGATGAAGAAAGGTTAGTAAAGATAATCATCATAATGCTTGGAATATGACTCATAAACATCGTAATTATAGCAATAAACATTGATTTGAGTTGATATTATTATTTAGTTGAAGAAGTTGCTGTTATATAGTGCGACCAAAAATAATGTATAATCGATATCGATACAATGCGTTGTCACTTGTCACAAATTTCTTTTTAATGGAGAATGTTTCTAACATTTCCTTACAACCGAGTTCTGGGTTAGAGTACCTATGTTTTTCGGGGCGGGGGGATATTGGAGTAAACGCTTCTGGGCCCTATGAAACGTCGAGATTTACCATTTGCAAAGCCTCTTCCATCTGCGCTACCGCGGCTCGTCCCCTGCCCGCGTAAGATAAGATACAGTTCACGGGCAGGGGACGATCCGCGGTAGCCCACATAGATGAGGCGTCGCCACTAGTAAAGGAAAAAGTCGCAGGTTCAAATCATGGCCACGGTTGAAAAAAAACCGGGCTTTCCAAAATTTTATACAAAATACGGGAAGTGTTTTAACAATTTTGGTATTAAATTAAATGTATTTATTATTTGATAAGATATTATTATATGTTTCAGGTGAAGAATAAATGTACCGCTATATAGTCCTAAACTAATGGTACAAGAAAAAATCTTCGATCTACCCTACAATCAAATTATTTGCAATGATTGAAAATATGGTCAAAGTTTTGGATGAAAAAAACCAGTTCAAAAACTAACACCCGACTACTGAGACCTCACTAAAAATTTTAGACGATTAAATGCATGGACATGCTTGTATGAACTCCGCCAAACCAGTTGCTCTGTTTTCCTGTGGGAATGGTGTGTGGGACTTTTCTGAAGTAAAAAGTATCCTCTAATGACCAGTTATACAAAATTTGGTAGAAATTCGTCTAGTAGTTTTTGCTTGAAACGTGGAAAAACAGACAGATAGATACAGTAATTTTTTTTACTATTGTTTTGAGACCTATAACTTGAACGGAATTTTAAGTATTCAAATGTTCACACTTGGTTGACTTACTGTTTTATTATTTTTATTTAGAATTTTACAAAAGTAATAATTATTGAAATCCTTTAGCTTGTTTTACTTAGAAAAAGGTCCATTAATTATGTTTCGGCAACTTATTGTTATTAAAATATTGAGTTAAAATTGTTTCGATAATATTCAAATACGGGGAGGTTCCGAACGACCGTCTTTCCCGAAACCGCTAAGCTTCCCCGGCTAAACTGAACAACTTTCCCCAAGAAGCATAGGTCAAAACTTTAAAAAAATTACCTCCCATAGAGTATTATTCGGTCAGCTTAATTCTTGTATGGGAGGTAATTTTTTTTTATGTTGTCTATCACTTTTGATCCTCGGGGAAAGTTGCTAAGTTTGACGGGTTTAGCTGAGGGTCTTCGGAAAAGTCGGTTGTTTGGAACTTACGTGCTGCTAAATTGCTGAAACATAATTATTATTAAAATAAAAATATTATTTTGAATGGCCGCACCATTTCGGCAGCTACGTTGTCGATATCGATAAATTGCAGGCTGTCGCATAGGTACATCACTACGTGTGTTCTTTATGTTGGCTATACTAGAATTGACTTGTTTTGGCATGTTGGCAATGATTTGGGAACTGCGTTTTGACATTTTGCGTCGTTCATTTTTTTTCTTCGGAGTCCCAACTCTTAAAACGCTAGTTCTATTATATTCTCTTTGAAGTTTAAGAGCCAATAAATTACAAATTGAATCTACAAACATTTTATCAGGCTACTAGGGTTGTTCTCATCGACCGCGTTTTTCGTACGTTCCGCTTAAAAAGTGCTTCTTCCTCTGGGACGAGCGTTATAAAATTTTACTTCAAAATACTTCAGCACTTCTCACATATGGTCAAACATTTAATTCTTCAAATATGTGGTCAGTTTTTTGTAAATTTCCTGTCAAACATGCATTCTCTCACGTCCATGGCATGGTTCTTTGCTACCTTGCGCTAAATAGACTGTTACAGATCCTAAAATTACAAGTCAATGTCATTTTAAGCCTTCCTATCTTTAAAACAATTATATTTTCTATCTTTTAGCATGTTTTTATTTTCCACAACGGCAGAAACTTTGTTATAAACACGGAGTTTAGCGTTGAAGCCCTGAATCAGTCCACAATTACCTCGCGCTACTCTCTCACTAATACATTCATGACGGTAAAAGCTATCTGTCGCCTTTACTCACGAATCCGTAGCGGTAAGTACCACCGACAACGTCGTGGAGGACGCATGCACCGCTCGCCGCTACATTTTCGATGGCGAAGGTAAGTTTCTCACATTTACGACTTTGTCCAGTACCGACCTCATTTCCATGCTAGTCGATTACCAATTATTCAGTTAATAGGTATTATTGATATTTTTTCTGGGGAATACCCTTGATATGCTTAAAATAAGAGGCGGTACTGTATTAAATTTTAACGAATAGGTTTTTATTAAACTGCAAAATAAGCTTTCGTTCTCATTTCCATGTTCTCATTTCCATGTCTTTCCATGGTTCGAGATGACATGGAAATGAGAAAGTGACATGGAAATAAGAGAATGACTAAAATTTTGCAGTCCACTGTTGGACAAAGTTTTTAAATTATGAATATTTATTCTTAAATTAATCAAATGCCTGTTTAATGGTAAATATGTGGAAGTACGGGTATTTTTTATTAGTACTGTAGCGCGTAGTAGAATTAGCATGCACATGTACATGCAACCCGATATGGGAATCGGCACCCCTGGTAGAATAACAGCCAATGAGAACACGGCGCTGACTCGCGCACGACCACCGACAAATCAGAGGCCCTCTCGCCCTGTTCGTTCGATCCGCCGACCGGATCGATGGAATGATTTCGAACTCTGAGAAAAGTAATCATAAAATATCTGTAACATCGTAACTTAAAAACTAACTGTGAACCTTCTAATTGTAAACATCATTTATTTGCATTCTCAAAATATAAGTAATTCTGCGACACACGTTTGTTTCCGTCAAGAACCCAAATTCGCCGAATAATCCCTGAGAACCTACAAGATAGGCTACAAGATGGCAGCCCAACTCGCGGCGTGAAACAACGTGTTCAATCGTCGATCAGCTTGAAAACAGACTACGTGATGCCGAATCCCCGTACGAGACGGCAATCCCGGCGCCAGTCGGAGTTCGCCGACGCCGAAGAAAATGGTGAGCCGCAACGCGGCGAGCATGGCTCCTTCACGGCTTCTATGGTGGCTACGCTCATGGACGCCGCCCAACGTTCCCAGACCGACGCCTTCGAACGGCTCCTGGACCGCGTCTTGGAACGACAGCCGACGCCTGCTTCCCATGCCACTGGAAACTTCTCCAAGTGCTCGGCGCGCTTCGCGGGTGAGGATCGCGAGTCAGACGACGTAGAAACCTTCATCGATGCAATTGAGACTTACAAGGACTGCACAGACATCACAGAAGATAATGCGATACGCGGAATGTCAATGCTGCTGACGGGCAGCGCTGCAGTTTGGTGGCAGAGCGCCAAAACTGAAGTCGAGAGCTGGTCTGATGCCCTCGACCGTCTTCGAAGTGCCTTCGGTGACAGACGGCCGCCGCATAAAATCTACAGACAGCTTAACAAGATGAGACAGGGCGCAGAGAAAACGGACGTCTTTGTGGCCCGAGCGAGGGCGCTACTTACCAAGCTGCCCCATGGTGACGTGACAGAAAAAGTTCAATTGGACATGCTATACGGTTTGTTAGATCATCGCATACGGAAAAGGATCAGACGTGAGGACGTGACTACTTTCAAACAGTTGGTCGTGCTGGCACGCACAATCGAGGAGGAGTTCGACCCGCTGGAGACACCCGCCGCCGTTTCCGACGGCGAGCCGGGCCGCGCGCCCGCGGCGCCCGCGACCCCGTGCCAGCCGCCGCCTCCGCCTCGCCGAGCCAACAACGTGACGTTCAACACTCCGCCGTCGTTTCCGAGGATGACGACATCGACCCCGATGACTCGTCGTGCTAGCACCATGCTTGGAGATCCAGCAGATGCCAGGCGACGGTCCTACGCATCCAATATGCCCCGGCCTCCGCCGCCAACCGAACCGCCTACGTCCAATATAACGAAATCGCGATTCTGCAGTTATTGTAAAATTTACGGACATGTGCGTGAAAACTGTAGTAGGTATAATAACAAAACAAGTGTAGGTAATGAAAACAATATAAATGTGGTGCCTCAGATCAACTGTTATGGCTGTGGACGACCTGGTGTGGTGAGGTCTCAATGCCCTAGGTGCAAGAATCGGCTGACGTTCTCTACCATCGACGCCGACGACCCGTATCCTTTTGAATTTTATGATTCTGATTATTATGATGATAATAACAGTGTAATTGATACCCCTTATCAGCCATGTCACGATATTGTCCCCCCACAGACACACATACACACATTACAGTCGCACACATACACGGACTGTCAAACAGCGTTACCCATTGAACTCACACGTAACTCACCTGTCACTCACTATGAATCAAACATATTCGAGGCACGCTCCGATTTCGAATACCAATCGCAATCGATCGATTCTGCTTATCATATAAAGGTGCCTTCACACGAGAATTTTGTTAACGAGCGTACACACGTGTCACCTGTGCAAGGTAATTTAGGTACTATGTATTGTATGGACCGTAACAATGACCCATGTCACAATTACAACACGTCATTGAGTAGGGTGAATTCCACTATTGCCGACCCCTCTGATGGTAGGGTGATTCCCACAATTGTTGACCCCTCTGATGGTAGGGTGATTCCCACAATTGTTGACCCCTCTGATGGTAGGGTATTTCCCACAGTTGTTGACCCCTTTCCTGGTAGGGTAAATTGCACAGTTGTTGACCCCTATTCTGATGAGATGAATGCCTCGAAGTACGACCCTGTTTTTGATCAGGTCTATGTCCCGAATTTCGACCCTGTTTGTAATCAGGTAAACACCCCGAATTACGACCTCGTTTTGGATACGGTGAACGTACCAATTGTCGACCTTTGTTTTTAATAGGGTGGATGCCCCAAATGTGAACACCACTTTTGATAAGGTAAATGATATGGTCGATGACCATGTTTGTGATCAGGTGATAAGCACCATTGAAGCCCGATGCGCTTACGCGACGCCAACCCCGAGACCGACTTTGACCATCGAAATTTGCGGATACAATGGAACCGGTTTTATCGACAGCGCGGCTAAGTGCTGCGTGGCAGGCTCGAAACTATACAATTTATTAAAAGGATTAAATCATCCCTTTAGCCGTAGGAGAGTAAACGTGAAGTTAGCGGACGGTGATTCTGGACCCCGTGATGTTTTGGTAGCCAGGGTTCATGTACGCATTTCGATTGATAGGGTTGTGATGACCGAGTTTGTAATTTTTCCAGACGCTCACGATAACGACACACTGTTAGGGGTGAATTTTCTTGCTGCCGCTAGTATGGTGGTTGATTTTGAGACCCAGACCTGGCACTTTTCTGGTTGCACCCAGACTTACCCTCTCGAATATGAAGGAGACCAGGATTCAGCTCCAACAGTTATAGCTTCCTCAATCATATTGAGGGACGATGAAGGAACGATGCTGGCCAATGAAAACCGGCAATGTCTCGCCGACCTATTGCAACAAAATGAAGATATATTCAGTCAAGGAGGAGACGCTACTCCTTACGCCGAACACCGTATAGACACCGGCGAACACGCACCCATTGCTGTGCCGCCTTACCGTCTTACGCCTGTAAAGAAAAGGCAGGACGTCCGCAAAGACTACGCTGATAAGTCTAGGCGATCTTCTCCTAATTATAAAGAGGGTGACCTCGTCCTACTGACTACTCATGCTTTAAGCAATGCTCCGAAGGGTTTGACCCGTAAGTTCATGCCGAAACGTGACGGCCCGTATTTCATCAAAAGTGTTGTAAGTCCCACCACATATGACGTAATTGATACGCAAGGTCAAGTGTTAGGTCGTTTTCATAGTTCAGATCTTACTCCCTTTGTTAGCCGTACTGGACAGGAACAGCCTATTCAGCCCCGCCGTCTGCGAGGACGACCTCGTGTAAGACACGAACCTCATGACACACCATCTGATGATGTTGCTGTACCATCACAACACACACCATCACCACATGATGATACACCAACACATCTTACTGCAGAAGCAGAATCATACGATATACCATCATCGCATGATGCTGATGATGAACCACCTGACACACTCCCATCACATGATGCAGATATAGACCCACACGCGCCATCACATATTACCAACTCACGGTCGGGACGATCTCGTGACTTGGAGGAGGAGGGTGTAGCGCGTAGTAGAATTAGCATGCACATGTACATGCAACCCGATATGGGAATCGGCACCCCTGGTAGAATAACAGCCAATGAGAACACGGCGCTGACTCGCGCACGACCACCGACAAATCAGAGGCCCTCTCGCCCTGTTCGTTCGATCCGCCGACCGGATCGATGGAATGATTTCGAACTCTGAGAAAAGTAATCATAAAATATCTGTAACATCGTAACTTAAAAACTAACTGTGAACCTTCTAATTGTAAACATCATTTATTTGCATTCTCAAAATATAAGTAATTCTGCGACACACGTTTGTTTCCGTCAAGAACCCAAATTCGCCGAATAATCCCTGAGAACCTACAAGATAGGCTACAGTACCTATTTTTATGAAATGAAAGCTTTTGTAGTTAATGTTATGTCTTTTTACCGAATGTCTGAGAAGGAGGATTAGAGTTTTTTGGGAGTCAGTATGTATGTATGTACAATAGTTTGTTATAATTTCATAATAGCTAATGTAAGAAGTTACTTTAATACACACTATTACACACACACACATCACGCCTTTATCCCTTGCGGGGTAGGCAGAGCATAAACGGCCGTATAATACGGACATTTACGCCACGTCTGACAAACATTTGAGGGTCATTCAGATAATTGTGTATCACCATAGTGACAGGTTGTCAGCCCATCACCTCAAATTGCAATACACATGTAACCCACGAGTCCCTTAATCGCCTTTTACGATACCCACGGGAAAGAAATGGGGTGATGCTATTCTAAGCGGCATTACACGGCATTTACTTTAATACAAAGTGTTATAAAAGTGTTTGTTGCATTCTGCAGTCGGTCACTATGTAAAAGTTATCAGTATCCACACTCATGTTTGTGGGATGCTAAATAAATATTTAACTAAATAAATAAAGCTTAATTTCTTGAGATTTCCTACAAATCAAGTAGTGGACATCTCATTTCCATGGTAAAAAATAGTGGCATTCCGTTTTTTTATATTTAAAATGGTAATATATTGATTATTTTAACTAAAATACTTTCTTTAAGCTCTAGCAAACATTACTGGCTACTTATATATTAAAAAACCTTTTTAATTATTTTAATATTCAAAAAAAGAAAAATTGCCACGGAATTCTCTCATTTCCATTTCTGCAAATAGTGGACATCAAATAACTCTGAAACTAGTGGTCCAAGAACCGGGCAATTTCAATCTACTGTTTGAAATGAGGAAAACTTTGATAACGTATATTCAATTTACCAAAAAAACTAAATTTGAAAAATGACATGGAAGTGAGAAAATTCCGTGTCATTATGAGAATGATCCACTAATGAACAACTTACAAATACGTACGCCAACAAACTACACTCTACTGAAAAACAGGAAAATATAGACTATGCACAAAAAATTACCGCGCAACTACCAAAAATCATAACAGGAACACGAATAGTCGATAGTAACTTACAAGCGATTCCGAGAAGAAAACATATTCACGCTTGCTATTTCAAACCAGAGACTACGCCTGAATCTTTAACGACACATCTAAAGAACAACTGCCCAGTAGATGATATAAGTGTCACTAAACTGAAGCTAAAACACCAACATTATGCGTCATTCGTCGTCACCGTCCAGAGCGAATATTTTGAAATATTAATGAACCCCGTGTTATGGCCAGCTGAAACAAGAATCAGCGAGTGGTTTCGTCGCAGCGCCGCCGCCAGGCAGGCGGCACCCAGACATACCCCGCACAATCCAAGCTACCAATACTCTGCAGCACAATGTGAATCCAGAACATGGACCCGATCATCATCTTTCAGCAGCAAAAACAACGTCTAACAATCAACCCCACCAACTTAACAATACAAATAGCAACACTGAACATCAGACTAAACAAATAAAACTAACAACTACATCTGTAACTAAAAAGTATGAACTGTACCTACTACCAAAATGTCCGTGGCCTCAAAGGAAAGAAAGATCAAGTCAAGAGTGCGCTTTGTTTAGTTCCTAATAGTTTAATAGCCCTCACCGAAACCAAACTGGATGATTCTGTACACGATTCTGAAATATTTACTCCAGACTACAGTGTATTACGCTGTGACCGTACCAGACAAGGGGGTGGTGTTCTTCTAGCAGCGCGCCCTCCGTTCAACTTACGCAAGCTTGACTGCGATGCTGCGCAAGACGACGAGATAGTCTGCGCACTAGTGTCGAAAGGTTCAGTGCGATTTATCTGTTGTGTCGTGTATATGCCGACAAAAATTTCAGAAGCTAAATATTACTCCGCGTTTGCTTGTATTGAAAAAATTGTTAACAATTACGACTCCTTACCTATAATAGTAGTAGGTGATTTCAATTTGTATTCAACATCCTCTAACATCCGTACAGATTTTAACTTATTTCTGGAGTCCTGTCATTTAATTCAGCAAAACAATGTCTTAAATTCGAGGGGTCGTATTTTAGATTTAGTACTAACCAATCCTGCGATGCTAGGAATTACTATTACTAATGCCAGCAGCCAGCTAACTTGTTCTGAGCAACATCACGTCCCATTAGATGTACATTTCACGATCAATACAAGATTTAATAAGCGGCCATCTCAAAGATTTCAGCCCATGCAAATCTCAGATATAAGAAACTTTCGTAAAGCTGATTTTATTATGTTATATCAGATGTTATTCGAAGCTGATTGGAGCGAACTATATGAAATTAGTGATCTTAACGATGCTGTAGCATATTTTTATTCCATTCTTTATTATTATTTAGCAGAAACGGTTCCCTATAAAAAGATAAATAATGCATACTTTCCCCAATACCCCGAATGGTTCAGTCCGACTATTATTAAGTACAATATTAAGGAGTCCGTCCGAACGAAAGTTATTAGCTAGACCTGTTATACATTGCTCCGCAATTTTATTTCGATTTTTAGTGTAAAATGTTTCAATATTGAAGTGCTCTAATGTAAATCGTATTGTTAAATATCTAAGTCATAAGTGTGTAAAAAAAGTTTGCAAAAGGAAGCAGTGATTGTGATTTTTTAGGCGAAAACAGTTTAAATTAACATTATAATTGCCTTAACAACTGACCAAAGTCACCTTCGCAGCAATCACTCGGAGATACGCGTAAGCGACGCGTGCTCCACGGCACATACGACCTTTTGGACGCGCACGCGGATAATCCTAACCTGTCCAAGCGATATCAGCTGACTGCTTTCTGCGCTCTTTTTTGCTTTGACTAAGTACCTACTACTACAACTGTGAATGAATATGGCTCCAGATATGAATTGTGAATCTTGCAAAATACATGTAACGATTATGGAGAGACTGCAGTGTTATTTGCCGCAAATATTACCATTGTGAATGTGCTGGCTTTTTAAAAGAGGATTTCAATGCCAAACGCCATAACATAGAACGTACATGGAATTGTTCAAAGTGTACTCGTAAACTACGGGACGATGAGACACCTGCTCGCAGGTTGGACTTTACCGCCGATAACAATAATATCAATAAGACACGGGGCGGTTCTCGACACGCTTCGGAAGTTCAGGACGAGAGCTTTCTTTTTGAAGATACTAAACAAG
The DNA here is from genome assembly GCA_027580185.1 of Tuta absoluta. NCBI lineage: Eukaryota > Metazoa > Arthropoda > Insecta > Lepidoptera > Gelechiidae > Tuta > Tuta absoluta. Next base: position 5,625,372 of record JAQAHW010000030.1, read on the forward strand.
CGTTGTCGGATGTCGGTGAAATTCCTGCCCCATTTTCTGCAGCTGGTAAAGAACATGAAGTGAAACTAAACTCACGTAGTCAAAAAAATCCTGATGACGAATCGGTGGCGGCGGTGTCCATCGACTTAGCCTTTGAAATGCAGCTTCTACGTCGGGAACTATCGGCGGTGCGTGATGAAATGTCTGCTTCTCGGGCTGAAATGCATGAGTTCAGGAATGTAATCTCCAGCCTTACCGCTGCTGTCAAGTCCTGTAATAGTCGTATCGATGAACTTTTTGTGCGGGTTGATAACTTGGAAAAAACCCGAAATGAACCTTTGCCTACCACCGCACTCGAACAAACAATAATTGAATTAAAGTCAGAGCTTAATGACCGCGAGCAGGAGTTGGTCTGTAATGATGTAGAGATAGCTGGGTTACCAGAAGAAAATTCCGAACAGCCCATTCATCTTACATTGAGCATCGCTTCAAAACTGGGTATTTCTCTGAAAGAACGGGATATCGTCAGTGCAGAGCGTTTGGGTCCCATGCGGCGTGCGGGTCCTGGGCAGTCGGTGCGCCCGCGTCCCCTCGTAGTACGCCTTGCGCGCCGAGTTCGTCGGGATGAGATGCTGAAAGAGGCGCGTGTGCGGCGAAACATCACCTCTGCGGGTCTGGGCCTGGCTTCAGCCGAACAACGCATCTACATCAACGAGAGGTTGTCGCGATCTAACAGGAATATTTTCTATAAAGCTCGCAGTGAATCACAGCGCGTTAATTGGAAATATGTATGGACCAAAGATGGCAAAATTTATACGCGCAAAGCTCACGGTGAACCATGTCATCGCCTGCGATCCGAAGACGACATAAGGAAGATTTTTGGTATATCTCAGGGTTAGCTCTGTTATACAGTCAGATTCCTTATGATCTCACATTTTCTATTGTAGTGTTCTTTCAAATTTTATTTAATGTTTTTGGTTTGCATCATTTAAGTTTGTTATTAAAAAATACATATGTAAATTCTCTACTGTTCTTTTTACGAAAAATGCAGCCAATTAGGTTTTTGTATTTTCTATTTGCCTTGGGTTTTAATATAAATTTATATCATGTAACACACATATACACCAACACCGGAACAATGAGTTCATTACAATTTATATGCTACTATATTGATGGCTAACAAGCATTTTAAAGTTGGTTTATACAACCCAGGCTCACTTGGTAAATATCATGATGAACTTATTTCGGCAGTATTACAGCATTCCTTCGATGTATTAGCTATTAATGAAACATGGTTGCGCCCCAATGAAAAAGGTAAAGCCCCTTCTCTACCAGGATATACGCTGCATAGTGTTCCTAGATCCTCTACAGTATGTGATGGACATGGTGGCGGCGTTGCCTTTTATGTTAGAAAGGGTATTAGAGCCAAGATATGCGATATTCCGTTTTGTCCAACAGTAGATCAGATCTGGTTAAAACTAAATATTAATGGAAATAAAATCCTCGTTGGAACCGCATACCGACCTCCTCGACTTAATGTTGATATTTTCTTGAGTGCTGTTTCTGATTCATTAAATGCTTTGGGTCACAGCGATTTTACTATTTTAGTTGGAGATTTTAATATAGACCAATTTTTGAACCCAAATAACGTCAATAGAATAAGACTAGCTGATTTTACTGAAATTCATAATTTAACACAAGTAGTAACTTTCCCGACTCATTTCACTGATCGTAGCGAGACTCTCATAGACTTGGTGTGTACAGACTATAGATGTGAGGCCGATTTTAAACCAATTAAACCAACCTGTTGAAAACGAAAAAAACCGTTTAAAACGTAAACAACGGTTTTTTTCCGGTTTAAAACCACGGTTGGCTGATAACTATGTTTTTTTTTTTATTTCAATATTTTTAATGCATTTTCGTGATACTGTCGAGGTAAAGACGCTTGAATTAGTTGGAGTTGAGGTTTAGTAAAGTTTATATGGACGATTGAATGTGTTTTTGTACTTTCATATTACTTTTTAGTAAAGTTTAAAATACCTTGGTAGATAATTTGAATTGAAATGTCACATTCTTCTTCCTCTTCTTTTCGTGTGGGACACCGAGTCGTCCACCGACCCGATGAACCCCAGTTTTAGAGTTTTTCAACCTACTACTAAGAGGCCACTCACATGGCAGTGTAACGAACCACCGCCGTCTAAGAAATCATAAACCGCAACCGAGACCGCCGTGCAGCAGGACCACGAGGGAGCGCCGTCAGGCACCGGCACCGGCACCGGCATCGGCACCGGCACCGGCACCGGGATCGGGATCGGGATCGGGATCGGGATCGGGATCGGGATCTGGGTCGGGGTCGGGGTATGTTAACGGTAACGGTTAGATATTGAATTTCTCTGAATATTTTTTCCCCTAAAAATCCGCAAAATATTTTTTTTCCCTAAAATCCCCTAAATATTTTTGCCCCTAAAAAATCCCCTAAACGAGAAAATATCCCCTAAATTTCGGGGAAAATTTCCTAAGGTGGGCACACTGCACTTGTTTATTATCAGTGCGAAAAACGACTGAGAACGAATGTTGATACGAAAGAGTGAGACAAATGCGGCGATCGCGGACAAGAGCCGACAAAGCCAAGGCGGCGGCGCAACACAAAGGTGATTGCGCGCGCGCGCGTGTGTGTGTGTGTGTGTGAGCAGTAGGTACTACTATTATCTATTCTGTGGCAGAGCATCGTTTAAAATGAGAGCCTGCGAGTGTGTGCGTTTGGTTTAAAACCAATTTTATTCAAAACAAGTGCCGGCCGGCACGCGCCACCGTATCTGAAATACAGAGTTTTTTGCAGGCTAGCTTTGCGTACCTAGGTTTAATTGACTTAAAATGTAAAACACAGAGCTTTTATTTTTGCAGGCGAGTTTTTAACGGTTGAAAAAGATTTGCGTAGGTAGGTGATTGACCTAAAAGTGGTTTTAATAAACTGTAAAACACAGGCCTTTTATTTTTCCAGGCGAGTTTAAAACGGTTGAAAAAGTTTTTTTTCAGGTTTAAAACCTCAAGATTTGATTTAAATCGTTTTAAATCGGTTGATTTACATCTATAGTACAGACGCACCGGTTCGAAGTGTTTCATTTGACATAATAAGTACAAAAAAGTACAAACATGCTTTAATCATAAGTGAATTTAATTTCAAAAAGCCAAAAATCCCACCCAAAACCATATCTTACAGACCTATAAAAAATATAAATTCAGCTGATTTTGTTTTAGATCTAAGAACAATTCCATGGCATTCACTCAGTAATTGCTATAATGTAGACGAAATGGTCTTCTTATTTAACCATTTTGTTTTATTTTATTTAATGCCCATGCACCTTTGAAGACTATAACCATCAAATGCTATTCACATCCCTGGATTACGGATAACATAAGATTAATGATGAGATTAAGAAACGAAGCACACGTCGAGTATATTACTACAAAAAAAGATTCCCATAACGAATACTATAAAGAGTTGAAAAAACTTGTTAATCTGTCCCTATTTTATGAAAAACGTGCTTATTTTGAACAGAACATTAATTGTCACATAAAAAACCCTAAGACTTTATGGAAGAATCTTAAATCGGATGTGCTGCCACCTAAACCAGAAAAGGATATACTACCTGTACATCTCTGCTCCGCTGAGAATATAAACCAACACTTTATCAACTTACCTGGTACTGGCAATGTAATCATGTCTGATCTAACGTTTTATGAGTTTCATAGATTTAATTATTCATTGAGTTTTAATATTACATGTGTAAATGAGCAAATTATTTCTAAAGCTATACATTCTCTCAAATCTAACGCACAGGGTGCTGATCTGATAACATTGGAGATGCTTTTAATGACTCTGCCCGTAACCCTGGATGCCATAACGTCGATCATTAACAGGTCCATTATAACATGCTCCTTCCCTGAACCATGGAAAACAGCCATAGTTCAGCCCCTTCCAAAGATAGCAAATCCTTTAGACTTTAAAGATCTGAGACCAATAAGTATTTTGCCATGCCTGTCCAAGATTATGGAAAGGATTGTTCACACACAGGTCATAGATTACTTTGAGAGTAATAACATTCTTCCCCAGGTTCAATCAGGTTTTCGCAAGAATAGGAGCACTACTACAGCTTTACTGGACGTCACTAATAATATTCTGGAAGCACAAGACGCCGGGATGGGTACTATATTGGTTCTTTTAGACTTTTCCCGTGCTTTTGACACGATTAATATTTCATTGTTGCTCTCAAAGTTGTCGTTTTATGGCTTTGACATACCAACAATAAAATGGTTTAACAGCTATTTAAGTAACCGCTTCCAGTATGTCAAATTGCACAATATTGATGGTTCTGAGTCATCTTCATCCATAACAGCGGTAACCAGGGGGGTACCTCAAGGCTCTATTTTGGGCCCTTTGCTCTTTATAATCTATAGTGCGGATGTCATAAATTGTATTAAATATTGTAAATTCCATTTATACGCCGATGACCTACAATTATATTTGTGTTGTCGCCCGGATGAGGTTAATTTTGCGGTTGAAAAAATAAATGAAGATTTGGAGAGGATCTCAACTTGGTCTCAAAAGAATTGTCTAATGCTAAACCCTATCAAGTCTAAGTTTATGTTATTCGGATCAAAGCGGCAACTAGAAAAGATGAGTGCTCAGATACCATCCATTTTCATTCAAGGCGAAGCTATTACTCAGACGATGGAAGCGCGAAATTTGGGCTTGGTCTTTGACCCTAATTTAAGATTCGAGAAATACATTCAGGAAGTAGTACGTAACTGCTTCTATCGATTGAAAGTACTGTACAGAGTTAGGAGTTTTCTTTCTGAGAAACTTAGAATTAATCTTATAGAATCTCTAGTGCTCTCTAAATTCAATTACGCTGATGCAGTTTATGGACCTCGACTATTAGCAAAAACTAAATGTTTAATACAGCGAGTGCAGAATGCTTGCGCTAGATTTTGTTTTGATATACCACCTAGAAGTCACGTATCACCTTTTATCAATCAAAATAGGCTTCTCAACATGAACTCCAGAAGATCATTACATTTCGCCATTCTTCTTTTTGGTATCATAAAAAGCCGTAAGCCTATCTACCTGCTCGAAAAACTCGTTTGGTCTTCCCGCACGCGCCTTGCTCGCCTCGCAGTCCCCCGTCACAGAACCACGGCTTTTAAAGGTAGTTTCAAATATACCGCTTCAAAAATCTGGAACACTATTCCTCCACCCCTACGTTCTTTGGCGTCAGTCGCAAGTTTTAAATTTAAAATGAGAGAAAATTGTTTGCAGACTCAACTTAGCGGTATTAACGAAAAATGATCAGACCACATCACCATAAGCACACATCACATTCATTACACACATGCACGCTACCATAGTATTGTGTACCTATTGTTTGATTCATGAATACTGTTTTTGTTACAAGCTGAGTATAAATGTCTAGTTTAGATCTAAGTTATAAAATATATTTTAGTTGTAAGTTTTAGCGGTCTCAGAACCGGTACCGACTGAAAACCAGCGCCTCAGCTCCGGCTTTGGCATTATGCTGAGTTGGAACCGTTTCGGTATAATTGTAAGGTTATTTACATAGTACTGTGTTGGATATATATTTTTTACCTACAATTTATTCCGAATAAATGATTTTTCTTTCTTTCTTTCTTTCTTTCAATAAACTAAAAAACTATTTTCACAAACTATTTAAACAAACCGACAACCAGCTTTACTATGCTTTTTTCACATACTACAGAAAACTTGTAAATAACAAAACCGAACCCGATTTGCAACAATTTGTCCAAAGGATTCAGTCCAACATTAAGAGCAACCCTGCATCATTCTGGTCTTTTATGGCAAGCAATCGCAAATCACTAGACCCTGCAAACTTCAAAACATCTTCAGCTCAGGAACTTGTCGATCTATTTGCAGATTTCTTTAAGAGCGTTTTCTTGCCTTCACCTCCCGTTCTTGATGTAGCAGTCGCGAATTCTCAAGCTGCACAACAATCTTTTCCCACTCTTAGACATATTGAAATAGCAAGCATTACAGCAGCCGATGTACGCCATGCTATTAAACGACTGTCACCAAAACTCACCCAAGGCCCTGATGGAGTAGCTCAAGTTATTGTCAAAGATTGCTGTGAATCTTTCGTAAAACCTTTACAATATATATACAACTTAGCTCTCAGCTCTAAATCTTACCCTACAGTGTGGAAAAAGTCAAAAGTTATACCAATTCATAAAAGTGGCCCTAAAAATGACATAACAAATTACAGACCAATCGCAATACTATCTGTCTTTGGAAAAATATTCGAGTCAATCATCCACCGCCACATGAGCAAACAATTAAAAGGCTGGTTCTGTGACGAACAACACGGCTTTCTTCCTAATCGATCTACAGCATCGAATCTACTTAACGTGTCCACTCTGATTTCACACAACATTGACAACAAAACCCAAACTGATGTAGTATATCTTGATTTCAGAAAAGCTTTTGATAGAGTAAATAATGATACACTTCTTAAAAAAATGGCAATAGCAGGTACGTCTTTCTCACTCTTGCAATTTTTTTCATCCTATCTTTCAGGCCGAAGTCAATATGTAGAGTTCATAAATGCCAAATCTGCAGAATATAATGTAACATCTGGCATAGGACAGGGCAGCAGCCTAGGCCCTCTGCTTTTCTTGATACTGGTGAACGATTTACCGACAGTTGTGTCAACCTCTACATGCCTGATGTTCGCCGATGACGTAAAAGTAGCCATGCCTATCCAGAGGCTGGAAGATTGTTATCGGTTGCAACAGGATATAGAGAAAGTGCGTCAGTGGAGCCTCGAAAACTGTTTGGAACTAAATCTCAACAAATGTTCAGTTGTGTCATACCACCGAGTTCACCAGCCAATTCAAGTAGATTATCGCATCGGAGATGTTACATTGAAGAGAGAAGTCAAAGTTCGCGATCTTGGGACTACATTCGATCCCCTATTAACATTCAATGTACACATTGTCGAAACATGTGCAAGGGCTAGAAAAATTCTGGGGTTCATCATGCGCCAGTCTAAACACTTCACCTGTAGAGATGCCATTAGTATCATTTACAACGCATACGGACGTAGTATTCTTGAAGTAAATTCAGTTGTTTGGTCTCCCCACGAAGAATATTACTACGATATTGTCGAAAAGGTACAGAAAACATTTTTAAGGTACCTGTACAAAAAAGTCTATGGATATTATCCATTCCTATACCCTACTCCCTTCATCATGGGTATGGTTGAATACAAATCTCTTGAAGTACGACGAAAGCTTTCACTGGTGAAGTATTTTTATAGATTGATTCGCGGCAATCTGACAAATACATTTCTGCTGGGGCAAATTCCATTTTATGTTCCCCCTCACCATACACATAACCTCCGTCCCCGTCAAACAACAATGTTCCACATAAGTTACGGGCGAACCAAGTCGTTATCTGCATCACCACTCGTTGAAGGACTAACACTGTTAAACAAAATAATGACCAACACAGATGTTGATATATTTGCGTCAAATGAGAGCAGATTCCTAGCATCAGAAGGAAAATTTCTAGAAGAATGTTATACTAGAAGTAGTATTTTGTAATAGACTAAGATATCTGTGATCTAGTTATTAATCATAATGCTTACATGTTTGGCTATGACTGTTAGTGTAAGTTTAAAATAAATAAATAAATAAATAAATAAAGTATTATTACGGCCCTGATCCTTACGTTATGCAAAACAAACATGCTAAACATTAAAAAATGCAAAAAAGTGTAGAAACCTTTACTTGAACACAGACAAAACTTAATAATTAACACAAAATAAAAACTACTATCTAAATTTTTAAAACACTTCCCGTGTTAGGTATACAATTTTTGAAAACTTGCAAAATTTTCGAGTGCGGGCAGGATTTGAACCTGCGACTTTCGCATTACTAGTGGCGACGCCTCTTCCATCTGGGCTACCGCAGCTCATTTCTTGCCCGCCAATTTTGCAAGTGTATTTTAATGCCAGTAACGCTTGGCATGGCTCCATCTACCGGGTTAGTTTTGCAACTAATAACCGGCGACTAATTCTATCTTTACAGATTGAATGTAGTCTAAGCGATGAAAACCCGCGATAAATTGAGTACCAAATTTTTAAAACACTTCCCGTGTTAGGTATACAATTTTTGAAAACTTGCAAATCGCTTAGACTACATTCAATCTGTAAAGATAGAATTAGTCGCCGGTTATTAGTTGCAAAACTAACCCGGTAGATGGAGCCATGCCAAGCGTTACTGGCATTAAAATACACTTGCAAAATTGGCGGGCAAGAAATGAGCTGCGGTAGCCCAGATGGAAGAGGCGTCGCCACTAGTAATGCGAAAGTCGCAGGTTCAAATCCTGCCCGCACTCGAAAATTTTGCAAGTTTTCAAAAATTGTATACCTAACACGGGAAGTGTTTTAAAAATTTGGTACTCAATTTATCGCGGGTTTTCATCGCTTAGACTACATTCAATCTGTAAAGATAGAATTAGTCGCCGGTTATTAGTTGCAAAACTAACCCGGTAGATGGAGCCATGCCAAGCGTTACTGGCATTAAAATACACTTGCAAAATTGGCGGGCAAGAAATGAGCTGCGGTAGCCCAGATGGAAGAGGCGTCGCCACTAGTAATGCGAAAGTCGCAGGTTCAAATCCTGCCCGCACTCGAAAATTTTGCAAGTTTTCAAAAAAAAAAAAAAAACTACTATCTATTTAGAAATAAAATATATCCTCCAGTGCTTCGTATCGAGGCAATGACACCAGCTGACTAGCCAGACTATACACTATGTAAAGAAGGAACCTTTTCTCTGGTCCGACGTTGTCTCCCTATAGCGCACTGAAATACTTTGACCCCATGAACATTAACCCAGTCTTCCAAAGGGGGGAAAATGAAGCAGTCCCCAAGCTCTTCATATTTCTTATTTTTTGCCATCACAGGAACTGCCCTCGACAAATTTGAGGCAGATTGGATGTGTGAAGGTGCCAGTGTGTCGACGCATGTGGCGTTCCAAACTTAAACATCTACAAATTCAAATCATAACATATGCGGCATTCTAAACTTAAACATCGACAAATTCAAACCATAACTCCTGTGGCGTTCTAAACTTAAACATCTACAAATTCAAACCATAACACCTGTGGCGTTCTAAACTTAAACATCTACAAATTCAAATCATAACATATGCGGCGTTCTAAATCTAAACATCGACAAATTCAAACCATAACTCCTGTGGCGTTCTAAACTTAAACATCTACAAATTCAAACCATAACACCTGTGGCGTTCTAAACTTAAACATCTACAAATTTAAACCATAATAGATGTGGCGTTCTAAACTTAAACATTTACAAATTCAAACCATAACACCGCATGTAGCGATCTAAACTTAAACATCTACAAATTCAAACCATAACACCTGTGGCGTTCTAAACTTAAACATCTACAAATTCAAACCATAACACCGCATGTGGTATTCCAAACTTAAATATCTACAAATTCAAACCATTACACATGTGGCGTTCTAAATTTAAACATCTACAAATTCAAACCAACACACAAAAGTCCGAATTTCCTGAGGACCCAGCGTTATCCCCTTGTCTAAATCTAAAACCCACTCGGAAGAATATGTAACTGGCTTTTCATCATCCAAAAACTCTGGAGTTTTATCGGCCGCGTAAAATTCATTAAAGCTTTTCAGAAAATTCTCATTTTTATTCCATTTTCTCGGTTTATGGTCCTTCAACCATACATTCGCTCCTAGCGTCGTTTCTTTCACGCTAGTTATGACTATGTTTGTAAATAGTTGTTTTATAAAAACCGTTTTTACATGATTGCGGCGAGAGTCCGATTTTTCTAGATAGTTCTCTAATCTTAGTAATAGTGTCTCGTCATTCCAATATTCTAAAGTCAAAATGTGTACTCCGATCGGTAGTTTCGTTTTCAAAAAGCTAAGTTCGTTGACACTCTTAAACCAAATGTCTTTTGCCTTAGTCCCGCCTCCATAAGGGTCTGGTCTGGATATAAGTATTTGCGGACCCATTTGTATTTCTTTAGCGAACTTTTTCTCGAATATTCTGTAAGGTTTGTGGTCCATCTTGGAGAAATAGAGGTAGTGTTTGCCTCTGACCACCACACCTTCGCCCCACTCGTTGTCGTTGACAGAAGTACCTGCAAACAATACATACATACATACATATAATCACGCCTCTTTCCCATGGGGGTAGGCAGAGACTACATCTTTCCACTTGCTACGATCCTGACACACCTCTTTCGCATTTTCAACATGCATCAATCTTTTCATACAACTTTTCAAACAATGGTATGGAAAATCAAGAATCGGATTAAATACGAGACCACGGGAACTCACCTAACAAGGGAAGTGTTTTAAAATTTTTGTAAGTATTCAATTTATCGCGGGTTTTCATCGCTTTTGCCGTGTGATGCCGGCTTAGAGTGGCATCACCCCATTTCTTTCCCGTGGGAGTCGTAAGAGGCGACTGAGGGACTCGAGGGTGTGTATTGCACTTTTGGGCGATGCGCGATGGGCTGACAACCTGTCACTGTGGCGATACACAATTTTCCGAATAACCCTATAGAGGTATTATTTGTCAGACGTGGCATAAATGACCGTTTCTTGCGGCCGTTGGCGCTCTGCCTATCCCGCGGGGATTATAGGCGTGATATGTGTGTGTGTGTTTCATCGCTTACACTGCATTGAAAAGCGTCACACTTGTGTTTCAGTTGGATGGTTTTGGCCATTTTGTATTCCGCTAATATTTGCCCGCGCTTGAAAATTTTGCAAGTTTTCAATAATTGTATACCTAACACAGGAAGTTGGTATTCAATTCCGCTAATAGTTTGAAGCTTTGAAGTATAGAAAATCAATGTAACAATAGTAATAGAATATCAGTTGAGTGTCCATGGCATTACAATGGCGAAAAGATAAGATAATCGGGGCCTTATAAAGAATAAATACGCATACGGCCCCTGGTAGATGGAGTCGTGCCACGCGTTATTGGCAACAAGCAAGACAAACTTGCAAAATTTGCGGGCAATGGATGAGCTGCGGTAGCCCGGATGGAAGAGACGTCGGCACAAGTGATGGTGAAAGTCGCAGGTTCAAATCCTGCCCGCGGTAGAAAATTTTGTATGTTTTCTAAAATCGGATTTCGGTTAGCAAACATTAGGAAGAAAAAATTGACAGGTTTTTGTTTGGTTAGGAAACAAGGTAAACCAGCTAACTGTTCGTAAGAAAAATGATTCCGTGCTCTGGAGGGCACGTTCAGCCGTCGGTTCCGGTTGCAGTCTACAATTGACACATACGCGCCAGGACTACTATTCAGTCATAGTATAAAGAAGGGGGGAAGTAGGCCAACTCCGGCCCAATCCGCGCTATAATTACCTACTCTCTCAGGGTTGTCACTTACAACAAAATTTCAATTCAGTGTCTAGGATTTGGCAAGCGTGGAGAAGTTGTTGTTTTGATCCAACCATGGTGTCTGAGGTCAGTTTTAGCTAACCACACGATGATGAAACCTATTTAATGAAAGAAAGAATCTTGTTTGGGAAACATGAGACAATGAGTGGCACCTGGTTAAACGACCAGCAAACGTGCGGGGCGGAGTTGGTTGAGCATGTCATCTCTGTAAAATATAACTAATTCAATGATGATTGATCATTCATTGATCAATGATCGCTCTTTGCTTTTGCACGCGGTGTCCTTTGTTTGGGAGGCGGCATCCTTTGACAAATGCCGGAACGCGCGATCGCATCTGAGCGAACGGACTTTACCAAGTTAATTTATGTAAACGGCTTAAAACTCTGACAACAGAGTTCATGGGGTCGTTTACGGCTCGGTGCCCCTTCACACGACAAGAAAGGATTTATAATACCTAATGTGAGCAACCGGCAGACTCAACTTGCAGATTAAAAGCACCTGGGTCAATATTTGAAAAACGTTCTTCGGGTCCATTGACTGGCGAATTTTTTTTTTGCGTTTTGTGGTGATTTTAATATCACATACTAATTAGGACCCAATATGGAGCTTAGTGGCGAAAAATCCTTTAAATTAAACCATAGGTTTCACCAAAATAAATTTTTGAAAATTGTGGTGCCAGTCAACGGACATAATTGCGCCAGTCAAAGGACCGAGTAGTTATTTTAACTAATAAAGTGTACTAAAACTCTTTTCTACCGTTCCTAACCAACTAAAATAGACCAAAAAGGAGCAGCCAGCCAGAGGCACGATTCAGTGAGCCAGAAACACGACCCAGCGAGCCAGGGACACGACCCAGCGAGCCAGAGACATGACCCAGCGAGCCAGAGACACGACCCAGCGAGCCAGAGACATGACCCAGCGAGCCAGAGACACGACCCAGCGAGCCAGAGACACGACCCAGCGAGCCAGAAACACGACCCAGCGAGCCAGAGACATGACCCAGCGAGCCAGAGACACGACCCAGCGAGCCAGAGACATGACCCAGCGAGCCAGAGACACGACCCAGCGAGCCAGAGACACGACCCAGCGAGCCAGAAACACGACCCAGCGAGCCAGAGACACGACCCAGCGAGCCAGAGACACGACCCAGCGAGCCAGAGACACGACCCAGCGAGCCAGAGACACGACCCAGCGAGCCAGAGACACGATCCAGCGAGCCAGAGACACGATCCAGCGAGCCAGAGACACGACCCAGTGAGCCAGGGACACGACCCAGCGAGCCAGGGACACGACCCAGCGAGCCAGAGACACGACCCAGCGAGCCAGGGACACGACCCAGCGAGCCAGGGACACGACCCAGCGAGCCAGAGACACGACCCAGCGAGCCAGAGACACGACCCAGCGAGCCAGAGACACGACCCAGCGAGCCAGAGACACGACCCAGCGAGCCAGAGACACGACCCAGCGAGCCAGAGACACGACCCAGCGAGCCAGAGACACGACCCAGCGAGCCAGAGACACGATCCAGCGAGCCAGAGACACGATCCAGCGAGCCAGAGACACGACCCAGCGAGCCAGAGACACGACCCAGCGAGCCAGAGACACGACCCAGCGAGCCAGAGACACGACCCAGCGAGCCAGGGACACGACCCAGCGAGCCAGGGACACGACCCAGCGAGCCAGAGACACGACCCAGCGAGCCAGGGACACGACCCAGCGAGCCAGGGACACGACCCAGCGAGCCAGGGACACGACCCAGCGAGCCAGAGACACGACCCAGCGAGCCAGAGACACGACCCAGCGAGCCAGGGACACGACCCAGCGAGCCAGAGACACGACCCAGCGAGCCAGAGACACGACCCAGCGAGCCAGAGACACGACCCAGCGAGCCAGGGACACGACCCAGCGAGCCAGGGACACGACCCAGCGAGCCAGGGACACGACCCAGCAAGCCAGGGACACGACCCAGCGGACCAGAGACATGACCCAGCGAGCCAGAGACACGACCCAGCGAGCCAGAGACATGACCCAGCGAGCCAGAGACACGACCCAGCGAGCCAGAGACACGACCCAGCGAGCCAGAAACACGACCCAGCGAGCCAGAGACACGACCCAGCGAGCCAGAGACATGACCCAGCGAGCCAGAGACACGACCCAGCGAGCCAGAGACACGACCCAGCGAGCCAGAAACACGACCCAGCGAGCCAGAGACACGACCCAGCGAGCCAGAGACACGCCCAGCGAGCCAGAGACACGACCCAGCGAGCCAGAGATACGATCCAGCGAGCCAGAGACACGATCCAGCGAGCCAGAGACACGACCCAGTGAGCCAGGGACACGACCCAGCGAGCCAGGGACACGACCCAGCGAGCCAGAGACACGACCCAGCGAGCCAGGGACACGACCCAGCGAGCCAGAGACACGACCCAGCGAGCCAGAAACACGACCCAGCGAGCCAGAGACACGACCCAGCGAGCCAGAGACACGACCCAGCGAGCTGAAATAACATGAGTCCATTGACTGGCATTAAATGTCCTTTGACTGGACAAAATGCCAGTCAAATAACGCCAGTCAAAGGACCGATTTTTATGTTTTTAGCACTTGGCTAGAAAACCATTAAGTATACACATATTATGTAGACAAATCTTGAATCTCAGTTATATATGTGACATCATACTATAAGAATGGATACTAGGTACTACTCTTTCACTAGGAAAACATGCCCAGTCAAAGGACCTACGCAGGTGCGAAAAATACCGACTCAAAATTACTGAGCTTGTATTTTTTTCTGGAATCGGCAGCGAATCGCAAGTCCACACTCGTCGGATGCCGAAGCTCAACTGGCAATAGGCGGGAACAAGACAGCGCGAATAATGCACTTAGTCTCGGCGCACGAGTCGGTTTAGCACCACGCGGTAGAAAACGCGAAAACGTGTGACCAACATAAAACTTATTGTTTTACTAATATCAAGTTCAAGTGATATAAATATTAATATTTATCTTAAATCTATAACATCTAAGGATTATTTTAATGTATAAAAAGTGATATCAAATCCAGGTAAATAAAATGCTACAGGTCTTTGAATTTCGGAATTGCAAAGTGTGACACGCGAAGAATGGCAAGTTTACCCCCGATTTTAGGTTTCAAGGTGAGTTTTTGTTAATTATAATTAGTAATTTGTGGATTATTTTTTGATTTCCGAGTAGTTAATTAAACATTTGAGCGAATGGTATCGAGTTCAAGACTGTGCGTTGTGTATTTTAAGAGTAATTAACGTGTGACCGCAATTTTCGACCCCCCGAATATTCACCCACCTATACCTACTAGGAAGAACACCAATAATTACACCATATAGACAACAAAATACAACTAATAAATCTCATCATCGAGTTTAACATTGTGAAATTTATTTATAATAATTAAACAAGTTAATTACTTAGGTACCTATCCTAGTCAGTAGGTAATTTGAAGACACAAATCAGGAATTGATAAATAATTTAGACACAGCAATACTTTCTTTTGCTACAATCAACCATTTTACAAATTGTGGTTTCGCGGTTGGTACTGGTAAGCGTGACGCGTGACTCATCGTGCGGTGTCGACTAGCGGCCCCGACGAAGCGCAGTGCGAAACCACCCGAGATGTCTCCGTGTGTGCGTGCGACGACGCATAGATACTATCGCGCACACAAACAAGCCGCGCGCGGTGCGTTTGTATGAAGATAACGTACTTCCTTGTTTATACTATGATTCAGTAGTAGTAGATTGTTTGGAAACTCTACTACTACTACTTGTGGGACACCCAGTCAACAAACGACCCTATGACAGAGTTTTTCAACCGCCTTCTACTACTATTAGGCCTCTGATAAGGTTGTGTTACGACCGCCGTCTATGTAATCATAGACAGCAACCGGGACCGACGGCTTAACTTGCTTAGAAAACCCTGACAGCAGGGTTCATCGGATCGTTCGTCGGAACGAAATGCACTGCTAAAGAGTGGAACTCATTACCTGCGTCTGTGTTTCCAAACGCATACAACCCTAATCTCTTCAAAGAGTGAACAGGCTTCTTCATCTTAGATTCTCTCTCTGTCCTATGATCTAGACTAGAGTCAAGAGCAAACCCATCTTTAATAAAAAAACAAAAAAACTATGATACTTGATTAATATGTAGGTGCTATTGTATAGGTATGTATTTTATATAAACGTAAAAGCACTATCCCGCATCTCAAATCTACTCTCCTTTACCCCAAGGTTGTCTGGTAGAAATATCTACCTAGCTATAAGGCCGCCTATATTGTACTCTTTCTTTTCTATCTGTATGTCCATTTCTTGTTTTTGTGCAATAAAGTATATTTATGTTATGTTATGTTTATGATACTTGCCTAGACCGGTGTCATCCGTGAACACTCTCCGTTGAAGCATGAGGTCTATTTCCCCGTCAGCCAGCGAGGTGCCTCCCTGGGCGCGGTCGGTGAACACGGAGAAACACACTCTATCGGTGAGGTCCTCGATTGAGATCCTCGAAGTCACCGGGTAGAAGTTACCTGCGAACAGATTGTAGATATAACTTTTCAAGCACTCGCGATCACTTTCACTCATTTTAAGTATTAGACCGGGTCTATCGCGATAGTATTTAGGTAAATTACTAATATAAGGTCCTATTAAATTCAGTGCAAATATTTTTAGGCTGAGCTCTACTCGTAAAACTGAACAACTTTTCCCAATAAACATAGGTCGAAATACGAAAAATAAAATTGCACCTCTCATACAAAGTGACACTTTTTTTGAACATTGTTGTATGGTAGGTCCAATTTTTTTTCATATTTCGACCTATGTTTATTGGGAAAAGTTGTTCAGTTTTACGAGTAGAGCTCAGCCTAAAAATATTTGCACTGAATATAATAGGACCTTATATTTACTGACCCAACCCGCGACCACAATACATGAAACTGTATTGAAACGTCGGGACACAGGTAAATTACTAATATTTACCTAAATACTATCGCGATAGACCCGGTCTAATACTTAAAATGAGATTGTAGATACTTCATCACTGATCATAATCATTGAATAGTATTAAATGAAGTCGCTTCCCGTCGCTGATTTAAGGCGAGTGTACTCGTGAACGACCTCGGCAGTGGCGCGCCACTTCACTAAAAACATATTTTCTATTATCAGAATGTCCGTTGCCCAAGTTTTATGTATCATGAAATATTCGCTGTTATTAAAGTTATGGCAAAAAAACGGTATCATTTGGTATTAATTCCCATAATAACAGTGAATATTTCTAGTGTTTGCAGGTTCTAATTTTACTTAAGGATAATATTAAAAACTTGGGCAACGGACATTCTGATATATTGTTTGTATAAAGAGACACTTGGTTTTTGTGAAGTGGCGCCACTATCAAGGTTGTTCACGGCTCCACTCGCCCTAATTGTAGGTGGGTGGGTACCATATATACTTAACAAAATATTTTCTTTATTATTTCTACTTCAATTATAATAAGGACTTGACTACACACAGTTTACCGAAAGTTGGTAAAATGACGGTGGAATCAGACTGGTGGAACAAGGCGTACCGAGTTCTCTAAGGGCTGTTCTTATGACCCTTTAGCGACAGTTTTTCTAGAGGGCTTCGAAACCATTTTGAAACGACATATATATAGACATATACATAACGATTATAATCTAATCAGTCACGCCATCAATTAGTTTTTTGTTGAACTGACTTATAATACTTTTTTATTCTACTTAGGGCCCTATTCTCCCGAAATGTTGTGTTTCATTCGCGCTGCGCCAGATTTGAGTGATTTTTTAGATCTTTGACAATAATTTTGTCTATTTTAGAATTTTATGGCTTTTTCTTCTTTCGTGTCGATGACTCAAATATATTTCGACGAGAAATTAGCCACGGCTACGGCGCTGTCGGTGGCCTCATACAGTTCGGACAAGGTGCAGGTATGTAGGCAATGACTGCAAGACAACAAGTGTGGCATAGTCTGGCAATTTTATGGCTGTAACTGTCTAAATAAAACCGGTTTTAAAATCTTTACATACATATATAACGCCTATAATCCCTAACAGGGTAGGCAGAGCGTAAACGGCTGTAAAACGGACATTTACGCCACGTATGATAAACATTTGAGGGTCATTTAAAATATTGTGTAACACCATAGTGACAGGTTGTCAGCTCATCGCCCTCCAGTCCCTTAGTCGTTTCTTACAACACCCATGGGAAAGAAATGGGGTGATGCTATTCAAAGCCGGCATCACACGGCAAAATGTTTCCCGTGCGCTATCCCCGCCTGACCCGAATAAGGTCTTACCAGCTATTTGGTCGATGTTCATGGGCTCGAATTGCGGCCGCAGATTTCTGATTCGTTTGATGTTCTGCCGCCCGTTGGAGTCCGTGTAGAACACGCCGTCGTGCACCAGGTTCGTCAGGTAGCGGATGAACACTTCTTTACCTGGTAACATACATAGACAGTCTTTTTTATTTATTAATGATGGGTTTGCTCTTGACTCTAGTCTAGGTCATACGACAGAGACAGAGTCTAAGATGGAGCGAGCTCACCCAGAAGAAGCCTGTTCACTCTTTCTTTGAAGAGATTAGGGTTGTATGCGTTTGGAAACACAGACGCAGGTAGTGAGTTCCACTCTTTAGCTGTGCGCATTATAAATGATGAATGGAAGCGCTTAGTCCGAATTGGTGGAATGGCAACCAGGTACGGATGGTATCCGGCGGTGCGTCTGGATGTCCGATGGTAGAAGGGAGCTGGTGGAACAAGGTCGTGAAGCTCTTGAGCACACTCTCCGAACACACACTCACGTCTATATATTATAATAAAGTCTGTGTGAAAAGGGAATTAAGCAAAAAGACTAAAAGAATTTAAGAAAAATTTATAGTCTTTTATAATAAAGGCTTTGGCAAAAAGGGAACTAGTAAATCATTTTCTCATCCTCCGCGACCGATGAAAAGTTCTACAAATTTTCAAGTAATAAAATTAATACAAAATATCAGACGCCACTTAAATGAGTGGTAATAAAATGAGGAAATTGGTATTCCTTGAAAGCTTGCAAAATTTTTCGCGGGTTTTCATCGCTTAGACTACATTCAATCTGTAAAGATAGAATTAGTCGCCGGGTATTAGTTGCAAAACTAACCCGGTAGATGGAGCCGTGCCACGCCGCGTTACTGGCATTAAGATACACTTGCAAAATTGGCGGGCAATGAACCAGCTGCTTTGGCCCAGATGGGAAAGGCGTCGCCACTAGTGATGGCGAAAGTCGCAGGTTCAAATCCTGCCTGCGCTTGAAAATTTTGCAAGCTTTCAAAGATTGTATACCTAACACGGGAAGTGTTTTAAAATTTGGTATTCAATTGGTATTCCTATTGGTCTTTGCAAACTATTGTCTTTTTTAGTCTCGGTTTAAAGACACATTATTCTCAAAAAAGACATACAATGCTACTTACATGAGAAAGAATATAGTAATATTATCAAACAAATTAAATTTCGCCGCATCATCTACATATTAAATTAAAATTTAGGTATTAATAAATGAAATAATTCAAATTATTAAACACCATCAAGCACTAATTTGGTATAAAATGTATTTAAAGATAACTTTAGTAACTTTTAGTTTAGAAGTTTTTAAAGATATTTATCGAGCTGGTCTTTCTGTTTGACATAGGAATGAACTGGTTTGGTTTAGTACTACATACATACATACATAAATCACGCCTATATCCCTTACGGGGTAGGCAGAGCGTTAAAGGCCGTAAAACGGATATTAACACCACGTCTGACAAAAGTTTGAGGATCAATCAGATAACTGTGTTTCACTATAGTGACAGGTTGTAAGCCCATCGCCTAAAATTGCAATACACATAACCCTCAAATCCCTTAGTCGCCTCTTACGACACCCATGGGCAAGAAATAGGGTGATGCTATTCTACGCCGGCATCACAATAAATCAAATAATTCAAATTATTAAACACCATCAAGCACTAATTTGGTCTAAAATGCATTTAAAGATAACTTTAGTAACTTTAGTTTGTGTTTAAAGATCGAGCTGGTCTTTTTGTTTGACATAGGAATAAACTGGTTTGGTTTAGTACTGGGGCCACAATCCACAACATTTCATTTTACGTTAGATACAAAAGATATATATATATATATGTGTCGGAGATTGATCAAACTCTGGTGGGTATTGGCTGAAATTATTTGACAGTTCGCGTTTTGTTATTATTTTCTTCCGTTTGAATGCTATTTGATTCTTGCAGAAACGAAACGCAAAATCGCTGGCAACACTCAAATAGGCGATGCGCTTTATTTGCGCGCAGTTAGCTATCGACTGTAAGATAAACTGGAGTGACGTTAGAGGCGTTGTAGTGCGTCCTCACAATTCATTGTTGGCTGCGTTCGTAATGGAGAAACGGAACGTGATCGACGGAGTAAACAACTTTGACAGTTCCGGTTGGTCTGTCGTTCGATGTGGTCGTTTTTAAGTTAGGTTTAGAATCTGGTAAAATCTTTGGAATCCTGGAGCGTTTGGAGAAACTGTAGTCGTCTAGCAATGGCGGAGCCCTAGATTCGTATTGCCAGTGGAATATTTGTGGAGATCATGAAGTGTGTGTGTGTTGGTTATTGTCGTATTTCCCCGAGGTTGTAGCCGAGGTTGGTGAAATACAGAGATTGTACGAGATTAGTGACAGTTGCTGCTGTGGTCTCTTTTTAGTCCTGCAGGCAGTGGATCAACGGTGTTCGGTGTTGAAGGTTAGTCTCAGCTGGTATCTTTGGTGTCGTGAAGACACGTTGATGTTGATCAGCGTGTGTCTTAAGATTCTTAGGTTGGTTGGGTAGACTGGTCGGTTGTAGTACGGTTACACCGTGCCTGACGATGACCTGCCAGGTCGAAACAGCCTCACCGTGGGAATTGACTGCGTAATGGTATCGACGTTGTGGCTTATCATTTCAGTAGCTGGAGATAGCATTTGACGATGCAGTATTCTACAGGGTTCGATGATTATACGCCCACGACATGTTGTTCTGTATCCTGACGTAAGGTTATTCTTCCTCAAGTGTTATTCTGTATCCTGACGTAAGTTTGATTATGATGTGATTTTTAGTGCAATCCAGACTTGCTGGTTGATTAGATTTGGGGTCCATTCTTCATTGTTTTCTACAGCGGACCTTATGCAGTGTCACCCTGATTTATCGGCATCCTGATGTTCACGACGTGCGTGCCTGTACGTGTACAGGCTCCCCCTCTTTTTCATTACCTTCTCTTATTATCTCTTCTCTTTTCTTCCTTTTTCGACATCAGAAGTGGGATAGTGAACCATTATTTGGACTAGCGTTAGAGGTTTTCTAATGAGACGGTGGACCACTGTTTTGTCGGTTGTGATTATGAGTTAGGGAGTTTTCTTGAACGTGTGTGTGAAAGAGGTGTTGTAATGTGATGGTGTTCCATTGTTTTATTGGTTGAAACCACCATGTGTTACAGTTTTCTTATGGGATGGTGGACCATTATTTGGACGTGCGTAAAAGGTGTTGTAAGGGGATAGTAGAGTAGACCATTATTTCGATTGGCGCAAGAGGTTTTCCTGGTGGACCATTTTTTTTTTGTTATGATTGTGACTTGATTGTGAGTTTTCTGATGAGATAGTGGACTTTTATTTGAACGGCTATGAGAAGTATTCTAGCTTGATAGTTGTACCATTATTTTGAGTGGTCGTGAGAGGTATTCTAGTGTGACAATAGTGGACTTTTATTTGGACTTGTGTGAAGAGGTATTCGACTGGAATAGTGTACCTACCATTGTTTTGTTAGTTGTGACATAATGAGTTTTCTTATGAGAATGTGGTCCATTATTTGGACGGAGACAGGTACTTGGTAAAATCTCTAAATTCAAACAGACCGCGTACGAAGGGTGTCAAATCAAATGGTTCTAGTTGAGTTAAATCTAGTCGTGTAATGATGATTCTGACGTTGCAAAGTTATTTTAAACTTTAGCCTCACGGACAGCATTGGCGGGTAGCCTGATAACTTGGTGGTTAGCCGAGTGGTTTTTCCTTTGGTGGGTAGCCAAATGGAGTGCGTTTATTTGGTGGGTAGCCAAATAAACTGAGCGTGTTTGTTTCTTTTGAGCTCGGTGGGTAGCCGACTCTGTTCGTTTGGTGGGTAGCCAAACTCTCTCGTTACGCTTGGTGGTTAGCCAACGTAACAACAGTAATTCCTGAGAGCGGAAAAACGTAAATTGCTATCTTCATATGGCGGTTACGTGCTTCGCAAGGATTGGGAGTTCTGTTGAGATAGTGATGAAACCGTACTTTCAACAAGTGCGTCATGTCCGACACAGACATGTAGACCGATGAGACTGGTCAGTGATATCTCTTGTTACGCTCGGTGGTTAGCCGTACGTAACAGCAGTAGTTCCTAAGAGCAAAATAAACGTAAATTGCTATCATCATATGGAAGTTATGTGCTTCGCGAAGATTGGAAACTCTGTTGAGATTGTGTTGAAACCGTACTTTGAACGAGTGCGTCATGTCCAACACGGGCGTGCAGACCGATGGGACTGGTCAGTGTGATTTTGTGAGTGAGCCTTAACTATTTTTTTTTGTTTGTTTTGATGTTTAAATTGTGAATTCAAAAAACTTTGTGAACCTATTGATTTGAGTAAACTTTTGATTTGATTACCTTTAGGTTATTGATGAGCTTCATCGATTTGATCCTTTGCTGATCTGTGCAAAAATGTGAGATTTTGATAGTTCGTTGGTTTTGACAGGTCTACGTGTAGATTGTGGTGGTGTTTTTGGAACTCAATTGTTTGGTTTGATCAAGTTTCTATGAAATGGAGACAGCCGTCTCTCTTCTTTGGGTTGGAGCGAGGTTCATTGAGTCAAAGATGCTAGATAGGCTGCGATGTGGCTTCAGCGAAGGATATCCCCACGGTAACGTGGAGCTAGTGCAATGACTTGCAGACATGGCTTTAGAGACTATTTATTTAGGTCACGAAATTGTGACATTTATTGGTTGGTTAATGTTTTCAGTCAAGTGAATTGATTCAGTTTGTTATAGTCAGGATGGACGAGCGGCTTGTCTAGGCATAGTAAGTTTCATTCGATAAACGTCAGCCGAGGACGTCTGACTTGTCAGAATGGCCGTGTCGAAGATTGATCAAACTCTGGTGGGTATTGGCTGAAATTATTTGACAGTTCGCGTTTTGTTATTATTTTCTTCCGTTTGAATGCTATTTGATTCTTGCAGAAACGAAACGCAAAATCGCTGGCAACACTCAAATAGGCGATGCGCTTTATTTGCGCGCAGTTAGCTATCGACTGTAAGATAAACTGGAGTGACGTTAGAGGCGTTGTAGTGCGTCCTCACAATTCATTGTTGGCTGCGTTCGTAATGGAGAAACGGAACGTGATCGACGGAGTAAACAACTTTGACAGTTCCGGTTGGTCTGTCGTTCGATGTGGTCGTTTTTAAGTTAGGTTTAGAATCTGGTAAAATCTTTGGAATCCTGGAGCGTTTGGAGAAACTGTAGTCGTCTAGCAATGGCGGAGCCCTAGATTCGTATTGCCAGTGGAATATTTGTGGAGATCATGAAGTGTGTGTGTGTTGGTTATTGTCGTATTTCCCCGAGGTTGTAGCCGAGGTTGGTGAAATACAGAGATTGTACGAGATTAGTGACAGTTGCTGCTGTGGTCTCTTTTTAGTCCTGCAGGCAGTGGATCAACGGTGTTCGGTGTTGAAGGTTAGTCTCAGCTGGTATCTTTGGTGTCGTGAAGACACGTTGATGTTGATCAGCGTGTGTCTTAAGATTCTTAGGTTGGTTGGGTAGACTGGTCGGTTGTAGTACGGTTACACCGTGCCTGACGATGACCTGCCAGGTCGAAACAGCCTCACCGTGGGAATTGACTGCGTAATGGTATCGACGTTGTGGCTTATCATTTCAGTAGCTGGAGATAGCATTTGACGATGCAGTATTCTACAGGGTTCGATGATTATACGCCCACGACATGTTGTTCTGTATCCTGACGTAAGGTTATTCTTCCTCAAGTGTTATTCTGTATCCTGACGTAAGTTTGATTATGATGTGATTTTTAGTGCAATCCAGACTTGCTGGTTGATTAGATTTGGGGTCCATTCTTCATTGTTTTCTACAGCGGACCTTATGCAGTGTCACCCTGATTTATCGGCATCCTGATGTTCACGACGTGCGTGCCTGTACGTGTACAGGCTCCCCCTCTTTTTCATTACCTTCTCTTATTATCTCTTCTCTTTTCTTCCTTTTTCGACATATGTTACAGTAAAAACCCGTTTTTAGTTAAAACGCGTTTTCACGAGTTAAAACTAGTTTTAACTGAATAGCTTTGTCAAAACTAGAATTAACTGGGGTTCAAAAAATAAATTCAGTTAAAACTAGTTTTAACTAGTCAAAACGCGTTTTAACGAAACCAATCAGTTAAAACTGATTCCACAAACTTCAGAAGTGGCGTGACGTGTTAGAACGATTCTGATTGGTTACTCACTAAGTGGAATACTAGTTTTTGTCCTGTATGAAGATTTAAAAAATACTTTTGTTAAATGTGTAAGACTTGATTCAACTTTAAGTAAAATTGCCAATTTAGTTGTTTGATCTTCCTAAGAAGAAATGTTTTTTTTTTATATAATTTTTATATTGATAGTAACTCACTAAGTAGAATACTAGTTTTTGTCCTGTATGAAGATTTTAAAAATACTTTTGTTAAATGTGTAAGACTTGATTTAAACTTTAAGTAAAATTGCCAATTTAGTTATTTGATCTTCCTAAGGAGAAATATTTTTTTTTTATAATTTTTATATTGATAATAAATATGAATGTTACTGAATTATTGAAATGTTACAATTCACAAATACTCTCAATAAATATTGTAATAAAAAATATATTTTAATGTTAAATTTTTAGTCAAGGCAAATTACAAACAAAATTTTCTACTTAAAACTAGTTTTGTCTATCGTTCAAAGTTAAAACTAGTTTTACCTAAAACTCAACCGTATAAATCAGTAAATTCTAGTTTTAACTAGGAGATTCTAGTTTTTACAAAGGCAGTTAGTAAAAACTAGTTTTAACTCGTGAAAACGCGTTTTACCTAAAAACGGGTTTTTACTGTAACATATATATATATATCATTTAGAGTGTTTGAGATGCTTATTAAGATACACATATTTTCATAATTTTTAATGCAATCGTTTCTGAAAAGTTGTAAAAACTTCCAAAGTTAGGATTACCATGAAAAAATCCTTTGCCCATAGTAGAAAAAAAAAGGCGGAGAAAACTTCATTCATTCATCTGTCAATGTCAATCAGTTTTTTTTTAATAAAGGTAGGCAAACGAATTTTGTTTTCAGCAGCCTAGTTGTTGGAACTAAACTATCACTTTTTAAAATTTAAAATCTCTGATTATGAAACAAAATAAAATACAAGGAATTTGCCCTTTATTTAATGATGCGATAAACTATCTATTAAAAATATAATAGAGTCTTGTTCGAAATTTAAAATGTTGTGAATTACCAAGTTTATCAGCCGTGGGCACCGGGCCGACCAGCCACTCCAGCTCAATAACGGGACTGTCGTGGTACACCCGGAGCACAAGCGAGGTCCAGTCGGAGTACACCAGGTGTGCCTCCTGCACCACCTCCGTCTTGAACACCTGCACGTCAATGAAGTCCAGCACCGGGATCAACGTGTTCTCCAGGGCACGGAACAGGAAGGCTCCTGGAAATACGATTATTCTGTCACAAAAAAATACATACATACATACATACATAAATCACGCCTCTTTCCCGGAGGGGTAGGCAGAGACTACTTCCTTCCACTTACTACGATCCTGGCATACTTCTTTCGCCTCCTCCACATTCATCAATCTCTTCATGCATGCTCGTCGGTTTAGGGTACTCTTGACCTGACCTTTCTTTAGCACGTCCCCGATTTGATCGAGGTACGTTCGTCGAGGTCTTCCCCTTCCGACGTTCCCATCCACACTTGCCATATACACCTGTTTCGTTAATCTTCTTTCATTCATCCTCTCTACATGACCAAACCATCTAAGCATACCCTTTTCTACACCAAAAAAAATTGTGATTCTGTCACAAAAAAATGATTTGCTTTAAACTTTTATAAGGCGATGATGGGAAGAATGTTGATGAATGTTCCCACCTAAAATTTAACCATAACTACCCGCAATAGATTTCAAAACCAATTGAAAAATTTAACATGCTCTGCCCATCCGTTAAGGGGTTAAGGCGGCATCAGTCCCAAAAAGTACGTCCCTTGCCTTTTCGCTGCGTTAGAGAGAAACAGAAGATAACGGCTCGGACGCAAAGAACCGAACATTTACTTAATTATTAAAATATTTCAAAAATTAAGCCCATAGATTCGTTACTCATTTAATGAGGAAGAAGAGTAGGAACACAAAATAAAATATGAAAGTATGGATAACAATCAAATCGCTCAGGTTTTTAGAAAAAAAAACGGCCCAAAAACTCGGAGTTTACTTTGCGATTTTTTTTTTATTTAGCCATTTCATTAACTAGTGTTTTGAGCCCCATAGTTTTGTAGCAGATATCTTGAAGAATTAGTAATAAAAATGTCGTCTCATAATTTAAAGTTTTCAAGAAATGGGATACAAAATTCCGAACACTATCCAACCTTGCGCGGTTGATTTCCAAGCCCATTTCATCTTAAATAGTAGGTATACTTCTGGTTGCTGTATACTTCTGGTTTGCTGTGTGATGCCGGCCTAGAATAGCATCACCCCATTTCTTTCCCGTGGGAGTTGTAAGAGGCGACTAAGGGACTCGAGGGTGTGTATTGCAATTTTAGGCGATGGGTGGACAACCTGTCACTATGGTGATACACAATTTTCCGAATGACCCTCAAATATATGTCAGACGTGGTGTAAATGTCCGTTTTTGCGGTCGTTTACGCTCTGCCTACCCCGTAAGGGATAATAGGCGTTATATGTGTATGTATGTATACTTCTGGTGCGGTTCGTTTCGCTCTACAATACATGTAGTACAGTCGGTTGTAGCATATAAGGTACCAGAGGTACTCCAAAAAGAATTGGATTATATTTATTCCCAGTTAAAGTAGTACAGTCGGTTGTAGCACATAAGGTACCAGGGGTACTCCAAAAATAATTGGATTATATTTATTCCCAGTTAAAGTAGTACAGTCGGTTGTAGCACATAAGGTACCAGGGGTACTCCAAAAAGAATTGGATTATATTTATTCCCAGTTAAAGTAGTACAGTCGGTTGTAGCACATAAGGTACCAGGGTTACTCCAAAAAGAATTGGCTTATATTTATTCCCAGTTAAAGTAGTACAGTCGGTTGTAGCACATAAGGTACCAGGGGTACTCCAAAAATAATTGGATTATATTTATTCCCAGTTAAAGTAGTACAGTCGGTTGTAGCACATAAGGTACCAGGGGTACTCCAAAAGAATTGGATTATATTTATTCCCAGTTAAAACATAATATAAATTTAAACTTATTCTTTTAAAAGAAGTCATTTTCTTCTAATATGTATTCATGGCAAGACAAAAATATTGCTGGGGACAAAAATAATTCAGTTCCTTTGGAGTACCCCTGGTACCTTATGTGCTACATACAACCGACTGTACTAATAATATGGCGGGTGACAGGAGTGATGCCAATAGGCAGAATGGAGGGTTCCAGGTGGTGTCGGGAAAAGGGTAGCTACCCTGCCTGGCCTGGTGTTGTGGCCAGGGGACCGACTGGTCCACCTGGATAGAATTGGAAGTTGTATATATGCGTTGCGTGGCGAAACACTTCGATACCGCGTTTCAGGCTCTTTGTTCTGTCACGTTGCGCCATCTTGCAGATATGTTGGAACTTCTGTTGCGTCTTGCTTGCTCGTGAACCACTTGGAGTGAGCTTCTTGTCGTAGCTCCCAGAGGTCGCTACAATACTGTCTTGATTTGTACCTTGAAATGCAGCACGTTTTACGAGAAAAGCGAGCCACAATAACTTCACACTAATTATTGCAAGCGTAGCGAGCTGGCCAACAGCTATGTGCCGTTCCCGGTAACATTGGGAATATTCCCAGTAACTTTCCCGGGCATGAGGAATATTCATTGAAACATTGAAAATAAAAATTAATTTTACAAATTTTTCCAATGTATGATTTTTTTTGTCAAATCAATCATATTTATGTATTTTTAGTAGTTTTGAATGTTTTGTTGAAGTAAAATAAGTGGGTAGCCATCATAAAATCGTATATTATGGTGAATATTCGACAAATTGTTGCAAAATACGATTATTTTAGGTATTTTATAGTACATAATGTACTTAGGGATTAAGAATAATTCTTCTTTTTCTTCGAATAATAACATTCTGAAGGCATGTAGTAGTGTAGGGTACATTTTGACATGTGAACGATACTGAAGAGTTTGCTTTGGCTCGTGATTATGTAAGTACAACTTTGCCCAAGAAACTTAGGTCGAAATATTGGTAATAAAAATAATAAATTCTTGGGGAATATTCCCAATATTCCCGGAAACTTAGATGTTTACTGGGAACATTCCGTTGGGAATATTCCCAGTAAGCCCTGGGTTGTTGTAGATCAATGCCTGATATCCCCCGCTGTAGGTACACATACCTACGCCACTACTTGCATTTTCTGCTTCTTTTTGTGTGGGACACCGAGTCATCCAACGACCCGATGAACTCTGTTGTCGGAGTGTTTCAACCGTCTACTAATACCGCCGTCTAAGTAATCATAGACAGCAACCGGGAATAATGGCTTAGCGTGCCCTGCGAAGCACGGAACCATCTTTCTTTTCGGACAATCAGGTGGTTCAGCCTCCAATGTTCTAACCAACTGAGAACAAATTTTACAAAGTAATAAAAATCAACTTTTTGAGTGCTCCACCGAAAATCGAACCCGGAACTTTTGCGTCGCAGGCAGTCCTACTACCACTGCGCCACATCACTGGTGTATACGGAATCGGATTTCTACTGATAGAACAATACGCCTTCTGAGCGTCCCTACCGGTTTAAATGTGCCATGGTTTATTTTGCACTCACAGTGCTAAATGAAAATAAAAAATTGAAAAAATTATAGCGACGGCCAGGGATTGAACCCGGGACCTGTGGAGTACAGTTCCACTGCTCTTGCTCTTGTACGTCGCTTCAGGACGGACGAGTAATTAAAGGTCGAAAATTTGAAGTGTGTCGGTGCGCCGGTAGCCGGTAGGGACGGTACTCATCAGGTGATAGCTGAAAATCAGTGTTTGCTTCCTGCAGGCAAAAATCCCGCTGAGCTATGGCCAGATTTCTGCAGTACACATCTAGCTGAAGTTTATAAATTGTAGTCAGTTTTTGTTGTTTTGAAAATTATGTTTTTTCTGCATGTAAACTAGACGTGTATTTTTGAAATAAACTGTTTATCTACCGGGTTGAATCCCAGGCAGTCGCAAAAAAAAAATTAAAAAAAATTCATCCCTACCGGGTTGCTTGAAGCCGGTCTTGGCAGACATGATGGGGTCGTCAGACACGTAAAAATAGAACTGTATGTCCAACTTCACTTCAACGCCGTTGGACAGTGTCACCGTCGACACCTTGCTCGATACAGGGTCTATCGTCACTCTGATGTACTGTAACAGATGATATAATATATATTTTAGTCTATTCCATTTATACTGTCATCTATTTTTCCCTTCGTGCTAAATACACTAGCATTATCCACGGTTCCATAATATAGTTTTAAGTATTTTTATGTATTAGTTTATCAATATTATATAGGTATGTATTAAGTTTGCCGTGTGATGCCGGCTTAGAATAGCATCACCCCATTTCTTTCCCGTGGGTGTCGTAAATGGCGACGAAGGGACTCGAGGGTGTGTATTGCAATTTTAGGCGTTGGGCTGACAACCTGTCACTGTGGCGATACACAGTTTTCCGAATGACCCTCGAATGTTTGTCAGACGCGGCGTAAATGTCTGTTTTTAGCGGCCGTTTACGCTCTGCCTACCCCACAAGGGATAAAGGCGTGATATGTGTATGTATGTATTAAGTTTATCATATTGTCTATGTATGTATTAGAGTGTCTAATATAATAAGTAGTATATGTACGTGTTTGCACTCTCCAAATCACTAATAGGTATATTTTAGTCTATTCCATTTATACTGTCATCTATTTTTCCCTTCGTTGTATTTCGCATTATCCACGCTTGTCGCTTCCATAGTATATTTTATGTATTTTTATGTATAACTTTATCAATATTATATGGGTATGTATTGAGTTTGCCCTGTGATGCCGGATTAGAATAGCATCACCACATTTCTTTCCCATGGGAGTCGTAAGAGGCGACTAAGGGACTCAATCAAGGGTTGCAATTTTAGGTGATTTTTCTGAATGACCCTCAAATATTTGTCAAACGTGGCGTAAATTTCCGATTTTTGCAGCCGTTTACGCTGCCTACCCCGCAAGGGATTAAGGGCGTGAAACGTGTATGTATAATAGATTTTACCTTGTTTTCGATGTATGTGTTGTTCACATTGCTGACATTGAACGTCCTCCGTTCTGGCTCTTGTTCTGTGTCTACTTGGTACTGAAACAATAATAATAAAATAAATGTAAATCATTAACATGATAACAGATTGAAATTTCTAGTAATTAGATTAGAGTTTGTCTACAACCGATCAATTGCCAGTTTCGATCTTCTTCTCTTTTTAAAGTTGTAACGTGTATCCCCCAACTTAGACATTGGCAGAATTGTCCTTTGCTGACAGAGGCCATTTAAAAAAAAGAATAGAATAGAATTAAGAATAGAATAGATTAGAGTTTGTGCGGAAAGAGAATAGGGTAAGCATAAAGTGAACTAATGTTTTTTTCAGTTGCTATGACATACAGGGTTATTTTTTATTCAACCCGGAAATTTTACAGGACGATTCTACTCATGATTCTGAACAACTTTTATTGTGGGCTCACCTGCGAAATCGTAAAATTTCCGGGGTGAATAAAAAATAACCCTGTATCTCATACAGTGAGGCACAGACACGCCCTCAATTTCCACGCCCATTCTCTTTCCGCACAGGTCAGAAATCAGAAATCAGAAATATTTATTGCTAGAACTGGTTAATACAGGTGGTAAAATTAAATAGTATTACAAAGTACAATAACAGTCCTTACCTAATCAGGCATGCAATTTTAAACATAAAATAATATTATTAAATTTAATTGAAGAATGTCATAATTTTTTAATTGAAATGTATATAATCCAATTTATTTCATATTCGTGAATGTATAAAATTCATTAAGATCATAAAAAACATTATCTATTAACCATCTTTTTAGAGTCTGTTTAAATTTATTGTCATTTAAAGCTTTTATATCGCTAGGGATCCTATTGTATAATCTAACTGCAGTCACAGTTGTACATTTATCGAAAATCATACTTTTAATAGAGGATGGCAGCACAAGACGGTCCTTATTTCTTACATTTCGTGAGTGCTTGTCAGATACACACATGAAAAAATTCTTATGACTGCGAACAAAGCTACATATCTCCAGTATAAACATGCTTGCTAATGTCAGGAAGCCTCTGTCTCTGAAAATGTCCCTAAGTGATGTGTCATCAGACTTTCTGAATATAATGCGCAGACATCGTTTTTGCAGTATAAATGTTTTTGAAACATCGACAGAGTTGCCCCAAAATATAATGCCATATAAAAGTAGTGGGTAGACACTTCCATAGTACGCGCTAACCGCAACTTCAGTCGACGCCGAGTCTACAAGTACAGACAGGGCATAGCAGCGGCTACTAAGTTTATTGTTAAGCTTTTCTATATGGTTCTTCCAATTCAAGTGAGAATCTAATGTGACACCAAGGAAATCCGTATCACGTACTTCCTCAAGCATGTTACTATTATAATTTATTTTGAGTTCTACTTTAGCTTTTTTGTAATTGCCGAACTGAATTATTTTTGTTTTGGTCATGTTTACCTTTAGATTTATAGATTGGAGCCATGTAGTTAGTGTAGATAGTGTGTCATTTATTTCTTGTTCATATATTTTTATGTTACGAGATTCATTAATAAAAAGTAGGCTTGCGTCATCCGCAAACATGACACACAAGTGTTTGGAGATTGCAGGTAATTCATTGATGTAGATTAAAAATAAAAGCGGTCCTAACACGCTACCCTGTGGCACCCCGAGAAGAAGAGTTTTATAAGATGATTGAATTTCCACTATTGATTTAGATGTTGTATCAAAAGTGGAAAGTTTAAGTGACTGTTGTCTTTCTTCTAAATACGATTTTATTAAGTCATTTGCTACTCCGCGGATACCGAGCTGCTCAAGTTGCTTTAGAACAATGGAATGTACCACACAATCAAATGCCTTGGACATATCAAGAAAAAGACCAGTAGAATCCTTTTTTGCGTTTAAGCTAGCCCATAGCTTGGTAAGATATGCATAGATAGCCAATGAGGTTGAGCTATTTTTGCGAAACCCATATTGACTATGGTGCAATGTGTTCCGACTGTTGAAAAAACTATTAAACCTACGCATAATAACCTTCTCAAATATTTTTGAAAAACTATTTAAAAGAGCGATGGGTCTGAAATTGTTAGGTACGGATTTTTTACCTTTCTTGTGCAGGGGCTTAATTATGGATATTTTCAATCTATCAGGAAAACATCCTGTTTCCAGCATAATATTTATTATATGTACGAGCGGTTTTGTGATAAAACCAATACAATTTTTTATAACCTGCATGGTACTTCAACCAATCGATTTTCGTCCAATAATTCGTCGAATAATGCAATTTTATGTAATGAAACCTTTTTTGTCAGCTGTTTAAAAAAGAAACAAGTGCTAAATATCAATAGATGGCGTTTAACATCTTTACTGGGGAGTTTGATTCTTATTGTAAATAAAGAACGTCCTTGAAAATAAAGTTTGGACATAATTATTTGCGGTACTAGTGGCGCTTATTTCAGTGTATTTTGCATTGATCTACAACAACCCTAGATTTAGCGCCTCATACAAAATTACGCTAAGATTTTGTCACCTACTGAACTATACAGTCATACATAGCGATTTATAGATTCATTGCGTCCGCCTGATTCAAAATATCACAACGAACCTCACCATAATCTATTGAATTCAGCCTTATTTGTTAGCCCGTACTTGGTCATGTTAACAGTTAGCGGCCAGCCACGCACTGTGGGAAAGAAGTGCTCGCTTGCAAATTGTGCACTACTTTACCGGCCCACCTTTTGAGCGTACGCGCGTAATCTAGGGTTGTTGTAGATCAATGGTATTTTGATATTGCTAACAATAAACAGTTCGAAAAGGGAACGCCAGCAAGATTAAGTAAGTAAGTTTGTTAAACTGCTTCTGGTCGGCAACGATACAGGTTTTCCTGTGTGGGGACCGTTGGTAAACCCTATGTTTGTCACATGTATATGTTTTGGTAAATAAATAAAGGCTTAAAAAAATACGTGGAAGAAAAGAGTCCACAGCTACTAGAACGCAAATTTTGATGTTTAACGCCATCTATTGGCGTAATAATGCGTAACCTTTTTTAATCTGTAAAAAATAAATCATTTTGTTCGGGATAAAACAGTATTTGGTACAGGATACCTGTTTTTTCTGTTTTCCTGTGATTCCTATTTCTGAAGTGGTTTTTGTAGTCTCTGTAGTGGTTGTTCTAGTATTTTTAAAAGTGGTGGTTCTCATTGGTGCAGCTGCACCCTTTATAGACGCTTCAGTTACATCTATTTCTTCACTAGATTCGCCTTCTGTAGTTATTTTCATTTCTTCTTCGTCTTCTTTATCAGGTTCTGTGAGAGTCTCGGCTAAGTCGTGCATTTCTTCTTCAACTGTAGTATTTTGTTCCATTTCATTCTTACTGCTTTGATTCCATGTACCTTTTCTTCTTGTTTCTGTGAAGGCAAGCACAGTGATCTAGAAACTCATTCATCCTTAATAGCACGTTCACACGATGCCAATATGGGCAGGGAAATAGGAAGAGAAGTGGGCACCGCGAATGTGTGAACAGATTACTCGCGCTGCTACTCGTCATGCCGCTGCCACTTCCCATGCTCCCTCGATTGTCGGCTTTTCGTGCGCGAGTCAAAGAAACGGCAGCACGAGCGCGTGTGAAATGTATTGCTATCTCGCTCACTCATATTGGTGCGAGAAGAGTTTAACGGCAGTATGTCTACACTCATTCGGGATGTGATACTTCCACTCAATCGAGCAATATTCACGACAGCGGCATGAGCAGGAATAGGTGCATAGTGTAAAAGTGCTATTGATTGTCGTAAAATGGCGATGCACCGACTAGTCGTCGACTATTTTGATACTCAGCATATAGTCGGCAAATAGTCGGAGATTAGTCGGCTGTGATAACGACATTGAATTTTATTATAATAATTTATTTCAACCAGTAGGTAATCATCATATGTACAAAATGAAACCACAATTATTTTAATTACTAGAAAGGTTCTAAATACGTGCACAGACGCGATTAATTTTTCTAACCGCCACCAATTTTCAGCGGCCATTTTAATAATCGGCGGCTAGTCGGAGACTAATCTGTCAAACTTAGGCCGATTTGATAGTAGTCTGACTATTCGGCCTAAACCATATCTATTGTGAAACTCTGTGAAAATTGATTTTGCCAATTTTTCACTTTATTTGAGTTTTTAAGCTGGATTATTTGACGAAAAAACACAAACTGAAATTTAATGAAGTTACTCATGCGATGAAGAGCAATTTTTTTCAACTAATGCTTTTTATTATGACCCAATGTAATAATTAATATTCTCATATACATTTTGAGGAAGATAAACAGTAAGTAAGTAAAACATTTTATTGCACATTCAGAACACAAATAAATAGAAAACTTAAACTAAATATGCGCAAAGGCGGCCTTATCGCTGAAAGCGATCTCTACTAGACAACCTTTGGGTGGAGGACAAATCAAAGGCAAGAAGAGAGTGGTGCATAAAATAAAGGACAAAATGAAAAAAGTGCATAAAAAAAAGGAGAAAAGTGCATATAATAAAGGTAAGATGAGACAGTCTCACCAGTGAAGTTTTGTTGCAATTTTTTCGTAGATTTTTCTTGTGTTTCATCAGGATACTTCCCAGAACACGTGCTATCCGGGTGGATGTCTGCTATCATATCGTCCAAATCGTTTTTCTCACTTATAACTTCTTTGTTCCAGTGTCGAGGGACCTCTATGTCGATCAAGGGCTGTGGAAAATCGACAAAACTGTAGTATCTATTTATAAGGGACAGCCCTCCGAATACTGATATGGTGCATGCAGACTATAAAATTAAACGACTTTTCCCTAGGAACATAGGATGAAATATGATGAAAATATTTTGAGTTTCCTAAGTAACTCAAATCTGCTGATTGCAAATTTTGTATAAGTTAAAATTTGAATTTTAGAATTCAGGCCTATGTTCCTTGGGGAAAGTTGTTCCTTATCACCAGCCCGTCTTGAGTTATCCCTATTGGCCACTAATAACATTTCACCCTATTTATTATACCCATATAAAATCGGCTGCCATATGTACTATATCCATCGATATGTAGCTGTCTAGGCCGCCCAAGGTTCTATGAGGATACGACAGAATCCCCTGAACGTTTCATCACAATGATAATAAGTACCTATCGTTCCTCAAGGGAAAGTCAGAGTAGAATTATACGATTTTCATACATTTGACGTCATAGAAGTTCATTCTTTTAAAAATGTATTTATAAAAACACAGGAAGTAACAAAAGGGTATAAAAAGTCGAAAGGAAGGCAAGATACGCATAAAACAGAAAAACTTTCACCATGGAACATGGGTCGAAATATTGAAAAATATTGTTCCTCCCATATATACAATTGCCGACCTGTACCCGATATTATCAAACTACAGGCTACAATTTTACAGGTCAAATTCGATGTTCATTGCGCAGTGTCGGTAAGCCATGATGATACCAGGAATATGAATCGGCTATGCAATGAAGTAAGAATTTCACCTGTAGACTTGTAGCCTGTAGTTTCATAACATAGGCACCAGCTAGTTAATTTATTATGGGAGGTCAATTCTTTTTATTTCGACCTTATATGTGGTTCAGTTTCAAAGTACGTTTAGGATCTCTACTTATGAAACCCACGGGAAAGAAATGGGGTGATGCTATTCCAAACTGGTATCACACGGCTCGAACAAATATAGACTTAAAAATTGTTGAGTACCTAAACTTTAAAACCGAACATCTAAAAAATACCTTAAAAGGATCTGGCGCTAAAGTTTTCCTTGGAACATCTTCTAAAGTGTTCGTAGTAGTTTCTGGTGATTCCCCAGTATTCACCACAGTAGATGATCTGTTCAGTATACCCGGGTGCATGACAGCTATAATATCGTCCAGATCTTTTTTCCCACTCATAGGAACTTTTTCCCAGTGTTGAGGTTCCATTTCGTCGATAAAAGGCACGGTTGTTGTTCTTGATGTGAAAGTCTGGGAAAATAGGTTTTATTGTACGTACATTCCTTTCAAGTATACAACCGATTTATGTGTCACAGCAACAATTAGATAATAAATACTTTTATCACTTCGCTAAGCAACGCTAAGCAAAGTCTCGGAAAAAAACCCAAATCTTATGAATACTAAACCACAATTTTAAAGAATTAACGCCATAAAAGTAGTTTTTATAAAAGTACCTATTTATATGTACACCCACGAAGTTTGGATAAAGAATAGGTAATAAACCCTAACCCGAAATATAGAAGGCCAACCTCCATATCGACTTAGATCTACCTACCATTAAAGCCTACATGAAGGAAGCGTCTCGTCGCTACTTCGACAACGCTCCCCATCATAAAACTCCTTAATTATTGACGCGTCCAACTACTTCCCCCATCCAACCTCATGTTTTAAACGCCGTCCCAGACACGTCCTTTTGGATGATGATGACGACATCACAGCCGCTGCTGCAGCCATTGAGCGTAGATCACACTCCACAAGCTCCTCAAGCAACCGACGCCCCTGTCGGCGGGGGCGCGGAGGTCCCTCATTTATTCCCCATTTTGGGAACTACCGGCACCTGCCGGGTAGATTTAGTCCAAGGGCTCGATTGGACTGATGGTTTGAACAACCGCACAAACTTCTCCGGGTTAGCTCTATCTCCCAACCAAATAGTCAAGTGGAGATTTTAAGTCCCCGGGGCTAAAATTGAAGAGTCCACCCATAAAAAGCCCCAAAACTTTATAAAAGTCAAAATCTAGAAAAGTAACTTATTTACCTTGACAGGTTTGGGGTCGGTTTGCATAAAATTTTAAGTCATATTTGTATTACCTACGCAGTTATATGTATAGTCATAATTATTCAAAGTCATAAAAACAACATGCATAACTCTTGTAGCATAAATTACCAAGTCATAATGTCTATAAGCATAGAGATAACTAGGCATATTATTCATGAGCATTAAAATAACTAGGCATATTATTCGTTGGCCTTATTTTAAAAACATGTTCGCGGCTTAGCCGCACCATAACCTATTATGTAGAAAAACATTATGAAAAATAACAAATATGCGACTCAAACTAATAGTATGACTTTCAATGCAGTATGACATATAAACATTATGCCAAACAAATAGTATGACAAAGAATTTTATTCAAACCGAGATATGCCAAAGCTGTTAGAAACTTCAACAATATGCAAAACAACAGTATCCCACCTTAACATCTTCTGGCGCTACAGTTTTCCTTGGAAAATCTTCTAAAGTTGTCGTAGTAATTTCTGGTAGTTCATCGGTATACTTCTCGGTAGATGTGTTATTCGGCGTGTCCGGGCGCGTGTTTGATTTATTACCATCCAGACCTATAATTATTAAAGTATTTAATTATTTAAGTAGGATTATAGTATAAACATATACTTATTAGTCTTTAACAGCTATATTTAGTGTCGATTTGACCTATTTTTTTTCTTTGCATCTACCTCGTACCATAGACTACACGATGTCCTCTGGATTTCTCAAAGGTTGACTGAGAGGGGGATCCCTTAATGGGACAAGTCCGCATTTGTGGCTTACCTTTACTGTTATTTGTGTTTTTTTGGGTTTTTTATTTGGTGCAATAAAGTTATTACGTACATACCTTTCTTCCTACTCATAACCGCTTTTTTCCAGTCTTCAGATTCGAAATCGCTTTCTTCATCGACATCCAGTACTGTTTTCATTGTTACGGACGGGTGAGTCTGGGACTAAAATGTTTTAGTTAAAGCACTTATATGATGTGTAACCTAATATATATTTAGATAATTTGTTGTCACCTAAATAGATAATTTAGATTTTTATCTAAGTTTTAATATCGTGTGCGAGCACGGATTATATTGCATAGAATAGGGCTCCTAACCTTTTTGCAGTCATGGACCCCATGGACCCCTTTTAAAATTTTAAACACTTCATTAACCCCCATATATTTTTAAAATAGATCTTATATTTTAAATAAACTTTAATTTGTACCAACCTTTTGGCTTTTGGTAAGAATTGGTTTTATTATCACTTACGAAGAAACATAATCACTAGCATAAAATAGTTCACCACCGACACGTATCACGAGCAAAGCAAGCTCGTTTAACACCACAAAGAGCCTTGCAAGTGCTACATTAGGACAAGCCGCAAATGTAAATGTAAATTGGAATCAATTTATTTTCTTTATAATCAGCGTGCAACCGCCTCGTATCGCGAGCGAAACGAGCTCAACATTTCACGTTTCAAAGGGGCAAACAGCTATTCGGCTGAACAGTTGAGCTGCAAGTGCAAACCATTGTGCAAACAGCCTAAAACTAGTGCTTTATGCTTTAAATGGGCTTGGACCCTAAGCACGTATGCTGTACCTACAGTTTCATGAGCCTGAGCTAAGCAATTTAGATTTTTCATTTTTTCGGGAGATGTTCGATCCCCCAAAGGCCCCAAAACCCCTTGTGGACCCCCGAGATACATGCTATTGACCCCTAGGGGCCCATGGACTACTGGTTAAGAGACGCTGTCATAGAGTTACTATTTATAGTTACATTTAATTAATTACAAAAAGCAGTGAGTTCTACTCGTGAAACTGGATAACTTTACATACCGAAATTTGAAAAAAAAGGTACATAAAAGGCAAAAGTAATAGCATTTTTTTGTAAATAGGTAGTTTTTTTGTATCTATTCAATAAATTATGATTTATGAAATAACCATGACTAGGCGAGGTTGATTATATATTCTTATATACTCTTATATACTTATAATATAATATAAGTATATAAGCATCAACGGTGTATTTACTAAAAATTAAGACAAGCTTTTGGACAGTGCGTAAATGATTTTTCCATGGGGTTTGACGTAATCAAACAGGTTTAAACCATGTCCAACTTTTTTTGTGATAACTGATAACGCTGCTGGAAAAATAATTTACCTTCACAACTTCTGGCGTTACAGTTCCTCTTGGAGAATCTTCTAAGAATTTCGTGGTATTTTCTGATAGTTTATCAGTATTCTTCTCAGTAGATGTTTTGTCCGGTGTGTCTGGTTGCATGTTTGATATTATCATCAGTTTATCATCCAGACCTTCGGTTCCACTCATAATCACTTTTTTCCATTGTTGAGGTTCCATTTCATCGATGAAGGGTACTATTCTCGTTCCTGGCGTGAAACTCTGGGACAAATAAGTTTTATTTTACGTACGCACGTGTACATTCGGTTGTAGCACATAAGGTACCAGGGGTGCTCCAAAAGAACTGAATTATATTTATATTTAATAACTATAATTCAGTTCCCGGCAATATTCTTTCTTGACATGAATGTGTATTAGTAGTAAAATTACTTCCTTTATGAGAATAAGTATAAACTT
The DNA here is from genome assembly GCA_027580185.1 of Tuta absoluta. Lineage (NCBI taxonomy): Eukaryota > Metazoa > Arthropoda > Insecta > Lepidoptera > Gelechiidae > Tuta > Tuta absoluta. Next base: position 5,664,776 of record JAQAHW010000030.1, read on the forward strand.
TTATTAAGTATTAACTGAGGATAAAAATAATAAAGTTCTTTTGGAGTACCCCTGGTACCTTATGTGCTACAACTACAACCGACTGTACATAACAGACCGATCTCTGTGTCTAGTCGTATGAATACAAAAACGCAATTTGAAGATAAATTTGTAACATAAACGTCGGTTTTACAAAGCAATTACAAAAAAAAATATATAAAAAAAATTATATGTCATCCTCAAAATACTTCCACGTATTTTGTATAAAGAATACGTAGTATAAGGTAGATTAGTAATAGTGTATAAAAGTCAAAAATCTAGAAATGTAAGTAAATTACCTTTAAATGTTCTGGCGCTACATTTCCTCCTGAAAAATCTTTAAAAAAATGTGCAGTCGGTATTTCTGGTTGCATGTTTGATATCATCAACAGTTTATCATCCAACCTTTTATTTCCAGTCATTATCACTTTTTTCCAGTGTTGAGGTTCCACTTTGTCGACGAAGGGTACTGTTGTCGTTCGTGACGTGAAATTCTGGGACAAATAAGTTTAATTTTACGTACGCACGTGTATATAACATATCGATCTTTGTGTCAAGTCTTGTCTTGTCTTGTCTAGCCCACACCATCCCACTGCTGGGCAAAGGCCTCCCTCTTCTCCTTCCATCCATCTCTATTTTGGGCTTTCGCATGCCAGTTTCGTGAGAAATTGTCCAACTCGTCGCGCCATCTACATCGTGTCGTGTCAAGTGTTATGAATACGAAATCGCAATTTTGAAGATACCTTTTTAGTAAGCGCAATGAAAGTCCATTAACCCACGATGGAATCAAAAATTATAATCAGTTACCGTCAACTATAAGAAATTTAGATCTTAATGTTTAAGTCAAGGCTAGCAGCTTACACTTGGAAAAACATTAGTATTACATGATAAGTCTAAATATCAATATTACCTACATTGTTGTTTACCAGAGAGTTAGTCAGTAGCACCCAGCTACCCCTCAACTGTTTTATTAAGTGTACAGAACTATTACGTACCTATCTAGTGTGAGTGCGAACGATACTGTTATTTTGTACTAATTTAGCTTTTTTCTCATGTAAGTGACTGTTTTTGTCTTTTTTGAGAAATAAATGTCTTTAAACCTAAAGTCAATTTTTAAAAGTATTTGCAAAAAGTGATAATATAATAGATGTAGTCCGTCATTCTCAAAATACTTCCACGTATTTTGGATAAAGATTATGTAGATTGATTGATAATAGTGCATAAACGTCAAAAATCTAGAAAAGTAAGTATATTATTATCATATATGTTTATGTATATTGATAGTATTTTTATGTAAGTTTTTCGTATTGAATATATATTGTATGTAGGTATAGTTCAGCAGACTGTATATTTGTAATCGATATTCCATTTTCTTTTGTTATTTATTGCCTACTCACCAAATAAGATATAAAATTTCTGACATCAAATGGGTTGGCTGGAAGAGATCTCTTCTTAAGAGATAAGCTTGCATTTGCTACTTATTTCATTTTACTATTCATTATTAATATTGTGCAATAAATAATATATATAATTTACCTTTACATGTTCTGGCGCTATAATTCCTCTTGGAGAATCTTCTAAGAGTTTCGTGGTATTTTCTGATAGTTCAGCAGTATACTTCACAGTAGATGTTTTGTCCGGTGTCTCTGGTTGCATGTTTGATATCATCATCAGTTTATCATCCAGACGGCCATTTCCACTCATAATCACTTTTTTCCATTGTTGAGGTTCCATTTCATCGATGAAGGGTACTATTCTCGTTCCTGACGTGAAAGTCTGGGACAAATAAGTTATATTTTACGTACGCACGTGTACATAACAGACCGATTTCTGTGTCTAGTCGTATAAATACTAAAACGCAATTTGAAGATAATTTGTAATAAGCGCAATAAAAGTGATTTTTTAAAAGTATTTGCAAAAAGTGCAAATATAAAAGATGTTTGTTACGCCGTGTAATGCCGGCTTAGAAAAACATCACCCCATTTCTTTCCCGTGGGAGTCGTAAGAGGACACTCAGGGACTCGAGGGTGCGTATTGCAATTATAGGCGATGGGCTAACATCCTGTCGCTATAGCGATACACAATTTTCCAAATGACCCTCAAATATTTGTCAGACGTCAGGCGTAAATGTCCGTTTTTGCGGCTTTTTGCACTCTGCCTACCCCCAAAGGATTTTAGGCGCGATATGTGTGTGTATATAAAAGATGTGATCCGTCATTCACAAAATACTTCCACGTATTTTGGATAAATAATAGGTAGATTAATAATAGTGTATAATAGTCTAGAGAAGTAAGTGATTTACCTTTAAATGTTCTGGCGCTACAGTGCCTCTTGGAAAATCTTCTAGAAATTTCGCAGAATTTTCTGATAGTTCATCAGTATACTTCAAAGTAGATGTTTTGTCCGTCGTCTCTGGTTGCATGTTTGATATCATCAGTTTATCATCCAATTCTTTATTCCCAGTCAAAATAACTTTTTTCCAATGTTGAGGTTTGACATCGCTTTCTTTAACGTCGCTAGAGGTTATTTTAGTCATCGTGCCTGATGGGAAAGTCTGCGACAAACGAGATTTATGCGTGAAGCGTTATTTTAGGTTCATCTACATCACTAGAATGTTAATAAACTTATATTACTTTAATTAACTAGTGACTGATAGCACGGGCTGGTGATATTTAACAACTTTTCCCAAGGAAAATATCTCGAAATACAAAAAAAGGACTTCCCATATAAAATTGCCGATCAGCTGATTGATGCAGCTGAGAGTTACTATGCAAACTAAAAATATTTTTTTCATATTTCTACCTATGTTCCTATGGGGAAGGAAAGTTGTTTTTAAAAGCTTTTATTTAACTTGCAGTGTATGTAAGTAAGTAACAATGTTTGTTCGGTGCAAATCTTGCAAGTTTAATTTGAACCACTTCTCGGTATCCGATTGAGTTGAAATTTTGCATGTTGGTCCAGAACCGATGACAATGCATGTTAATCATAAATTTGACCTGATGCTGCTGCCAGGATCGGCTCCGTACGAGAGATCTCCTCAGCGGTTTATAGCTGGGACACAAAATTTTGTATACGAATTCGTTTATTATAGGCAGTTGGTAGGCCCACCATGAATTAGACGCTACATCCAGGGTTGTCTTCGAACTATGGAACTCCTCAATATTCAACTGCTGGGACTTGCAATTTTGTATACGAATTCGTTTATTATAGGCAGTTGGTAGGCCTACCATGAATTAGACGGTACATCCAGGGTTGTCTTCGAACTATGGAACTCCTCAATATTCAACTGCTGGGACTTGCAATTTTGTATACGAATTCGTTTATTATAGGCAGTTGGTAGGCCTACCATGAATTAGACGCTACATCCAGGGTTGTCTTCGAACTATGGAACTCCTCAATATTCAACTGCTGGGACTTGCAATTTTGTATACGAATTCGTTCATGATAGGCAGTTGGTAGGCCCACCATGAATTAGGGTCACGTCAATAGAAGGCCTCCTGATAGAAGAATTAGACTGTTCGAAATTAACTGGGACTCGGTCATGTAATAATGACGCCATCAATGAAATGAAAAGACTAAGACATATTACAAGATAATTCTTCTATTAGGGATGCCGGAGGAGTAGGTATCAACCTACTTCTATAGAATATAAAAGAGATAATTATACTTTATCCTAATGTTAGTTTTCCCCGTGCCTTAAGTTTTTCTATTGAAGGTCTCTCCGTTTTATTGAAAGACTTTCGTATTGATCAATAACTATCGTAACATAAACTAAAAAATATAAAATAAAATTATGTTAAAAAAAACTTTTAAAACAAGCTTTTATTTAAGTGCTCTGAAAAGATGAAAATAAAATTTTGAATGACATTAACCACATTCATTGATGACTTTACAGAAATGAAAATATAATAAAAGCTTGTCGCGAAACTTTCAATTTGTGATTGAAATTTTGTAATAAGGTAACCTAACTGTAATTAGGTAGTTTCTTCTAGGCATCGCGACAAGCTTTTATTATATTTTCATTTCTGTAAAGTCATCAATGAATGTGGTTAATGTCATTCAAAATTTTATTTTCATCTTTTCAGAGCACTTAAATAAAAGCTTGTTTTAAAAGTTTTTTTTAACATAATTTTATTTATCACCAGCCCGATTTCATATTACGCTATATCGGTCAATAGTAATAGACGTCAGTGACTTGTATACAGGAATTCTTATTCTTAGTTTAGGAAACAACAGCCTCATAATTATTTTGTATCGTGTTACCTATTGGTAATTAAGTTTATTATTATTAATAAAGAATTATCTTTATCTTATGTATATCTTATCTTTGCCGTGTGATGCCGGCTTAGAATAGCATCACCCCATATCTTTCCCGTGGGAGTCGTAAGAGGCGACTAAGGGACTCGAGGGTGTGTATTGCAATTTTAGGCGATGGGCTGACAACCTGTCACTATAGCGATACACAATATTCCGAATAACCCTCAAACATTTGTCAGACGTGGTGCAAATGGGCGTTTTTGCGGCTATTTACGCACTGCCTACCCCGCAAGGATTATAGGCGTGATATGTGTGTGTGTATGTATAGGTTTTGTTTGTTACGACCTTTTGGGCAATGCCGCTGGCTGGCGAGGACACGATCCTGGGCCCGAAGTCTACTAAATGAAAATCGTATAAATCGTTTACCAATGTAGTCTCAATCGCATGGTTTTAGTCGTTTCGTATTCTGTTGAAACTTTGACTGTCAGTAGCACATCAATGAACTACAATTCATAAGTCATTGTCATTTTTGGTATTCTACTATATAATGACGAATCGATGGTAGATAAAATTCGTAGTCTTATAATTTTTTGACGTTTCTCTCAATGATATCCAAGCCAATGATGGCCGGCGGACGGATAGATTGACATTATGACGACCATCTATCTAATAACACAGTTGTTTGGCCCAATATATCTATATGTCGGAGATCGATCAAACTTTGGTGGGTATTGGCTGAAATTATTTGACAGTTCGCGTTTTGTTATTATTTTCTTCCGTTTAATTGCTATTTGATTCTTGCAGAAACGAAACGCATAATCGCTGGCAACACTCAAAAAGGCGATGCGCTTTATTCGCGCGCAGTTAGCTATCGACTGTAAGATAAACTGGAGTGACGTTAGAGGCGTTGTAGTGCGCTCTCACAATTCATTGTTGGCTGCGTTCGTAATGGAGAAACGGAACGTGATCGACGGAGTAAACAACTTTGACAGTTCCGGTTGGTCTGTCGTTCTATGTGGTCGTTTTGAAGTTAGGTTTAGAATCTGGTAAAATCTTTGGAATCCTGGAGCGTTTGGAGAAACTGTGGTCGTCAAGCGATGGCGGAGCCCTAGATTCGTTTTGCCAGTGAAATATTTGTGGAGATCATGAAGTGTGTGTTGGTTATTGTCGTATTTCCCCGAGGTTGTAGCCGAGGTTGGTGAAATGCAGAGATTATACGAGGTTGGTGACAGTTGCTGCTGTGGTCTCTTTGTAATCCTGCAGGCTGTGGATTTCAATAGTGTTCGGTGTTGAAGGTTAGTGTCAATCGGTATCTTTGGTGTTGTGAAGACACGTTGATGCTGATCAGCGTGTGTCTTAAGATTCTTAGGTTGGTTTGGTAGACAGGTCGGTTGTAGTACGGTTACACCGTGCCTGACGATGACCTGCCAGGTCGAAACAACCTCACCGTGGGAATTGACTGCGTAATGGTATCGACGTTGTGGCTTATCATTTCAGTGGCTGGAGAGCATTTGACGATGCAGTATTCTACAGGGTTCGATGATTATACGCCCACGACGTGTTGTTCTGTATCCTAACGTAAGGTTATACTTCCTCAGTGTTATTTCATATCCTGACGTAAGTTTGATGATGATGTGATTTTTAGTATCATCCAGACTTGCTGGTTGATTAGTTTTAGGGCCCATCCATTCTTTATTGTTTTCTACAAAGGACCTGATGCAGTGTGATCCTGATTTAGCGGCATCCTGATGTTCACGGCGTGTGTGCCTGTATGTATCCAGGATCTCATCCTTTTTCGTTGTGTTCGCTTCTTTTCTCTTTTCTTTTCTTATTTTTTCTTACTATCATCGACATATATATCTTTTTCTATATATTAACAGGTTTATTTATATCATGTATTATAGAGATATATACCGTAGCTTGTATTCCTGGCAGGTACTTTTATTTCACGATATAGATGCTGCATCCCAAAACATTACTTAATTATCTCACGAATTTAAGGCAATGAATATAAGATAAATTATTAAATTTAAGATTTACTTGGCAGATTTTTTATAGAATAGAATAAAAGTAATAATATTGTGTTCAAAGAAGAGGTTAAAAACTAAACATGTGATTCGGTATGTAAAGCTTAGCTGGAAGACATAAAAGAGGAAAACCATTTGGAGATATTTTTAGTGTAATTTAAAACATTCTTATATATATTTAGTACGAAAAAGTTTAAGATTACTCTTATTTATAAAAAAAACTTAATAACCTTCATTTGACCTGTGAGACGTCGTACTGACCAATATTCAAAACAAAGTCTGATTTAATGGCTTTTTTTACGAATGGAGTTGGTTGCTGCAATGATTGTGCGTAATGACGTCATCAAACAATATATTTTAAAAACTCACTATAAATTCACGGTCTAAATTAGTTTCATACAATGGTTTATACTTACAGAAAAATAAAATATTTTAACTTTACATACCGAATTAGGTAAGTACTTACCTTTATAAGTGCAGGCTCTACAGTTTTTGTTGAAAAATCTTTTAAACTTTTCGTCGTATTTTCCGGTAATTCCACAGTATACTTCACAGTAGATGTTTTGTGGGGTGTCTCAGGGCGAGCGCTTGTTACAGTATTGTTCAGACTTGTTTTCCCGGTCATTATCACTTTCTTCCATTGTTGGGGTTTCACATCGCTTTCCTTTACTGATGTAAAGAGTTTGTTTACCGGAAAAGTCTGCGACAAATGAATAAATATCCTGGATAATTCACACAGATAATCCAAACTAAGCATAGCTTGTACTATGGGAAGCGAAATAGCTGTTTTTTTTGTTAGTAAATACATAGTTAGCAAGTTAACAAAAATTTAGGTCTTGTGGGGATCGAACCTACACCCTCGGCGTAGCAGGCAGGATAACTATTCGCTACGCCCGGACCAGTCTGTTTAATACACACGTACGTATACAAAAATTTTGAATGACGTGTGATGCCGGCTTAGAATAGCATCAACCCAATAATACCTGTGGGTGTAAAAAGGGATAAATTAATCTAGGGAATGGGCAGCAGAGTTTCATTGTGAAGACAATTTATTGCACTGCGCTCGCTAATCTGCATGCCATGCCTGGTGAGTATGGTAATACCCCGCAATATAGAAGCCCCTGTCCAGCAATGGCCTGTTGTGGCTGTTAATGTTTATACAACATTTTATTTCAAGTGAACAACTACATACATAATACAACTGTATTATACTATTTACAATAAAGGCATTTATAAATATTGATGCCGACTTAGCATAGCATCGCCCCATTTCTTTCCCGTGTGAATCGTAAGAGGCGACTAAGGACATGAGGGTGTGTATTGTAATTTAAGGCGATGGGCTAACAACCTGTTACTATGGCGATACACAATTTTACGAATGACCCTCAAATATTTGTCAAATGTGGCGTAAATGGACGTTTTTTTTACGGCCGTTTACACTCTGCCTACCTCGCAAGGGACAATAGGCGTGATATGTGTATGGATTTATAAATATTGATTCCATGTTACTGACTCAAACGAATAATTAAAAATAAGTCTAGAAAAGGACTGTAGATGTCATAGACTATTTAAGTCGTATCATGTCTTATATAGTCTATGATTTCCGTGCCATGTTTAACCACCATATTTTTAATCGTCGCTTAATTTTGACAGACACCGTGTAAAATGCGTAATTTCATAGACAATTTAAGAGGTGATCATTGATCATCTTCTATCCTTGGTTATGCCTATTTATATTTACCTGAAAGTGACAGTGCTATTTTTAGTAATTGATATAAGTCGATAACATGGGGCACGTTCATGCTGTTTCTCCTAGTCGGTATTTTCTCCGATGACAGGTCATAAAACCGCGTTTTAGCACGCCAGTCAGGAGAAATTTTCTACCATGCGCTCCAAAACGCGGTTTTACGAACGGTCAAAGTATAAAAGAGCGACGAAAGATATATTATCCGTGGTCCATTGAACGCGCCCATGGAATTAAGACTATTGTAGAGGTATAAGCATCAGAAAAAGGAGTATTTACCTTCACAAGTTCGGGCGCTACAGTTTTCCTTGTAACTACTCCCGGCACCTCAGTCTTTCTTGTAAATGGGAAATCATCTCTACCTATGATTTCTTTCATTTCGAGTTCATCTTTGTCGCTTTCGAGTAGCACTGTAACATTTTCTTGATCCGGTTTGGCATCTCTAATTGGATAATCATCGTAATCCATTTCGTATAGAGGTGGAAGGAAGTCATCAAATTGGGCATGCGTTTTTCTGATCAAAAACTTCTTTTTAGGTTTTTGATTCACGTCAATCGGTGTGCTATGTAATTGTTTGATTAAAGTAAGTTTTGGTCGCTCAATGTGTTCGTTCATTTCATTATCGTTTGCTTCTGATTTAAGCTCTCTTTTATTAATCGCCTCTTCTTTCTCATAAAATATAATTTCTTTGACGTTTCTTAACTTTGGCATCTCTAATTTAACGTTTTTCTTTACTTCTATATCTTGTTTGACCATCGCTTGTTCTGGTACTTGTTTGACCATTCCCTTATCTATATCTTCTAGTTTAGCTTGTTTATGGTGTTTCACATTTCTTTTTTCCGGTGTTTTTAATATAGACTTTTTCTTTTCGATTGCATGTTGTAATTTCATCTTTTCATTATCTATTACTCTTGGTACGGTCTGTTTCTCATCCATAAATTGGTGTTTATCATTTCGTATCTCTGGCGTTTCTAGTTTGGCTATCATTTCTAATTGGACTTTTTTCTTTTTTATCTCTTCTGCTTCATCCTTTTTCTTATTCTTTACTTGCCGTTTAACCAGTCTTTTAATTGTTTTTGGCATGACTTTCTTTGTGTAAATAGCTTCCGGTATTTCATTTTTATTGACAGATTCATCTCCTACAACCTTTTCTGTATCAATCGCTTCTCTATTTTCGTTTGTGTTTTCAATAATATCTTGGTCGTCTATCGTGACGTTGTCTGACTCCCGTTTGAACACCGGGCGATCCTGATCCGGCATGATCCGTTGGATGAAGTAACTCCTGAAGCCCATCGGCGGGAGATCCTTTGCAATGAAGACCACTTCACAGTTAGATGTATTCCACCGACTAGGCATGTTCAAAACTGGATATGGTATGATCATGGTTGCTGATTTCACTAATTGACCTATAAAAAATGGTAATTATTTAAGGCATAAGGTTGGCAACCTGTAACTACACTAATTTCTGAAATGCCCCTCAAATATTTGACAAACGTAGCGTCGGTTTTTTGGGCCGGTGACGGTCTGCTCTCTCCGCAAGGAATAGGGGCGTGATTGTGTAGATGTGACTGGCTTGGTATGGTCTGTCTCACATGTGTTTTTGACTTTTGCGCTTTGTAAACATTACACCAATTTACGCCATATGCAGCCGTCTTAAAAAAAATAGTGTGACGCCAGCTTAGAATAGCATCACCCCATTCCTTTCCCGCGGGTGTCGTAAGAGGTGACTAAGGGACTCGAGGGTTTCATTTGTATAACTTAATGTTTTAGGCGACATGCTGACAACCTGTCAGTCACTATAGTGATGCCTACACGATTTAACCGAAAAAGCCTTAAAATATTTGTCTAACGTGGCGATAACGACGTGGCTACCCAGCAAGGGATAAAGGCGTAATTTGTGTTACTATGAAAGACCCGATATAAAATAATTATATGGCTAGTTAGCTGTGCGGTGCCGGCTAAGAATATGATCACCCAAATTCTACTCATGGGTGTCGTAAAAAGCGACTAAGTGTGAATGCACCATCTTGCATTGCGCTCGCCAATCCGCCTGCCAACCGTGGTGAGTATGGCAGTATCCCCCAACACGGGCAGGCCCATTTCCAGCAGTGGACATAAATCACACCTATATCCCTTTCGGGGTAAGCAGAGCGTAAACGGCCGTAAAACGGATATTAACACCACGTCTGACAAAAGTTTGAGGGTCAAACATATTACTGTGTATCACTATAGTAACAGGTTGCCCATCGCCTAAAATTGCAATACACATCTAACCCTCGAGTCTCTTAGTCGCCTCTTACGACACCCATGGGGTGATAAGAAATGGGGTGATGCTACTCTAAGCCGGCATCACACGGTCACATCATCACCAGCAGTGGACTGTGGCTGTTAATGTATGTGTGTCTGGTCTGAATAAAATATCCTGGACTATTCACACAGCGCCACCTAGCCCCAAACTTAGCAAAGCTTGTACTTTGGAAACTAGATATCTGATTTTGAACTTATATACTTACTTTTTTTTTGTAAATAGTTAAATATTATACATTGAAAACACCCATACAAGTTATATAAATACAAATGTACAGGGTGTAAGGAACAGCCTTCCGAATAATTAAAAGGTTCATTAAGACCATGAAACTGAACAATATCCTATGAAAAAATATTTCAGGAAACGCTTAAAATTTTTTGCCTTCCCATAGTAATTGCAGTCAGCTGATCTTGATTTCGTATGGGAGGTCAAATTTTTTTTGTCGTTTCCTGTCACATGTTCCCAAGGGAAAGTTGCCCACTTCGCTGTTTTCCCGGTGGTATAGCCGATCTGCACAAGAACACTCCTGACGCAGAGAGCTGGCTGAAAAACCTAGACATTGACGTGTGATCCAAGCAGGGATTGCCATACGATATGATGATGATGATGAGGGGAAACTTGTTTAGTTTCATGGTCTGCATGCACCCTATCAGTATTCGGAGGGCTGTCTCTTACACCCCGTATATGAAAGTGACTTGAAAATTATTTGTGTCTTGTGGGCATCGAACCCACGACCGTAGGCGTAGCAGGCAGGGGTACTATCCGCTACACCACCGGGCCAGTCTTACCCTTGGGGTCGAGGACTTGGAACCCGTATTGGAAACACCACATTGGCACCCGCACCGGCATCGTCACCGCCCACCCCAGGGGGTTGTAGATTTGCACCTGACAACAAAAACATAAGAATAAGGGCGTATTTGAAATAAATTTCCTTACAAGTTCAGTAGACACAGATTTATTGTCACACAGTTGCAAAACAGTTACAAATTTTTATTAGAAACCAAGTAGAAAGATGTATCAGACAGAATACGAAACGGCGCGAAGCTTATACAGAACGACATAGGTCTATCGCAGAACGTGGTTGGGCGAGAAATGAGGCGCGTTTTTTATGACTGAATTCTTCGATTTTAGCCCCGAGGATGGGCTCATCCAGAGACGTTTGTGTGGTTGTCCTTGGGGCGCGACTCGGCTTGCGAGTTGTTCTGGGAAGAATGGATTGGACTGAATCTACCCGGCACATGCCGGTAGTTCCCAAAATGGGAAACAAATGAGAGACCTCCGCGGGGGGGGGGGGGGGGGGGGGCGTTGTTGCTTGAGGAGCTTGTGGAGTGTGATCTACTCGCAATGGCTGCAGCGTCGTCAATGTCATTGTCGTATGTAAAGTAGAAGAAAAAGATATTACCTACCCAGCCAAAGTCAATGAAAAAACATGACAATAGTAGAATTAAAAAGACAAATAACAATAGTTGGTAAATTAATATATTAACAAAATACAACTCACGAAGAAGCTATCACCGATGAGGAAGTGGCACTGGGAGATGTTCAACGAGCAGCGGTAATACTTCGTCTCCGTAGGACATTTGCGCAGTTTGCTGGCGAAACATACACACAATTAATAAATATTAAGCTCTGGAACTTTGTAAAAAAAAAACAGAGCACAGGAAAGGAACGGAAAGGAAAGGAAAACAAGGAAAGGAAAGGAAAGAAAAGGAAAAAAAACAAAGGAAAGGAAAGAAAGCGAAAGGAAGGGAAAGGAATGGAAGGAAAGGGTAAGGAAAGAAAGGAAAGGAAATGAAATGAAATAAAATGAAATGAAATGAAATAAAATGAAAGGAACGGAAAGGAAAGGAAAGGAAAGGAAAGGAAAGGAAAGGAAAGGAAAGGAAAGGAAAGGAAAGGAAAGGAAAGGAAAGGAAAGGAAAGGAAAGGAATGGAAAGAAACGGAACGGAACATAGTATCCGTACTAATATTACCGATTTGCATGGAATTTGGAACACATGTATAGCCCGGAATAACACATAGGGCACTTTTTACCGCGGGAAACCAACTATTACCACCGGAAAATTTGTGGCAGGGCTGTGCGGAAATCTAGTCTCTGAATATCAAAACGTGAACACAAAATTATCATTATGGAGCAATTTACTGCCTGTGCATACATAATTTTGGAGTTATGGTCTAGGTTTTAAAGTTTACCCTGTCTATTACACTCACATTGACTGTAATTTGTTTTGTGTGCCAAATGAACAAAATAAAATAAAAGGTGGGAGGCTCCGTTTTTTTTTTTTTGTTAATGATGGGTTTGCTCTTGACTCTAGTCTAGGTCATTGGACAGAGACAGTCCAAGATGGAGCTCACTCACCCAGAAGAAGCCTGTTAAGGCACTGGCACTCCCACACACTGACGGAACGCAGCAAGCTACTTGGCGCCAGACTTCGGTGGGATGGTGGTCGCGAGCCAGGCGGCCCCTTACGGAGCCTTCCACCGCGCACGTGGGATCGTTCAGCCGGACTTATCCACAGGCAAGCCTGTGTTGCCGTTGCCCGGGGTGAACCGCTAGGAGGTAGATCCCATACCACTCCAAGTTTTTGCAGAACAGTTTTACCAAAGGCCACTTCTTACTTCCAAGCTTCTCGTAGCAGAATTGTGGAGCGCTGTACCGCCGTGTAATGTTTCTCGATGTAGTAGCTTTTGACGTGGTCTCTCAGGGCACCGGTTATTATCGAGTGGTCTTGGAATGCACCTGCAATAGGTATGTTTAATAAAGTACGGCAGCCTAATCCGTACTATAAAATCTTTATAAAATATTATAAATCTGAGAGTTCGTGTGTGTGTATGTATGTTTGTTACCTCTTCACGCTCAAACGGCTTGACCGATTTGGATGAAATTTGGAACACAGGTAGAGTATAACTTGGAATAACACATAGGCCACTTTTTACCGCGGGAAAACAACTATTACCACGGGAAAATGAGTGACAGTGGGTGAAACCGCTGGGAGGAATCGTGAAACCGCTGGGAGGAAATCTAGTAGTAAGCCATGTTTGATAGTGGTCTTTGTGCTTACGTTATAGCAGAGGGTCCATTTTTATTTGATGACATATGTTTTCGTATAGAACTAGCAGCGGTCAAATATGGCTGATTGGGATGGCCTTTATCTTTAAATACCTGTAATATTTATCTTTTTTTTGCCCTGTGATGCTGGCTTAGAATAGCATCATCCCATTTCTTTCCCGTGGGAGTCGTAAGAGGCGACGGAGGGACTCGAGGGTGTGTATAGCAATTTTAGGCGATGGCTGACAACCTGTCACTGTGGCGATACACAATTTTCCGAATTCCCCTCAAACGTTTGTTAGACTTAGCGTAAATATCCGTTTTTGCGGCCGTTTACGCTTTGCCTACCCCGCAAGGGATAAATGCGTGATATATGTATGTATGTTTATCTTTTTTTAAGGGAAATGACTGTACATCACTTTAACAGTAACTTCTAGACGTGAAACTGAACAACTTGTCTTAGGACTTATCCACCATTTTAGTTGCAGTGTTGTTCTGTATCGCGTCTAGTTCTGAAAGTTTGTACAGTCATACGGCTCTGCCTACCCCGCTAGGAATATAGGCGTGATACATGTATGTATGTTCTTAGGTTCTCACCAACAATCCAATTCAGCTCTTCGAAAAGTTTGTTGTATTCTGGTCCGATTTCCGCCAGAACCTTCATTTGCTTGCACATCTGAAAAATAAAACGAATTTCTTCATTATGTGTACCTATGAAATTCCGTACTTAGTTAGATGCTTTCGAAATTATTGTATAAAAAAATAAGAGTATTATTTTTGAGAATTAACAAAAAGGTTTTGTATTACAAGAACTCTGTAGATGACGTTGAACTGACTACATTACTTGATGCCGAAGCCAAAAGGCATAAAAAAAAAGGGATTTTGTCTTTCCGAATCTATCCTCTGTGTGATGCCGGCTTAGAATAGCATCGCCCCATTTCTTTCCCGTGGGAGTCGTGAGAGGTGACTAAGGGACTCGAGGGTGTGTATTGCAATTTTAGGCGATAGGCTGACAACCTGTCACTATGGCGATACACAATTTTCTGATAGACCCTCAAATATTTGTCAGACGTGGCGTAAATTTCCATTTTTGCGGCCGTTTGCGCTCTGCCTACTCCGCAAGGGATTATAGGCGTGATATGTGTATGTGTATGTATGTGAATCTATCCTCGTTTTTGGCTCTTTCTAAATAATTTTCAGTATAGTTTGTACTTTATTTTCGTTTGAGTTTTCGTTTATATGCAGTAAAACCTATGAAAGAAAATATTTTTCGGATGCGAGTGTTGAAACAATGATAAGTTACGTTTCGTTGAATGATCTCATACATCTAAGTGAAAATATTTAAAAATAATGTGACGTTCCGTTCCGTAATACTTTACCAAGTACACCCCTTATACTTTTTTTGTAAATAAATACATGTTAATACATAAAAAACACCCGGACTAAACACAAATACTTGGTGGAGTTAATAAATGTATGTGTTTTGAGTAGATCGTGTCTTTTTCTCTCTGTTTACCTTGTGGTTGTCGGTAAAGAATGCCGCGTGCCTTTTGTACTACCTATGTACATTAAAGTATAAAAATAAATAAATAAATCGAACCCACGACCCTTGGAACTTACTATCCGCTACGCCATCCAGTCAGTAAATAAATCAATCAATCAATAAGTCACTCCTCCTGTGACTTTATGATGTGAAATGCCGTGTGATGCCGGCTTAGAATAACATCACCCCATTTATTTCCCGTGGGAGTCGTAAGAGGCGACTAAGGGACTCGAGGGTGGGCTAACAACCTGTCACTATGGCAAAACACAAACTTCCGAAAAACCCTCAAATGTTTGTCAGACGTGGCGTAAATGTCCTTTTTATGTGGCCGTTTAAACTCTGCCTACCCCGCGAGGGATTATAGGCGTGATATGTGTATGTATGTAATTGATAACTAACCTGCAAGTAAACCATAGCAATCCTCGCCATATATTTGATGGAGGGACAAGACGTGTAGAATCCGGTTAAATAAGAAGTCTTGTCGTAAGCCATCGGAAAGAAGTCGTCTTGCTTTGTCTCTAACGTTATGCTGTGAAAGGCAAAAAATTAAAATAGCTTAAGATAGTAGGTACAGCGCGTCAATAAAACAAACTATATTATAAAAAGTTTTATTGCGATTAAGTAAAAAAAACGCCTAAAATGATAGCATAAGTTTAATGGAACAAAAGGCAGGGATGAAAAGCCTTATGCTTGTAACATTTATCTTAGATCCTCTCGTTGAAGAGAAAGAGTGCAAACGACATTTCTTCTTGTTTTTATGTAGAAGGCAGGGATGACAAGTAAAAAAAACGCCTAAAATGATAGCATAAGTTTAATGGAACATAGGCAGGGATGAAAAGCCTTATGCTTGTAAGTAATGTCTTACAATTAATTGTTGCAGAGGGAGAGTGCAAAAGGCATTACTTCGCGTGTTTTTGTAGATTCTGTATAGAAAGCAGTGATAAAAGCCTTATGCTTGTAAGATATGTCTTACATCCTTTTGTTGCAGAGAGAGTACAAAAGGCATTTCTTCGTGTTTTTGTATAGAATTTGTATAGCAGGCAGGGGTGAAAAGCCTTATGCTTGTAAGATAGGTCTTACATTCTATTGTTGCTGAGAGAGTACAAAAGGCATTTCTTTGTGTTTTTGTATAGAATTTGTATAGCAGGCAGGGATGAACAAGCCTTATGCTTGTAAGATATATCTTACGTCCTATTATTGGGGAGAGAGAGTGCATAAGGCATTTCTTTGTGCCCTCTTGTGAATGCCCGAACGCAGCTTAATGACTTGCTCACTTTACACTATTAAGATTATCTGTATTTTACATTTGTAAATTGACCTAACCACCTAGTATAAGTTTGCCAGTGCCTTGGCTGGCAAATAGTATTTGAAAACAAGGTGTTTAATTTAGCGTTGCTATGCTGGGGTAAGTTGGGTGTTGGTGACGGTCTGTGAATGCGGCGCGGTGCTCGATCGCACGCGTCGCTCTGGGCGTGTGTTGTCCCTTTCTCACTCGCAGGGCGAGACTGGCGACGTGCGCGCAGACCGCCTGACGGCGCCAACCGGTGGTTTCGGCGCCGCACCACTCAGTCACTCAAAACCGTTCGGACAGGAGGGTATCGCGTATTGTGCGGATTTCCCGCCACGCGTTTTGTGATGCCGCGTGTAATGGACGATTCAATTTGAGATCGCGCGTGTTGATGCATCGTATTATTGTGTTTCTCCTGGGTTGTACTGGAATGCCAGGCTTAGTGATTGTTGGATGTCTCGACGTCTTCCACGTGAGCGTCGCGTTGAATAGGCATCAGGTGGCCATTTTGGCCCGCGTTTGTACGGCCCAAATTCGGGTTGGGTTACGCGTAATGACTAATATCAAAGTGGAATACGAACAGAAGCTGTGAGTGGTTTGACGTGAATAACGCGCCAAGGCTGTAGTGGAATGCTGGGTGTCGATATCTTTCCACCCAGCCCTGTAAGTACCCACGGAATTCCCATTTGATCCATTCCCTGAACTTCCTTTCTCCGTTGGGTATTTTATGCATTTGGACCGGCACGTTGACTGTAAGTATTAAACCTGGTTGTTTAGTATAAAACTGTTTATTCGTGTTAATGGTGTGTTCCCTTTAGTCACATTTGTTGTACCATATCATTGTGACTCCTTAGTACGAATTGCGGAATTCGTGGGGTGATATAATTTGGAGGTACTTACTTATAATCTAGTGCTAATACGTGTGACGTAACGCCAGATCGGCAGACGGTATTTACTACCGACTTGAGTTATGTAAAGGTCAGAACACATCATTTGCCAACTTCACTCAACTTAGTTAATTAAGTTAAATAGATTTAGGTTCACGTTTAATTCATAGTATGCGCTGCTATATTGTGCAGCGTATGCTATTTAGCGCTGCGTAACGCGGCCATTGTCTGCCTTCAGTTGAACTCCTGGTATTTTACTAGAAATTTACCTGTGTAAATCGCTTCCACTGCGGGAGTTTAGCTTGGAATTAGACAATTTTTGGTAGCAGAGCGTGGTTCAGAAAACCACTAGATTTAAGATTATTTTAGTATAAGATTTTTAATCTACCTACATAACAAAAAAAATATATATTTATTGTGATTGTAGTGTGTGCCCTGTGTAGAATATCCTATCGGTAGGATCAGGGCCAATCAATTAGTGAATTGCTTTATTATCGTTGTGTTTACCCTGTGCGGATATCCTAGCGGTAGGATCAGGGCCGATTGTTTATTATTGTTTTTTTTTTATTGTAAGGTTCGGTGTTACTTTGAGTTGGTACCATGGCTCCCACAATTACACAGCTTCAGGCAAAAATTAGAACGCACCTAATTTGGTTCGCGACTAAGCAGGCGATGGTCGGTCGCGGGGACCGAGAGGACGCACTCATCGCTTGTGCGCAACGGATTGACGAACGGGTCGCGGAGGTGTTGGATTGCCTCACTGGATGCGAGGAGTTATTTGATGGGACGCCTGATGAGGAGGCCAAACTTATGGTCCGGGCGAATGTGACCCAGTGCCTGGAGATGGGGCAGGAGATCCAGCAGGCGGCTGCTGTGATCACCAGGCGTAGGGCTGGGGAGCCGGACCCATCCCATGGTCCGCGGGGACCGGGGGTGCAAGTGCCCCTGCCGGCTGTGGCTATTCCGGTCTTCCACGGGGACTACACGGATTGGACCCGATTCCAGGATCTGTTTGACAGTGTGATTCATAACCGCACTGACTTGCAGCCGGCATATAAAATGGCACAATTGATGGCCAAGCTGCAAGGTGAGCCCCATGAGCTGGTAAAGCATCTACCAGTCGATGATGCAAGTTACGAGACGGCTCGCGGTTTGCTGATCGAGAGATACAGCAACAAACGTCTCATGATTGACCAACTCCTGGAACAGTGGCTCACCGTGCCGACCATCACACGAGGGACGGACCTCAGGGCCAAGGTCCTCAACCCTGTCTGCGTTGCAGTGAACGCTCTTGAGAGACAGGGGATGCCGGTGTCAGGCTATGATTATATCCTGGTCCACACGTTGTTGCGCCGCCTGCCGAGCGACATGGCCGCTCGTTTTGAACATTCGCACGGAGGTAAGACATCTGATTACCTCCCGACCTTCGAGGAGCTCAAGTCCTTCCTCGAGGCCGAGTGCAGGCGGGTAGATGCCCAATTTGGAGAGTCGCCTCACGCGGAGTCTGCGGCCGCTCGCCGCCCGGAACGGCCGGGTGCACAGGCGCGAGACGGTAAGAGTAGGCCACCCAGGCGATACAATGTCGCTAATTTGGAATCGAGGTGTGCCTACTGCAGAGAGGCGGGGCATCAGGTGACTGCGTGTGAGTAGTTCGCTGCACAGCGGGTGCAGAAACGTCGTGGTGTGGTGCAGCAACGGCGTTGGTGCTTTAGGTGTATGGGGCCGCATCAGGTGCGAGAGTGCCCATCAAGCACCAACTGCAGGTACTGCCAGGGTGCCCACCATCAGCTCCTATGCATGAACCGCAGCGGAGATTACGGAGGCAGAGCTGACGCGGGTCAGCGGACGGAGTCTGCCCTACCTAGACGGGAGCAACGCTCCCCACCCCCTCCAAGGAGGAGTCCTCTTCCACCAGGGTTTCAGGGACGAGGCCAGGGACATCAGCAGGTGATGCCCCCTTCACCACGCGCGAGACAGTCACCACCTCGGCAGCAGGTGCCGGAACAGGGTAGGTGGTCACAGGTCCAAGGTCAGGGGCACCCATCACAAGTACGTGATGCTACGGGCGGGTGCCAATACCAGGGCCAGTACATGCAGTACTCGGCGGGACTGAACGACATGGTGAGGTCTCATGACCCACGCATGCCTCTCCCCTTGGCTGAGCACCCGCGGCTACAGGCGCATCCACGGTACGCGCGCCTGCCGCAGGGTTACTATAGGCTGCCAGCCATGGCGTACAGGACCAGAGGTCCCTATCAGCAGGAGTGGGACCCACTCGAAGGTGTACGGAGAGAGGGGACCCCCCCGCAGGACGCGGACACTCCGCGCTTAGATTCCTGCTAGGTAATCGCCGCCTACACGCCAGCTTCGGCCCCCCGGCCAATTACGGTATTGTTGCCTACGGCAATGATTTGGGTATGGGGATACGGTGGCCGCAGCATACAGGTAAGAGCCTTGTTAGATACAGGGGCTCAGGGTTGTATTGTGTCTAGTAAGCTGGTGAGTAGGCTACGCTTAAATATAAGGCCCACAACGGATGGGGCTGTAGGTATTGGAGGTGTAGATGTGCCTGACGTTCGGGGTCAGGTGAACTTCGAGTTCACATTAGGTAATACAGGTACAGGGGTCAGCTATCATGCCTCAGCAGTGGTGCTGGATGAAGTGGTAGGGAAACTTCCTCAGGTTCGGTTACCGTCAACGGTACGAGGGTTAACCACAGGCTTAGAGTTAGCTGATCCTGAATTTGATACTCCTGGTACGGTGGACGTTCTCCTCGGGTCAGACGTCCTCGGGAGATTCTGGTGTGGCAGAAAACGAGTACTTCAGCAAACTGGTTTAGTGGCCGTTGATACCACAGGGGGGTATGTTATTTTTGGCCCAGTTTGGAGACCTCAGGACCTACCAGAGGGCGATACGGTTCTCTATGGTAGTGTGTTGTCGGAGGTGCTGCAGAGGTTTTGGGAGTCTGAGGAGCCACCCACAGCGGATAGACGGAAGCCAGAGGATGACGAGTGCGAGCTGTTCTATCAGTACAACACTGCACGAAGTTCGTCAGGTAGGTTTGTTACCAGGCTGCCATTTCTCCCAAACCGCCCCTCCTTAGGTAGTTCGCGACAGATCTCGGAACGGAGACTACTGGCTATGGAGAGAAAGATGAAGCGAGATGCAGCACTTCGGCAGAAGTATATCGAATTCATGAGGGAGTACCTAGAGTTAGGCCACATGTCGGTGTCCAGCATAGATTGGAGGTGTGTCGAGCATTACTATATACCACACCTGGCTGTTTTGAAGTCACCGGAGGCGAAGATACGGGTAGTGTTTGACGGTTCTGCTCCTACATCGAATGGTGTGTCTGTGAACCAGTGTCTGCACGCGGGTCCCAAGTTGAACCGGGACATTGTGGACATCCTCACAGATTTTCGGTTGCACCAAGTAGCGTTCGTCGCAGACGTCAAAATGATGTTTCGCCAAACAATTATACACCCGGATGACCGTCGGTACCAGCTGATTTTGTGGCGTGAGAGCCCTGACGAGCCGATGGTCACTTATGAGCTTAACACGGTAACGTATGGTCTGAAGCCAAGTCCGTTTTTGGCAGTACGCACGCTGCGAGAGTTGGCCGCACAGGAAAGGGTAAGATTCCCTCGAGCCGCAGCAGTACTGGATCGCGACGTCTACGTGGATGACATCTGCACGGGTGCAGATAGCGTGCAACAAGCACTGCTACTACGAGACGAGCTGATCGCGATCATGGAATCAGGAGGTTATGAGTTGCGGAAATGGCTGTCCAGCTGTCCAGAGCTCCTGGCCGGGTTGCCAGGTGAGTTCCAGCAGGACCCGCACCTTTTCGAGAACCCGGACAATCCAAATACGTTGAGCATCCTAGGGGTGCAATATAGGCCAACGCATGATGTCTTTACGTATCAGATCGAGCCAGACCTTTTGCAGAAGACTTGGACGAAGCGTTCGGTATTATCGACGATCGCCAGAACTTTCGATCCTAACGGGTGGATCGCACCGGTGACGTTCATGGCGAAGTGCTTCTTGCAAAGGTTGTGGATAGCAAACTTGGGTTGGGACGACCAGCTCTCCGGAGAGCTGTTGAATGATTGGACCAAGTTTGTGACCACCTTACCAGGGATCGTACGCATCGCCATACCTCGCAAGTTGCTCCCATCGGTGGGATGTAAGGCTACCCTACATGGGTTTTGTGATGCCTCGGAGCGAGGGTACGCGGCAGCTGTCTATTTGCGGACAGTCAGTTCAACGGGAACTGTAGACGTGCGTCTAGTTATGGCCAAGAGTAAGGTGGCTCCGGTTAGGACAAGATGGACCATTCCAAAGTTGGAATTGGCGGGAGCAGCGCTTCTCACGCGCTTGCTACATCATGTCGCTAGTAATCTACGCGGTACCATCAATTTGGATGAAACGGTGTACGCATGGACCGACAGTAGGATAGTTCTGTGCTGGTTACAGACGTCGGTACATACTCTTGAGGTTTTCGTGGCAAATCGGGTGTCACAGATTAAAGGATCGGAAACTCCGTTGGTATGGAGACACGTACCGGGAGAACAGAACCCAGCGGACTGCGCCTCACGGGGATGTAGGGCCCCTGATTTGGTAGGTCACTCACTGTGGTGGGGACCTCAGTGGCTGACTGAGTCACCTGAGAGATGGCCATACAATGAGTGCGGGTCGCCGCTTGGGCCACCTGATCGAGGTTTGCGAGTGAACGTAGGGCAGATCGTACCTAAGCCTAGTGCGGCTTTCTTGCTGGAACGATACAGCTCCCTCGACAAACTTCTAGGGGTGACAGGTTGGATCAAACGGTTCGTGAACAACTGTAGAAAACCTCAAGCAGAACGGAACTTGGCACCTGTCCTCTCGCCTGCGGAGCGGAATGCGGCTCTAAGTTTATTGGTTAGGGTCGTCCAGGCGGAACATTTTGAGGAAGAGGCCAGGCTGCTCAGGGATGGCCGTGGAAAGCTGAAGGGAGGTCTTGTGCGCCTCAACCCGTTCGTGGACGAGCATGGAATGCTCCGGGTTGGAGGTAGACTTCGGAACGCTAACCTGCCCTTTTCAGCACGGCATCCGCTGTTACTCCCAAAGAAGGGACCTTTGGTAGAACTTATAGTTAGGGATCGTCACCAGAAAAACTCGCATGCGGGCTGCAATGCACTTTTGGCTATTCTGCAGCGCGAGTTTTGGATCTTGTCTGGACGACGTACGGTACGGAGCATTGTGTTTCGGTGCTTGCCTTGCTATCGGTTGAAGGCAGCCACAATGCAACCTCAGATGGGAGACCTCCCACCGGACCGGGTGACGGAAGCCTGGACGTTTGCGGGTGTGGGAACGGACTTTGCGGGGCCTTTTATGGTAAAGGCATCACGCCTTCGCAACGCGAAGTCAATCAAGGCGTATTTGTGCGTGTTTGTGTGCCTAGCAACCAAGGCCGTCCACTTGGAACTCGTGGCCGACCTCACTACGGAGGCTTTCTTAGCAGCTTTAGGTAGATTTGTGTCGCGAAGAGGGCGACCAGCGCTGATCAGGTCGGACTGTGGTACCAAATTTAAGGGCGCTGATCGATGTATGAAAGAAATTATAACGTTTTTATCGGAAAACGAGGAAGCTATCGGCACGAGCCTCTCCCGTCAGGGCATTAACTGGGTGTTCGATCCACCAGGATGCCCCCACTGGGGTGGTATATTTGAAGCGGTTGTAAAGTCCGCTAAGACGCATTTGATGCGCGTTATAGGTTTAACGATATTAACCTTTGAGGAGCTAGCGACCGTGTTTTGTAAAATTGAGGCCGTTCTCAATTCACGTCCTTTGTGTCCGCTTAGCTCAGATCCGAATGATCTGGAGGCCCTGACACCAGGGCATTTCTTAATTGGCCGACCACTTAACGCCTTGCCAGAGTACCCCTACACAGAGGTCAGTAGCAATCGTTTGACGCGTTATGAGTTGCTGCAGCAAATGTCTCAGAATTTTTGGAAGCGATGGTCGCTTGAGTATTTGCACATTCTGCAGCAACGCCTTAAGTGGACGGACAGAACTGAACCCCCTCGCATCGGAGATCTCGTTCTGGTTAAGGATGCCAACCTGCCGCCACTGCGATGGCGCAGAGGGCGCATTCTCAACTTGTTCCCAGGTAGTGATGGCACTCCTCGAGTCGCGACAGTTCAGGTAGGGGATTCAGTTCTTAAGCGAGCAATAGCAACGCTATCTCGTCTCCCCAGTAGTGAATAGGCCTAAGGGATTCGGCCTAGGGCGGGTGAATGTTTAATTTAGCGTTGCTATGCTGGGGTAAGTTGGGTGTTGGTGACGGTCTGTGAATGCGGCGCGGTGCTCGATCGCACGCGTCGCTCTGGGCGTGTGTTGTCCCTTTCTCACTCGCAGGGCGAGACTGGCGACGTGCGCGCAGACCGCCTGACGGCGCCAACCGGTGGTTTCGGCGCCGCACCACTCAGTCACTCAAAACCGTTCGGACAGGAGGGTATCGCGTATTGTGCGGATTTCCCGCCACGCGTTTTGTGATGCCGCGTGTAATGGACGATTCAATTTGAGATCGCGCGTGTTGATGCATCGTATTATTGTGTTTCTCCTGGGTTGTACTGGAATGCCAGGCTTAGTGATTGTTGGATGTCTCGACGTCTTCCACGTGAGCGTCGCGTTGAATAGGCATCAGGTGGCCATTTTGGCCCGCGTTTGTACGGCCCAAATTCGGGTTGGGTCACGCGTAATGACTAATATCAAAGTGGAATACGAACAGAAGCTGTGAGTGGTTTGACGTGAATAACGCGCCAAGGCTGTAGTGGAATGCTGGGTGTCGATATCTTTTCCACCCAGCCCTGTAAGTACCCACGGAATTCCCATTTGATCCATTCCCTGAACTTCCTTTCTCCGTTGGGTATTTTATGCATTTGGACCGGCACGTTGACTGTAAGTATTAAACCTGGTTGTTTAGTATAAAACTGTTTATTCGTGTTAATGGTGTGTTCCCTTTAGTCATATTTGTTGTACCATATCATTGTGACTCCTTAGTACGAATTGCGGAATTCGTGGGGTGATATAATTTGGAGGTACTTACTTATAATCTAGTGCTAATACGTGTGACGTAACGCCAGATCGGCAGACGGTATTTACTACCGACTTGAGTTATGTAAAGGTCAGAACACATCATTTGCCAACTTCACTCAACTTAGTTAATTAAGTTAAATAGATTTAGGTTCACGTTTAATTCATAGTATGCGCTGCTATATTGTGCAGCGTATGCTATTTAGCGCTGCGTAACGCGGCCATTGTCTGCCTTCAGTTGAACTCCTGGTATTTTACTAGAAATTTACCTGTGTAAATCGCTTCCACTGCGGGAGTTTAGCTTGGAATTAGACACAAGGAAAAATTGTTTGTAATAAGAATATCATGTAATTACTTGGATTCGTGCACCGCTTTCGCGTAGCAAGCCGGTGTGGAGTAAAACACGTACATCTTCTGCGTAAGAAGAATGTTCCCACCTAAAATTGAACCTAAACTACCCGCAATAGATTTCAAAACCAATGAAAAAATATATCAAACATTATTCCCCATGGAAAATAGGTCGAAATATGAAAAGAATTGTTTGGGCTTCCTTCCATAGTAACCAAAATTACCTTTTCCGACATGAAATGTAAACGATAAACTTTTCGGTAGAAACTTTTCAGGAAAAGACAAAGATATTTCTACTTCCCACCCAAAACCACGACTTTTTTTGAAAACTTGCAAAATTTTGCAAAATCACGATTGTCATAACTATGGGAAATAATATTCCTAGAGAAAATTATATCAGTTTTATGGTCTAAATGCATCATATTGTTTCTAAACTAAAACCTACAAATAGTAAAGTACTAAATTCTGGACAATTCACACAGCGCCATCATCTAGCCAAACTAAGCAAAGCTTGTACTGTGGGAACTAGATAGCTGATATCAATAATATTATTTCGTAAATAAATAGGTACCTATTAAAAATAGAAAACTTACATAAAAATATTTGTGTGGTGTGCGAATCAAATCTGCACAATATGCGCTGCTATATTGTGCAGCGTATGCTATTTAGCGCTGCGTAACGCGGCCATTGTCTGCCTTCAGTTGAACTCCTGGTATTTTACTAGAAATTTACCTGTGTAAATCGCTTCCACTGCGGGAGTTTAGCTTGGAATTAGACACAAGGAAAAATTGTTTGTAATAAGAATATCATGTAATTACTTGGATTCGTGCACCGCTTTCGCGTAGCAAGCCGGTGTGGAGTAAAACACGTACATCTTCTGCTTTCCAGTCGTGGACCGAGCGTTTACAGCACTGAAAAAAAAATTAGGGTAACATTATACTAGTGACCGATAGCGAAATCTCAAGACGGGCTGGTGATTGGAACATTATTCTCCAAGGAACATAGGTCGAAATATGACAAAAATATTTAGAGCTTCCATTGTAACACAGTTCAACTAAGGCGACAAAGGGACTCAAGGGTATGTATTGCAATTTTATGCGATGGGCTGACAACCTGTCACTATGGCGATACACAATTTTTCGAATGACCCTCAAATATTTGTTAGTCGTGGCGTAAAAGGCCGTTTTTTTGCGGCCGTTTATTCTCTGCCTACCCCACAAGGGATGATATGTGTATGTATGTGTGTGTATATAAAATACGATACAGGTTTTCCTAGTGTGGGGAACGTTGGTAAATCCTAAGTTTGTCATATGTATATTTTTTGGTAAATAAATAAATGCTTTATTAAAATGTAGCAGACAACCAAGTCTGGTTGTATGTGAGGTCTAACTTTTTAATTGTTTTATTGTGATGAGTAAGTAATAGTTGTGCAAACTCAAGATAATTACTTGATGAGAGCGTCGATGTTGGCGAACCACATGGGCGCGTCAAAATACCCGTTGACGTGTCCCATCATCACCATTACGTGGCTGGTGTTGTAGTTCGGCGCCTGTCGGTTGTAGATCACGTCCACGAAGGTTTGCGCCTGCAAATTAAAAAAAAAAAACAGGCTGAGTCGGTCTCGCGCATGAATGGTTTCGTTCCATTGTATCGGGTGAAATTTTACTAGTAACCGTAAACAGAGAACGAGCTGGTGATAACCCTTTATTAGGCGTAAGAAGAATGTTCCCACCTAAAATTGAACCTAAACTACCCGCAATAGATTTCAAAACCAATGAAAAAATATATCAAACATTATTCCCCATGGAAAATAGGTCGAAATATGAAAAGAATTGTTTGGGCTTCCTTCCATAGTAACCAAAATTACCTTTTCCGACATGAAATGTAAACGATAAACTTTTCGGTAGAAACTTTTCAGGAAAAGACAAAGATATTTCTACTTCCCACCCAAAACCACGACTTTTTTTGAAAACTTGCAAAATTTTGCAAAATCACGATTGTCATAACTATGGGAAATAATATTCCTAGAGAAAATTATATCAGTTTTATGGTCTAAATGCATCATATTGTTTCTAAACTAAAACCTACAAATAGTAAAGTACTAAATTCTGGACAATTCACACAGCGCCATCATCTAGCCAAACTAAGCAAAGCTTGTACTGTGGGAACTAGATAGCTGATATCAATAATATTATTTCGTAAATAAATAGGTACCTATTAAAAATAGAAAACTTACATAAAAATATTTGTGTGGTGTGCGAATCAAACCCACGACCCTCGGCGTAGCAGGCAGCGGTACCACAGTATAATTAATAGTACTAGCGTACAGTATGGTCATTCCCTGCCTCCCCCTACAAGCGCCGCCCACCCGCGCTCGGAGGACGCTCAGACACCGGCTAGCAAGGATGCGTGAACGAAGGTCATTTCATACTGCCGCACATTGCATTCCCGATTCGCGAACGCAAAATGGCGGCAACCCTGACATGTTGTCTCACACACACAAGCATGGACCGCGTTCACCTATGCGAGCTTAGACTGTATGCGTAGCATCGCGTTTGTTTCATACATTTGAGCGCCAGTGTCCGAGGTGTGGCGGTACTATCCACTTTTAGGCCAGTCAAATGTACAGTCGGTTATATATAGCACATAAGTTACCAGGAGGGGTACTCCAAAAGAACTGAATTATTTTAATCCCCAATTAATACATAATTAAAATTTAAACTTATTCTCATAAAATAAGTCATTTTCTACTTATAAATATACATATCAATAAAAAACAATTGCTGGGGACAAAAATAATTCAGTCCTTTTAAAGTACCCCTACAACCGACTGTACACGTATTGTCAATGCTTACTCTCTCCTCCACATTATTGAACGCGAGGTCTGATGTGACGATGAGGGGATCCTGGCACAGTGATGAGAAGCAGAACCCTGGCGGTGACCAGTACCCGTCGAATAACTTGTGTGTGAAGATGTCACTCTTGGGACCTGCAGGACAATTAATACACATGATGTAAAAAAATTAGCTGAGAATATTTTAAGGGGTGAACCAGTACGTGAAACTGAACAACTTTCCCCAAGGAACATAGGTCGAAATATGAAAAGAAAAACGTAGGAATTGTAAAATCCAAAATAAACACAACTAAAATCCGTTTAAAATTGTTTTATTGTGATGAGTAATAGTTGTGCAAACTCAAGAAAATATTATGAAAATAAAAATTGGCCCTCCCATACAAATTATCCCGGCCGGGATAACATTATAACACACTAAGTATGGGAGGGTCAAATATTTTTTTCATATTTCGACCTATGTTCCTTGGGGAAAGTTGTTTAGTTTCACGTACTGGTTCAACCCTTAAAATATTCTCAGCAAATTTTTTTTCACCTTACATATGGCAACATATCCGCTTGTCTGTCACGTACCGGGAGCCGGACACCAATTTTGAACCTTAACTACCCACAATAAAATTCAAAACCAATGAAATTGTTATAGTATGAAGCGACAGACGAGTGAATATGGGTAGTTTTCTTTGTGAGTTTAGTTTCCAGGCGCTCTGTAGATGGCGTTTAACTGACTCTTTTAAACGAACAAGTATCACTCATTATGTGGATTTATTGAACTTTCTTGTTTTTATTTGGTAGAGAGTTTATCCCTCCACGTTTCGGCTGCTTACGGCTGCTTTAACTGACTACGTTACTTTAGATGAGTTTTTTTCTATTGACATATTGAATTTTGTTTGTATTATAATTTATTGTTTATGGAAACTTGTATACCTAACACGGGAAGTGTTTTGCAATTTGGTATTCAATATGTTGTTTGTAATACTAATTTTAAATAATTGATTAATTTCCAAGCGTAATGTATTTCAAACTCAAACGAATTTTGCTATTGAATAAATCATTGAATTGAATTTAATTAATTCTTAACGTGCCCTCCGAAGCACGGAACTATTTATTTTCGGACAATCAGTTGGTTCACCCTGCAATGTCCTAACCAGACCGGGAACAAATTCACAAAGTAATAAATATCAACATTGTGAGTGTCCCACCGAGAATCGAACCCGGAACATTTGCGTAGCAGGCAGTCGCACTACCACTGCGCCACATCGGCCGTCAAAAGAATCTAACGGCTGATGATGATTCCGATGATGATGAAAATTGTACGCGTGTCAAAGTATTTACCCAGATCGTCGCTGCCCCTCCAAAGCATCTCCAAAGCCCAGCGCTGCATCCGCTGCAGCTCGTCATCAAAGCTTATGGGGTTGATGAACAGCGCGTCGTATCTGCAACAATACACACATACACATATCACGCCTTTAACCCCTTGCGGGGTAGGCAGATCGTAAACGGACCATATACAGCAGCCGGCAGTATGGCTGTTGATTACGGCCAGACAGATATACTCTTACTTATTTGCTTTTCATGTTATACAAATATTGTAGGTTACATTATTCTGGACATGTTTTTTAATTTAAAATGA
This sequence comes from Tuta absoluta, assembly GCA_027580185.1. Taxonomy (NCBI): domain Eukaryota; kingdom Metazoa; phylum Arthropoda; class Insecta; order Lepidoptera; family Gelechiidae; genus Tuta; species Tuta absoluta. Next base: position 5,693,804 of record JAQAHW010000030.1, read on the forward strand.
ATGTATATTGAATAATTTTATGAACCGATGACATTGTTAAACATTTGCATGCCCTGTCTTGGCTGCTGCTGCTTTTCGTGTGGGACACCGAGTCGTCTAACGGCACGATGAACCCTGGTGTCAGAGTTTTTCAAACGCCTACCACTAGTAGTAGGCCTCTGACATGGTTGAGTAACGACCGCCATCTAAGTAATCATAGATAGCAACCGGGACCGACAGCTTAACGTGCCCTCCGAAGCACGGAACCATTTCTTTTCGGACAATTAGGTGGTTCACCCTACAGTGTCCTAACCAAACCGAGAACCAATATACAAAGTAATAAATATCGACTTTGTGAGTGTCCCACCGAGAATTGAACCCGGAACCTTGGCGTAGCAGGCAGTCGCACTACCACTGCGCCACATCGGCCGTCAACCTGACTTGGCGAAACATGATGTTCATTTTGTATAAATAATGGAACACCCTGATTACCATGTTTCTAGCAAATATATATGTTTTTAATTTTTGAATTCTGGCCACAAACATGAACCCTGCAAGGGTATTGCAATTGCGCTTACCCCATCTGTGCAGCAAGCGAGGCGAATTCCCGCGAGTGTCCCATGACATCGGCCTGCCATGCCACCAGCGGTCGGCCGCACTCCCAAAACGTCGCGTTTATTTTCCTACAAAATAAAAACCAGTCAAAAAGACGTATTCTAGCATGTATCTAGTCTCCTGTACCGCCCGAACGTTGTCCGGCAGAGATCGCTTTCAGGCCACCTTTGCGCATTTATACACGACTGCCCAACCAAAAAAGGAGTGTAATATTTTAAGAGTTCGTGTATGTATATATGTGCGATTCTTTAAAGTGCTGTAACTCGATAACCACTGAACAGATTCGAATGGGAATTGTGTCGGAAGAATCCTTCCATTATCCCGAGCTAGGCTTTACCTCAGAAGGCAGTCGTGTTTTAATTTTTTTATTTAATTATGCTTGTCAGTTCAAGTTTTCCTGTCGTGTAACATTTTGAGCTTCCATAGTTACTCAAATCAGGTGATCGGCGATTTTGTATGAGAGGGCCAATTTTCACCATATTCCGACCTTTGTTCCTTGGGAAAAGTGCTTTTTTATCACCAGCCCAATCTGAGTGTTTGGCTATCGGTCACTAGTAAAATTTCACCTTTGTACACATATTAAAAAGTTCTTTATTTGTTTCCACCTGTCAGCCATAGACCAGCCACTGACGATCAGCACAAGCCTGCCTTGCCAAGTGTACACCATCTGACAGACTGACAGGGAAACAGTGACATATACCTACACATGTTACCTGAGTGAGAATGTGTGGGAGTCGATGATGGCGTGGTAGTTGGTGGTCGCCTCGTCAGCCATGGACCAGCCACCGCCGATCAGGACCAGCCTGCCTTGCCAAGTGTACACCATCTGACAGACTGACAGGGAAACAGTGACATACACATGTTACCTGAGTGAGAATGTATGGGAGTCGATGATGGCGTGGTAGTTGGTGGTCGCCTCGTCAGCCATGGACCAGCCACCGCCTATCAGGACCAGCCTGCCTTGCCAAGTGTACACCATCTGACAGACTGACAGGGAAACAGTGACATATACACATGTTACCTGAGTGAGAATGTGTGGGAGTCAATGATGGCGTGGTAGTTGGTGGTCGCCTCGTCAGCCATCGACCAGCCACCGCCTATCAGGACCAGCCTGCCTTGCCGTATCAAAGTGTACACCATCTGACAGACTGACAGGGAAACAGTGACATATACATGTTACCTGAGTGAGAATGTATGGGAGTCGATGATGGCGTGGTAGTTGGTGGTCGCCTCGTCAGCCATGGACCAGCCACCGCCGATCAGCACCAGCCTGCCTTGCCGGATCAAAGTGTACACCATCTGACGGACTGACAGGGAAACACAATGAAATAAATTAAATACCATAAAACACTTTGACACTTACAGATTGTAATTCGGAGAGTGTGCTCAAGAGCTTTACGACCTTGTTCCACCAGCTCCCTTCTACCATCGGACATCCAGACGCACCGCCGGATACCATCCATACCTGGTTGCCATTCCACCAATTCGGACTAAGCGCTTAAAGTCATCATTTATAATGCGCACTGCTAAAGAGTGGAACTCACTACCTGCGTCTGTGTTTCCAAACGCATACAACCCTAATCTCTTCAAAGTAAGAGTGAACAGGTTTCTTCTGGGTGAGCTCGCTCCATCTTAGACTCTGTCTCTGTCCTATGACCTAGACTAGAGTCAAGAGCAAACCCATCATAAAAAAAATACTTCCCGTGTTAGGTACACAATATTTGAAAATTTGCAAATTTGCGGTAGATGGAGCCGTGCCACGCGTTACTGGCATTAAGATACACTTGCTAAATTCGCGAGCAAGGAACGAGCTGCAGTAGCGCAGAGGGAAGAGGCGTCGCCACTAGGCGAAAGTTGCAGGTTCAAATCCTGCCCATTTTGCAAATTTTCAAATACAATTAAATAAAATTATGGTCTAATTCACACTATGCCTATATGGGCAGGGTAATATTAAGGGAAGTGGGCAGCGCAAGCATGAAAACAGGGCCCGAAGCCTGCTAAATGAAAATCGTTGCGGTTGTATATGAATTGCGTGTCAGTGGCACGGTTTTGGGCGTTTCGTATTCTGCCATTCTGCTAACAGTTTGAAGTTAATAACTGTGACATTGACAGTTGAATGTCGCTGGCATTGCAAGGGTTAAAAAATAAGAGAATCCGGGCCCCTGGTTACTTGCGCTGCTACTCGTCATGCCGCTGCCATTTCCTGTGCTCCCGCTAGTGTCGGCTTTTCGTGCGCGAGTCAAAGGAATGAAAATGAAATAACTATGGCTGACCTTAGTTTGAATGTTCATTTTGGCCACTTAAAGTCACTTCTAGTCGGCCACTTAAAGTCTTTGGTCACTTATTATGAAATTTTAACAAGTTAATTTCTGAAAACTTGCAAAGTTTTCAAGCGCGGGCAGGATTTGAGCCTGCTACTTAATTGTTTTTCTATATAAACAGTAGTCATTAATAATTTCGTTTATGTTTATAAATATTTACAAATCTTACAATTCCTTCCGTAGATTAAGTGAACAAATAAGATATTATAGCAAAATCAATAACAAAAAATCTTCGTGCACGAATAACATGATGACAAGTTACAACCCTTGGAGTTCGCCGGCGGCTCAGTCATAAAACTGCGATGCGCAAGGGAGATTGAGCGTTCGCGCGCGTTCATAAGTTTCAATTTTGTTTGTGAGCGGTTGGGTACACCGAGCGTAGGTATTAATTTATACCTAAACATGTAATTTCTTAGGGAGTGATTCTTCTGTACGTTAGTACTATTATATATTCTGTGCTGCTACTTTCGCCATCGCCTCTTCTATCGTCCCTTGCCGGCGAATTTTTCAAGTGTACCTCGATGACAATAACGAGTTCGCAGTTTCAAATCCTGTTCACGCTTGAAAATTTTGCAATCTTTATTTTTTTTATACCTTACACGGGAGGCATTTTAAAAATTTGGTATTCACGTAATTTATGTTTTAAATACAAAAGATACATACATAAATCACACCTATATCCCTTACAGGGTACGCAGAGCGTTAACAGCCGTAAAACGGATATTAACACCACGTCTGACAAAAGTTTCAGGGTCAATCAGATAACTGTGTATCACTATAGTGACAGGTTGTCAGCCCATCGCCTAAAATTGCAATCACATCTAACCCTCGAGTCCCATAGTCGCCTCTTACGTCACCTATGGGTAAGAAATGGGGTGATGCCACTCTAAAGGTGCTATTCCGAACCGAGCGGCCGACAGGCACTACTGGTTCGTATGGGTTTGTATGGGATAGATACTATCCGAACCGAGCGTCGCGGCCGCCGCGGCATGTGCTGTCGGCCGTCGGCCGCTCGGTTCGGAATCATCACACGGCACTGCAATGCAAAAGATACAAATTGATAAATGGATTTATACTCTCGGACCTACCTGTGTCATCTCGCTGCGACCACCAGTGGAAGAGGTAAGGAATATTTGCCAGCGCAAACCTAAAAATAATGAATAAATAATTAAGGCGAGTCTAGCCGCGAATGGCCTCGACTGTGGCGCCACTTCACAGAAAAAAGTTTTCTCTATATACAATCGATCAGAATGTCCGTTGCTCAAGTTTTTGTTTTATCCTAAAGTGGAATTAGAACCTGCAAACTAAATGAAATATTTACTCATCACAATAAAACAATTTTAAACGGATTCAAGTTGTGTTTATTTTGGATTTTACAATTCCTACGTTTCGATCTCTTTACATGAACCAAAATAAACACAACTTAAATCCGTTTAAAATTGTTTTATTGTGATGAGTATTAGTTGTGCGAACTTAAGGAAATATTTACTGTGATAAATGTTATGGCAAAAAGTGCCTAAAAACGGCCACTTTTGGCATTAATTGCCAAACTTTAATTACAGCGAAGTGGCGCCGCTGTCGAGTACACTCGCCTTAAACAAACACATACCTACTTAACTACACTACACTGGGAATATTTACAGGAGCGACGAACCACAGACAAGAATAGGTCATTTATATTTAGCAAAGCGAATGTCAATGCACAAGGGTCATATTCCGCTTTTCGAAATTCGCCTCCGTTGTGTTTCAATAGAGTGTTCGTTAAATGTTTTTGGCCGTTGCGTACTCCTCTAACAGTTTGAAGAATAGAAAATCACAAGAGCAAAACAAAGACAATTGAATTGAAATTGGATGGCATTACAATGACTAAAAAATAAGAGTATCGGGACCCAGGTTGATTCAAATTTCAACAAAAAAAAAACGCTCGGACTCGCACATTGAGGGTCATGTAATATGTTATGTTATGTAACACTTGAACACTTATCCTCAATTTTGAAAATTAGTTTCTTTTTTAACCCCCTAAAAAGTAAATTAAAAAAATAAGTAGGTAGATATCAATTTCTGTTTTTTTTCCTAAACTTGTACTTGAACAACGAAGCTACTTGACTAATTCCATAGTTCTACAGGTCTTCGGGAAGTACCCTATGCATGCATTTTGATTTCCTTGAGAATAGAAATATACATAAACGACCGCTTTTTATTACGTTAAGGGCCTGCCGTGAACTTTAAACGTCCTTTTCCCACTTATGGCAAACAATGTGTGTGAGAAGAGAACATAGCAGAATCGCCATATTAAGACGACTTTTCACACTACGACAAGAATCTAGTAAAGTCCAAGACGTTTCGTATTCGCAAAAGATACTGTGTTATGTTCATAAAATTGCTATACTTACATTACGCAAAAAAAGTATATAAAAGAGCTTTTCAACCGAAAAACTCACTGTAATTAAAGTTATGGCAATTAATACAAAAAGTGGCCATTTTTAGGCACTTTTTGTCCTAAATTTAATTACAGCAAATATTCCATCGAGTTTGAAGGGTCTAATTTTACTTAAGGATAATACTAAAAACTTGGGCAACGGACATTCTGATAGATTGTTTGTATAAAGAGAAAATATATTTTATATGAAGTGGCGCCACTGTCGAGGTCGTTCACGAGTACATTCGCCTTAAGTCAGGAGCTAATTTTTAACTAAGTACAAGCAGCAGTGAAATTTGACTAGTGGCGGGATGGTGATCGGTCACTAGTTAAATTTCACCCTATAGATATCCATAGCAGCAAATCTTGGGTTACCTCCGGTTTGCCTTCATCCACAGTTCAGTGATGACAGAGTCCAGGGTCTGCTTCATGTTTACATTGGAATGGGCCCATTCAGGGTCATCTGAAAAATATATACATATTTATATCAAGCCTACATTGAGCTTACAACGTTATTCCGAAACCACCTAGCCGACAGTTAAATCTACGAGTATTCGTTTCTCCGATGTTCGATTGTATGAACGTTTGTGTCGACGACAATTCGGGAGGAAACAGCCATAAAAACGGCCATTTACGCCACGTCTGAAAAATATTTGAGTGTCATTCAGAAAATAGTGTATCGTGGTAGTGACAGGTTATCAGCTCATAGCCTAAAATTGCAATACACGTAACCCTTGAGTCTCTTAGTCGCCTCTTACGACTCCCACGGGAAAGAAATGGGGTGATGCTATTCTAAATCGAGATCACACGGCATCTGTAAAATGGTTTAGTTGGTATATAGGTACAGTCAAGCTCACGTTCGGGTAGACACTCGAACTGCCAATGTAAGTCTTATGCGCACGGCATAAGAACGTTCTAAAGACCAAATTGTCTAACCCAGCCTGATCTTGACTCTACAAGAGTGGATTTTTTTAGGAGCCATTTCTTATATAAAACTGTTTCTGGTATATGGAGCCATGCCGGGCGTTATTGACATTTAGGTTAATTCTGAAAAATATCTCTTAACTTAAGTTAGCGCTGTCACTTTCCGCCAAATTGGTTCAGAAAAGGATAGGAGATATCTCAACCATGCATGGCATATCTTATAATTTGTCGCAAGATGCACGTTATCTGTCTAAAAAAGGCGACGATTAAAATACTGGCAAATAACTTGAAAAAAAAATTAAATCACTTCGATATCTCCTATCCTGTGACAGTACTTTTAAGATAAGAAAGTTTTTTCCTGAATTGACACCATTGTGTCAGTTATTTATGGAGGTACTAAGAAAATAAATGTTAAAGAGAAATCTCAGTAAAGAAATCTCATATCCCATTTATATAATTTTATTGTATTAAAAGAGTCGCATTTGTCTCGATTCCACGACACTGACTAAAACGGATAAATAAAAATAGAATTGTAATTTTCCGTTAAATAAGCTCAGAAAAGGATAGTTAGATGTCATATACAATTTTAGTCATGTCATGTCTTAAATAGTCTATGATTTCCGATTGCCTTGTATTTAACCGATTAATTTTTAATCGCCTCGTAATTTTCACAGATATCGCGTAAAATTCGTAAAATCATAGACAATTTAAGAGGCCATCATCTTCTATCTTGTCTAAGCCCATTTAACTGAAAGTGACAGTGCTATTTTTAGTTAGACATATTATAGTCATTAAGGCGGCTCTCCCACTGCACCGCACTTGGCATGCAAGTACATCAGTACGTATCGAAAAACCGCCTAGTGCAACACACCGACAAAGCGTCAACGCGCAGTGGCGGGATCTGCCGCTCCGCGCTACGCGTCGGGCCGCGTTCCCAGTGTGTGAGGCGCCGACTATAGTGTATAATTTTTGCCGAAAGCTTTAGAACTCACTGCCTGTGTAATGTTCGTCGAAGGTCCTCTCGAAACCCAGCTCGTAGTGTGTGTAAGGCACTATGTGCACGTTTATACCGTCCTCAGACAGCGGTATGGAACATGCCTGCGAATAAGATTTAAGGCGAGTGTAGTCAACGACCTCGACGGTGGCGCCACTTCATAAAAAAAAACTCAGAACAAGAAATCAGAATGTCCGATGCCCAGTAAGTTATGGCAAATAATACCAAAAGTGACCATTTTTAGGCAATTTGATCCATAGGCAAATATTTCATTGAATTTGCAGTTTCAAATACTTTAGGATAATACTAAAAACTTGGGCATCGGACATTCTGATTTCTTGTTGGTATAAATAGAATACTTTATTTTTGTGAAGTCGCGCCACCGTCAAGGTCGTTGACGGCTACACTCGCCTTAAAGAAAACCTGTACAGGGGCAAAGAATACTACGAGTAACTAGGGTATCCAATCCCGCAGGTTTTTTCCGATCTCGGTATTTGCGGGATCGAAGATTTCAATCCCGCAGGATCTCGGTATTTGCGGGATCCCGCAAGTATAACCCTACAAACTAGGTCTTGCAACTGAGCTGCTTTTAAATGTTAAGGCATGTATTTTATAAATCGCTCTCAACTCTGAGATCGATATCTCAAGTGCGACATTGACAACGTCGGCCAGTACTAAACAACATCTCAAACTCGTAGTCAAGATCGATCTCAGAGTTGAGAGCGATTAATAAATACGTGCCTAAGTATAGTGTAATGGTAGTTAGTTAGGTAGTTATACGATAAAAATAATAACACGAACTTTTTAAATTGAAATCGACTTTTATTAAAAATAAGAAAAGTATTCCAAGTAGGAAATTAACATTTCTATGCTGCTTGCTAATCCCGCAAATCCTGCGGATCCCGCACTCGTAATCCCGCAATGTGCGGGATCTCAAAATGATGCGGGACCACTGCAGCAGCTATATACAATTACTTGATACTCTGTCTAACTAGGTATTTTAAACAATGTAATATAAACTAGTTTTTTATTTTATTATTCTTTTATCGGGAGCGTGATTTGTTGCGCTTATAATCCATATAAGTTGAAAGGAAAAATAGAAATATGGTTTTTAAACCCTAAATCTAATGGCAACTTTTTAAATTTTGTTTTCAGAACATTCTGAGAAACTTGAATAAATTTTAGTTCTGTGTTTTTGTTGTACTGCTAATCTATTTAAAATTTAAAATATCTGGAACTGTATGCCTATTTCCTCTTGCGCCGTACACATGTCATTATACTTTGCTACAGAAAAGGACACAATATAATAACTGTCAGTCAGCCATGGTAACACACATTCACATTACATTCTTCATAATATTTACTTGCACAAAGTAGGCAATTATTATTATATTATTTGGATATTAGAAAAGTGTGTGATTCTATCATATTAGATCCCTAGACTATAGAACCACCTGGATAATACAACAAGAGCACAAAGTTTTTGTTTTGAGTGCTAATTTTGAATCCCGAGGTAGCTCTAAAAATTTGGTATTAAACAAAGGATCGGTACTAAAATAGTATCCTGACCTCAGTGAGGGATTCAGAAACACGAGAAGCGAACCTATTTGCTCTCTTTTGCTCTCGTCTGGTCTCACACACAACTTTTCACCTACACAAACGAATGAGAAAATTCTGCCAATGTCAAATTTGGGAAATTGGCTGTACAGCTCGAATGTCTCAGGCAAAATAAAAATTCCCGCCATATACATTTTTGAAGGTGCGTTCGGAAATATAACATACTTACTTATTTTTCAATAAACAGAAATGTCAAATATTTAATAGAACATGACGCTTACAAAAAAAAATAACTGGCTGAAATAATTTTCAGAACACACCGCCGCCATTGTTATGATAAAGGCGAGTCTCATGCGAATGTTTTTCCCCAATAAATCCCAGACAAAACACGAAAACATTGCTTTCCATTTCCAGACATAACATGAAAACATTGGTCGTGGAAAACAGATATGTCTTTGGCCACGCCGCAATGTAAGGTAAATCCATGTGAACATTTTGTTTGGAAAGAACAGCTGTAAGAGACTCCGCTTTTTTTTCTTTTTTTTTTGAATTAGCCTTGGCTGTGTCCCACTGCTTTAGTTTGGATAAAATGATATGTTCAAAATTCAAATTAGACAGCCTAGGCTAATTAAAATGTCTTATCACCTCTCCAGATTGAAAAGACCAGTTTTGCCGCGTAAATCCAGTGGGCTATAAAAGTCGTTTTTGGAGAAAAGTGATTTTGAATTTCGAACATATCGAACAATTCGAACTAATGGTGACAATGGCGGCGGTGCGTTCTGAAAACTATTTCAGCCAGTTATTTATTTCTTTTGTAAGCGTTTTGTTCCATTAAATATTTCTGACATTACTGAATATTGGTACATAGTAATATTTCCACGAAATATTTCTGAACGAATCTTGAAACAAATAATTTGACGGGAATTTTGATTTTGTCCGAGGCATTCGAGCTGTACAACCAATTTCCCAAACTTGACACTGGCAGAATTTTCTCACTGGCAGAGGTGAAAAGTTGTATGGACCACACGAGAGAATTTTCATTCATTTGCTCAGGATACAACTTTTGAATCACTCGCTACGCTCGTGATTTAATTTTAGTATCCTTCGCTACCTCGGGATTCAAAATTAGCTCTCGAAGCAAAAATGACCTTTGACCTCTTGTTGTACAAATAACTATTTCGCCATCTAGTGAATAAAAACTACTTTTGCCCACTGGATTTACGCGGCAAAGTAGTTATTTTCAAGATGGAGAGTTGAAAAAGTACTTTTCCTAATCGGTTCCAGCGTCTCAGATCAGAGTACTGGGTAGACATAAAAAAAACTAGTTTTGTATATAGTCGGCTAAAAATAAGAATAATAATAAATAAATTAAATTCATACTCACATCATATCCACAAGCTTCGTTGTACTCTTTCATAGGGACCAGCATGTCAGGTGTCACAGTGAGGCATAAAACACAACTTGCTGACAAAATTAGCACCAGTAAACGCCACATGCTCACTCCTTTTGCTACTTTTGTTGCTACAGTTTAATTAACAAATATTTCGCTTAATATTCATCTAGATCCCACTGAAATAAAATAAAATAAACTTTGATGTAAGGAGAATAAATAGTACTACTAATCACTTTATTGAAGTCATGATTCGTAATTGTAAAAGAAAAAATTCGTATAACACAATTAACTTTTTTGTTAAATTTTAATATTTGAAATGTAATGTTTATATGTTATTGGTAATAGACGGATTTTGAATTTGAACTTCTTTTTATAACATTTACTAGATTTCCGCACAGCGGTTTCACCTGCTGCCACTCATTTTCCCGTGGTAATAGTTGATTCCCTGCGGTAAGAAGTGGCCTATGTGTTATTCCAGGTTATACTCTACCTGTGTTCCAAATTTCATTCAAATCGGTTAAGCCGTTCGAGCGTGAAGAGTTAACAAACATACATACACACAAACTATGATTTATAATATTAGTACGGATTATTGTACATACATACATAAGTACACATATTACGCCCATTATCCCTTGCTGGGTAGGCAGAGCGTAAACGGCCGCAAAAACGGACATTAACGCCACGTCTGACATATATTTGAAGGTCATTCGGAAAATTGTGTATCGCCATAGTGACCGGTTGTCAGCCCATCGCCTAAAATTGCAATACACGCCCTCATCCCTTAGTCGCCTCTTACGACTCCCACGGGAAAGAAATGGGGTGATGCCACTCTAAGCCGGCATCACAAGACACATTATTGTCCTGATAGTAAACAGACTCGAGCGAGGTAAAAAGTAAAAATAAAGGCACTGCCTAGGGCCTGACCAGGTTAATCACACGCCATGTAAATGGCATTTGTTTCCAATTTAAATCATAATTTTGCTTTACAGAAATGAAAATATAATAAAAGCTTGTCGCGATGCCTAGAAGAAACTACCTAATTACAATTAGGTGCGTACCTAATTACAAAATTTCAATCACAAATTGAAAGTTTTGCGACAAGCTTTTATTACTTATATTTTCATTTCTGTAAAGTCATAAATGAATGTGGTTAGTGTCATTCAAAATTTACTTTTCATCTTTTCATAGCACTTAAATAAAAGCTTGTTTTAAAAGTTTTTTTTACATAATTTTATTCGGTCCAAAGCCAACTCGGTCCACTCCTTATCATAGGCATCGAGATCTAATAAAATACATGACTTACTCATTTTCAATTATGTATAGGTATTTGTTACCTAAAGTGCACTTTAGATTTCCCTCATTTGTTCCCCATTTTGGGAACTACCGGCACGTGCCGGGTAGATTCAGTCGAATCCGTTCTTCCCAGAACAACTCGTAAGCCCAATCGCGCCTTAAGGGCTGTTTGAGAAAACCACACAAACTCCTCCGGGTGATCTCCTGCTCCCCACCAAACAGTCAGGTGTAGATTTTAAGGCCCCTGGGCTAGAAAGTTTAAAAAAACACTGATATTTACTACCAAATATGTCGAAAAGTTTTGTTGATGTTTTTCATGAATAATTATTTTACTATAACTTGATTATGCACTTTACCAGCGCTGCGAGATTTGACAGTGTGACTGTTTAAATTGAATATGTATTCCACCAGTTAAGTAACAATATCAAAAGTAGTAACAATATTTTCATAACATCGGGTTGTTTTGTTTGTGAAATAGCAGCGGAAAATGAAATTTGAGTGTTGTTATAAATGCTTTGATGACATAAACAGACAACAGAAGGATTTTCACAGGCTGAGAATTTTATTTGCGGGCGCGGTTATAGGATGTTATTTTGTGTATTCTAATAGCTATCCATACTTAATATAATAAATCCGAGAACTTGTGTGTCTATAATATAAGTTACAAATTTATTTTATTTTTATTTATTTATTTTTTAAGACAGGGTATAACTAAAAATTGTACACAGGTTTTGTTCCAAATTGTAGAACCAACAAAGTGTCGTACAGATTGATAATCAAACAATGTTGTAAGTTACAATAACATTTAAATAGTATTGTGACTGTTACAAATAAAACAGTTAATTGTGATTAATTTTATTAATCGTTACTAGATTTGAGAACATTAAATTCATTACAAATATTTTAGGGTGAGTGAGAACTTAGGTCGAAATATGACAAAAAACAATCAATTTTTTGTCATATATCGAAAAACAATACAAAGCTTATGCTATAAAAGTCATAACTATTTATTCAAAAATTTGCAGATGGCCCCCCACCCACACAACAAAAAAGCGAAAGATTATTAATATATATTTTATTTGGTCTTAAAATATAAATATCACATGAAAACATATTATTAAATTACACATATAAAGTTAATTACTTTTATTATTTAAAATATTAAGAATATTTTTATAAGGCAGAAAGATAATTATTGGAAAAAATCTACGAGCAACAGTAATATTTTTAGTTTGTACATTTACGTATGAATGAGTTTTACATTTCACCATGATTCTAGACTATTTAAGCTTCTACTGTATATTCTGCTACAAAAGTTCTGATTTGTTTAGCTTTGATTTTAATTTTAAACCCATCGTCTGGTACATTTTCTTTCTTCGACTGAATTTCATCAAAATCGGTTTGTGTTTTCCACGACCATTGGTTCACATCTTTCAACCAACGGTTAGCAGCTAAAGTTGTCTCCTTCAAAGATGTCAGTTTGATATTCTTGAAGAATTTGTTTAAATCCAGTTCCAAAGTCGATTCATCTTTGTCGGAAAGTTCTAAGTAATTTTCGATTCTAAGTAACAAAGAATTATCACTCCATGGTTCTAAAGTAAGTAGGTTCAGACCGTCGGGTAAGGGGTTTGCCCAGTTGTGACAGTTTTTGAGTTTCAACCAGTCTTGCAGGCTCAAAGTGTTTGCATTAGAAATGAAAACCTGCGGTTCCATATCCACTTGTATAACATTCTTTTTCTCTATAACATTGTCTTCTGGCTTGGTTTCTGTAAGTACAACTCTATGTTTGCCGCGAACCACGAGACCTACACCGTTTAAAACTGTTTCGTTTAAGGGCTCACCGACACCTTTATGATCATCTTTAACTAACCTCCTGTGTAACATCACTTCTACTACGCCTTCTTCTAGCGAAGAACCGCCTTCTGACCTGTCAGTTATAACCGAAACTTTCTGTCTGTCATTCTGGATGCTAATCTTGTTGACTATTGGATAGTAATTGCCGGCAACTGGTTCGGCTAAAGTGACGTTCCACTGAGGTCTGGAACCTAGCTTCCTTTTCAACATTTGCCTGCCGTTAGAATCGGTATAGAATTCTCCATTGTTAACAATGCTGGTTTCGTACCTGACGACAATCTCTTTGCCTAAATCTTTGGTGATGTTAATGGGGCCGACGACCCAGTCGTTTTCAATGTAATTTAGACCCTCGTACACTCTGATAGTGCTGAAAACGTTGTCGTCGCTCGTCATTCGCAGTTCTTGGACGACGTCGCCTTTTGGTCCCTGAAATAAAGAGGAAGTTTGAAATGTAATACAGGAATATATTTCTTAGATTTTACATACATACACATATCACGCCTATAATCCCTTGCGGGGTAGGCAGAGCGTAAACAGCCGCCATTTACACCACGTCTGACAAATGTTTGAGGAGGGTCATTCGGAAAATTGTGTATCGCTAAAGTGACAGGTTGTCAGCACATCGCCTAGAATTTCAATACACACCCTCGAGTCCCTTAGTCGCCTCTTACGACTCCCACGGGAAAGAAATGGGGTAATACCATCTAAACCGACATCACACGGCAATTTTATGATAGATTTTATGTTCTTATTATAAGGCCAGATAAAAAACACGAACTTGATCACTATTCAAGGATTAACAAAAAGAGTATAACAAGCCGAGAGAAGGTTAAGGACTTTAAGGTACTAGAAAGAAAGAAAGAAAGAAAACACATTTACTAATGAAACTGAGCCTCTCGATTCAGACCCATCCAGAGCAAGAATAAAGCTGTGGTCCAGAAAATACCCTCCCAATAAAAATCACTGTCCCATCGACGAAAAGTTGTCGCCAGGTCACAACCTTCCCTGGTCTACCTGGAAGGCACTAAATAGACTCCGGTCGGGTGATGGCAGGTGTAAGAAGCTCAGAAGGAAGTGGGGCTTCTCTCAAGATGATATATGCGAGTGTGTGTAGCAATGCGACCTCCGGGCATCGCTTTATTTTGTCAACACTGTCCACCACCAACTTCTATCTCATCTTTCACATTTGAATTTTGAATCGCTGTCGTTCCAAGACGCCATTTTCCAGCAGATCAGGTAGTCTAAAGTAAACCTCGTGACGGGCTAGTTGCCCACAATGTTTTGTAAGTTACCAGTGTTACCACCATATACAAGCCCTCGAGCTTGTCAGTTGTAAAGTGCCCGCTGAAACTATCTGGAACACTGATTTGAACCCTTAGAGGTAAGTCGCCTGCCTCGGCCTTATTTAGTTCCAGACCTTTGTTAAAATAGTCCGTAAACCTTGTAATAATCATTTCTAATCATTGTACATTTTCTAGGGTTCTTCCCCCCCACATTAAATATCCATAAACCAAACAAGAGTTTAATTGCCTATACTGACGAGTGTCGCGGCGACGCGACATGTGGAGCCCTTCAATCTATGTCACATCTAATGTCATGCCCTATCTGTCCTGCTGCTTGCACACAGGGGGACTTATATAAAGCTAACCAAAACGCCATTGACGTAGCTACTTATTGGGCACAACAGCTGTAATCACGGGTTGACTGCCATTGACCCGAAAAGAAGAAGAAGAAGAATGAAACAGAACATCTTTTCCCAAAGTTCGTAGGTCGAAATATAAATAAAATTAGGCCTCCCGCAGTAAATTAACCAGCTGATTGGCAATTTCTTTATATTGCGACCCATGTTCCATGGGAATATTGTTTATTTAATTTTCTCTCAGCTTGTTATACCCGTGTGATGCCGGCTTAGAATAGCATCACCCCATTTCTAACCCATGGGTGTCGTAAGAGCCGACTAAGGGACTCGAGGGATGTGTATTGCAGTTTTAGGCGATGGGCTGACAACCTGTCACTATGGCGATACACAATTTTCAGGATGACCCTCAAATGAATGTCAGACGTGGCATAGGTGTCCGTTTTATGCGGTCATTTATGCTCTGCCTACCCTGCAAGGGATTATGGGCGTGATATGTGTGTGTGTGTTGTTATACCCTTTTTGTTACCCCCTGTATAAACCTTTATCAAATAAAATTCCATGACACTGTGAACATAAAAACTTATAATTTGTTTTGATTTAACCATAATAAGACGAGATATTTACATTCAAATGTGCACTCAACCTTTTTGTCCACCCTGTACCCTTGAAAAATATACAGGGTGTAAGGGACGGTGTACCGAAAATTTTACGGGCATGATCAGACCATAGAACTGAACAACCATATAGTATTATGTAAACACACCCCACCCACACCACACCTCGTACAGTATTCAGTTCGCTCGCGGCACTCCCCCCGTTCGGACGCGTTGCGTTGTACTATTACCGGTTACCCGATGCGCGCGCGCACATACTTACAAACAACAAGCTATTACTAAATAACGGTTACTTTTTCGCAAACTAAATAATGTCGAAGTGTAGAAAGTGTCGTGTGGCGATCGGTACGACAAAAGAAGAGAACTTAGTGCGATGTAAGGGTACATGTGAAGGCGTGTACCACACAAAATGTGCACAAACGGCCAAAACGTTTAATTTCGGTGCGCTGACTTGTGGAAAGTGTCAACGTAATTCTCCAAAAGTTGAAGCCAAGTTAAAGGTGGACGCTAAGAAAGTGACGGTTGAAGAACTGCTGACTAAGGTCAATGAAAAGCTAGAAATCATGGTCGGAATAAAGGACGCTCTGGATGAAATCACTGAGGCGGTCGAATTCTATGCAGAGCAGTATCAACAACTAATAATGGAGAAGGAGAAAATGGAGAAGAAAATTATGACAATAGAAAATAAAAGTACCTACTTGGAGAAGTGCAACAAAGCCTTAGAAGAAAGGGTTGTCTACTTGGAAACGAAAGAAAAAGAGAAAAACATCGAAATCTTTGGCCTTTACTGGAAGGAGGAGGAGAATATCGAGGATACAGTGAAAGTTATTTCCAAAAAACTTGAACTGGACCCGTCGACCATAGTTTCGGTGCAGAAAAAGAGGGTACACGCAGAAAAACCAGGCGAGAGGCGCACGGCGCGCCCGGGCGTGGTCATCGTTCAGCTGGCCACGCGGGCTGCGCGTGACCAGTGGATCGCAAAGAAGAAATCCAGGCTATGCAACAATGATGTGTACAACGATGGAAACTCCAAGCCAATATACCTAAATGAAGATCTGCCGAGGACTCTAAAACAGCTGTTCTGGAATGCCAAAACCGAGCTAAAACCGGCATTCAAGTATTTTTGGGTGCAAGAAGGAAGAGTACTAATCAGGCGTGATGACCCGAACGACAGTAAAATTCGTGTTATTCGCACGGTAGATGATCTAATTAAGATAAAGGCTGCGCACACATGAAAGCTATACCTCATATAGCTATGTTGTGGTTGCCTACTTTTGTTAACAATGTTTGATGATCAGTTATCATTGATACAACCAAACAATTGTTACAACAGATATACAACTAATGAATCATGGTATGAACATTTGCGGAACTCATCAAATGACCTCAATATTATACACTTAAATATAAGATCGCTAAGAAAGCACTTCAACCAGCTTCTTGTGCTGCTACATGACTATCTGGAAAGTATCGATGTCATCGTGCTATCAGAAATAAATATAAGTGCAGCCAAAAATAAATATAGGCAAAGTGAAATTTTGAAGTGTAAAACCGATATGAGAAAGATGTGGTCGTTGATAAATAGTTGGACAGGGATAAAAAAGATGAGCATAGATGAGGTTATTAAAAAATACTTATGTAAAACCGATAATCTAATAAATATTTGTAACACTTTTTCAAAAACCTTCACAAAGGAAATCACAGATATAAAGCACAATTGTCATCAAACTTTCCTAAACCGGAGTGACTATGTAACGCCTAACAATAGATCAATAAGATATAAAAAAGCGACACCTTCAGATATACATAAAATTATAGGTAAATTAAGTTGTGAAAAATCACCTGGCATAGATAAAATAAGAGTATCCGATATTAAGTACATTCAAGAAAAAATAAGTCCTGTATTAGCTCTTTTTATTAATCTATGTGTCGATAAAGGAACGTACCCTAATGAACTAAAGAAAGCTTTAATTAGACCAATCTATAAGCAGGGGTCGCACTTGGATTATAGCAATTACAGACCTATAGCCATACTAGCAGTTATAAATAAAATTGTGGAAAAATACATAGTAGGACAAATAAGTAAATTCCTTGAAAAATCAAATGCATTATCTGACGCGCAGCATGGCTTTAAACAGGGCCGGAGTACGGCGACGGCGCTCGCGCAGTTCACGGATGACGTCAACGGCAGTCTGAATGAGAAGAAGCAGGTGGTGGTGGTCTACATTGACTTCAAAAAAGCTTTTGACACTCTGGGCCACCACCAGCTGTTACAAGCCATGGAAGAGTGTGGTATCCGGGGGCCATTAAACAGATGGCTCCAGGCATACCTAACCAATAGAACTCTGCAGACTGCCGTTGGCGGAGAGATTAGCCAACACGCACAGATAACCTGCGGCGTCCCGACCGGCTCTGTCTTTGGCCCTGTTGGGTACATAATGCATGTGAATAGTATGTGCAATGTAGTCAAAAATTGTCGCATATATATGTATGCTGATGATACCTGTCTTGTGTATTCTGATAAGTCGATAAATGTAAAATACAAAGTAACATACAAACTGATCTAAATAATATCGTCAAATGGGCGCATGACAATGGAATCATCATAAACATAAAGAAAACTAAATGTATGCATATATTCTCCCCATATAATAAATGTATAAATGGTCAACCGTGTATTATAGGTCATGACTATCAATGCCTACATAATGAGGGACGCGCTTGCCAGTGCGCGGAGATTGAGGTGGTGGAGCGGTACAAGTACCTAGGGTTAACAATAAACACACACTTTACGTGGAAAAATCAGGTGGACATAGTTTGTGATAAACTCAGATCAGTGCTTGTAAAGTTTAATCATCTCAGTTTCTGCACAAATAGGGCTACCTTATATACTCTTTACTATGGGCTTGTGGAATCGATACTCTCTTATGGACTAAGTAGCTATGGCAGAACCTTCAAGTCATATCTAGATAGAATAAAAGGTATACAAATACGATTTCTCAAAACAATCGTGGATAAAAACACTAGAAATAAATGTAGAACTAATTATGATCTCTTATTCATGAAGAGTAAAATCCTACCAGTCCATGAGCAAGTGTTGATGCAGGTAGTAGTGGAAGAGTTTTATAATGATGAGTTGAAAACACCTGTAACGCACCCGCGTCTACACAGGAAACATAATGCCGGGATACTAAGTGTGCCTAGGGCTTGTAATTGCTATGGGCAAAGAACAAGGAGATTTATCATAGCCAAGGTTTATAATGAGTTACCTAACCATATAAAGAAAACATGTAAAACAAAAAATAGCTTCAAATACCATGTGAAGAAGTATCTATTAGATAAATTTAACGAAAGTCTTAACATCGCAACTAGTAAGTAAATAATAACATGTAACTTTGTTTGTTATTAAATTAGTATTTTTTTCTTTGTGTTTATTAGTTAATAAGTACATAACAACATTATAATAACATAATTATACTTAGATATAAAAAACATTAAATGTGGGAGTATACCTACTGCCTACAAACTATGATGTAGTTTGGCAGAGTAAAAAACTTTTTGTAAAAGTGTTTTTTTTTCGTGAATAAACTTTATTATTATTATTTATTATGTTATAGCACGTTCACACCATGCACCTGTCGTGGGCTTATCGTTAGATTGGCCAGATCGAGATATGCCCGGGCACTTCTTGAAATGCCGGCACATCGTGATTCAGCCGGGCATGTCGCGATGCGCCAAGGAAAAGGTTGGGCAGATCGACGAGAATAACGTATTTGTCGATATTCCGAGCTAACCACACGGCAGATCGTGAAGTAGTTGCATTTCGCGCCGATAGTGGCGCTGTCTTCGCGTGCTCCGCTTTGTTTACGCGAGTGGAAGATGGCGGCGTTACAAACAAGTGAATGTGTTGATATTATCAAAATGGACTGTGAAAACGAAACAAAAAATGCATTTAAAGAACAATATTACCATCAGTTACTTGATTTCTATGAGGGACATAAAGATTCCTCGCACAATGTAAAAATACCATGGACTTCTCTACGTATTTTAGAGCTTAGTATTTAGTTGCTGAACAAGTGTTTATTTTTGCGTATAATGTGTAGGTGATGCGTTTCTCTCATGTCATTATGTATTAAAGTTATTAGATTTATTAAGTAACTAATGTTTGTACGCTAAAGTTCCATTTTTTTTAGGTTATTGAACTAATCAAGAGAAGTAGGGTGACAATGCAGCGGGTCTCTTCGGACTATTATTGGAGTTCAAAATATGATGTCATGGAAACTTCTGACAAAGATTACTTTTCATTATTTTTTAACATTTTAATTTAATTCTAGTTGTTGCTCGACCGTGGCGTTCTCTACGTGATGGTTGTGTTAAGATTTTATTAAACTTTACTGTTAATTAGATACTTAATTTGCCTCAAATAGACGTTTTGTTATTTTCTCTTCAAAGAACTGTGATTTTATGTGCCAGATTTTGATATAACAATAATTATTTTAAATTTGAATAAACATTTTAATTTTTAACTTTATTTTTATTTGCTAAAACCTTGGACACCCTACATAATCGATATGCCTAAAGTATCGCTGGCCAAATCGCCAAACGTAAAGCGTTGAACGATATGCCCTGTGTTGGATGGCCAGATCATGATGTGCCGGAGTATCACGTTCTGCCTGGGCATATCTTGATATGGCCAATCTAACGATAAGCCCACGACACACCTACTCCTGCCGCTGTCGCGAATATTGCTCGAAATACTTCCGCAGAAGTAACGCGAGTGAGTGTTCACACACTGTCGTCATACTCTTCTCGCACCACTCGTATTGGTGCGAGAAGAGTGACGATTGAGATAGCAATACATTCCACTAGCGCTCGCGCTGCTGTTCCTTTGAACCGCACGAAAAGCCGACAATCGAGAGAGCACGGGAAGTGGCAGCGGCATGACGAGTAGCAGCGCGAGTAACCTTTTCCAACACTCGCGCTGCCCACCTTCCCTTACTATTTCCCTGCCCATATTGACACTGTTGCCGTGTGATGCCGGCTTAGATTGTCGTGTGATGCCGGCTTAGAATAGCATCACCCCATTTCTTACCCATGGGTGCCGTAAAAGGCGACTAAGGGACTCGAGGGTTAGATGTTTATTGCTATTTTAGGCGATGGACTGACAACCTGTCACTAAAGTGACACACAGTTATCTGATTGACCCTCAAACTATTGTCAGACGAGGTGTTAATATCCGTTTTACGGCCATTAACGCTCTGCCTACCCCGTAAGGGATATAGGCGTGATTTATGTATGTATGTATTTTGACACTGGGTCACCACCAAAGAGGTTATCAATAAACTGAGTGTGGCACAGAGGGCTATGGAAACGAAAATGATAGGAGTATACCTAATGGAACGAGTGACCAACAAGACCATAAGGAAACGGAGTAAGGCCACCGACGTCAGCTTAAAAATAGCGAAGCTGAAGTGGGAGTGGGCGGGTCATATAGCCAGAACATCTGAGTCGTGGTGCAAGAGACTACTGGCATGGAGACCCTGGAATCAGAAGCGACCTAGAAGAAGGCCACAGATGAGATGGAAAGATGACATCAAAAAGGTGGCGGATAACAACTGGACTCTTACTGTCTAATACAGAAGGAAGTGGAGAAGTTTGAAAGAGAAGATGGCTAGAAAGAAAGAAAGATTGACCTTGTGTGAACGTGCTATAAGATTACCTGTGCGTAATCTCCGTGGATGTCTGAATATGTACACTCCCGAGTGCGTGGTGGGGTAGCAACGAACTGCACGTGCCGTATAGTATTCTGTAAGTGTACCTGTGTGTAATCTCCGTGGATGTCTGAATATGTACGCTCCCGAGTCGGTGGTGGGGTAGCAACGAACTGCACGTGCCGTATAGTATTATGTAAGTGTACCTGTGTGTAATCTCCGTGGATGTCTGAATATGTACGTTCCCGGTCGGTGGTGGGGTAGCAACGAACTGCACGTGCCGTATAGTATTCTGTAAGTGTACCTGTGTGTAATCTCCGTGGATGTCTGAATATGTACGCTCCCGAGTGCGTGGTGGGGTAGTAACGAACTGCACGTGCCAAATAGTATTCTGTAAGTGTACCTGTGTGTAATCTCCGTGGATGTCTGAATATGTACGCTCCCGAGTCGGTGGTGGGGTAGCAACGAACTGCACGTGCCGTATAGTATTCTGTAAGTGTACCTGTGTGTAATCTCCGTGGATGTCTGAATATGTACGCTCCCGAGTCGGTGGTGGGGTAGCAACGAACTGCACGTGCCGTATAGTATTCTGTAAGTGTACCTGTGTGTAATCTCCGTGGATGTCTGAATATGTACGCTCCCGAGTCGGTGGTGGGGTAGCAACGAACTGCACGTGCCGTATAGTATTATGTAAGTGTACCTGTGTGTAATCTCCGTGGATGTCTGAATATGTACGTTCCCGGTCGGTGGTGGGGTAGCAACGAACTGCACGTGCCGTATAGTATTCTGTAAGTGTACCTGTGTGTAATCTCCGTGGATGTCTGAATATGTACGCTCCCGAGTCGGTGGTGGGGTAGCAACGAACTGCACGTGCCGTATAGTATTCTGTAAGTGTACCTGTGTGTAATCTCCGTGGATGTCTGAATATGTACGCTCCCGAGTCGGTGGTGGGGTAGCAACGAACTGCACGTGCCGTATAGTATTCTGTAAGTGTACCTGTGTGTAATCTCCGTGGAGGTCTGAATATGTACGCTCCCGAGTCGGTGGTGGGGTAGCAACGAACTGCACGTGCCGTATTCTGTAAGTGTACCTGTGTGTAATCTCCGTGGATGTCCTCTGGCGTAGAGTTGTTAGGTCTGAATATGTACGCTCCCGAGTCGGTGGTGGGGTAGAAGCCGAACTGCACGTTCTTTAGCGCCACCTCGTCATCGTTCGCTGATGACTTCAATGTTACTACCGCGCGTTGGAGCGGGTTGACGCGGATTTTTAGATGCTGGAAAATAAAATAGGGTCAAGTCAAACGCGGATATAAGGTTTTGTTAATAGTAATGTAGCAAAAAATAATAGATTTCAAACGTTTATTGCATAAATCAGTATACATAGATATAAGTAATACAATGTCACACAATGTGCGAACACAATATACCCGTATAATGACACCCTGTTAGGGCACAGCAACATTATGAGAGAGAGCCTTAAATAATTATATTTAAAAATCTTATAGCTAATGTAATACATAATAACAAATATTATGTATATTATATCTTTTAGATTGCACATAACAAAAACTATATTTAACAAACCCTCGAACATAATTAATAAAACAAATTTATTTTAATTTATCTTCCATGTATTCTTTTATCGTATAATAGCTTTTATTTATTAAGAACTGTTTGAGATTTTTTGTAAATTTATTGTAATTTGTTTCATTTTTTAGTTCAGCAGGTAGCTTATAATAATAGATATTACACATATTGCAAGTAAAAATTGGTTTGGTCCAAGTAGCACTAAGAGAGAATGAGATAGGCACCACACCAATACAAAACGATTTGTGGGCGAAGCGAGCCCGACTTTTTACGGTATAACTAGTGTGGAACAAGTCGCACTAAGGAAGATAAAGAGAGGCATCACATCAGCACAAAACTAATTGCGAGCCAAGCAAGCCTGACTTTTCACGTTATAACTGGTGTGGTGCAAGTAACGCTAAGGGACAGTGAGAGAGGCACCACACGAACATAAAACTATTGCGAGCAAAGCGAGCTTCACTTTTCACGATAAAACTAGTGTAAATTGAGCAATAAATACACGAGCAAACCAAAACGCGCTTGAAGTAAAAATAAAGCAAAATTATAACCAACTATAAAGTACAAACGTTGATAGACTACTTAAATAAATAATCACAGAAAATATCATCAAAATCTGTCACACATTTGTGCCTTTAATGTGAGATAGTGAAACGGATCTGGTTATACCTTGGGTTATACTTATAATATATGAGAAGCTAGAGAACAATACATGGTATACTTTTACTTTGGTATACTTTTTTTTAGAATAAATAAATATTCTGGACAATTTACTACCTGCGTCTGTGTTTCCAAAAGCATACAACCCTAATCTCTTCAAAGTAAGAGTGAACAGGCTTCTTCTGGGTGAGCTCGCTCCATCTTAGACTCTGTCTCTGTCCTATGACCTAGTCTAGAGTCAAGAGCAAACCCATCAATAATAAAAAAAAAAAAAAAAAAAAAAACAATTCACAAGATGGTATAACTTCAAACATCGCGCTCGTGTAGTTGGCTTGTTCGGCTCGTACTCACCTCGTTCTCAATGAGTAAGTCGTCGGGATACCGCGTGACCACGAGTGGGTCGTCACTCATCATTTGCTCGTTGGCTGCTTGCGAGAGGCTAAAGGGAAAATATATTAAATATAAATAAACATCCTTGACAATTCAGACAGTGTCTCCTAGCCCCAAACTAAGCATAGCGTGTATAGCTAATATTAAATACATACATTGAATACCAAATTTTAAAACACTTCCCGTGTTAGGTATACAATTTATGAAAACTTGCAAAATTTTCAAAATCCTGCCCGCGCTTAAAAACTTTGCAAGTTTTCAAAAAAAAAACATATTATACATAGAAAACATACATAAGTCAAGCCTATATCCCTTACGGGGTAGGCAGAGCGTTAACGGCCGTAAAACGGATATTAACACCACGTCTGAAAAAAGTTTGAGGGTCAATCAGATAACTGTATATCACTATAATGACAGGTTGTCAGCCCATCGTCTAAAATTGCAATACACATCTAAACCTCGAGTTCCTTAGTCCCCTCTTACGACACCCATGGGTAAGAAATGGGGTGATGCCATTCTAAGCAGGCATCACACGGCATTACATACAAAACACCCAGACTAAACCATATCTGAAAAAAAAACTTATATTTGTGTCATGTGGGCATCTAACCCACGACCCTCGGCTTAGCAGGCAGGGGTACTATCCGCTACGCCATCGGATATTACTTAACTTATTATTGTAATAAGTATTGGGCTCAGGATACTGAGGTCTTTGGTTCGATTCTCGAACGAACAAAGAAAGGATTTTTTTATGAATTTATCACTTTATGCGACTGTTTCCAGTTTGGTTAGGACTGGCTAAACCATCTGTAAAGAAAGATGGATGTTTTCGTCACGGCTTCTTAGTGCACGTTAAGCCCTAACGGTTGCTTTTCACATTAGTAGTAGACCACTATGACGTAGGCGGTTGAAAAACGTTGTCACCAGGGTTTATCGGGTCGCTCGTAGACTCTGTGTCCCACTGAATGAACGAATGACTTACCTCTCAGCCTCTTTAACCAGCAATTCGACTTGCTTCAAATCATCCAACGCCATATCAGTCTCATACACAATCCCATCACCAACTCTCTTGTCTCCACTCTCTTCCCCGACTCTTATCTTCTCTTCTAAAGGCTGTGCATCATTCTCCTTCCAAAAGTCTTCTGCCTTTATTTTCCTTATGTAGTAGGATTTGTATGAAAGAGGTTTTAAGTACGCTATAAATACTATTTCGTGTGTGGCCTCAGAGAATCTCGTGGGTATTTTGATGACTGCTTCGGGTATGTCTACGAGTTGGGATTTTATTTTATCGCCTGAAATAAAGTACAATATTCATACATCACGCTCAAAACATGGTCATTTATGCCACGTCTGGCAAAAGAGAATCCTGCCTGCGCTTGAAAACTTTGCAAGTTTTTAAAAACAAAAAGGAAGTAAAAAATATAAAAGAACTTGCAAATTTTATACCGCAGGCAGGATTCGAAACTGCGACTTTCGCTATCGAACCACACTAAAGTAAGATCACACACACATATTATGTTCGTAAGATGGTGGTCTTGTCATAACCACGGAAAATTAAGTAAAAAATTATAATAAAAGGATTTGAAGCCATTTTAAAATTAAAATGTGAATGTGCTTACTTACGTACCTACTTTGTAATAATAATAATAAAAATCAATCAAGTGCGTGTTGGACCCGCCCTATTATACCTTAGTAACTTTTATTACCCGATATGAGTAGGTACTTTCCGCAACAGCTATCGCGAGCAAAACGAGCTCGACTTTTCACACACGCTACAAGAGAGCGCGGAGCCTTAAGACTACTCGTTTCCGCCCGCCTATGTGTACAAGCCCGCTATTGTAAAACACAACGACACCGATACTTACTGCGAGCAAAGCAAGTTCGATTTTTCTCGCTGCTAGAGTATTTCGAGCGGAGCGAGTTAGACATTTTACGCTGCAAAAGGACGAAGAGCCTAAACATTACCCACTAGTGTGAATTCAAAATGCCACGTCGACAGTGCACAATATACAAGGGCGAGGAGCTTAAACACTATTTGCTAGGCACTTATAGCGAGCGAAGCGAGCATGATATTTGAGAGTACAAAGGAACTAGGAGTTTAATATATGACAGAAAATCCACAGGAATAAATGGAGCCCTGAACCCGCAGACAATTTTACAGAATGGACGAAATCACTAATTACTAAATATACGTAGTATAAAATGAAGTCGCTTCCCGTGTCCCTATGTATACTCCGTTCATTTAAGAATTACCTATAATGTAAACAAACTTTTTATGAATCTGACAGCTCGCGACTGTCAGTTACATACAAAGTTTGTTTACATTATAGGTAATTCTTAAATGAACGGAGTATATGTATGCTTAGATCTACATATAAAAGTTCGCAACGGATTTTGACGCGGTTTTTTATAGTAGATAGAGTGATTCAAGAGGAAGGTATTTATGTATAATTCATGCCGAGAATAGGTCTTTCCTGCGGGTGAAACCGCTGGGCGGGCCGCTAGTAAGAAAAATAAAAACGTGACTTCTTTCTAAGATAAAGCCTAGCCTATGACAATCGGGATAATGTAAGAAATTTTCCGATACAATTCCCATTCAAATCTGTTCAGTGGTTAGCCAGTTTCAGTCCTTTGAAGAATCGCACATAATTTATTTATTTTATTTTATTTATTCAAAAAAAAAATACATTTTACAGCATGCCAGCCGAAACCTGCACTATAAAACTAACTAGTTACATACACATTACAATCAAAATAACACAAAAACTAAATAAGATTAATTTACACATTTTCCGCATAAGAAAGACACATTCTATTGAGTTTTACAATGCGGTCTGCAAACAAGTCTGTTAATATACATACATACACATATCACGCCTATAATCCCTTGCGGGGTAGGCAGAGCGTAAACAACCGCAAAAAACGGACATTTACGCCACGTCCGACAAACATTTGAGGGTCATTCGGAAAACTGTGCATCGCCATAGTGACAGGTTGTTGACCTAAAATTGCAATACACACCCTCGAGTCCCTTAGTCGCCTCTAACGACTCCCACGGGAAAGATGATGGGGGCTATTCTAAGCCGGCATCACACGGCTATATACATACATGTATACATGAACTCTAAGAACATTACACTCCATTTTTGGTTGGGCAGTCGTGTAATAAAGAGTTCTTTGTTTTTTATTAATGATGGGTTTGCTCTTGACTCTAGTCAGGGTCATAGGACAGAGACAGAATTCTTACCATTCGGAGCGTAAACTTCGTAGTTTCCGTCAAGTACCGGTACCCTGACCGGCTCGTTTCTTTCCCAAGCGAGATGGTTGTAAACTGTCACCTAGAAAAATAACACGAGTTGTAGAATATGCTATACAGGGTGTAAGGCAGAGTTGGGCAAAATGTAATCAGATTAATGATTAATGATTACGATTACTTTTGTAATCTGAGACATTGCACGATTACTGATTGAAAAAAGTAATATGTAATCATGATTACAGATTAATAAATTAAATCATTAGTTAAATCTCAATATGATTAAAGATTATTAATCATTAATCGTAATCTAGATTACATGATTATGATTACTCGAGTGGGACCTTAAAATATAAATACAATATTTGTTTTATAATTAAACTTTGTAGTCGTTAATCAAACATATTAATCATGTTTTTATTCAACAAAACTAAGATTGACTACTGATATTTAGCAAAGATTATTTTTACACTGCTTACTTGGTTTTTGACGTTTGACTCTTTGCCTACATATATAATGCCAGGTGCAGGGTTTTGGAGTATTCACTTTTGTACGTCGGAATTCAATAGTCAAAATAATTATTAATCATGTAATTTTGATTAAAAACTACTGTAGTCATGATTAACGATTACATGTAATCATGATTAATTGTAGTTAGGATTAAAAAAAATCATGATTGAAAGTAATCATGATTGAAAGTAATCATGATTACTTTCAATCAGATTATTAATCTGATTACAAAAGTAATCGATTACGCCCATCTCTGGTGTAAGGGATTCAGACAGGGTGCATTCAAACCATGAAACTGTACAACTTTCCATAAATAAATATTTCAGGATACGTAAAATATATACATACATACACATATCACGCCTATAATCCCTTGCGGGGTAGGCAGAGCGTAAACGGCCGCAAAAACCGGAAATTTACGTCTGACAAATATTTGAGGGTCATTCGGAAAATTGTGTATTGCCATAGTGACAGGTGGTCAGCCTATCGCCTAAAATTGCAATACGGTGTGTATTGCAATATTTACATTACACACCCTCAAGTCCCTTAGTCGCCTCTTACGACTCCTACGGGAAAGAAATGGGGTGATACTATTCTAAGCTGACATCACTCGGTAATAGCTTCCCATAAATAAATATTTCAGGAAACGTAAAAAAATACTTCTCCAAGTAAATGCAGTCAGGTGATTGTGATTTTGATATGTTCCTAGGGGAAAGTTGTTCAGTTTCAGGGTCTGTATGCACCCTATCAGTATTCGGAGGGCTGTCCCTTACACCCCGTTTGTAGATGCTAGAGATGCACCGACTAGTCGGGAATGTCAAATAGTCGGGCATTTTAATAGTCGGCGGCTAGTCGGCAGATAGAGCCGATAAGTCAGCCAAAACCATAGCAGGTGTAGTCTAGTAGACACTTGTCATTTTGAGTTTTGCAGTTACAGTAACAAAAGAATGAACTTCAATTACAAGCTATGAAAATTTTCAATTAACTCAGGTTCATAAATTAAGTTTTTTATCTTTGAAACACCTAATTTATTATTTATTATTTTTGAATGCAATGCTAATATTCCTGAGTGAATCTTGTTTTAATTAGGCAATAAATTACAATAAAGCATTCTATAGCTTTGCGAGAACATTCTTCACCAATCTTTGTGAATCTCCACAATTTGTGTGGTACTTTCCACAATTTGTGTGGTACTTTCCACAATTTGTTTGGTACTTTCCACAATTGGTGTGGTACTTTCCACAATTTGTTTGGTACTTTACACAATTTGTTTGGGACTTTACACAATTTGTTTGGGACTTTCCACAATTTGTGTAAGCCTTTCCAGAATTAGTGTGGTACTTTCCACAATTTGTGTGGGACTTTCCAGAATTTGCCTCTCGTCCTGTTGGCCCCGTAAGCCGTGTCCCCGTTCACGGGGACAGCGGTAATTTAATAAAAAATTTGAAAATTAGTCCCGTTGTCCCCGTTAGCCGTGTCTCCGTGAACGGGGACAGCGGTACTTTAATAAAAAATTAAAAATTCGTCCCACTGTCCCCGTTAGCCTTGTCCCCTTGAACGGGGACAGCGGTACTTTAATTAAAAAAAATAAAATTAGTCCCGCTGTCCCCGTTAGCCGTGTCCCCTTGAATGGGGACAGCGGTACTTTAATAAAAAAATGAAAATTAGTCCCTTTATCCCCAATGCCATAGTGACTTTCAAAAAATATACTACCTATTAATGTGTTATTTTACTAATAGTTGTGGGTATAAATGTATACGCTCCTTACATCAAATATGTTTTATTAACAATTTTGCATCAATTACCAGGTAGGTATAGTCAATGCAAAATTTTACTAATTTTTTGCCGATTTCCATAATACTAATAATATAATACTAAATATTTTTTCCTTAACTTCCGGTCCGCTTTTGCGACCGATTCAAGAATATAGATTCTTAGATTTGCTTAAAATAAGAATTCCTTAAGGCTTTACGATACGTGAAATGTAGTTTTTCAAGTCAAATTGTTTAAGAAATAAAGAATTTAATCCATAAAGAATCAATATGGCATTAAAATTAAGGATTCAAACAACAATTTCAGTTGAACAGAATAACATTTTTGTTTACCCCATTGTAGAAAAATTGTCCCAAAGTGAACCTATTTTTCGCCATATTTTGCAAATTCTCTCGGAAACGGCTTATTTAATCTAGTTTATTCTAACCGAAAAAAAAGGTCTTAAAAATATCAACATTTTGAGTTGAGAGTTTTATTTTTATCGCGCATTATACGCGTGAAAATTATACTTTTCTCCTAAAAATCGGGCGCGAGCGCTCCCCCCCCACCCTCTGTAATCTAATCACACGTGATGATAATGACACGTGAAATCTTGACGTCCCATTGTCCCCTTGGTGGTACCTGCGTAATGGGGACAACGGTACAGAAAAATATTGACGTTCCGTTGTCCCCTTGGCGGTATCTGCGTAATGGGGACAACGGTACAGAAATATAATAACGTCCCGTTGTCCCCGTAAAGGGGACATGGCCAACGGGGACAACAGTACTAAACGAGAATTTGTGTGGGACTTTCCAGAATTTGTTTGGGACTTTCCATAATTTGTGTGGGACTTTCCAGAATTTGAGTGGTATTTTCCACAACTTGTGTGGGACTTTCCACAATTTGTGTGGTACTTTCCACAATTTGTGTGGGACTTTCCAGAATTGGTGTGGTTCTTTCCACAATTTATGTGGTACTTTCCACAATTTGTGTGGGACTTTCTTCAATTTGTGTGGGTCTTTCCACAATTTGTGTGGGACTTTCCACAATTTGTGTGGGACTTTCCATAATTTGTGTGAGACATTCCATACTTTTGTGTAGAACGGGGTAAAAGGGGAGGCTAGGTCCAACATATTTTTCCATAAAAACTATGGGTCGAAAACTAGTCTGGTATCATAATTTATTACATTAAAGTACCTTTGATTGTACTTTCCCGTGTGTATCTTATGAGACGATTAAGAGACTCGAGGGTTAAATGTACATATATTGAAATTTTAGGCTATGGACTGACAACTTGTCACTATAGTGATACAAAATTTTCTGAATGATTCCAAACATTTGTCAGACGTGGCGTAAATGTCCATTTTACGCTCTGCCTATCCCGCAAGGGTTACAGGCGTGATATATGTATGTTCTATGGAAGAATATGCTTTAAATAGCCTCTAACCCCCTTCAATGAATGTATCGAATTCTCATTGCACATAAAACGATAGCAAAATGTCTTTATTTAAATATCCTTTATTACACAAAATTAATAAAAGTTTTACACTAAAATTAGTAGCAAAAGCGAGCTTATCTCTTCCAGCCAACCCATTTGTTGTCAGAAAATTCATATCTTATTGGGTAAGTAGGCAAACAACAAACGAAAATAGAATAACAATTAAAATTTTAATCTTCAAAATGGGGCTTTTCTCTTAATAGAACAATTTGTTTTATTTTCACGATCGTACATTAATTATTCTTTTAATAATCTTTATGTAGGTATATTTCATGGTTTATCAATATAATATGTGAACTACTTTTAAATCAAAAACTATTATATTGTTAATGCACAATAAAGAATATGTAATAATGTATTTACTGGTTTTTTCTACTTACTACAAACTGTTCGCTTTTCTCTGAAACATCACAACTGGACTCGTTAAGGCGACATCGCTCGTAGGTAAATATTGGTTGCTTGGTCGCGTCGCCTTGCATGTATTTGCTGAAATAAATATAAAATTTAGTATTTCCGCTTAAATGGCATATAGAAGAATTAACAAGCCGAAATGAGGTTGGTACTTGACTGAGTAATTAATAAAACACAAAAGTTTATGCTTAAAACCATAAATACTAAAGTTTTCATTTTAAGGCGAGTGTAGCCGTCAATGACCTCGACAGTGGCGCCACATCACAAAAAATAAATTTTCTCTTTATACAGACAATCTATCAGAATATCCGTTGCCCAAGTGTTTAGTATTATCTTTAAGTAAAATTAGAACCTGCAAACTCAACGATTCTGTTGCCACACAAACTGCGCAACACAGCCCCTAGTCGTACGTAAGACTAGGTCCTCTGTGTTGTGGACTCTCCTTCGGCGTAATGCCACATAATTTACTGACAACTTTTACATAACCTACAAAACTGACCTTACTTAAATGGCAAAATACGACTCTATAAAAGAGTTATGGCGCCAGTGTATTAGATGAACACTTTATTGCTTACAACATACACAACAGAAACAAAACAATACAGAAAACTTCAGACTAAAAGTGGCCTTATCGCTTCCAGGCAACCTTTACATAGAAATAGAGATAACAATAAAAATATTTGTAAGTAGTAAATATTAATAATAATAAAATAACTTACTTGAAGGCTTGTCTGGGTATAATAAGTGCGTCTTCAATGGCATCGTTCAATATCCTCTCGTAATCGTGGGCCACGTGTTGCTGCTCGGTGCCTGTGATTGCGTCGTGATGCTGCATTATACCTTCAGATAGAGAAGGTTTCATTTAATGACCACAATATGCACATATATAATTACATACATACACATATCACGCCTATAATCCCTTGTGGGGTAGGCAGAAGCGTAAACAGCCGCTAAAAACGGACATTTACGCCACGTCTGACAAATATTTGAGGGTAATTCGGAAAAGTGTATCGCCATAGTGACAGTTTGTCAGCCCATCGCCTAAAATTGCAATTCACATCCTCGAGTCCCTTAGTCGCCTCTTACGACTGCCAAGGGAAAGAAATGGGGTGATGCTATTCTAAGCCGGCTTCACACGGCTTAAGGCAATTTATATCGATCAGTCGCAAGAGACTCGGCTTAAAACAAACTACGGAGCTTACCCACTGCCGCCTTGAGTTCGTTCAAAACAAACATGTTGTGTTTTTCCAAGTCGGCTAGCACTTGCATTTGTTTCGCCATCTGAAAATATTAAGTTAGTTTATATGAAACAAACATCAAAATAAGTGAAAACTAGAGTAAAATACAAAATTTTTAACTATTGCGGTTGTTTACACTGTTTGTATCTTCGTCGCCAAAATTATCCTGTTTGTGGATAATTATAAATTAAAACACGAAATATCATGAGAACGCTTCAATGTTCGGCTACAAACTGAAGTACATGCAAATACCCTCACATACGTTTTCAAGTACCTATAGATAATACAAATTTTTAACATCCATAAGAACATTAATTTAGTTTCTGTAAAGTTGGAGAAAGATAGGTCCTTGGCATTCATGGACGTACAACTAACACATAATTGAAAACAAGAAATAAATAAAAAACAAAACATAATTTGTACGGAACTTACCATAATTTGGGCAGAACTTCCCAAAACTGATACTGAAATTTCCATAATTCATGCTAAAACCACCATAATTTGAGCGCAAAGTTACCATAATCGTCTGAAAAATAGCATTTCTCTGCGAAACGAGTAATTTTGTTATTATTTATTTACCTGAAGGTATCTGTTGGTCTCCCTCTCGAAGTATTTAGTGGTGGGGCGGGAGGTGTAGTACCCGGTCCAGTAGTTCTTAGGTTCACTTGCGTATGGGAAGAAGTCGTCTTGCTTCGTCGGTAGGGTTGGACTGGGAGCAAATTGAAGAGGCGATCAATACGACCCGTATTCAATAATAAAACTTATTCTTATATAATATACTTTATTGCAAAAATACACAGAAAAATAAATATAATTTTTTTGTCGCAAAGGCAAGCTTATCACTTAAGAAGAGATCTCTTCCAGCCAACCCATGTCTTGTGAGAGAATTTAAACTTTTGGGACAAATAGGCAATACGAAAATAATAATTCTTATCTAGCCGTCAGGATCCCACTGCTGGGCAAAGGCCTCCCTTCCCCTCATATATCCCCTTCTACAACTGTTCGCGATCCTGTGTCTCCGTATACCAATCTTTGGAAAACCCATCCAGTTCGTCTCGCCATCTGCGTCTGGGCCTCCCGCGACGACGTCTGTCGGCTCTTGGCTCCCAATTTGTGGCGATTTTAGCCCATAGTCAGGCATGCGGCAGACATGACCAGCCTAATCCAACTTAAGCTTAGCGGCTGTATAGGCTACATCGGCAATTTTCTTTTTAAAGAGACAACAAAATAACATTACTGTAGGGCACTAGGCCAAGCTTGTATCGCGGCAGCCTACACGACCCTTACCAATATAACTTAATTAATTAATTTTCACATAACTGGAAATATTGTTATTTGACATATACTTTTATGTACGTATATTATTGTATTTTGACATGTGTTTTATATTAATTTTGTTGTAAAAGCTGTTGCAATTTGGTAGATACTATGAAACTGTCTCTGTTCTATAACCTAGACTAGAGTGAAGAGCAAACATATCATTAATAAAAAATAAAACTTGTAGTTATTTTCTTGAGGCGTTTAAGCAAGTGTGCAAATTTTTAGAAGTTTATTCATGTAATTTTAATTGATTACCTACTTTTAATCGCCCGTGAGGTTGCTGCTTAGAATAGCGTCACCCCAATTCAACTCGTGGGTGCCATAAAAAGCGACTAAGGGATAATCATCCATGGAATGTGCAGCAGAATACAACATCTTACACTGCGCTCGCCAATCCGCCTGCCAACCGTGGTGAGTATAGCAATACCCCCCAAATAGGTGGAGGTCTCTGTCCAGCAGTGGACTGTTGTGTTGTGGCTGTTAATGTATGTAATATAATGTATCAAGATTAACTATTAGATTAACGACGGCCGATGTGGCACAGTGGTAGTGCGATTGCCTGTGACGCAAGGGTTTCGGGTTCGATTCTCGGTGGGACAGTCACAAAGTTCATATTTATCACTTTAACCCAACCATGTTAGAGGCCTACTACTAGTAGTAGGCGGTTGAAAAACGCTGACACCAGGGTTCATCGGGTCTTTAGACGACTCGGTGCCCCACACGAAAAGAGAGAGAACTATGAAATGTGGGCCAAGACGAACTTACTTGGAATCTTTGACAGCTTTCAAGTAGCATTGAGGAGTCGAGTAGAACAGATGCACCTTCAGACCTTCTTTACCAGCTTTCATATTTGTGTATCTGTAAATATATTTGTGTGTAAACAAACTAATGTGTAACGTCACTAGAAGAGAAAAATGGCTACTTTTTTTAAGGCGAGTGTAGCCGTCAACGATCTCGACAGTGGCGCCACGCCACAAGAAATAAGTTTTCTCATTATACAAAAGATCTATCAGAATATCCGTTGTCCAAGTTTTTAGTATTATCCTAGAACCTGCAAACTCAATGGAATAATAGCTGCAATTAAAATTAAGGAAAAAAGTACCTAAAAACGGCCACTTCTGGTATTAATTGCCATTTAATTAGAGCTAATATTTCATTGAGTTTGCATTTCCTAATTATACTTAAGGATAATACTAAAAACTTGGGCAACTGATATTCTGATAGATAATTTGTACAATGAGAAAATGTATTTTTTGTGAAGTGGCGCCACTGTCGAGGTCGTTCACGAGAACACTCGCCTCAAGGTAAAAAGCACAAAACAGGAAATCATTATTTTGATTTTCTTGCAAAGTCGAAGTCAAAAAAATACTTATTTGCTCGGATACATGGTTTATAAAAGGTATTAAATGGTACATTGCATCTCGTGATCCACTTTTTACAGCGTGCAAATTATAAAATTATTTGATTACTTGATGCATATCAAATAAAAAATCAACAGAAAATTGCAGAAAAATCAGCATAATTATTATACAGATTGTCCCCGTTTTAAGTGATCCAAAAGAGTTTTTTTATAAAATACGTACCACGATCAGAAAATTCTGGTGGCAGTAATGTGTACTAAAGTGCTCGTGCACATTATCCCGTAAAGTTGCCTAATGCCCTCAATTTCACAGACACACACATTCACCAAAGCCAGGCACCCAAATTGTTTTTTTTATATATATTTTTATTCTTTATTTTAGTTGTAAGCTGAATACATACATACAAACAGTTGTACATATTGAAAAATGAGTGTATTTTGAGACTGAAAGTAAAAATCCATAGAGGGTGAGAGCTGGTGATTTGTAACACAGGTCCCTCCTAGTACGAACTCCAGTCTCTCACAAAGTTACATTAAGTTTCACATACTGAAAATTGTTAAGTATAAGTTTAAACTATGTAACATTGTGTTGAGAGAAATCAAGCTTTTTATTATTATTATTTTATTATTTAGGATACAAATTCTCTTAACTTATTTTTTTTATTAGGTATTATATTTATAACTTAAATAAAATAGGTTTAGAAAAGGATAGGAGATATCTAAGTCCTGTCATGTTTATAAATGTCAATGGGATCTTCGCAGTTTCTAGTCAATTTAGTCGCCTTTTTTTCATCGTCGCCTTATATTGGCAGACTAAAATTCTGCTATCCTTTTCTAAACCTATTTGACGAAAAGTGACAGCACTAACTAATAAGGTAAGTAAAGGAGAATATATATCCCGAATTGAGGACTATAAGTAATGACGAGACTTAGATCTACTTTCTTCCTCTAAACCTATTTGATGGAAAGTGACAGCACTAATTTAAGGTAAGTTAAGAGAATTGTTATCCTGGGTTGAGAGCATTAGGGAACTTTACGAGATAATGTGCACGTGCACTTTAGTACAAATTACTTTCACCAGAATTTTCTGATAGTGGCGCGTATTTTAGAAAAAACCTTATCATCTGCAATTGTAAAAAAATATTTGCGATAAAAAAACATAACTTTTTCTCACAAATTGGTAGCCAGTAATGCACACGATCTCTTGGACCAATTAAAACGGGGCAACCTGTATGCAAATTAGAGATGCACCGACTTGCCGACTAATCGGCGTAAAATTATCCGACTAGTCGCCGACAACAAAAATGGCCGAGCTGAGCTGATCATAAATTTTTAATTTTGTGACGATTGATAAAGGAAATCACGTTTTTGCTCGCTTTTAGTGCCAACGCTCCGCCCGCGGCGATTCGACGCGTCTTGACATTTTATCCATCTGAATTGAGAAGGCGCATCGTGCCTAAGTAGCTATTCACGGCAAGGTGTTGTCGTGTTCGGACGGGTCGCGCACCTGCCGCGTGTTAGCGGCCCGCGTTACGCAGCGCTGCTACCTATAGTATTTTGCCGTTTCTAGCCAGCGCGCGGCCGGCCCGAAGCAGCCTTGGCTCTTAGATTTTATAGTAATTAAAACAGTTGTGGTTTCATTTAGAACATAATTAAGTATTACTCGTTAAAATAAGCAAATAATTAACCTTCAATCTATTCGGCTATTCAGCCGACTAGTCGCCGACTATAAAAATTAACGACTAGTCTAGAAACTGTCGGTGCATCTCTATTGTTAACAAAATATACTAACCACACACACAATAATGCCCATAAAGTTGCACAAGCTTATTAACAGGCCCCCAAGCATAGTTTGAAATGATAGAAACATGCATGTAGATTGCTACAAGTGAATATTATGTATTGTACTTGTTAAAGTACCACCGTTCCAATGAGTTGTATTTGACAGCTGTCATACATACATACATACACATATCACGCCTATAATCCCTTGCGGGGTAGGCAGAGCGTAAACAGCCGCAAAAAACGGCCATTTACACCACGTCTGACAAATTTTTGAGGGTTATTCGGAATATTGTGTATCGCTATAGTGACAGGTTGTCAGCCTATCGCCTAAAATTGCAATACACACCCTCGAGTCCTTTAGTCGCCTTTTACGACTCCCACGGGAAAGATATGGAATGATGCTATTCTAAGCCGGCATCACACGGCAAGCACAGCTGTCAGATTCGTGATAATACCATTGCAGAGGGTCCATTTTCCTTTGTTAGGGTTCCGTACCCAAAGGGTAATAACGGAAACCCTATTACTGAGGCTGGGCTGTCCGTCTGTCCGTCCGTCTGTCCTACAGTTGCGAGGCTGTATCTCCTGAACCGTTCTACCTAGACAGTTGTTAACAGCTCTTTTAGTATGGAAATGACAGCTGTCAAATACGACTTACTGGAACGGCGGTACTTTAGATAATCTTGTCATAGTAAAGTGAATAACACTACAGATTATTATGAGTGGGATTGAAGATAAAGTCAGAAAAAAAGAGATGCGCTAAAAATAACATATTGCATCCGATGATAAATAAAAAAAAAACAATCCAATTTTTGTTGCCGTGTGATGCCGGCTTAGAATAGGATCACCCCATTTCTTTCCCGTGGGAGTCGTAAGAGGCGACTAAGGGACTCGAGGGTGTGTATTGCTATTTTAGGCGATGGGCTGACAACCTGTCACTATGGCGATACACAGTTTTCCGAATGACCCTCAAATATATGTCAGACGTGGCGTAACATCCGGTTTACGCTCTGCCTAGGGATTAAAAGCGTGATATGTGTGTGTGTGTGTGTGTTAAGTGCCACCACAATGTGAACTCACACGATAAGTTTGTCTAAGTTGTCAAACCACACGGTCGCATCTTGGTAGTTGAAGTCGTCACCCATTGTCACCAGTATATTGTTGGAGTTGTACGCTTTTGTCATGTTGCCAACGATGGCTAGGAAGTCTGATACCTTCGGACAATAAACATTCTGCATTACGAAGAGTTTGAGAAACGTGTTTGCCCGAGTTCTAAAAAATAAAAGGGTCTTACGCAATTCATCGAGAACTTCTTTTGTTCACCGTTTCCTTAGAGGTTGTCTACAAATCACATACTAAAAGGGCGTTACGTCCATAGGTACTACGAGAAGGGCAAAAAAGTGTAAATACCGGGTGGCCCGAATAGTGACATCCAAAGACAAAACTTGAATGCCTTATACTGAGGGGTATCCGAATTACCCCCATGTATATTCCGCGATTTTTTGTAACTTCCGAGTGAGTTATTCAACATTTAAAGTTGTATGAGGAAAATTTTACTGGGAGGCTATTTTTCTTTTTTTGTATGCTTCAAATTACAAATCATAAAGATTATGCCATAGAAATAACCGCTCGAAAAGCCCTTTAACGGAAATTAAGAAAAGAAGGAAAAAAGCCGGTGAGTCGAAATTTCGCCATACAACTTTAAAAGTTGAATAACTCGGAAACTACAAAAAATCGCGGAACATACATGGGGGTGATTCGGATACCCCTTAGTATAAGGCATTCAGATTTTGTCTTTGGACGTGACTATACGGGCCACCATGTATAGTAAGTAAGTGAGTAAGTAAAAAAACTCTTTATTGCACAAATAAAAATATCAAGAAAATTCATAGCTAACATGCGCAAAGGCGGCCTTATCGCTACAAGCGATCTCTTCCAGACAACCTTTGGGTGGATGAGAAAGTATTGAAAAACAGAGCAGTACGAGAGTAATCACAATAGAAAAGGTAACTCTAGCGTTACGTTATTTGTAGACGACCCCTTACAGACGCATGGAACGATTTAAAAAAACAGTTCGAAAGGATTTGTTCCATAGGTGACCCGTTTAGATCAGGATATAATAGAAATTTTGAGAAACCGAGGAAACTCTTCAAACTATAGCCACAGTACAAGTCTGTATCATATTTCTCAATGCAGTTAAGAAAAAGGTATCAGAATTCCTTAATACTTACGTAAACTAATTCATTCACCAACCAAATTTCGTTAAAATAAACTTAAAATGAGGCATTTCAGTTTCCCGTTTTAGTATATACTTTAAAAAGCATTCAACTATTTTACTTATTTTAGTACATAAAGAATCAAAGTAAAACGAAGTATGCAAAAATTACCATTCCATGCCAAATACATAAATAAGTACTTATATAGGGTGAAATTTTACTAGTGAGCGATAGCGAAAACTCAAGACGGGTTGGAGATAGATAACAAACAAATTTTCCCAAGGAACATAGGTCGAAGTATGAAATGAAATATCGGGTCTCCCATACAAAATTACCGATGAGCTGATTTAGGTTACTATGGAAGCTCAAAATATTTTTGGCATATTTCGCCCTATGGGGAAAGTTGTTTCTTATCGTATTAGTAGATACCCACATGCAGTACCTATATAAGCATACTATAGACTCACGTTATAAGTTTGTCTAGATTGTCGAACCAGATAAGCGCGTCCTGATAATTAAAGTCGCCGCCCATTGTCAGCAGTATATTGTTAGACGCGTACGATTTCGACATTTTCTGCACGACACCGAGAAACTCGGCTACCTTCAGACAAATCAAATAAAAAATTTAAAAACGGTGTAAATATTTCAAGGGGTAAACAAGCCCATGAAACTATACAACTTTCTCCAAGAAACACAGGTGGAAATAGGAAAAAAAATTGGACACCCATACAAAATATTCAAGCCGACCGGGTCAATTTGCATGGATAGTCAATTTTTCTTTTCATAACAACCTATTTGCTTGGAAAAATTGATAAGTTTCATGGGCTGATTCAGTTCACAACTAAATAACATTTTTACTTATTTATTGAATCATAGGTGTAAGTGTAGCTAGGTTTCGGCATAGTCTTCCGTGGTTAATTTGGTGCTTTATGTCAAGATCTTTAAGTCGTTCCACACTCTTAAGAATAATGGCGCCACTCAGGTCTGAGACAGGCACGACTCTCCCAGGTTCTAGTTAATATAAATTATAAGCTACGAGATTGCGTTTGATCACGTCCTTATAGCATCGGTATTGTCCGTCTATCGACATAGCATGTACAGTCGCTCATATAACATAAGGTAACAGGCATTATAAGTGGTATTAAACGAACACTACGGGTGTGCCTTGTATGAAAGAGGTTAACTATTTCGCGCCTTGGCACAGCAGGTCTGTGGTGTAATGGTCTAACTGCTCGGTCGTAACCACAAGCAAGGCCACGTTCGAGGTTCGATCCTCGGGTTGTGATAGCGTTTGTTTTTCATTTTTGTGTATTATTTTGAATTATTTTTTGTTGCATCATGTTTTTGTCGGTAGCTGGTGACTCCAGGAATATAAAATA
Organism: Tuta absoluta; assembly: GCA_027580185.1. Classification (NCBI taxonomy): domain Eukaryota; kingdom Metazoa; phylum Arthropoda; class Insecta; order Lepidoptera; family Gelechiidae; genus Tuta; species Tuta absoluta. Next base: position 5,734,476 of record JAQAHW010000030.1, read on the forward strand.
TAGGCGTAAGTATATTTTAACTACAATAAGAAACCTTTGTATGCTTTTTTTCAAATCATGAGGTGTTAACTAAGTAATGATAGTAAAAAAATAATTTGTATGAAAGTAGCGACATCTGGTGATCAGTAGTAATAACACGATGTTCTCTCATCGCCAAGCGTCTGAGGGGGAGTTATACCTGAGCTGATGGTATAGATGTTTCTAACGTATTAACGGGCAGTATAGGTTGACCTGCCTATACCTAAAAATATCGCCAAAAAATTAAAAATATGTAATACCTGTTTTTATATTTATTGCTAGGCAGGTTTTTATACTTATTTATTGGTAATCTTATTTATTCATTACGATATCATATTTAAAAACATTATACATATACAAATTATAATAGAAAGAAATAAAAGTGAACAATAAATTGAAAAATATTTATTTATTTACAACGATTGTTTACAGCATCATATAGGTGTTATGCTTAGTAACAATATAGGTGGGTTCTATCTATCTATCTTATTATTAGACAGGTTTTAAACAACGACTTAAATAACTTAGTTTACAACTACTTCCTTTGTTTAGCTAGCACACAGTGAATAAACATGTATAGTTAAATACAATAACATCACTTTGGCGCTTATTTAAGAATGAGTTGCACAGCTATTATAATTTTGTCACACATCTCAGGGTAAAGAAATGTTCCAGAAGGAACCTAAAGACCAACCAAAATGAAACTACTGATGTATAAAAACTAATTCATTCATATATAATGCACGCTCAAATACAAATAAAAGCTTATTTCTTTTTAAGTATAAACAGAGTATCTCGTGTATTTTTAGTGCATCAAATTATGTTTGAGCGTTTGTCTTGGCTTCACTCCGGTTATTTGTAGGGTTCCCTCTGATAATGTGGTCTGTAAAATTACAAAAATACTCCCGGGCAAGGTGTTTTCTATCCTGACGATATATATTAGACAAGGCGATTTTTTTTTGCCTGTTTGTATGTTTTGAACCCTTTTGCATGCAAATCTTTGAGCACGGTTTGTACAGATATACCATGTGCAATTACTGTTTCCTTTGTTGATGCAAATGGATTCGCAGTGTGCATTGCAATTACATCCCGATGGCGGCGTGCAGACTGAGGAGCGAACAACTTGGGGGCAAAACCAGGCTTAATACGTTGAACATCTCCAGTGTCACCATGACGCTGAATTTACAATCTTACGGCTTTTCTCTGCAAATAAATAAATCTTAAATTAGAAGAATGATCCTACAAAGTTATCTTCCTACCATTTAACATTTATTGAAACCTAATATTAAAATACTTTGTAGGTTACTATTAAAATAAGGATTTAATAACGTAACACAATATTTTACTTACCGAAATTTTAATTTACGAGCGATTGCACTCATTGACATTTGCTGTTCATATAACACCACAATTTCAGCCTTCATCAAAACTGATAAATTATGCATTATGATAAAAATTGTTAAAGTTCTGTTAGAACTCAAAAAACACTGTTGTCGCTTCCAAAGTAGACGATCAATAGTAAAGAAACGAATTGGTTATTTATAAGTAATTTTTATTGCCTACCTGCAATTTTATACCAGATTCAACCATTTCTGATCTGACTATCTATGACGCGCCATGTTATTGATAAGCTTGTAGCAACCAGTTAAAAATTTAATCGTTCTACGTAATTAGCATCTGGTCTAGGGGTTTCGCTGTTGGACACAACGCAGCAAAGCCACGGTTCGAATCTCATCCCGCGCCAGAGTGGTTATATGTCATATTTTTATGTTAAAATTTTAGTTCTTAAGTGAATGATTGCGAGTTCGATTATACTTCGTATTTGGCTTGCGAAAAAGTTTCCAGCGAGTAATTTAAACAGGTTTAAGTGACGTATGCAACGCTAGTAGATTAGACGCTCAGTGCTGCCACCAAGTTTTAATATTGGCAAAGAGTTTGATGTGGTGGTATGTGGTTGTAATTTTATAGTTACTGTCGCTGGTGGTGCCATCTTCGTGTTGAATAGAGAACAAATTCCTTCGATACTTCGCATATGCATGCCTGTTACCTTAAGTGGTATGAGAGACTGTACGTGAATCGCCCTATATTTCAAAGCGTGTATGTGTATGCAAGTGAACAATTGCATGTATGTGAAAATTCGTACATGTACCAAAGCGTGCATGTGCATATAAAATAAAGTGCACATGAAATTGCGTGTGGTTTAATACTATGCATACATGTGAAAAACGTGCACGCATTTTAAAAATTGCACGTGAAAAATGTGCTCACGTGCTCGTGAAATCACATGCTCACTCACTGTTTATGTGTGTCTAGATTGCTGAACCACATATAAGCGTCTTGGTAATGGAAATCCTCGCCCATCGTTATAAGGATGTTGTTGGTGGCGTAGGATCGCGAGATGTTCGCGCTGATCTCGAGGAATTCTGATACCTTTGGAGGAATAAATGTCCTCGTATATAAGACCCTATTAAATTTAGTGCAAATATTTTATGAGTAAGGTCTTCTCGTAAAACTGAATAAACTTTCCCATTATAAATAAATCAAAACAGGAACTTGGTCCTCCCATACAAAGAGACGCATTTTGTAACATTTTAAACGTGAGGGCAATTATTTTTTTATATTTTTACCTATGCTTATTGGAGAAAGTTGTTCGTTTTTACGAGTAGAACACATTCTAAACATATTTTCAATGAATTTTATAGTAACTTGTAAAGTAAAGTGTACAAGAAATTGCGTGTGCTTTAAATACTATATATACATGTGAAAAACATGCACGCATTTTAAAAATTGCACGTGAAATACCGTGCTCGTGAAAATGCGTGCTCACTCAGTGTATAAGTGTGTCTAAATTGCTGAACCACGTATAAGGCTGTTGGTGGTGGCGTATGATCGCGAGATGTTGGAGCTGATTTTGAGGAATTCTGATACCTTTAGAGGAATAAATGTCCTCTTATATAAGGTGAATAGTTTATAAAGTTTCCACCTTCTTGCTGGGCGAAGCCTTCACTCTTCTCATTCGTACTCATTCATAACGCAAGTTTAAAACGGTATTTTGTATGAGTCATTTTCAACAACTGCATATTTTTGTCAATTTCGGTGGATTTTTTAATTTTCTGTTTTTTTGATGTTTTTTGTAGCTGTATAGCAAAAGATACTCATTTTGAATATAATATATTAACAGGGTAATATGTGACAATAGTATTTAGTGAGTTATTTGGGTCACCGAAATTGCCTTGTCACCGAAATTGAATTCATGCCACCGAAATTGGGTTTGTGCCACCGAAGTTGCAATTGTGCCTCAGATCCTCCAATGCTGAAACCTGATGGATCGCTGGCTCACTCTGCGAAAGCAAATTTTGTTTGCGTCCCTGTTTGCAAGCAACTCACGTCTGGACGGTGGCACCAAGCAACCACCTACTGTACCTCGTTGCGATTCTTCGATGTCGGAGATCGCAGTACACACTAAAGAGATTCGAAAAGTATTGTGCAGTCTAGACGTGAACAAAGCCAGCGGACCTGATGGCATACCAGCGAAAGTGTTAAGACTTTGTGCGCCTGAACTGTCTCCTGTGCTGACACGCTTGTTCCGCCTCTCTCTTAAAGAAAGAACGGTGCCGGCCTGGAAAGGGCGGCACCGGCCTGAAGTTCCCAAAAAGGGCGACCGTGCTGACCCTGCCCATTACCGTCCAATTGCCATTACCTCCATCCTATGCAAGGTAATGGAGAGGGTACTTAACAGACAGTCTACTGGTGATCTTCTTGTGTATGTCACGCACTGCTGGGGCGAAGCCATAGAGAAAAACGGCGAAGCACTTGCCGTTTCACTCGATATCTCGAAGGCCTTTGACAGGGTCTGGCATGCAAGTCTGCTCAGTAAGCTTCCTGCTTATGGCATCCCAGCTAATTTTTGAACTTGGATTTCAGACTTCCTTAGTGAACGGTCCATCAGAGTAGTCGTTGACGGCTGCGCTCTGACCTTATGGCCATTGAAGCCGGAGTTCCTCAGGGGTCTGTTCTCTATTTTTTCAGGGCAACTTTTTTCCTGCTGCACGTCAATGACCTCCTTCAGCATGGTATTGTTGGATACGCAGATGATAGTACCGTTTCAGAGAGATACTTGACAGGTGCAAGAATCAGTGGGGATGAAAAACGTTCGTTAAGAAAGGCCATGGCAAAGGGAACAGATCTGACCTTAAGTCTTGTCTCCCAATGGGGCGACGACAATCTGGTCTCATTCAACGCCACCAAAACATAGGCAAGTCTTTTCACTGTCTCTGTCACTGACAGGTTTGAGCTTCTAGGCAAAGAGTTGACATCAAATCTAAACTTCGGCGCGACCATCGAGTATAAAGCTCAAACGACGGGTAAGTAGCTGGGCGTCCTGAATAGAGTGAAGCGATACTTTACGTCTGGACAGCTTTTAACTCTTTACAAAGCACAAGTCCGATCCTGCATGAAGTATTGCAGTCACCTTTGGGATGGCTCAGCCAAATACCAACTTGCCGCTCTTGACTCGGTGGAACGCAAAGCTACATAGCCTGGCACATCGCCGCAAGGTTGCCTGCTTGTCGGTTTTTTACAGATTGTACTTCGGAGAGTGTGCTAATGAGCTTCACGACCTTGTTCCACCAGCTCCCTTCTACCATCGGACATCCAGACGCACCGCCGAATACCATCCATACCTGGTTGCCATTCCACCAATTCGGACTAAGCGCTTCCAGTCATTATTTATAATGCGCACTACTAAAGAGTGGAATTCACTACCTACAACCCTAATCTCTTCAAAGTAAGAGTGAACAGGCTTCTTCTGGGTGAGCTTGCTCCATCTAAGACTCTGTCTCTGTTCTATGTCCTTGACTACAGTCAAGAGCAAACCCAACCTTAATAAAAAAAAGCCTTGTTTGGCTGCTTACAAATGGATGTGTTGAAGATAGTCGTAGAACCCTGTTAGCGGCAGCCGTTCATACCTGTTTGTACCTGCCGGTCGACAAATCAACTGATACCTGCGACTACAAATAGTAGCCACGTCTTCGGCTATCGCTGACGGGTGTCAATGACTGAGCAGGAGGATCTCACGGGAGCGTCGGGCTGGAGGGCCACGAGGTATTGCCGTGCAGTAGGACCTCGCGGGAACGCCGGGCAGGAGGACCTCGCGGGAGCGCGGGAGCGCCGGGCTGGAGGGCCACGAGAGATCGCCGGGCTGGACGACCAAGAGGGATCGCCGGGCTGGACGACCAAGAGGGATCGCCGGGCTGGAGGACCTCGCGGGAGCGCTAGGCTGGAGGGCCACGATGGATCGCCGGGCAGGAGGTCCTTGCGGGAACGCCGGGCTGGCTCAAAAATTCACTGCTGGACATGGGCATCCCCCTATGAGTATTGCCATCCTCTACACGCTCGGCTGGCGGATAGGCCAGCGCAGCACATAATTTTGCGTTCAGAGGGAACGCTGTTGTCCATTCCCCTAAATGAATTTATCCCTTAGTCTTCTTTTACGACGCAGATTTTAGTTTTTCTGAAATTACCTCAATTTTTTGTCAAACAAACAACCTAAAGCGACCGCATTTTACAGGCTTTTTCGATCTGTATACCCCGCAAGGAGTGAAAGCGTGATATTTCTAAATATGTTTGTAATTTGTATCAATTGAGCAAATTCGGTGGAGCTTTGCAATTTTGGTGGGCTTCTAGCAGCCATAAAAGCCACCGAAATGTGCCCACCGAAATTGCAAATTAGTCATTTATTTAAAAAATATACAAAAGTATCAAGGTTATTCCAGTTTGCAACTTATATCTCAAAAGTGTACCTAAAGGCTATTTAGAATGCATTATTGCAATATTTTTAAACCTTGAAGAAATATTTTAATCCCGAGCACCGAAATTGCAAAATTTTGTTCCGAGTAAACGGAAATAGTTTACTAACATTTTTGGCGGGAAGACGCAAGGAGTTAGTGCACAACCGTTCACACTGTGCGTGAGTGCTCGGCTGATCCTAGCAGGGAAGGGGTTTTAGGTGTGGATATACTCAACAGTGTGAGCAGGGAGCGTCGTAACAAAATTGCCACCGATATTGCTATTTTGCTGGGACAAATCTAGTTTTGACATAGTTCATAAACTTTTCATCTAGAAATTCAATTTTTAATATTTTCTCGTAGGGTCACTAATCATTAACATAATCAAAATTAGTTTTACTAAATATTTTGGACATAATTTTCCTGAGAGATGAATATGTTGTGAAAAACGGATTGGGGACAAGCCACCGAACATTGAAATTCGACACTTACTATTTTTTTTTCTAAAAACATAATAACTGTCCAAACATTATTTAAATGGCTTCATATCAGAAAAAGTGTCTTATATTTTGAAAAAAAATATCATAGTCATATCTGCAAAGCGTCACCTCGTTTTCAGCGAGGACAGGAAAAATTTCCGCTTGAGAAATCCACTCATGAGCTACTTTTTAAAACGGTATTTTGTATAAAGAACTGATGTTGTGCCGTCAGTAGGGTGGTGTCAAAAAAGAAACTTTCAAATTGTTTCTCAGAATACTAAATCTTATCGAGCATATTAAAAAAAAAACGTTGAATAAGAATTCTACTTTCGAACACTGATTTTAAATATCCATTGCCCGACATTATCAAACTGCAGGCTACAATTTTACAGGTGAAACTCGATGTTAATTGCGTAGTCAGTAAGCGATTATGATACCAGGAAAATTAACCGACTACGCAATGTACTACGAATTTCACCTGTAGACTTGTAGCCTGTAGTTTTAAAACATAGGGCACAAGTCTCGTATTTTATTGATTACCAAGGACACAACACTTTTATTTATTTACTGTTATCCACGTTATATTCAGGCGTCACTCTGTCGGAGACTATTTCACAATATAGCAAGGAGCAATAGTTTAACTCGAGCTCCTTTCCGCTTGAATCTACTTACATTAGCAGGGATGTCAACAAATTGGATTTGCGAACCCGAATTTGACTGATTTTACACTTAGGTACCATATTGAATACCAAATTTTAAAACAATTTTAATTATTTAATTATATAAAAAAATTTAAAACTTGCAAAATTTACAAGCGCGGACAGGATTTGAACCTGTGACTTTCGTCATTACTAGAGACGACGACTCTTAAATCTGTGCTACCGCAGTTCGGTCCTTGCCTTAAGTTATAGCAAGAACACAATGAATTACATTTTATGAAAAGTTAGGATTTTAGGTATTAATTTGCCTGATTTCCTGATAAACAAACCCAACCGCGCCGCAGCAGTACAATTCGCTGTGACACGAGCGACACGAGATTCTATGTAGTAGTCGTGTACGGATAGGTCGGTCGGGCGTGTGTATGTGTGAGTGCGCAAACCGGGCGTTAGTATGAAGTTAAACTACTGCTCCTTGTGAATTGTGACTAGAAGAGCAGGAACCTGTCGGGAGCTGACATATGTAGTTGACTCCCGTGAGTATGTCTGATGCACTGCACTCGCTCACCCTCTTGTCCACGTTATACTCTAGCGTTACTCTGTCGGCGACTATAGGCGCATCGGAACAGAAACCTGTCGGGAGCTGGCATATGTAGTTGACTCCCGTGAGTATGTCTGATGCACTGCACTCACTCACCCTCTTATCCACGTTATACTCTGGCGTCGCTCTATCGGCGACTATAGGCGCGTCGAAGCAGAAACCTGGCGGGGGCTGGCATATGTAGTTGACTCCCGTGAGTATGTTTGATGCACTGCACTCACTCACCCTCTTATCCACGTTATACTCTGGCGTCGCTCTGTCGGCGACTATAGGCGCGTCGGAGCAGAAACCTGTCGGGGGCTGGCATATGTAGTTGAGTATATCTGATGCACTGCACTCGCTCACCCTCTTATCCACGTTATACTCCGGCGTCGCTCTGTCGGCGACTATAGGCGCGTCGGAGCAGAAACCTGGCGGGGTCTGGCGTATGTAGTTGACTCCCGTGAGTATGTCTGATGCACTGCACTCACTCACCCTCTTATCCACGTTATACTCTGGCGTCGCTCTATCGGCGACTATAGGCGCGTCGGAGCAGGAACCTGTCGGGGGCTGACATATGTAGTTGAGTATATCTGATGCACTGCACTCACTCACCCTCTTATCCACTTTATACTCTGGCGTTGCTCTGTCGGCGACTATAGGCGCTGGCATATGTAGTTGAGTATATCTGATGCACTGCACTCACTTACCCTCTTATCCACGTTATACTCCGGCGTCGCTCTGTCGGCGACTATAGGCGCGTCGGAGCAGAAACCTGTCGGGAGCTGGCATATGTAGTTGACTCCCGTGAGTATATCTGATGCACTGCACTCACTCACCCTCTTATCCACGTTATACTCTGGCGTCGCTCTATCGGCGACTATAGGCGCGTCGGAGCAGAAACCTGTCGGGGGCTGGCATATGAAGTTGACTCCCGTGAGTATATCTGATGCACTGCACTCACTCACCCTCTTATCCACGTTATACTCTGGCGTCGCTCTGTCGGCGACTATAGGCGCGTCGGAGCAGAAACCTGGCGGGGGCTGGCATATGAAGTTGACTCCCGTGAGTATGTCTGATGCACTGCACTCACTCACCCTCTTATCCACGTTATACTCTGGCGTCGCTCTGTCGGCGACTATAGGCGCGTCGGAGCAGAAACCTGGCGGGGGCTGGCATATGAAGTTGACTCCCGTGAGTATGTCTGATGCACTGCACTCACTCACCCTCTTATCCACGTTATACTCCGGCGTCGCTCTGTCGGCGACTATAGGCGCATCGGAGCAGAAACCTGTCGGGGGCTGGCATATGTAGTTGAGTATATCTGATGCACTGCACTCGCTCACCCTCTTATCCACGTTATACTCTGGCGTTGCTCTGTCGGCGACTATAGGCGCGTCGGAGCAGAAACCTGTCGGGGGCTGGCATATGTAGTTGAGTATATCTGATGCACTGCACTCGCTCACCCTCTTATCCACGTTATACTCTGGCGTTGCTCTATCGGCGACTATAGGCGCGTCGGAGCAGAAACCTGGCGGGGGCTGGCATATGTAGTTGAGTATATCTGATGCACTGCACTCGCTCACCCTCTTATCCACGTTATACTCTGGCGTTGCTCTATCGGCGACTATAGGCGCATCGGAGCAGAAACCTGTCGGGGGCTGGCATATGTAGTTGAGTATATCTGATGCACTGCACTCGCTCACCCTCTTATCCACGTTATACTCTGGCGTTGCTCTGTCGGCGACTATAGGCGCGTCGGAGCAGAAACCTGTCGGGGGCTGGCATATGTAGTTGAGTATATCTGATGCACTGCACTCGCTCACCCTCTTATCCACGTTATACTCTGGCGTTGCTCTATCGGCGACTATAGGCGCGTAAACAGAAACCTGTCGGGAGCTGGCATATATAGTTGACTCCCGTGAGTATATCTGATGCACTGCACTCACTTACCCTCTTATCCACGTTATACTCTGGCGTCGCTCTATCAGCGACTATAGGCGCGTAAGCAGAAACCTGTCGGGAGCTGACGTATATAGTTGACTCCCGTGAGTATATCTGATGCACTGCACTCACTACACTTTGGAGGAGAGGGCGCCACCAATGCGTAAACATTAGCTCCGCAGTTTTTTGTTATAAATAAATCCGTAAACCTCTATTAGTATTTGAAAATGATTTAAAATAGTTATGAATAGTCTCAATGGATCGTGCAAATGTTTGTGAAACAATTCCTTACGTATTAAGGATAATTATGGACTAGCATTGTATTTTTGAGTCAAACAGTGAGAAGTGACAATTAACGGTTTGTGATAGTAAACTAAGCTTGGATTGATCACAATACTGTAAGTACAGTTGTAAACCAGTGCAAAAAATGAACCAACAGTGAAGTATTTGTAGATACTGTGTTAAATAACCTGAATAACCCAAAATAAATCCGTTGATATCTTTAAAATAGATGTAAACAAAGGTCAGCTGACAAATGTCAAGCAATCGATCAGCTGACCAATGATAAGATCATCTGATACGAACAGGGTTACCACTGGAAATAAATATACTAGCTCGTCGCTACCGCCATCTAGATTATTCAAAGGTAACTAGTAGCCCACTGGCGACATCTAGTTGTTTCATCTGGCACTTACATGCATCACACACACTACTACTGGACTGGAATAACCACAATAGCGCATTAGCAGAGCGGTTCGATCACTTACGCTGACAATGAAAATAAATTATGAGTTTTAGCCAGGTGTTTTGGTTATTCTTATATAAGTAACCTCTGTGATATAGAGCAATGGCGCCACCAAAATTACAGACATGCTGTATCTGTGAAAAACCTATACCACGTAAACATTTACTAAAATGTTCCAGCTGTCAGAAATGCTATCATGCTGATTGTACGAATTATCCGGCGAAACTTTTTAATATGATGTCGATAGAACGCAAGACAACCTGGAAGTGTGTTATTTGCTTACATAATGCAAAAAAGAGGAAAACGTTGAAAAAGCCATTGGAAACAACTTCTGTACCAACTCAGCGTTTGGGAAAGACGCATACAAATGATCAAAGCTGTAGTAATGCACACATCACTAACACATCAAGTATTTCTGATGAAAGCTTGCATAATAGTATACAGAGTATCGAAAGTTGTCATTCAACTGCAAATAAATCAGCATTAAATCCAAATTCATCACTGGAACCTTACTCTACATTGGAGCCTGGATCGGAGTCAAAATCGTGTGATGCCTCATTCCAAAAATTTACCCCGCCTTTAAACACAGAAATGACCCCTAAGATTCATAACAGTGATAAGAACAAAAATATTACACACAGAAGAAAAATAAATGTTAATATCCCAATTGGAAACTCCTTCGATTCTCTCTCGGACACTATCGCCGATTCTGATGATGACGACGAAGATAACATCCCGTCTACTCCTTCTTCACGAATCAGACGCCACAGAAGCTGTCAAAATATTGCTGAAACTGAGGACATAGAGCCATTACGAGCAGAAATACAGAATCTGAGGAATAAGCTGGATAGCGCTGATCAAGAAATAGTTAATCTACTGACTGAAATTCAGGAGCTACAAGAACAGATTACCAAACGGGACATTCGTATTGATCAACTCACTAAAATATGTAATCAAACTAAAAATGTCACAAACAGCACAAAAAGAAATAGAAAACGGGACAGTACGACAATAAACAAATTTGATTTTTCCTATTTCAAAGAATTGAGTTATAAGGAAAATGTCCATAAATCAAGCCCTAATAATACCAGCAATTCAACTGCAAATTTCCCTCAACAAACAACATCAATCAAGGATAAATCACTCGAAATGAATAACATATGCTTGATAAGCAATAACAGCAATGATAAACTACAATTAGCGGAACAAAAATTTCAGCATTCAAAAATTATTCATTATGTTAAACCCGGAGTGGGTATTATCGAACTTCTTGATGGCCTTGAAACGAAGCTACAGAACTACACGCTCTCTGATTATTGCGTTATTTTTATAGGGCAAAATGACTTTGTTACTACGCCTAAGCTTAACTACCATGATCTCGTCAAGTTTGTACGAGGAAAAATATCACAAGTTCAACATACAAATGTCATACTATGCTTACCAACCTATAAAATAAATAATAATTCGTTGTATAACAATAGAGTCGAACTTTTTAACAGCCTTCTCTATCAAGATAATTTAAAGTTTGAGTATTCTTACATTTTTGATACCAATTTAATCTTGACTACACATAAATATATGATTGCTCGTTCTGGTCACATTAATAAAAGCTCATTCAGAAAAATTTTTGGTGAACTTGAGTGCCTGATTTGTCAAATTGAGAAATATACAACTAAAAATGTTTTAAATTCAATTCAAACTGCGACTGTTAATAATCAAATTGCTGACGATATAAACGAATCTATCGAGTTTTTTCGTTGATACACAACAATGCTGTAAAAACTCTATTGTAAAAAATAATAATAACATTCAAAGTACAGATCTTGATAAGTTGAGAATATTTCACCAAAATATTCAGGGATTTACGAGTAAAATGGACCTTATTAATATTACTCTTGAAGAGTTAAAGGAAAAATGTAAGGAGGTTGACATAGTGTGTATTAGTGAGAGTTTTGTTACAAGTGGATCTGAATCTAACATAAAATTAAACAACTATAAATTAGCTTCAACTTTCTGTCGCGATAAGAATATCAAGATTAAGGGTGGAACTTGTATTTTAATCAAAAAATGTCTCAGATTTAGACCGCTACCCTTCATTGCGAATCTAGCATCAACAGATTATTTCGAATGCTGTGGTATAGAAGTTTCTGGAATAGGGCTAATAGTAGTAAATATTTACAGAATTCCGGATAGATCTCGAAGTCATGTTAGTATCTTCTTACATAAACTAAATAAATTACTATACGAGCTAACAACAAAATATAAAACAAAGAAAATAGTATTATGTGGAGATTGGAACATAAATTTATTGAAGGAAGATAGAGCTGCTAAAGATCTTACAAGCCTACTACATAAATATAACTGCGATCCACATATACTAGTACCCACAAGGAATAAATCGTGCTTGGACCAAATAGCCAGCAATATAAAAGAGGTAGAGACAGAAGTCTTGAACCTGGAACTTTCGGATCATAATACTGCTCAGACTATCACAATTAGAGTAAAGAAACAAACAGCATTCTCTACATGGTTTGATTTTAAACAAGACTTCAGTGCCCAAAATACACAAAGGTTCCTTGAATGTATTTCATCTCTTTCATTTTCGGATGTAATAGAGTCAAACAGTATGAAAGATGCCTTTGACAGTTTTTATGATTTGTTTTGTCTGTTCCATGGTCTATGCTTCCCAAAAATCAGAGTAAAAATTAACAACCGCCCAAAAAAGTTACAATGGTTAACTAAAGGTTTGAAAAAGTCTTGTAAACAAAAAAGATTTTTATACATGTCTTACAGAACAATAAAAACAAATAAAAAAGCCAGTAAAATGAAATTTAAAAAATATAATTCTATTTTAAAGAAATGTATTTTAAATGCACAAAAAATCAAAAATAATAAATATATAAGGAACCATAAAAATAAATGTATCGCTACCTGGAATACTATTTCTACCACACTAACAAATAATAATAATAATAATGACATAAATCTAATAAAATATAATAATAAAATTTATACTAATTTATCTGACATTTCTAATATATTTAATGATTATTTTATTAATTTGACAAACACGACAACTTCTACAAATAATTTGACATATACGCCTAATTTGAATAATAATCCTTCCTCGATATTTTTAAATCCGGTGACATCGAATGAAGTCTATAATTTAATCATAGCTCTCAAAAATAGTAAATCTTGCGGTCATGATAATATAACAACAAAAATTCTCAAACTGTGCGCTTTTTGGATATGTCATCCTCTTGCCCACATAATAAACTTATCATTTCTAGAAGGTAACTTCCCGGCACAGCTAAAAATATCTATAGTCAAACCATTGTATAAAAAAGGTCTCCACTCAGACCCTAGTAATTATAGACCAATCTCTCTCGTACCTGTAATTTCTAAGATTTTTGAGAGGGCCTTCTCTACCAGACTGGAAAAGTTCTTGCAAAAGTTTGACATTTTACGCACAGAACAATATGGCTTTCGTAAGGGAAAATCGACATCATTAGCCTGCTTTGATTTAGTGAGGAATGTTACGGAGGCTATTAATAATGGATATCCGGTTATGTCGATTTTCCTTGACATGAGCAAGGCATTTGATTTTGTAAATCACGATAAGCTTCTGCAAAAAATGGCTTGTTATGGAGTGAGAGGGACAGCTCTTGGATGGGTGGAAGGTTTTCTCAGAAATAGGCACCAATGCACCGAGATAACCAGCTTTAAGACATCAAATACAGTTCTCGAGAAACAAACATATAGATCTAAATTTAAAACAAACAAATCTGGAGTTCCCCAAGGCAGTGTTCTAGGCCCGATACTGTTTCTGATATATGTTAATGACCTTCCCACTGTCACTAATCATAGGTGTATACAGTTCGCTGATGATACTACTTTAATAGTAAAATGTGACAATAAGGATCTGTTCGAAACAAGTATAAATACTGCTCTTGGTGACGTAATTAATTGGATGGATAGTAACGATCTACATGTGAATATTGACAAAACAAATGCAATACAATTTCAATCATATAATTCTAATTCTTTACCCTTAAATATAAAATATAATAATTTCAATATAAAAAAAGTTGACAAAATACTATTTCTAGGACTAAACATTGATCAAAATCTCAATTGGAAGAACCATGTAGAATCGGTGTGTAATAGGTTAAACCGTTTTGTTTTTGCGTTACGACGATTGAGACAGACTGTTTCTTTTGATGCGGCGCTTACAGCTTACCACGGATATGTGTCGTCTGTCCTAAGTTATGGATTGGTACTATGGGGCAACTCCGTGGACTTTGAAAAAGCTTTTAAAGTACAAAAAAAATGTCTGCGGGTGATTTGTAATGCATGGTATGATGATAGCTGCAAACCTTTATTTAAAAAGCACTCTTTATTGCCTCTACCATGCATGTACATCCGTGAAATTTGCATTTTTGTCAGGTCCCACCCTGAATACTGGAAAAAACGCGGTGATGGTATACAGAGACAAACTAGGGCTAAGTATATGGACCTTCTATATCAACCTCCATGTCACAAAAATATTTACAAGGGAAATGTTTTCAATTTGTGCATTGTTTTATTTAATTGTTTACCGGACGACTTTAAGCTCTTTGACACAAATACTCTTAAGAAAAAAATTACTAATTGGCTACTGTTACATTGTTTTTATAATATTGATGAATTTATTAACCATAAGAGTGCAACATGTGATGTATGTAAATGCTAAAAATTTGACATTTTACTTGATTATGTATAAATAATAATATAATAATAATATACTTACCTATTAAATATTTGCATGCCTGCTTGCAGGCTGAGTACACAGGGACATTTTAGATTTAAGACATTTTATATACTGTATTCTAGCAAATAAATAATTCTTATTCTTATTCTTATTCACTCACTCACCCTCTTATCCACGTTATTCTCTGGCGTCGCTCTGTCGGCGACTATAGGCGCGTCTGAACAGAGCACGTCGAAACAGAAACCTGGCGGCGGCTGGTACATGTTGTAAAGCACTCCCGTGAATATGTCTGACGGCTTGCCTGGGCACATACAAGACTAATAAGCTATAGGCAATGCCCTACGACCACAAAGCCATGATAGACGACACTAAGGGCGAATACTTTCTGGCAACACATACATACATATATCACGCCTATAATCCCTTACGGGATAGCCAGAGCGTAAACGGTTGTAACAAAACAGACATTTACGCCACGTCTGACAAATATTTAAGGGTAATTTAGAATATTGTGTATTACCATAGTGACAGGTTGTCAGTCCATCGCCTTAAATTGCAATACACACCCTCGAGTCCCTCAGTCGCCTCTTATGACTCCCACGGGAAAGAAATGGGTATGATGCTATTCTAAGCCGGCATCACACGGCATAATAAATTATATTTGTAAATTATGCCAGAAGGGTTACAAATATAGGTTATTGATTTTTCCAATAACAATATAAATTTGAGTACAATATAAACGGCTAACATATTTCAAGCGAGAAACGAGCACATTAAAGTGCCATTTATTCCCAATGATAAATGGAAATTTGAAAAAAGATTGGATCCACTATACCTAAGTGTCGGCTAACATAGTTTTCAATGGAACCTCCAAATTTATTACGTTTCTTGGGGGATCGGTTTAGACCCCTTAAAATATTTTTAAGGTTACCTATGATGCCAAAACATGGCTTGTACCAAGCACTAGGGACGGGGCAGTTTTATGAAAAAGGTATACGGACTGCCCAAAGCCAGCTGTTGAGATTTTTATAGGAATATTGCTCGAAACAATAAAGACATTATTCGTTCCATAGTAACTCAAATCAAATGATCGATGGGACACAATTCATATAGTTTCTTGAGACCAAACTTACCGAGATCATCATCGCCCCTCCACAGCATCTCCATAGCTTTCTTCTCCATCCGATTCTCCTTGTCCTGATAGTCTATTCTCCCGAAGAACACACCATCGTAGCCCATTCCGGCCAGCATTGAGGCGAATTCTCGCGAGTGACCGAACGGGTCTATCTGCCAGCCTACGGTCGGCATACCACATTCGCCGAATGTGTCATTTAGGAGCCTGCAACAAAGTTCCCTTGGAGTCCGAAAGTCAAGGTCAACTCAAATCATTAAAGTCTAAAGGTCAAGGTTAACAATAAGCGACTGGTAGTCTATTCTCCCAAAGAACACGCCATTCAACCCCATCCCGGCCAACATTGAGGCGAATTCTTGCGAGTGACTCTTTCTATCTTTCAGCCGACGGTTGGCATATCATATTCGCCAAATGTGTCATTCACATTTAAGGTTCAAAGTTCAAATAATTTATTATCCAGCTATAAGTCTAGTCTAGTCTAGTAGTTACTTTTAGTCTTAAGTTTTCTGTATTGTTTTGGTTCTGTTGTGTATGTTGTAAGCAATAAAGTGTTCATCTATCTATCTATAAGTTTTACAAGGTTGAGAATATTGAAAAGTTTCATTACAGCTACCTAATTAGGTGTACAATATTAAACTGCATGCAACAGACAAATGACAATATAAATTGTTTAAAATATTAACGATAACTTATTAAAATAATTTCAATAATACATAGACAACAGAGTTCTTAGGTCCTGACCAGTCTATTGGATTTTCACGTCACATCATAACATCATAATTGAAGATCAATGTCAAAAAATCATAATAAGTAAGTAGAATTAAGATAAGTAAAATTATTATCAATTATTTAATTATATGATTAATTTTAATTGTTAATTCATTACAATTTACCACGATTTTCTAGGAACTCTTTGACACTATAAAACATTTTTCGCTTGAATTCATTATCATTTAGCTCTTTGAACTTCTCGGTATACAGTTGTAAATTGAAACCGCCATATAAAAAAACTTTTATGATAAAAACTCCGATAGATGCTTACCAGAGTATAAAAGTTTATTATTGCCTCTCAGGTTCCTATTTAGCTTGCGTTTTGATTCATATGTTGAAATATTTTTTTTAACGAACATGGCTGACTCTTTGACATAGAGACAGGGGAGTGGCAAGATCTTGTATTTTCCAAACAGCGGTTTGCAAGAATCAATTTGGGCCAAACCCGCTAGGGCTCTTACACAACGTTTTTGTGCAATGAAAGCCTGTGAAGCGTCCGTAGAGTTGCCCCAAAATATTCAGCCGTAGACTAATACGGATTGAACATAGCCAAAGTAAGCCATAAGCGCTGCCTCTATTGAGGCACTGTAGGCAATGCGCCTTAGAGGGTATACAAATCTCGCCAGTCTATTGCAAACACTTTCAACGTGTAGTTTCCAGCTACAATTACTGTCCAATGTCAGTCCAAGGAATTTCGTTGAAGATACCTGATCTACTACGCATCCATTGCATTGCACAGTCAAGTCCAGTGGTTTTCTACAGAATGAGTGAAATTGCATAATGCTTGTTTTTGTCAAGGTCAACACACCAACCTGAGTCCGAAAGTGAATTTGACGATAGTTGCATGATAGTGAGCGGCGGCTTCATCGTTCATAATCCACGCGCCCCCAGCGAACTGTAGCCGACCTTCTACTAGAGGTCAAGGTTAAGGTCAAGGTCAACACACCTGAGTCCGAAAGTGTACTGGTCTATAGTTGAATGGTAATGACCCGCAGCTTCGTCGTTCATACTCCACGCATCCCCAGAGAATTGTAGCGGACCTCCTACTGGAGGTCAAGGTCAAGGTCAACACACCTAAGCCCGAAAGTGAACTGGTCTATAGTTAAATGGTAGTGAGCCGCAGCTTCATCGTTCATACTCCACGCGCCCCCAGCGAACTGTAGTCGACCTTCTACTGGAGGTCAAGGTTAAGGTCAAGGTTAACCCACCTGAGTCCAAAAGTGAACTGGTCTATAGTTGAATGGTAATGAGCGGCTGCCTCGTCATTCATACTCCACGCGCCCCCAGCAAACTGTAGCCGACCTTCTACTGGAGATCAAGGTCAAGGTCAACACGCCTGAGTCCGAAGGTGAATTGGTCTAAAGTTGAATGGTAGAGAGCAGCGGCCTCATCGTACTGAAGCCGACCTTCTACTGGAGGTCAAGGTCAAATTTAAGGTCAAGGTCAACACACCTGAGTCCGAAAGTGAACTGGTCTATAGTTGAATGGTAGTGAGCGGCGGCCTCGTCGTTCATACTCCACGCGTCCCCAGCGAACTGTAGCCGATCTTTTACTGGAGGTCAAGGTTAAGGTCAAGGTCAACACACCTGAGTCCGAAGGTGAACTGGTCTATAGTTGAATGGTAGTGAGCCGCAGCCTCATCATTCATACTCCACGCGCCCCCAGCAAACTGTAGCCGACCCTCTTGTACTAAGGTACGGACCTAGCGAAAAAAAATAGCACATAAGAGTTTGGAAATATAAGATAGCACATAAAGTAGAAAAGTCATTGATAAGTAAGTTTTTGAAAACTTGCAAAATTTTCAAGCGCGGGCAGGATTTGAACCTGCGACTTTCGCATTACTAGTGGCGACGCCTCTTCCATCTGGGCTACCGCAGCTCATTTCTTGCCCGCCAATTTTGCAAGTGTATTTTAATGCCAGTAACGCTTGGCATGGCTCCATCTACCGGGTTAGTTTTGCAACTAATAGCCGGCGACTAATTGGTTCAAATCCTGCCCGCGCTTGAAAATTTTGCAAGTTTTCAAAAATTGTATACCTAACACGGGAAGTGTTTTAAAATTTGGTACTCGATAAGTAAGTTATTTAAGATGACGAGTAATTAAATAACTTGGTACATTTTCTATACTTTTTTGTACTGAGTTACGCATTCTAGTTTACATACCTACAGCCTACAGCAAACAATCATAAAAAATCACACTCTTAAAAAGATACATACACATATCACGCATATTCTCCCTTGCGGGGTAGGCAGAGCGTAAACGGCCGCGAAAACGGACATTTACGCCGCGTCTGACAAATATTTGAGGGTCATTCGGAAAGTTGTGTACCGCCATAGTGATAGGTTGTCAGCCCATCGTTTAAAATTGCAATACACACCCTCGAGTCCCTTAGTCGCCTCTTACGACTCCCACGGGAAGGAAATAGCGTGATGCTATTCTAAGCCGGCATCACACGGCTTAAAAATATTGTGTTATAGAATGAGATATACCTTCTGTTTTGTCTCGTCGCTTTGTTTGTGCCACCATTTGAAGAAGAAGAACGATTCTACGTACACAAATCTGCAAAAAAAAATGTAATTTTAACTATACATGGTGTAAAAAAAATAGCTGACTGAACAACTTTCCCCAAGGAACATAGGTCGAAATATGAAAAAAACAATTGGCCCTCCTATACAAATTAATTAGTTAATTTAGTTAATTTAGAGGAGGAGCACTTCTGGGCAGGTTTTTTGGGGGGTTTTTCCTGTTCAGGAGGTCCGATTAATTATACGCATGTAAACTACACGCTTTAAAAATCTTGACTTCAATTTGAAACAAATATCGTTTTCAGATGGTGGTGGCGTAAAGTTACATGCCGTGTGATTAACCTGGCCAGCCCCGTGGCAGTGCTTTGATTTTAATTTTTTTTATCCCGCCCGAGCCGGTTTTCTATTAGGACATTACAAAATTGTTATAAAAAAAAGAAAGTTGTGTGATACAAATTTCTTATTTTTACAATGACGGTTCACGACGTCAATAAGTGATATGATAATACTATCCTACATTGAATAAAGAATTTCAATTTCAATTTCAAATTATCCCGGCCGGGTAACACACTAAGTATGGGAGGGTCAAATCAATTTTTTTATATACCGTCCTATGTTCCTTGGGGAAAGTTGTTCAGTTTCACGAACTGGTTTACCCCCTTAAAATATTCTTAGCTAATTTTTTTACCATCTGTATAATTTTTTCCTTAGGTTCTGCTTCTCCCGCTTTTTTGTGTTGGACACCGAGTCGACCAATGACTCGATGTACAATGGTGTTAGAGTTTTTCAACCGGTGTTTCCAAAGGGTGTTATTTTAATTAAGTGAAAATGTATAGAGTGACTTTTTACTATTGACTGATAGCGAAAACTCGAGACCGTCTGGTGATTAGGAACAACTTTCCCTAAGGAAAATAGGTCAAAAAAAAATTGACCTAGGTATATAGATACACAATTGCCGATTAGCTCATTTGAGTGGCTATGGAAACTCAAAATATTTTTCTCATATTTCAACCTATGATGTATCTTGGGGAAAGTTGTTCCTTATCACTAGCCCAGCTCGTGATTTCGCTATCGGTCACTAGTAAAATTTCACCCTATACAGGGTGTAAGGAAAAGTACTGCGTTCCTTTCAAGGAATGAACCAGCCCATGAAACTGAAAAACTTTCCCCAAGAAACAGCTTGAAATATGTAAAAAAGAACGAGACCTCCCATACAAAATGTAGCAGCCGACCAAGTCTGGTTGTTGAGTACCAAATTTTAAAACACTTAAGAGCGGGGCACACCGACTCCGTATGCGTTCCGTATGCAGCTCTCGTCCGTAGTCACGCACGAACATAAGACGTTGTAATTTATGGGATTGTATGAGATACGGCACACCGCTTGCGTGCAGCACGGAACGGTTACGTAACGCAAGCGGTGTGCCGTATCCATACAGTCCCAACGTCATAAGTTCGTGCGTGACTACGGACGAGAGCTGGATACGTGTCCCTCAAGCTGTAATCCTCACCTATGAAAACTTACCGAAAAGCAATTTTGGTTTTGTCAAAAAATAGTACTGAAATAGTGACAAATAGTGACATATGCAAGAAAATTAGTGACTTCATATTTCCCAAGATACGGCTATCGTTTGGTGAGGATTACAGATCGAGGCTCACGCTGTAATCCCAACTCTCGTGTGAGCAAACGGTGGGGTATTTTCACTTGGTCTACATTCCAAAAAATAGTGCCTAATTAGTGACTAATAGTGACAAAAGATGAGAAATTGTCGCTTTATAATTCCGAAGTTATAAAGGCATCTTGGTGAGGATTATACCTATAGCAATTTTTGCTGTAATCCTCACCTCATTTCTGCTAAACGCTTAGGTCTTTTGACTCAAATTTAGTATCAAAAAATAGTGCTGAAATAGTGTTCTTAAACTGCATTGATATTTATTTAGTTTATGTAGTAGAAGCAATTAAAAAAACCGTAAGAACTTCTCCATACAAAATGGTACAGGTACAGTCGCGAACAATACTTCGTAGAATACAGACTTGATTTTTGCTTTAATTTAGGTAATGTCATTTCTGCCAATATATGTAGGTGTTAACTTTAACATAAGTTGAGCCACTGACATTATTTTGGTATACTTTATGAGTAGGTATTTTGGTTGAATATTTTTCAACGCCTTGAACTTTTTAACGGTTTTATAACAATAAAGTATTTATATGTACTTATGCTAATATCTTTCAGATCAACACATCGCATTAATTTATCACATCGTATTCTCTTAACTCTGAAAGCCCTGTTTGGTCGCGCCACCGCTCAAGCCACCGCTAAACAAAACCGGTTTGGCCGAGCCTCGAAAACTGACCGCCGCGCGTGTGAGCGAGAGGGTAGACAATAGTGAAATTATTGCATGCACTTCGCCTGCGTGGTAATTTTGGTTTCATCACGTTACGCGTTATTGAGTATTATGACAACTCAAATATAAAATTTCTTAAATAACAAATACGCCACTTACGATTATTATGAAAAATAAAAATTAAAACGCACGTTTTGAAATTAATTTCAACATCGGTTTTTATTTTTATTTTTTTCATATAGTCTGTAAAAAAAGGTAAAAACCACCGAAAGAATTACTTCGATACGATAAGTAGTTTCCGAGATATAATTTTTTAAAAGTCGGCAAGGCATGCTCGACCGCGCTCGCATGTGTGACGTCACTGAACACTATCGGCCGGCCGGCGGCCGCCCGCCACCGACTCGCTTTGTTGCTCGTTGTTCACCAGTCGTAGCACACGTGCGCGACGATCTGCTTTTTATTAATTGTTAAAATAATAATAACTTTACAGTTATCTACACTAATATTATAAAGAGGAAAGATTTGATTGTTTGTTTGTTTGAATTGTTAAAAAAAAATCTTTTACTATTAGAATCCTATACATTATTCCTGATGAACATAGGCTATATTTAATACGAGAAAAAAATAGGGATCCACATGAAAATTTCGATATTGTAACCCAATGTGTGAAAAATGTAGCAAAAAATATCTTATATCACGTACGCTGTGGAAATTATTGACAATAGAGCAAAGTGATATACAGTTTTATAGAGGCCATCAATATAAGGAAGAGGAAAGATTTGATGGTTTGTTTGTTTGTTCAAATTGAATAGGCTCCGAAACTACTGGACCGATTTAAATAAATATTTTACCGTTAGAATCCTACATTCGCCGTGTGATTGCCGGCTTAGAATAGCATCACCCCATTTCTTACCCATGGGTGTCGTAAGAGCCGACTAAGGGACTCGAGGGATGTGTATTGCAATTTTAGGCGATGGGCTGACAACCTGTCACTATAGTGATACACAGTTATCTGATTGACCCTCAAGCTTTTGTCAGACGTGGTGATAATATCCGTTTTTACGGCCGTTAACGCTCTGCCTACCCCGTAAGGGATATAGGCGTGATTTATGTATGTATGTATGTATGAATCCTACATTATCCCTGTTGAACATAGGCTATATTAAAATGTCTTATTCCCCGGGGAAAATTGTTAGCGGCAGGTGAAACCGCTGGGCAGGCTGTCAAATATATATAGGGTTCTTACTTACTTTTTCATTTTAACTCCTCGCATTTCAGCGGCAACGAAATCACCTTTTTTTGAAAAAATATTGAGCCACCATCAAACCGTCCACCCTCGGCAAGTTATTTGATTGCCCTTTTTGACAACCTTCTTCCATATTTTTATTAAATAACAATATCTGTCGGGAGAAGAACTCATACAGCGCGCGGTGTAAGTGGGCGGAGCCTGTACAATTACGTCACACGCAAAGCGCGCGCGTTTACAGAGATCTGAATTTTTGTTCAACTTCCAATGTCCATAACTTTAAAACTATTTGGAATTTTCGAATGAAACAAAAACAGTTGTATTTCGTAACACCAAAGCACCATAGCTAAGAAGTTTCAAGTGATTCTGCCCACCTAATAATGTCCTTCATTAGGTACTTAAAGTATTAGTCCTCGCCTCGAACGTCGTTAACTATATAGGGTTAAATCTATTTAGTGACCGATAGCAAAAACCCAGGACGGGCTGGTGATAAGGAACAACTTTCAATATGAATAACCCAAATCAGCTGATCGGCAATTTGTACGGGAGGTCTAATTTTTTTTCATGTTTCGATCTATGTTCCTTGGGGAAAGTTGTTCCTTATCACCAGCCCGTCTTGGGTTTTCGCTATCGGTCACTGATTAGATTTCACCTACCTACTTTCATTTATTTATGAGTTAAATGAATTTTACCACATAAATATGTTTTTTGTTCCATTTTTGCCAAACAAGTTAGGTACCTGTATTTATTTATGTACTACATAGATACAAACATATATCACACTTTTATCCCTTACGGGTTAGGCAGAGCGTTAACAGCCGCAAAAAATACGGTCGTTATCATCGCCACGTCTGACTGATTGAGAAATATTGTGTACTGTCAGATATAAACAAAATACTTGAAGGAAATAAATTTGTTTGATTACGTTCCTACCGACATGACAAACCAGTATTGAGCTTCAAGTACGACAATACGAAGTATTGTTCGCGACTGTACCTGACCATTTTGTATGAAGAAGTTCTTACGGTTTTTTTAATTGCTTCTACTACATAAACTAAATAAATATCAATGCAGTTTAAGAACACTATTTCAGCACTATTTTTTGATACTAAATTTGAGTCAAAAGACCTAAGCGTTTAGCAGAAATGAGGTGAGGATTACAGCAAAAATTGCTATAGGTATAATCCTCACCAAGATGCCTTTATAACTTCGGAATTATAAAGCGACAATTTCTCATCTTTTGTCACTATTAGTCACTAATTAGGCACTATTTTTTGGAATGTAGACCAAGTGAAAATACCCCACCGTTTGCTCACACGAGAGTTGGGATTACAGCGTGAGCCTCGATCTGTAATCCTCACCAAACGATAGCCATATCTTGGGAAATATGAAGTCACTAATTTTCTTGCATATGTCACTATTTGTCACTATTTCAGCACTATTTTTTGACAAAACCAAAATTGCTTTTCGTTTAGTTTTCATAGATGAGGATTACAGCTTGAGGGACACCTGGATACGGAACGGATACGGAGCCGGTGTGCCCCGCCCTTTACCGTGTTAGGTATACAATTTTAGAAAACTTGCAAAATTTTGCCCGCCCGCGCTTGAAAATTTAGCAAGTTTTCTAAAAAAGTCTGGTTGTATGTGATGAGGTTATTTTTTTTTCATACATCGGTCTATGTTCCTTGAAAAAAGTTTTTCAGTTTGATACGCTGGTTCATCCCTTAAAAGGAACGCACGCAGTTCTTTTCCTTACACCCACAGACGACCGATGTGGCGCAGTGGTAGTGCGACTGCCTGCGTCGCAAACGTTCCGGGTTCGATTATCGGTGGGACACTCACAAAGTTGTTATTTATCACTTTGTGAATTTGTTCCCGGTCTGGTTAGGACACTGCAGGGTGAACCACCTAATTGTCCAAAAATAAATGGCTTCGTGTTCGGAGGGCACGTTACGCCGTCGGTCCCGGTTGCTGTCTATGATTAATTAGACGGCGGTCGTAATACAACCATGTCAGAGGCCTACTAGTGGTAGTAGGCGGTTGAAAAACTCAGACACCAGTCTTCATCGGGTCGTTGGATGACTCCGTGTCGGTATAATAAGCAAACACTCTAAAGCAGGATATACCTTCTCTTAGGGTCGTTCCAGAGTTCTCTCACGACTGAATCAATGATGTACTGAACCCCCGCGTGTTGAATGTTGTTACGAGCTGGAAATAAAACGAGTGGGAATATAAGTATCAATCAACACACACATACATATCACGCCTATAGTCCCTCGCGGGGTAGGCGGAGCGTAAACAGCCGCAAAAAACGGACATTTACGCCACGTCCGACAAAATTTGAGGGACATTCTAAAATGTGTGTATCGCCATAGTGACAGTTTGTCAGCCCATCACCTAAAACTGCAATACACACCTTCGAGTCCCTTAGTCGAAAATAAAAATTAGCTGAAAATAAAACGTTAGGGAAAATAAGTATCAATCAATCAAACAACACACACATACATATCACGCCTATAATCCCTCGCGGGGTAGGCAAAGCGCGAACAGCAGCAAAAAACGGACATTTACGCCAAGTCTGACAAATATTTGAGGGTCATTCGGAAATTGTGTATCGCCATAGTGACAGGTTGTAAGCTTATCGAGTCCCTTAGTCGCCTCTTACGACTCCCACGGGAAAGAAATGGGGTAGTGCTATTCTAAGCCGGCATCACACGGTGGCTTTTATTAAATGAATCAACTTTATTCATTAAAAGTAATACAACTGTGTGCGAAATAGTTACATCACTACATAGTATAAAATAAAGTCGCTTCCTGTTTGGTGTCTCCTTATTTCTTTAGAATTACCCAACGGATTTTGATGTGGTTTTTTTTATTAGATAGAGTAACTTGAGAGAAAGGTTTATAAGTATAATTTATTCCGGAAAAATGTCACATTCCCATGGGAAAACGGGTAGCCCGCAACTGGTAGTAAACTTTTGACCCCCTTTTGACACCTTTAATGATTAAAATTTCAAAAATGCTGAAACACGTATTTAATTATTTTAAGTTATGAGTTTAATCAGAAATTTTTAAACAGATCACATTTAAGATAAAAAACTTTCATACAAACTTTTAACCCCCTTTTTACCTATTTAAGGGTTAAAATTTCAAAAATGCTGAAACACGTGTTAAATAATTTTAAGTTATAAATCTAATCACAAATTTTGAAACAGATCACAATCATTTAAAAAAACGAACTTTCATACAAACTAAATTGCTTTATTACATAAATAAAATTATGTAAAAAAAACTTTTAAAACAAGCTTTTATTTAAGTGTTCTGAAAAGATGAAAATAAAATTTTGAATGACATTAACCACATTCATTTATGACTTTACAGAAATGAAAATATAATAAAAGCTTGTCGCGATGCCTAGAAGAAACTACCTAATGACAGTTAGGTGCGTACCTTATTACAAAATTTCAATCACAAATTGAAAGTTTCGCGACAAGCTTTTATTATATTTTCATTTTTGTAAAGTCATAAATGAATGTGGTTAATGTCATTCAAAATTTTATTTTCATCTTTTCAGAGCACTTAAATAAAAGCTTGTTTTAAAAGTTTTTTTTACATAATTTTATTTTATATTTTTTAGTTTATGTTACGATAGTTATTGATCAATACGAAAGTCTTTCTATAAAACGGAGAGACCTTCAATAGAAAAACTTAGGGCACGGGGAAAACTAACATTAGGATAAAGTATAATTATCTCTTTTATATTCTATAGAAGTAACCTAGTCCTCCGGCATCCCTAATAGAAGAATTAGCTTGTAATATGTCTTAGTCTTTTCATTTCATTGATGGCGTCATTATTACATGGCCGAGTCCCAGTTAATTTCGAACAGTCTAATTCTTCTATCAGGAGGCCTTCTATTGACGTGACCCTAATTCATGGTGGGCCTACCAACTGCCTATAATAAACGAATTCGTATACAAAATTGCAAGTCCCAGCAGTTGAATATTGAGGAGTTCCATAGTTCGAAGACAACCCTGGATGTAGCGTCTAATTCATGGTGGGCCTACCAACTGCCTATAATAAACGAATTCGTATACAAAATTGCAAGTCCCAGCAGTTGAATATTGACGAGTTCCATAGTTCGAAGACAACCCTGGATGTAGCGTCTAATTCATGGTGGGCCTACCAACTGCCTATAATAAACGAATTCGTATACAAAATTTTGTGTACCAGCTATAAACCGCTGAGGAGATCTCTCGTACGGAGCCGATCCTGGCAGCAGCATCAGGTCAATTTATGACTAACATGCATTGTCATCGGTTCTGGACCAACATGCAAAATTTCAACTCAATCGGATACCGAGAAGTGGTTCAAATTAAACTTGCAAGATTTGCACCGAACAAACATTGTTACTTACTTACATACACTGCAAGTTAAATAAAAGCTTTTAAAAACTTCAAGTTCAAGTTTGATCTCTCAAGCTTCAGTAGTTTGGCATTTATACTATCACGAAAACTGATATAAAATAATATAAAATATAATATTTTAGTTCCATAATACAAACATAGTTGTCGCTGTTAGTTTTTTAAACGAACTTTACATACATACATACAAACACACATCACGCCTATTATCCCTTGCGGGGTAGGTAGAGCGTAAACGGACGCAAAAACGGTTGTTTACGACACGTCTGACAAATATTTGAGGGTTATTCGAAAATTGTGTATCGCCCGAACAAACGAACTATCGTTGTGTTTTTTCAAAAACTATAAGGTATTTGCATTTAATTTTGTTCCTTGCCGTTCTCGGTCCTCGAAGTGCTCGATGAAAAATCGTCTAACTTTCTTTAGTTTAGACCATCGTTCATCGAAATTGAAATTATAGGTATCGTTTGGGTCGTTGGTTAAAATTGTTTGTCAAATTGGTTTGTTTTTCGGTTTAGAATCGATCCAAGTTGTGAAGTTTTACCATTAGGTGGTAAATAGATCAACAAGGTCGTAGAGATTCTAAACATTAATGGTACAATGCTACCACATGATGTTGTCCACCTCCGTCAATATATCTTGCCAATATAAAGTCTTTAGGTACTTATTACCTCTTATCTGAGCTTCATACAAAATTGTATCTACATACTAGGCTAATGCTTTATTGAAGCGAGACGGATTATTTGTCTGATCTGGATGAGGTTTTTTAAAAGATAGAGTGATTCAAGAGAAAGGTTTTTATGTATGATTTATGTTCGGAGAAGGTCTTTTTCCCGCGGGAAATCAGCAGCGGGTGAAACCGCTGGGCGGGCCGCTAGTTAATTCTAATTTTAATTCTAGCTTCTAATATCCCACAAGGCCTCCCTCCCTTTCTTCCATTCTTCCCTGTTTTGGGCTTCATCCAAAAAGGGGCGTGTGCACGTAGTTCATCCTTCCATCTTTTTCGAGGTCTACCGCGCACCCGCTTTGCGTCAGAAGGGACCCAAATTGTACACGTTTTTGGTCAAAGCTCATCCGGCATCCTGGCTACGTGACCAGCCCAATCCCATTTCAAAAATGCTGCCTTCTGACCTATATCTACGATTTTAGTGCGGGATCTCAGCGTCGTCCCACAGACGACCGACGAGCCGTGTGATGCTTAGAATAGCATCACCCCATTTCTTTCCCGTGGGAGTCGTAACAGGCGACTAAGGGACTGGAGGGTGTGTATTGCAATTTTAGCCAATGGGCTGACAACCTGTCACTATAGTGATACACAGTTATGTGATTGACCCTCAAACTTTTGTCAAACGTGGTGTTGATATCCGTTTTACGGCCGTTAACGCTCTGCCTACCCCGTAAGGGATATTCGGCGTGGTTTATGTATGTATGTATGTATCTCAGCGTCGTGTTCCTAGCTTGGTCTATTAGCCAGACTCCGAATATGCTGCGCTCTATACTTCGTTCAATTCAATTCAATTTATTCAACAAGGTGGTGTACAACCACTTATGGTGTATTTGCACAATGTTTACGTTATGTATAGAGTATTACAATTCAAAATTTATAAAGCAATTCACTTTAACATGCACACTGAGTTTTTATATGTTATCGTGTACTTATTTTATTAGGTATTTGGCGGCCGATGTGTCGCAGTGGTAGTCCGACTGCCTGCGACGCAAAGGTTCCGGGTTCAATTCTCGGTGGGTCACTCACAAAGTTGATATTTTTATCAATTTGTCAATTTGTTAAGACATTGCAGGCTGAACCACTTGAATGTCCAAAAAGAAAGATGGTTCAGTGCTTCGGAAGTCACGTTAAGCCATCGGTCCCGGTTGCTGTCTATGATTACTTACACCTCGGTCGTTACACAACCATGTCAGAGGCCTACTAGTTGGCGGTTGAAAATTCTAACACCAGTGTTTGTCGGGTCGTAGAACGACTCGGTGTCCCACACGAGAAAGAAAAAGAAGAATACTTACTTCCATAGTAGTACTGGTCGACAGTCTTGAGCCAGCCGACGTCGTCGTGCGTGTGTGCTACGATGTGCACGTTTAGCACATCCGGCTTGTGTTGGTTGCAGCTCTGGAAATAATGGTAGAATACAATATCACTAAAAAGTATTAAATGAAGTAGCTTGTCCCTAAGTCCCTATGTATACTTAGATCTTTAAAAGTACGCAACGGATTTTGATGCGGTTTCGTAGATAGAGTGGTTCAAGATGAAGGTTTATATGTATAATCCATGCCGGGAAAAGGTCTTTAAGCGGACGTTAGCAGAGGATGAAACCGCTGGGCGGGCCGCTAGTATAGATATTTTAAAATAAAGTGGTTGTCATAAGAGGCGACTAAGGGACTCGAGGATTTCATACATACATACATACACATATCACGCCTATTATCCCTTGCGGGGAAGGCAGAGCGTAAACAGCCGCAAAAACGGACATTTACGCCACGTCTGATATATATTTGAGGGTCATTCGGAAAATTGTGTATCGCCATAGTGACAGGTTGTCAGCCCATCGCCTAAAATTGCAATACACACCCTTAAGTCCCTTAGTCGCCTCTTACGACTCCCAAGGGAATGATATAGGGTGATGCTATTCTAAGCCAGCATTACACGGCAAAGGTATATGAAATAAAGTAAAGGTTTTCATGTGTATTAAAATTTTAGGCGAAAGGATGACAACCTGTTACTGTAGTGATACACGATTTTTCTAAAACGGCCCTCAAATATCTGTCAGAAGTGGCGATAGCGACCATATTTTACGGTCCTTGATGCTCTGCCTACCGCGCAAGGGGTAGTGGCGAGAAATGTGTGTGTGTGTGAATATAGATTACAATATATGGGGCACGGCAGTCAGTAGCAGTCACTTCAGACAACTCTTTCTGTTGATAAGCAAATTTTTAAAACACTTCCCGTGTTCGGTAAACATTTTTTTTTATGGTGCCGTGCCACGCGTTTTTCGCATCAAGATACAGTTGCAAAATTCACGGGCAAGGGACGAGCCGCGGTAGCTCAGATGGAAGAGGCGTCGCCACTAGTGATGGCGGATGTAGCAGGTTCAAATCCTGCCCGCGCTTGAAAATTTTGCAAGTTTTCAAATGAAGAACTCTGTCAGTTATTCAGCAAATTTTTATTCACCTTTCCGAGGCATGGTTATCACGATTTCTTCTCTAATGTCTTTAGAAATAAGGTCTTAATGATAAGTTACTGGCTTATTATGAAACTTGGCATAAGATAAGAAATAACTTTGTTTTAAAGCCATGCCTATTACCATATCAACAGTAGGCTTCCTGACTAGAAGCACGAATACCCCTATACTCCGTTTATTTTGGAAGGACTTATTATGTAAACAAACTTTGTATGTAACTGACAGCTCTCTCTCTCTGTAACCCCGTTTCAGTATTTTGACTAATCATGTAAACAAACTTTGTATGTAACTGACAGCTCTCTCTCTGTAACCCCGTTTCAGTATTTTGACTAATCATGTAAACAAACTTTGTATGTAACTGACAGCTCTCTCTCTGTCACCCCGTTTCAGTATTTTGACTAATCATGTAAACAAACTTTGTATGTAACTGACAGTTGCGAACTTTATCGTTTGCGTTAACAAGCATAAAAAACACAAAATTAACAACGCGACTGCTGTCTGATATAAAACCTAGCCTATGACACTCAGAATAACGTAAGATTTCTTCCGATACAATTCCCATTCGAATCTGTTCAGTGGTTAACGAGGAATCGCACTTAAATACATACATACATACCTACATACATACATAAACTCTAAAAACATTACACTCCTTTTTTGGTTGGGTAGACGTGTAAAGTCAAGAGCAAACCCATCATTAATAAAAAATAAAAAAAAAGTCGCTGTCGCCACATCTGACAATATACTTTCGGGCCCTTTCAGAAAAATTGTGTATCACCATAGTGACAGGTTGTCAGTAAAATTATAATGCACATGAAACCCTCGAGTCGCCTCTTACACCCCCCGCGGGAATAAGAAGGGGTGATGCTATTCTAAGCCGGCATCACTCGGCACTAAGATACTACGGATACACGGCACTATGATTAGTAACAGGCTTTTAATGAAACCTGACATTAAGATAAGAAATAACTTTGTTTTAAAGCCTTGCTCATTACCAAATCAACAGTATAGGCTTCCTGATTAGAAATTCCACTTACATATTCTATTTATTTACCGTTTTTGTACACAAAAACATTACAAGAGACACATATACAAAGAATTACGACACAACTAGACAACTTAGTGGTATATGTCTATAATAAATATATTTAATACAACAAATTAATTACAATAATAAAAATAAAATAAAACTTATTTAAAAATACCTCCCCAGGACGCCCCCGGGCCAAAGGTGCCCATTACGCTACAAGCATTACCACGCTGTATTGCAATGGACAACCTTTGAACCAGGAACGAGCCAGAGCGAGGGTCCATGCCTTTTTCCCTCATCCGCCGTCCTATCTGTCTCACAAAGACTTCATATGGCATATGTCTATTGAATTTTATTTTATTTATTTGGAACATCAAACAGCTGTGTCCAAATGTTGGTTGTTGGTATTCAATAAATTATGATATGTCAGTGCACTACGAACGCCGTTATTCACGTATTAATTAAACAACAGCCAAGTGCGAGTCGGTCTCGTGCACGAAGGGTTCCGTCCGTAGTTCCGTACCATTATTTACTTGTAAAAAAAACACGCGTTTTGTATGGCAGCCACCACATTTTTTTTTGTATTTTTTGTTATAGCAGCAACAGAAATACACCATCTGTAAAAATTGCAACTGTCTAACTTTCGCGGTTCATGAGTTACAACAAAAAACTAGTTTTTTGTATTTGAGACCTCTTAAATATTTACTTTATTCGAATTTTTTGTATTTGTTGTTATAGCGGCAACAAAAATACATCATCTGTCTAGGTATAACGGTTCAGGAGATACAGCCTCGTAACTGTAGGACGGACGGACGGACGGACAGACAGACAGACGGACAGCCGAGCCTCATTAAAAGGGTATCCGTTATTACCCTTTGGGTACGGAACCCTAAAAATTACAAACATGACAAACATTACTAGGATAGCTAACTATAATATTATAGTAGGTAACCTGCTTCCTTTGCCGTGTAATGCCGGCTCAGAATCGCATCACCCTATTTCAATCACGCAGATGTCGTAAGAGGCGACTACTCGAAGGTTACAAGTGTATTACAATTTTAAGCGATTGGCTGACAACCTAATCACTAAGGTGATACACAATTTCCCAAAAGACCCTCAAATGCCGGGCAAATGTTTGAGGCGTGATTGTCCGTTTTTATGGCCTTTTACGCTCTGCCTACCCCGAAAGGGATACAGGCGTGCTGTATGTATGTAGATATCTATTAATATCAGCTTTCTAATTCCCAAAGTAGAAACTATACTTAGTTTGGGCTAGATGGCGATGTGTGAATGTTGTATATATCCAGGATATTTATTCAATAGTATGAGATAAACATACGACAACTCATCGTAATAATAGCCAAACAGATAATCGTGATCTTTGACTTGTACTGTTATTGATATCAACGACAGTTTGTTGTACTCATATGTCTGCATACATACATATAACACGCCTATAATCCCTTGCGAAGTAGGCGTAAACAGCTGTAATAACGGTCATTTACGCAACGTTTGACAAACATGGGTCACTCAGCCAAATTTCACGGTCATTCTGAAAATCATAAATCGTCATAGTGACAGGTTGTTAGCCATTCGCCTAAAATTGCAGTACACATATAACCCTCGAATCTCTTAGTCGCCTCCTACGACACCCACGGGAAAGAATTGGAGTGATGCTATTCGAAGCCGTCATCACACGTATACTTAAGCCGGCATCACACGGCTTGTAGTAAGTAGTAGGTGGTTTAAAAACTCTGACACAAGGATCGGTCGTTCATCGACTCATGTACTACGCGAAAGAAGATTTCGAAACAGTGAAATTGAACATTAATACTCAATTATTTTTTTAATATTTTTTTTTGCATTCAAAGTACAGTATTCCTAAAACTTATACTCGTACATAGCCCCACAAAACCATTTTTCAAAGTTTGTCTGTGACTCTATAAAATTAATACACGGGGTGTAAGGGACGGTGTACCGAAAACTTTGGAGGCATGATCAGACCATGAAACTGAAAAACTGTTTCTATGGAGCATATATTGGTAGACGAGAAAAAAATCTACTTCCCATTTAATTTCCCGTTCAGCTGACTGACTTTCTATGGAAACTCCAAAAAATATATTTCATTTCCCAACATAGGCTCCATAGTAAAACTTGTTCAGTTTCATGGTCTGATCATGCCTGCAGAGTTTTCGTTACACCGTCCCTTACACCCTGTATACCTAGGTATTCTAATCAATACCTGGTAATGTTAGGTACAAAATTAATGTTATTGACATTTTAGAAGTAACTTAACAAATTCTTTTAAGTTTGGATGCAAACCTATTTAAGGCGAGTGTAGCCGAGAACGACCTCGACAGTGGCGCCACTTCACAAAATAAGATCAATAGTTTTCTCTTTATTCAGAATGTCCGTTGCCCAAGTTTTTAGTGTTATCCTTAATTACAGCGAATATTTCATTGAGTTTGTAGGTTATAACTTTTTACTTAAGGATAATACTAAAAACTTGAGCGACGGACATTTGATAGAATATATTGTTAGTATAAAGAGAAAATATGTATATGTCGAAAATAAGAAGAAAAGAGAGAAGAGAACACAATTTAAAGAGAGAGGCCTGGACACATACAGGCACACACACTATGAACATCAGGATGCCGCTAAACCAAGATGACATAATCACATCTAACCAATCTTATGTCAGGATACAAAACAACACGTCGTGGGCGTATACTCGTCAAACCCTGTAGAATACTGCATCACCAAATGCTATCGCTAGCCACTGAAATGATTAACCACAACATCGATATCATTACGCAGTCAATTCCCACGGTGAGGCTGTTTCGACCTGGCAGGTCATCGTCAGGCACGGTGTAACCGTACTACAACCGACCTATCTACCAAACCAACCTAAGAACCTTAGACACACGCTGATCAACATCAATGTGTCTTCACAACACCTAAGATACCGATTGACACTAACCTTCAACATCGAACACCATTGAAATCCACTTCCCGCAGGAGTACAAAGAGACCACAGCAGCAACTGTCACCAACCTCGTACAATCTCTGCATTTCACCGACCTCAGCTACAACCTCGGGGAAATACGACAATAACCAACACACAATTCATGATCTCCACAAATATTCCACGAGCAATACGAATCTAGGGCTCCGCCAACGCTAGACGACCACAGTATCTCTAAACGCTCCAGGATTCCAAAGATAAGACCAGATTCTAAACCTAACTTCGATACGACCACATCGAACGACAGATCAACCGGAACTGTCAAAGTTGTTTACTCTAAAGCCCACTTAAGCTCCGTTTCTCCATCACGAACGCAGCCAACAATGAATTGTGAGACCGCACTACAACACTTCTAATGTCACTCCAGGCTATCTTACAGCCGATAGCTAACTGCGCGCGAACAAAGCGCATCGCCTATTTGAGTGTTGCCAGAAGAGAATATTAACTAAACGCGAACTGTCAAATGATTTCAGCCAATACCCACCAGATTGTGATCAATCTCCGACACGGCCATTCTGACAAGTCAGACGTCCTCGGCTGATGTGTATCGAAGTAAACTAATTATGCTCGTCCATCCTGACTAGTTATTTAAAATAAACGAAAGCAATAGAAAAATGCCACAAACATTGAAATCAACATTATAAATTGCTTATTTTTTTTTAGTAACGTAGGGAAACAACTTGGTCTGTATCATACCGTCAAAACAGCCGGCTAAACGTATCGGTGAAAACAGCCGGTCATAGTTATCAGTCCTCTTGACTGATAGCTATGCCTTGGTAACAGCCGGTCATAGGTGTGAGCTATGCCTTAAAACAGCCGGTCATAGGTGTGAGCTATGCCTTGAAAACAGCCGGTCATAGGCATGAGCTATGCCTTGAAAACAGCCGGTCATAGGTGTGAGCTATGCCTTGGAAACAGCCGGTCATAGGTATGAGCTATGCCTTGAAACAGCCGGTCATAGGTATGAGCTATGCCTTGAAACAGCCGGTCATAGGTGTCAGAGAGAATCAGCCGGTCATAAGTACCTATCAAAAGGTATGCGGTATCTGGTAAGAAAGTGATAGGTAACCTATACCTTGAAAATGTCTGATTGCAGACAAAACAATTTTCTAACTGACACATATGCCTTGAAAACAAAGGAATATTTACCGATAGTTAGGCCTTGAAAATTTATTTAATAAAGAATTTGCGGATGTTCATCAAACATATTAAGTTCAATAGGAATTTTACTTTGAGGCATTTGTCTAATGCGGTCTGTTTGAAATAAGAGCTTTAAGAAAGTACCTGTCTCCATTTAAAAAATGGTTCACTACCTCATAAGAATATCATTATCTCATTAACACACTGGAATACTTCCAACACCCGTCCAAAATAACGGTTCATCGACACTTTATAATCCACACACGTCCAAATAAAAGTACACTATCGTCACTCTAGAATACCTATCATGACCGAATAAAATTATGGTACACTATCACGCTAGAATACTCCTCAAAGCCATTTAAATTAAAGTTCACTATCTCATAAGAAAACTCCCTAATTGACAATCACAAAAAAACAAAACGATGGTCTACCATCCAATTAGAAAACCTCTTACACTCTACCAAATAATGGTTCGCTATCGTCACACTAGAATATCTCTAACGTCCGTCCAAATAATGGTTCACTATCCCAGTAGAATACTTCTTATACATGTCCAAATAGTAGTCCGACATCTCATAAGAATACCACTTACGTACGTCCGAATAAAAATTAACTATCGTCTCACTAGAATACCTCTAACGCCCGTCCGAATAATGATTCACTATCCCGCTTCTGATGTCGAAATAGAAGAAAGCAAAAGAAAAGATAAAAGAAGAGAACACAATGTAAATAGAGAGGCCTGGACACATACAGGCACACACACTATGAACATCAGGATGCCGCTAAACCAAGATGACATAATCACATCTAACCAATCTTATGTCAGGATACAAAACAACACGTCGTGGGCGTATACTCGTCAAACCCTGTAGAATACTGCATCACCAAATGCTATCGCTAGCCACTGAAATGATTAACCACAACATCGATATCATTACGCAGTCAATTCCCACGGTGAGGCTGTTTCGACCTGGCAGGTCATCGTCAGGCACGGTGTAACCGTACTACAACCGACCTATCTACCAAACCAACCTAAGAACCTTAGACACACGCTGATCAACATCAATGTGTCTTCACAACA
Source organism: Tuta absoluta (assembly GCA_027580185.1). NCBI lineage: Eukaryota > Metazoa > Arthropoda > Insecta > Lepidoptera > Gelechiidae > Tuta > Tuta absoluta. The sequence continues at coordinate 5,771,346 of JAQAHW010000030.1, forward strand.
CCTAAGATACCGATTGACACTAACCTTCAACATCGAACACCATTGAAATCCACTTCCCGCAGGAGTACAAAGAGACCACAGCAGCAACTGTCACCAACCTCGTACAATCTCTGCATTTCACCGACCTCAGCTACAACCTCGGGGAAATACGACAATAACCAACACACAATTCATGATCTCCACAAATATTCCACGAGCAATACGAATCTAGGGCTCCGCCAACGCTAGACGACCACAGTATCTCTAAACGCTCCAGGATTCCAAAGATAAGACCAGATTCTAAACCTAACTTCGATACGACCACATCGAACGACAGATCAACCGGAACTGTCAAAGTTGTTTACTCTAAAGCCCACTTAAGCTCCGTTTCTCCATCACGAACGCAGCCAACAATGAATTGTGAGACCGCACTACAACACTTCTAATGTCACTCCAGGCTATCTTACAGCCGATAGCTAACTGCGCGCGAACAAAGCGCATCGCCTATTTGAGTGTTGCCAGAAGAGAATATTAACTAAACGCGAACTGTCAAATGATTTCAGCCAATACCCACCAGATTGTGATCAATCTCCGACATATATTTTTTTGTGAACTGGCGCCACTGTCGAGGTCGTTGACGGCTACACTCACCTTAAATAATACTTTTTAAGTTTGGATGAAACATACATACATAAATCACGCCTATATCCCTTAGGCAGAGCGTTAACGGCCATAAAACGTATATTAACACCACGTGTGACAAAATTTTGAGGGTCAATCAGATAACTGTGTATCACTATAGTGACAGGTTGTCAGCCTATCGTCCAAAATTTCAACACACACCCTCGAGTTCCATAGTCGCCTTTTACGACTCCCAAGGGAAAGAAATGGGGTGATGCTATTCTAAGCCGGCATCACACGGCGTCCGTTCTATATTTAGGCGAGGTATTGCAATTTTAGGCGATGGGCTGACAACCTGTCACTATGGCGATACACAATTTTCCGAATGACCCTCAAATATTTGTCAGACGTGGCTTAAATGTCCGTTTTTTGCGGCCATTTACGCTTTGCCTACCCCGCAAGGGATTATAAGCATGATATGTGTATGTAGGGATACCGTCGTTTTGCATATTGTTGAATTTCCTAATATACCTTGGCATATCTCGGTTTGCATAAAATTCTTTATCATACTATTTGTTTGGCAAAATGTTTATATGTCATACTGCATTGAAAGTCATACTATTATTTTCACCTATTTAATTTTAGACTAGTTTTGAGTCGCATATTTGTTATTTTTCATAATGTTTTTCTTCATAATAGGTTATGGTGCGGCGGGGGTGGCCCTTGGGCCACCCCTAAGCCGCGAACATGTTTTTTAAAATAATGCCAACGAATAATATGCCTAGTTATTTTTATGCTAATGAATAATATGCCTAGTTATTTTTATGCTAATGAATAATATGCCTAGTTATCTCTATGCTTATAGACATTATGACTTGGTAATTTATGCTACAAGGGTTATGCGTGTTGTTTTTATGACTTTGAATAATTATGACTAATACTTACAGCATAGCCACAGGAGGCAGGTGCGTCTTGCTCTAAGGGCAGTGACAGCGTCGAACCCAACACCAACAGGATAAGCAGCGGTTGCATCTTCTGCACAAAGATAAACAGGATATGAAAAATATCGACTGTGGAAATATGAATTAATGTAAGGGACATTTTGGCGATTTTGAGTTATATATATCGTTGGATTCAAAATTTCAAGCTCTATCGAATTGTATCAGTAACTTTTTGATATCTTGAAAAAAATGTCGGTTACCTCAAAAAAAAATAATGACCAAATGTCATTAAGTGGGGGAAAAAATTGCTTTAACGGATGTAAAAAATGAAAAATGTCCCTTACATTAGGTTTCAGGTCGCATTGACAAATTGAATTCCCTTACGTTATTGCAATTTATGTTTTTCAAGTCCGATGTGCACCTTACATCCATTTACGAGAATAAACACTGGCCCTTACAAAGGAAAACAAATATTAATAATTCTGTAAGAAACACGAATAAAATTGAACTTTTTTTGGTATTTAAGATCGAATTAAAATAAAAAGTACATTAACAAAATTTTCAATTTAATGTAAATTTATTTTATATTAGCTTTTTTAATTTAAATAAATAAATAGCTAAACGATGAACATTACATTGCATGGTAATCAATATATTTTTTTATTTGCTTAAAAACTATGTCAATACCCAAGTCTTTTTTGTTTATTTTGCATTTAAAATAAAGCAAAGGACAAAAGGTTATTGTAATTCTATTATTTTGCACCTAATATTAAGTTAAAATTACTTCATTCATGAATGAATACCACATACGTTATTATGATGTTTTATAATTCTAACTATTTGTTGCACCTTACATTAATATGTAAACCATTTGGGTTATTTTAAGTAGCTTAAAAAGTGACCCTTGCATCAAACTTATTATACCATATAAATATTTATTTCCTTACGTCAAAATTGACCACCATGAGTTTGTGTTCATGCTGTAATTGAGAGAGAGGTTCAAAAGCTCATTGTGTGGGCACATTTCCAGTAGCCAAGCTTTATGGTGTTAGAACATCAGGACTCTATTCATTGGGAAAAGTTGACAGACAAAACATTTACACTCGCTGCAATGAAGAACAAAGATTTACGCTTCAGGAATATGCGGGTATGTTCTTTCAAGAATACGGACTTGAATAACATGAAAGTCAAATACAGCATGCTGGAAGAGAGCACATCATACGATATTGAATTATGCCTGAAACGGCCTGGAAAACCAACAACAGGAAAAAAGCAACCAAACTGTTCAACGGAAAGAGGACTTTTCCTTTTCCTGTTATCAAACGCAAAAGAAAAAGCTTACCTAAACATGTTCCGAGCACTTCCGAAGAGCTGGACTCATCTTCATTAGTGAAAACTGGCTATCCTCGTCTATATGATAGAAGATAACCTATTTCGAACGCCAAAAACAAGGACATGAAAATCTTTGTGACAAGAATACCATTCCAAGATTTCACGCGGAGTACCTAAATCTTCCTTATGAAGGTGCTATTTTAGACACTTTTTTGGAAACAAACGAAGAGAATGAAGACTAAGAGTACATTTTAAGGATTAACGATGACAAATGCGCATTTGTTTTTTCTTCACTGTAATGTCACCATGAAAATATTGCTACAGAATGTTTTATTCAATTTTCTTATTGTTTTGAAATTAATATTGATGTCGATTCTGGCAAACATTATTTAAGTTATTATTACAATTAAAATAGTTCTATTACTTTGATTGGAGAACACAAGAAGGATCTCAAACACATTACAGTTTATTTATAGCCAGTTTCTATCTGTCGCAGGTTTTACTTTTTATTTTGTTGTTAAATACTTATGCAACTTAAAAGATAAGAATCGAGAATTGAGGTTATTGTCATGTTAATATTTAGTGTATAATATATGATTTTTATAGGTAGAATCATGGATGTTTAGCTGCCCTATTTGATTTCGTTTAACATTGATTGAAAAATTTATAAAGCATAAGTATTTTATCACCTATTTTGGTACATACTTGTTATTGTTTCTTTATTAGACTGATGTCTGATAGTAACAAATTGTGAATGATTGCATAGATAGATAGATAGATAGATAGAAACGTTTATTAAAAAAAAACAGTTACAGTTTTCTTAATCTAATTACACGCCAAACTGTAATAACAGTTTGTTGGCGTAACGCTCGATAACTATAAATTATTCAAAGTAACTGCACTCAAGCTAACAGTATACTATAGCTACCTACTTATGTAATTTCACAGCATAGTTAAATTACTTTACTATTCTAACAACTCGAGATACAACGCTTTCAGCTTTCTTTTAAACATAGCTTTACTAAGCTCATCATAGTCAAAGTTAATCTCATTATATATTCTCGGTATCATGTACTGAAGGGTTCTCTCACCATAGTAATTACAGCTTCTAGGTTTTACATATTTAGATCGCACTTCAGTTCTCAACGACTTGTACACAATTTTAATTTCCTTATAATTACTGTTGTTAAACTGATCTACAGCTATTAAATATTTAGTTTTTGCTTGTACAGGTAGGACCTTGCACACCTTATACAATTCTTCATAGTTGTGTTTATGCTTTAATTTTGTGTTATTGCTTACAAGCATTTTTAGAAATCTAGTTTGTAACGATTTTATCTGATCAGTATAGGTATGGAAAGTCCTTCCATATACACACAGCCCATATTCTATTAGTGATTCTACTAAGGCATAATATACCACAAATAATGTTTGTTTACTTAAGACATTTTGCAACTGATTAAATTTACCTAATATTATTCTTAGTTTATTACATAATTTACTGATAGATATGCATAGTTCCTTTCAATAAGTCTTACGTAGATGATAAGATAACAATATTATCTGCGAAATTTAATATGACAGCTCAAGGAAAGTCTTGAAAAGTTCATTATTTTTATTTTTTTATTTTATTTTATACGGAAAACCAACAGCTCAAAAATAAATATAGCTATACAGTAAATACAAACAGCCAATTACTTATTATAATACACCAAGACTACACCTATGCAAGATTAGTTCTTTGCAGTCACCTTTAGTGAATTGAAGCAATGATCATGCTTTTCCTTGTTTTGTCAAACAAATACGATAAATTTAATCATATACTGTTGTCATATTAAATTTTTATAAGTATTATATAGTTTTATAGGTATTATTTTAGTGATAGCTACATTGATAGCTAAGAAAATGGTTTAAAGTTTTATAAACTTACAAAGATTTAGACGCAGTTTATCTTTTTCGAAGCATTAATTGTTTAATTAAGGTAGACGGAATGAAAGAGTTTTTTCACGGTCTTTTATGTTAATGAGATAGAGAGAATTTAAATAGAACGTTACTTAAAAAATATTGATCAAGACTTTTAATTACTTAAGAAGTTCGTTTATGTTAAATTTTTCTTTTACATGGCGTCAGTGACACATTTTTGAGTATATGTTCATTAAAAATAAATGATTATGTTACAGTTTTGGGGCTTTTTATTTTAAAAAAACTTTGAAAAATATGCGTCACCGCAATTTTACCTTAAGTTTTATAATGAGATGTACGTTACATTACTTTTTTTCGTAAAATTCACTCAGTTTGACGGAAAAAAATGATGTAAGGTACATGCTAATTCCTAAACTACAGAGATATCTAAGATAATGATATCTTTTGCATAAACAATTCTAAATTCTAAGCATTTTTGCTCTAGAAGTCATTTAAATCAGATAAAAAACAAAAAAAATATAAGGAATTAAAAAATATGCAATCGTTTTTTTGCTCTTCTGAAAAATTGCATTTTGTCCCTTACATTAATTCATATTTCCACAGTCGATATGTACAAAATATTTTTCATTAGAAAAATTAGTAGTGTTTTTCGTTCGTTCGTGTTCGTTTTTATATCTGGATTTACGATTAAAGCCCCCGGCACCAACCGGTTTTGGTGTATTTGGTGGTTTTGGGCTTTGAGCTCCAACGCTGTGTCGAGCGGTCAGCACGTGTTCTAGATTTGGCAAAATACAAGGCCAGCGCTGTGTGACGCACGGCTTCTTCCGCCAACACGCGGCACGGACACGGATAGTACGAACACGACAACATTATTCCGTATTAAAGCTACATAGGCACAGTTCTTTTCCTTACACCCACAGACGACCGATGTGGCGCAGTGGATTCGATTCTCGGTGGGACACTCACAAAAGTTATATTTATCTCTTTGCGAATTTGTTCCCGGTCTGGTTAGGACATTGCAGGGTGAACCAACTGATTGTCAAAAAGAAATGGTTCCGTGCTTCGAAGGATACGTTAAACCGTCGGTCCCGGTTGCTGTCTATGATTACTTAGACGGCGGTCGTAACACAACCATGTCAGAGGCCTACTAGTGGTAGTAGGCGGTTGAAAAACTCTGACACCAGGGTTCATCGGGTCGTTGGACGGCTCGGCGAAAAGAAAGATAGGCACAATGCGCGTAACCCTGGGGGAGGCCTACGTCCAGCAGTGGACTGCAATAGGCTAATGTATGTAGGTATGTAACTTTTTACAGAAGAACGGGAAGTAGCGGGTGAAACAGTCGGTTGAGCCTCTTGTAAACTATTTGTTTTTAGGTCTTAGGATCGAATAATAGTGAGCGTCCAGGCCGTTTCTCGCGAGATTATAAAGACATGTTCGCAACGAATCATACGAATGACAGTATAATATATTGCAAAAAAGTCCTTGATAATTCGCGACAAGCGTCCCGGTGCCTATGTTATGAAAGTACAGGCTACAAGTCTACAGGTGAAATTCTTAGTGCATTGCGTTGCCGGTTCATATTCCAGATATCACAATGGCTAACCGACTACGCAATGAACATCGAATTTCACCTGTAAAATTGTAGTTTGTAGTTTGATAATATCGGGTACAGGAGCGCCGCAGCGGCCGAGCCACCCAATAGGACCGCGTGAGTATAACTCTGGTACTGATAGAGTATCAGTGTTGCTAAGGGTTGCCTGCTCTTTGCAACAACATGCTGAGTCAGTCCCTTTTCCCTGACCAGTGTACGTGAACTTTTACTTGTGTTTATTTTGTTATCTACTGTTTCTTTTTATATTTTGTAACTGTTTACTTGCACTGTTTTTGGAATAAATGTTTTCTATCTATCAATCTATTTATCTATTGCAATATTATTCAACTCTGATCTGGACTGTTCCAAACAAAAAATCTTTGCGTGTTAACTGACTAGTCTAGACTGTTTGCTATTGTATATAGGACTGTATGGTGCCTTAAATAAAAGTAAACTTATCTACTCATTTTAAGTATTAGACCGGGTCTATCGCGATAGTATTTAGGTAAATATTAGTAAACTTATCTAGGTATGTGCCTACCTATATCTATGCACACGTTTATAACAACGAAATCAATAATATTTCAGTTATTGAGGTAAAAACACTTGAGGAATGATATATTATCTTGAAATTGTGCAATTTTATGATGTTTTCGTATCTATTCGAGTATTCGATCTCTTATATATCGGGTGAAATTTTACTAGCGACCGATACTGAAAACAAAGGATGGGCTGGTGTCAAGAAACAACTTTTCCCAAGGAACATAGGTCGAAATATGACAAAAATAATTTGAGCTTTCACTGTAACCCAAATCAGCTGATCGGAAATGTTGTAGGTATAGTTATGAGGTCCAGATATTTTTTTTCATTTTTGAACCAACATAGGTCATGGGGAAAGTTGTTCCTTATCACCAGCACCAGCCCATCCTTTTGTTTTAGGCTGCCCGCACACGTCAGACTTTTTATAGGACCGATAATCGGGCAGAAGCACACGTCCGTCACTTTGTCTGTTGGTTTCGAGGGAGTAGCACGTCATGGACGGCCGACTGTCGGTGAGTAGTGTGCGTTAACGCATACATTTCCGAGTGTTCCATTTTTCACCGACAATCGGATCGGTCGGGATGCACCGATTTTATTTCTGACCGACTATTTGTAGGATGTGGTCATTACACCATTGCAATCAATACGTTCCATTTTACTCCTACAAAAAATCGGTCACCGATTATCGGACGTGTGCGGGCAGCCATAAGGCGAGCGTTGTCGTCGACGACCTCGACAGTGGCGCCACTAATTAAAGTTTTGAAAAAAAGTGCCTGAAAACGGCCTCTTTTGGTATTAATTGCCATTACTTTAATTACAGCGAATATTTTATTGAGTTTGCAGGTTCTAATTTTACATAAGGATAATAATACTATAGTCGACGACCTCGACGGCGGCGCCACTTTACAAAAAATAAAACCCTTAGTTGACCCTCAAACTTTTGTCAGTCGTGGTGTTAATATCCGTTTTACGGCCGTTAACGCTCTGCCTGCCCCGTAAGGGATATAGGCGTGATTTATGTAAGTATGTATATTATCAACTATACCGGGAATCGAACCCGGAACATCGGCCGTCAACAAAACCTAGTTAGGGCCCTTATACGTGAACGAAAGTGAGTCACGAGGATCTAACTAGTCTCGGGCGGTAAAAAAAGCGGACTTATTCTAGATCGTGTATCGGGCCGGTCCACTTATAGCCGGAGAACTGGCTACGTCAGAATAATACCTAGGTAGCTAGCTACATACTATTTGACAAGCAACGAAACTTCTTACTTGTTAATATAAAATAAATAAAATAAAATAAAAATATTATTTATTGCCTTTTTAAAGTCTACAAATCTTTCATCTTATCTAGACAGGTAATATCCCGATGGCGTAGCGGATAGTACACCTGCCTTCTAAGCCGAGGGTCTTGGGTTGGATCCCCACAAGTCAAAAATATTTGTTAAGTCAATTTCATGTTTTTGGATTGAGTCTGGGTGTTTTCTATGTAAAATATGTATTTATTTACAAAAAAGTATATAAGTAATAATAGCAGCTATTTAATTCCCGTAGTTTGTAGCTAGATGGCGCTGTGTGAAATGTCCAGGATATTTCTTTATTATTTGAAAATTAAATTACTTTATTCAATGTAGGATAGTTTTGCCGAACTATCGATAGTTTTCATTCGACGAGCCCTATACAATCGATAGCATCAATACTATCGATAGTTCAAATTGTAACAATACTATCGACCATTCCGTGTGATGACGGTTTAGATGGTATCACCCCATTTCTTTCCTGCGGGTGTCGTAAGGAGCGACTAAGAGACTCGAGGGTTCATGTTTATTATAATTTTAGGCGACATGCTGACAAGGTTTCATTGGGCTGTATCGTCACTACAGCGATACACCATTTACTGAATGACCCTCAAAATGTTTATCAGACGTGGCGTAAATGTTCGTTTTTAAGGCCGTTTACTCTCTGCCTACACCGAAAGGGGTATAGGCGTTATGTATGTACAATCGACAAAGTGCAATTTTATCAACGGGAAACGATAGCGTGAACGACAATAGGGATCAACCAGTTTCGTTAGAGGAAAAATTTGTTGGATTCCTTATGTTTTACGTTTATGTAAGTACCTACCTACTCCGAAATTAATGGACCGATTTCAAAAAATCTTTCGTCATTCGAAAACTGAGTAACATACGGTTACAGTTTCACTGCGGGTCACGCTTCATTCCCACAGGTAAACCGCTGGGCGACATGCGACAGACAGACAGACAGACAGAAACACTTTATTGCTCACACTAATAATGATAGTGGTGAAAACTTGTCAATGGCCCAGTTCTGTTTATCTGTTGTACTATTGTTATAAATATGGGCTGTAAGTTTTCCTGTTAAAATAAAATAAAAATAAAAATAAAAGTAAAATAAAATAACATAAACAAGAACAAAAATAAACAACACAATATAAGCAAAGGCGGCCTTATCGCTTTAAGCGATCTCTTCCAGGCAACCCTGCACACTAAGGGAAAACATTGTAATGTTTTACAGGATTCGCGACTATAGCTCGGTTGGTCGACAGCGCGGCGGAAAAAGCCAAATGCAGGGTAGGTACCTACATACCTTTTTTATTTTTGACATGGAAATACTTTATTTCCACAGGGAAAAAACGGTTAGGTAGGTACCTACTAACAGGTAAATAGACTGCTTGGCGCATACCTAGCTGCTACATAAAAATTGTATTTCCTCTTCCCTTTACAAGTACCTACTTGACCTAACGATTTGACTACTTAGACTGGACAGATAGGTCAAAGTTGAACAGAGTTGAATGACCTCTGACAATGATAACCTTACCGGTTGACGAAAACAAAACATATTAGTAGATAAAGCCACACCAGTGGTCGGAGTTTGAGTTGAGATATATTTAAGATAGAAATTAATTTAAAATCTATTTAAAAGATACAGGTAACTTTATAAAGTTTATTGAGAGCCGAGATATCCCGCCGCAAAATGAGAAAAACTTTATTTTATAAAAAAGATTCTGGATTACTTTAATACTTAATAAATAACTTCAGATAACAACTTACCACTAAGCAGCCGGCATAGATGCCACTAACACAATCTGTTTATTTTAGCTATTTATTTTGTTACCGAAAATTATTTTCAAAAGTAAACACAACTATCCCCTAAAGCTGTCAGTCAAACACAAACCAAACTGAAAAAATATAACGATCGAACGATAGAAAGTAGAGATGTGGTAAATCGATCGATTAATGAATTAAAGGGAAAGATATAGTTACAGAATGGCAACATTTGCAAAGCATTTTAGCGAAAGAATATAATTATTATGCATCTCGCCTGCAATCAGATGTAATGCAAAACAGGATTACGTCAATCACAATAATTATTGAGAGATCTTTATGGTCCAAAAGGTGATTTAATTTTCACTTATTGCATGAAATGCTAGTGCAATGTACATCCCAAATATATGGGTGAGTTATTAAGTCTTGCAACATTATTTATTTTTTGTATTGCCAACTAAAGATTAATTATCCGGCTTTATTTATTTCTTTGTTGTTTAGGAGAAAATCTGTGTTACATTTTGTCAAGAAAAAATTAAACTTCTCAGAGGTTGAAAATCGGTACGTGTATCTCTAAAAGTCGAACTAAGATCGAACGACTCCGTATACCCGATAATAGAATTGCAGATTGGGGGTGGGATGCACTTAGACTAGCCTGTAGTTTGAATCTTTATTATTTGGATGAATTGAACTGAACAACCTATTAGGATATCGTATTTTAGTGTCAAGTTATAGTTTTTACTAAATGTGTAGGTAATTTACCCACTGTTTTCGAATGCGGACTTTTGCTTTTTTTTATTTAGTAACTTGGCAACCCTAAATCTGACGTTTCCTTGATTGTTGTTATTAGTCGTGTTTGTACTTTGTTTCGCTTAATTTCATCCAAACATTTGCCAAAAACGTGCTGAAAGCTCTATTGGAGCTCACTCGCTCGTTTAAAACCTTAGATTTGGGCTATCCCAGAGGAAAAACAATTCAATAAAAACATAACCTGACCTAAGTGTACCAACTGCAGTGAAAATGAAACCTCAAATAGACGTAGACTCTCTCCGCACGGAACACGAGTCCGACGAGCAGTGGGAGGTGCGGAGGAACTTCATGATGGAGCACAAAGACAACTTCGAGGAACAGGAGCTTGTCACTTTAGCCCAGCTGTTTACTAACATCGAGTTTTTGGGATGCAGGTCATTTCTGCTTTAACAAACAGTTTCGCCAAGAAAACTTTAAAAGATTAGATATTTTATGTCAATCATCAATACAAGTCTTGTTTTCTATCATTCAAATGTATTGAACATTTCATAAAAATAAATGTCTTGGACATTTCACACAACTCACTCTAGCCCCAAACTAAGCAAAACTTTTACTATGGGAACTAGATAGCTGATATAAAATATAAATACCTTTTTTTGTAAATAAATACATACATAGGAAACACCGAGACTCAACACAAATATTATATATCTACTACGCCAGCGGGCCTGTCAACTTTTCCATAAATATTTACTGTAATTTTGTTTGTTTTCTGTCCATCAGGTATCCAGCTCAGACCATGCAAAGAATAGCCCAGCTGTCCGAGAAGGTCTCTGCAAAGTACAGAGACAGCAGAAAAAATAAACTCAAGCGGACATTTGTGCAAGCCAGCGATGCAGCCGAACAAAAGGCTAAAAGGACCTTTACTAAATAGACACAACATAAATTTAATTCTATACTTTATTGTAAAATACATGATTATCAATACACAGTAATTTAATAATATGTTTATTTTTATCACATCCTATTAACAAACAACTTTATTTCTTGTTTCTGTATTAAGATAATGATATTTCTCGGTGTTTCAGTTGTTTGCTCTAATCCCACTTTATTTTTCTAAAATAAAACAGTTATTCAGAACCAACTGACTGAGTAGTTCAGATAGTAAATTAATATTATTTCCTATGTATTATAATAATCCTTTGGTCTCAAGACTAGTCTACATATAGTTTGTGGTTTGTGGTCACAGAGTAACTTAATATTAAATAGGCAAATAGTGTACTGCTATGCGCCAACTTAGCCGTGTGGTGCCGGCAGAGTAGAATAGCACCACCCCATCTCTTCCCGTGGGGGTCGTAAGAAGCGACCGAGGGATAAATCCGACCCAACACAACGGTCCTGGAGAGGCCAACTCCACAATTAAACCCGGAACGGGGTCTCCGTCAGGCGCGTGTGACAGAGATCTACCGCGCGGCAGACTCCTGCAGCCGACCTGGCTCCGCACGTATCGACTAGTCGTTCCTGCAGATCCAGCCAGGAAGGCCGAGAGGGTGGCGCAGGTCCTGGGCAGCCCTGCGTTTTCTTTAATTGCGTCCCAGGCAACGCAGTGTCTCAAACACTGATTAAATCGTCTGTCACAGACGTGTGAGGCCAATGATGATGCGCCAACTATCGTCGAGAAGTGTTACTATATTTAGTGCCATCTATCGTCGAGTAGCGTTACTTTTTTGTCTGCGTGTCGTTGTTGCTGATCACAGCATATAAATAAGCAAAAAAGAAAACAATCAATATTTTTAATTCACTAGATAAAATCAGATTTCCATGCAAAGTATAACAAATCAATGAAATATTTAAATCTAAGACATGATAGAACTGTGGATAGAAACCGTCGAAACAAGCAGAATCTCTTCTTATGCCAAGTATCCCAAAACATCAAAACGCAGAATATTAAAAAAAAACATAATGTCATTCATAAATAAAACGGCGTAAACGATACGATTAATGTTGTTTTGATTTTCATTATTATTTGATTATTATAATACATCGAATATGATTACAAGAAAAGTTCTCTCGCCTTCCTTGAACTTTCATTAACGACTCCAAACAGTTGCTTTTCATTTTTCTGTTACCATTCGCGTGATGTAAACAGATTTATAAGACGAGTCAACATAAACAAGATCTGGAGATGTTGCCTATTTTGCTTTACAATAATATGGATGGGCCGTCTAGCAGTGTAAACAACAGTATGAACAGTTCGCCGTCTTCATACAACCAACTGTACGACGAGAATGTGATATTAAATTCGGTGCGAACGCGTAAAAAAGTGACTGAACTTCCAAACTGTCCTGTGTGTAGTTGTACAGTTAGACAAGGGGAGTTAGAGTCGCACTTAGCGCTGGAGGTGGAGCGGTTACAGAAGTTGTCCACCGGTGGGACGAAGAGGAAGATCAGTGCGACGTCGTCGGGCGCTCCGCCGGCGGTCCCGGGCTCCAGCACCGGTACTAGTGACGCTCCAAATGATGACGAGCTTGATGTCACGGGATGCACAGGAGGAGCTGAATTTCAGGTTTGTTTTTTATTTATTTAGTTTTTTTAGAAATACATAATAATACAGATATTATTAATCAGTTAGTAACCTAAAGAATTTAACTTTTACGTCACGCCATAAAAACGAAAGATTGTTTATAGTACCAAGGTCAAGATTTTGTTTACTAATTTTTATGTAATCCATCTCTTACCATAATTTGTATGGCAGCCCATACAAATGATTTCCTTTCTAAATTATTCTGTCTCTGCTAGATTATTCTGCCTGCTAGGCTGAGGTTTGATCCCCAAAAGAGAAATATTTGTTCAGTCTATTTTCAGATATTTGCATTATCTGTAGTGATTTCTATGTACAACATATATTTATTTACAAAAATGATTTAATATCAGCTATCTAGTTCCCACAGTACCAGTGACGGCTGATGTTGCGCAGAGGTAGTGCAACTCTGACACCAGGGTTCATCAGTGTCATTGTACAACTACAATTTTACAGGCGAGAAAGTGGCAAAATTTAATATATAAATAGCAACATTGATAAAAGTTACAACTACAGGCATTTTATGAAGCTACAGGTCTAAAATTTTAGAAGTCACAGCTACAGGCACCTGTAGATTTCCATCAACAAACCATAGGGTAGATTTTGCTTTTAAAAATGCAATCTAGCTAGTTTTTACAGGTGTTCATCAATTTGTTAACTACAACTGTAAAAACTTACAACTTGTGAATAATTTTACAGGCTGTCTGACCTAGGTAATTATTTTAAAAGTGTAATAATAATCTATTCAATATGTTTAAAAGTATTCAAAATGCAGTTCTTGCCAAATTATTTTGCTCAAGGCATTAAATAAAAGAAAATGTTATCGTCCATTGTGGATTCTTATTATCTTTTTACAACAGTTATATTTAAACATACTCTATCAATAAATATGATTTTAATTAGAAATATTATTGATTTCATTTTTGTAAGTTCCTTTTTATCAAAATAATAATTTTCAGTGTAATGTCTTTTATAATTTGCACAGTTTTTACAAACTTTAACATTATTTATTCTGTGCTATAACATTGACGTTGAATTTGAGTGAATGAATTGATAGTGTTGTTCGTCGGCTTGTAAAATATACCTATAGTCAAGATTTTGGAGTGGTACTGACAGTGGTAGCTTTACAAGTGTCTTCATAAAACGCCTGTAACCTGTAAATTGTAACTACAAGTGCGCTACAGGCAGATTTTGTTAAATGTGGACCTTTACCTGTAGCTTCATAATACACGGCATAGGTCGTTGAACGATTTCCCGTCCCATATGAAAAAAAAAGAAATAGTACTAGTTTTTCTTAGGTTGGTGCTCAATGGTGCTTTGTGAATTGTCTGGGATATTTATTACGTGCATTACATTAAGCTAACGGGGAAAAACTAGGCTAGGCAAATCACTAGAATTAATAAATTAAATCAAACTGAAGTACATGTTTACTTTCATTGTGCATTGTGTAAGTATACTAGTTAGTTAGTAAAAAAGTTATCTTCCGTTTACATTCTGATAAATAGGTATAATACCTTGCACCGCACTCACCAATCAGTTTGTCAAGCTTGGTGAGCATGGCACATGTCCAGCGGTGGCCTTTTGAGGCCGTTGAAGTTGACACTCTGAACCCTCATTCCATTTACTCCATCTTTGTAAACTTGCAAAATTTTCAAACATGGGCAGGACTTTAACCTGCGACTTTCGCATTACTAGTGGCCACGCCTCTTTCATCTGGGCTACTGCAGCTCATTCTTTGCTCGCCAATTTTGCAAGTGTATTTCTTAATGCCAGTAACGCGTGGCAGGGCTCCATCTACCGGGTACCTAATACCTGGCAACTAATTCTATCTTTACAGATTGAATGTAGTCTAAGCAATGAAAACCCAAACAATTAACAAATATTTGTGTCTTGTGGGGATCGAACCCACGACCCTCGGCGTAGAAGGCAGGGCCAGTCGTTCTGAACCCTCATTTAACTCAATTTTTCAGCGTGTCCGAGGCAACCGCATCCGTCGTCTCCGCGCGCGGCGTCGCTCCACACCCCCTCCCGCGCAGGGGGAGTGCCCCGTCTGCAACAGCACGCTGCCCATGTCAAGACTGCAACGGCATGCGTTAAGGTGCCTTAAGAGGACCGGAGCAATGGTGGATGAGGACCTGCCTGACTCCAGCTCCGAGGATGAGAGTATTGATGTGGAAGTGAGTATTATGTGATTCAATTTAAGTAGCGTTTTCCGTGCAACATTTGCAATATGAAACGGTTCAGGCAGTTTAGGGTGTAAAGCTGTGTTTAATTTCTATATGATACATATCCACACTAATCAATTAGCCTAAACAGCATGATTAAATAAAAAAAAAATAAAAAAATAAGCCATTATTGCTATTCAACATTTTACAAGTTAAACATTATAACAAATTAAAATATAATATAACAAATTTAAAAATACTTTTTTTTTTATGCTTCCTTTTTTACTTCTTTTAATGACTTGTTCATTTTTGTTTATAGCTTGTCTTTCGACATAGGCCTCCTCTAAAGATTTCCATTTTGATCTGTCTTTAGCAGTACGGATCCAAGCTGGGCCAGCTACATTTTTCAGGTCATCCTCCCACCGCTTGGTTGGCCTGCCTCTACTTCTCTTACATCCTCTTGGATACCATTCAGTTATTATTTTTGACCATTTTTCTTTTGGTTCTCTGAGCATGTGTCCGGTCCATCTCCAATTAAGCTGTTTATATACTGAGTCCACCTTTTTGAATTTTGTAGTCTTTTTTATATCTGTTAACCTTACTTTGTCCCTTCTCTTTACTCCGATCACACTTCTTTCTATGCTGTTCTGACATACCTTTATTTTGTAGTTCTCTTCTTCAGTTAAAGCCCACATCTGGCATCCATAGGTCAGGCATGGTAAAATGCAGGTGTCATACACTTTCCTTTTGTGTGCTATTGGCATATCTTTATTCTTCATCACCTCGCTGAGGGACCAATATCTTTTCCAAGTATTTGCAATCCTTCTATCTAGTTCTTTTTCCATACAATCCCTTGTAGATATCAGTTGTCCAAGATAAACATACTCTCTCACGTATTCTATCCCTCTATTATTTATCTTGATGATGTAGTCTTCAAGAGCATTGGTCATAGTTTTAGTTTTAGTTGTATTCATTGATAGACCAGCTTTTGCACTTTCATCTGACAGTTGTTGCAACATTTCCTCTAGCTGCTTGGGACATTCCGAGAATAAAACTAAATCATCTGCAAAGCGTAGATGGCTTAGATTTTCGCCATTTATGTTTATTCCGAAATGAGACCAGTCTAGGTTTCTATGTATCATCTCCAGTACTGCTGTGAAAAGTTTCGGTGAGATTGGGTCTCCCTGACGTACACCTCTTTGAATAGGGAATTTCTCGCCAATTGTTTCCAGTTTGACTTGTGCAGTACTTTGGCTGTATATATTTTTCAAGAGACATATGTATTTTTCCTGAACACCTTGCCTTTTTAGTGCATCCCATATATAATCATGTTCTAAAGAGTCAAATGCTTTATTAAAATCTACAAAAGCCAGATAGTATTTTTTATTATACTCATTGTATTTTTGAAGAACTTGTCTTAACACATGGATATGATCAATGGTTGAAAAGTTACTGCGGAAGCCAGCCTGTTCTCTTGGTTGGTTGTCATCAAGGGTGCCAGAGATTCGAGACAGTATTATTTTTGAAAATACCTTGTATACATTTGACATAAGGCTGATCGGTCTGTAGTTCCCAATATCTCCTTTGATATTGGGAACATATTAAATACCTTCAATCAAATACTTTCTATCAAATGTTTTAAATACTGTTCATATCCATACTCTTAACATAAATCTGAGAAATTGTATGTGATACAAAATTTTTATTATCACTGTGAGAATTTGTTTCCATACTGGTTTAGGACATTGCAGGCAAGAACGAAACGATGGTTCAGTGGTGTCAAGAGTTTTTCAAACTCCTACTACTAGTAGTAGGCCTCTGACATGGTTGTGTAACAACCATCGTCTAAGTAATCATAGACAGCAACCGGGACCGACGGCTTAACGTGCCCTCCGAAGCACGGAACCATCTTTAATTTGTAGCGGCCGACCAAGTCTGGTTGTATGTGAGTGAGGTCTAAACTTTTTTTCATACATTGGTCTATGTTTCTTGAAAAAAAAAACAGTTTCATGGGCTGGTTCCAAACGCAGTTATTTTCCTTACACCATGTATTTTCCCAACAGAACGACGAAGAACCATCAGGCGGTCGTTTCGGCGCCGAATACGAATGGTGCGGGGAGTGGCGAGTGCGCGCGACCGCCCTGCAGGAGGGGGGTAGGCAGGGCGTCAGCGTGCGGAGAACGTCCAACAATGATGCCTTGGTGAGTGGTCACGGCAGCAAACGTCGATATATGAAGAAAGAGATTTCAATACAAAATAGCATACAATTAAGTCACTATTTGTGTTCTCTCTCTCTCTGTGTGTTGTGTGTGTGTGTGTGTGTGTGTGTGTGTGTGTGCGCGTGCGTGTGTGTGTGTGTGGCAGCGTCCGGAGAACGTCCAACAATCATGCCTTGGTTAGTGGTCGATACATACTCAGGACAATCCATACAGCGCCATCTAGCCCCAAACTAGGCAAAATGAAGTTGCTATAATGTGTTTCTCCCTCTGTGTTTGTTTGTGTGTGTGTGTGTGTGTGTGTGTGTGTGTGTGTGTGTGTGTGTGGAACTCCCAACAATGATGCCTTGATGGTCAGGGCAGCAAACATAGAAACCTAAGAAAGGACATAGGCTTTTCACCGCAGGAAAATCTATCAATCCCACGGAAAATTGTAATATCGAATTCACGCCGGGCACCAGCTAGTCCGTACCACGTCCGTACTTAATATTATAAATCTGAGAGGCGTGTGTGTGTATGTATGTGTGTTACCTCTTCACGCTCAAACGGCTTGACCGATTTGGATGAAATTTGGAACACAGGTAGAGTATAACCCGGAATAACACTTAGGCCACTTTTTACCGCAGGAAAACAACTATTACCACGGGAAAATGAGTGGCAACTGGTGAAACCGCTGAGCGGAAATCTCGTATCTAATATAATTTCTTTTTCTATGTTAGGTGGTAGATGGAGATGAAGACACAGAGTTATACGGCCCTCCGCAGTACTCGCCCTCGCGGATAGCTCCCGACGTGAGTCCAGTTAAGCTGTGGTCGTTTTATACATACATACACATATCACGCCTATAATCCCTTGCGGGGTAGGCAGAGCGCAAACAGCCGCAAAAAACGGTCACCCACGCCACGTCTGACAAACATTTGAGGGTCATATCGAAAATTGTGCATCGCCATAGTGACAGGTTGTCAGTCCATCGCCTAAAATTGCAATACACACCCTCGAGTCCCTTAGTCGCCTCTTACGACTCCCACGGGCAAGAAATGGGGTGATGCTATTCTAAGCTGGCATCATTTGTTTTATACCATTGTAAAATAGGCAAATGGAACCGTGCCACGCGTTAATGTCAGCAAGATACACTTGCAAAACTCACGGGTAAGGGACGAGCCGCGGTAGACCAAATGGAAGAGGCGTCGCCACTGGTGATGGCGAAAGTAGTAGGTTCAAATCCTGTTGAAAGTTTTCTGATATATGGAAGTAAATTGAAATTTACTTCCTGTAATAGCTCAACGGTATATGAGAGATAGCAGACATGAATACTAGTTTGAGTAGTTTCTGAAAAATCCTACCCGATACTGAATAGTTATCGAAATGGTATCGAAATTTCTATTTTCGTTTTTATCTTTCGAGGCATTTTAACGATATCCTAAACAATAAAAACTAAGAATAATAATTCGGATTACATAAACAAACATATTTAATCATATATGTAAAACAAAAAAAAACTAAATTCTTTCGATATTTTTTATTATAAATACTTGCAGGCGGAATTTCCCGAACCTTCCCAACCGGAAGACGAGAACAGAACGACGGAGAACGGACAGGAACTCGCTCGCGGACCAGAAACGGAAACACCGACAGCTGTCAAACACAACGGACTGGTGGAGGCGAGCGCTGAGACGAGGATATCAGCTCTCAAAGCCAAGATCAAGGAGTTGGAGAGCAAGCAGGATTCTGCTTCACAGGTATGTGGTTTTAACTAGTTGTTCCCAAACCAAACTAAAAAAATGAAATCCCCAATTCTAAAACTCTTAAAATTCAATTGAAATTCCAAACATTTAATTCAAACTCCAAACATTAAATTCAACCTCCAAAAATTCAGTTTATACTCCAAACATTCAGCTTAAAATGCAAACATTTAACTCAAACTTCAAAAATGTAATACAAACTCCAAACATTCAATTCAAATTCCAAACATTCAATTCAAACTCCAAACATTCAATCCAACCTCCAAACATTCAACTCAACCTCCAAACATTCAACTCAACCTCCAAACATTCAACTCAACCTCCAAACATTCAACTCAACCTCCAAACATTCAACTCAACCTCCAAACATTCAACTCAACCTCCAAACATTCAACTCAACCTCCAAACATTCAACTCAACCTCCAAACATTCAACTCAACCTCCAAACATTCAATTCAATCACCAAACATTCAATTCAAACTCCAAATTATTTAGGGCTCTACCACAAAAAGTTAGACACGCGCCTAGCGTTTTTAATTTGTGTATGAAGTTTAAACACGAGTTCAACGCGCGACTTTTTGCGGTTACGCCTTAAAAAATATACGGAATTTACTGTTTTTCAGAAATATGTAATCCATCTATTAATATGTAATTTTTGCCGTCCTCTACAAACAATCGAAACTCGATACTTTTTATATATCCTAAAGAACTAATTGTGGGATAGTTTGAGCTGTAATAATTGTATTGTTGCAGGCGAAGTGCCTGATCTGCCTCGGACCGCACGTGTCGCCCGCCGTCTCCATACAGTGCTGGCATGTCTACTGCGAAGTGAGTCTGTTACATACATCAGCCTATAGCAGTCCACTGCTGGACGTAGGCCTCCCCCAGGGCACGCCATAGGGCACGATCTCTCGTTTTCGCCATCCAGTCGCTACCAGCCGCCTTCTTTAGGTCATCGGTCCATATGGCTGGAGTGCGTCCAACGCTACGCTTGCCGAGGCGTGGCCTCCACTCGAGAAGTGCCTTCTTAGACAACAACTGTTTAAAATTGAATACCGCAATCGTGGGCAAGGGACGAGCCGCTGTAGCCCAGATGGAAGAGGCGTCGCCACTAGTAATAGCAAAATTAGCAGGTTCAAATCCTGCCTGCAAACTTAAATTAAAACATATAAGAAAAGCTATGTGACACTGACGTAAAATAGCATCACCCCATTATGCGAGTCTTGTGTGACAAAAGACATTTTGGTAAAATAAAATTATGTGTTAAGAATACGCCTAATCGAAAATAACTGAAATAAAGTAAGTCTTAACGATATTCCTCGAGTTCGTTGCATTAAAATTCGTCGAAACGAATTTAGAAATCACGCAGTAACAAGTTTGTTTATTGGTTACAGGTCTGCTGGCTCCAATCTCTGCGCGCCAAGAAAATCTGCCCTCAGTGCAACGCCATCACCACCGCTCAACATCTTCGCAGGATATATATGTAAACATAGCGCCGTCCCGCTCACTCTTGCCTAAAACACGTCGTGTTATCTCTTTCACTCATGTGCGCCAACAGCACCTGTTCGTAATGGAACGCGCCATATTAAGTTTCGCTACTCAGCGCGTGGTGGCTCTGATTTAGTTCCGCTATTCGACGCATGGCGGCGCTTATTTTGAGAATTCAGTCATTATGATTTTTTGTTTGCCCTTCATATGGCTACTATTTTCAATTCGAACTTTGTTCCTTATTATAATTTTTGATAAACACACTAATATGTTCAAATAAAAAAAGTGTTTTCCAAATAATTTCAATTTAAAAATTAAGTGTTATATTACAAATAGATAATAATAAATAAGCGATGACTATACGCCTTCTGTGAAGAACGTACAATAAGTATTGTATAAGGTTTAGCTGTAATAGTTATGTAATAAATAAATAGACGTAAAATACATAGTATAGTCTTGTAAATAAAATTTATTTTGCCGATACATTTATAGTTTCATTTATTTACTAGATTTCCGCCTAGCGGTTTCACACGCTGCCACTTATTTTCCCGCGGTAATAGTTGTTTTCCCGCGGTAAAAAGTAGCCTATGTGTTATTCCAGGTTCACACTCTACCTGATGTTGTGTGATGCCGGCTTAGAATAGCATCACCCCATTTCTTACCCGTGGGAGTCGTAAGAGGCGACTAAGGGACTCGAGGGTGTGTATTGCAATTTTAGGCGATGGGCTGACAACCTGTCACTATGGCGATACACAATTTTCAGAATGTCCCTCAAATATTTGTCAGACGTGGCGTAAATGTCTGTTTTTGCGGCCATTTACGCTCTACCTACCCCGCAAGGGATTATAGGCGTGATATGTGTGTGTGTTTATCATGACATCTTATCTACACCAGCAACATTCAAATGGTCATTAATAGAGTCAGTGTCCCACACGAAATCATTTGAGTGATCAACGATAAAAAAATTATAATAATGAAGTAAAGTTAGCGCCCGATAGGGGGAGGCCCATGTCCAGCAGTGGACTGTTGTGTCGTGGCTGTATATGTATGTTTTAAATTATTTGTTTCCAGTCTGGTTAGGACATTGCAGGCTGAACCACCTGAGTGTCCGTAAGAAAGATGGTTCCGTGCTTCGGAGGGCACGTTAAGCCGTCGGTCCCGGTTATGTCTATGATTACTTAAACGGTAGTCGTTACACAACCATGTCAGAGGCTTACTAAAAAGTAGTATTAGGGGTTTGAAAAACTCTTACACCAGAGTTCAGCGGGTCATTTGTCGACTTAGTGTTCTACACGAAAAGAAGAAGTAAGTCTATTATAGAACAATATAATAAGCAGTTGTATTTTATTAACTGTAACAATATTAAAAAACTGAATTTACTTAACCATTTATTGAACACAAAAACATACACAGGAACAATTTAAAATGAGACAAGACACAACAGGTTTACTTATTTCTAAAAAGAAATTTCTTACAGCAAACCTACATAAGCGACATTTTAATGTTCTAATACATTAAGTTAGGCGTCCTTATTATTATTGCTATTAGGCAACCTGTTTCAGTCAACCTACGTAAGCACAGTTGAATTAATTAGCCAAAATGATGGTTCCTAATTACGGTATATTATGCGAACGATATACCTAATTAAGCTGATGATTTTTCAAATTAAGGGCGTGCCGTGAGAAAAATGGCTATTTTTGGATGCACTATTGCACGCATTTTCGTTGGTGAATACGACAAACACCATGTTTTTATGTATCATGATTTTTCATTATATTATCTAGATTCTAGTCGCAGGAAAACACGATTAAAGAAAGCTTGCCCGATAGATTTATTTTTCAAAGTTTGGTCTATTTTTACACTTTTTGCGTAGTGTATAGCAATCTTAAGAACATAACACATTATTTTTTGCGATTCTGATACGTCTTGTACTTTACTAGATTTTTGTCGTGCAGTTTTTTAATTACTTGTTTATTTGGCGAGAAATTTCCAAAAGAGAGAAAAATCGTCTATACATGGTGATTCCGCTCTGTTCTCACACACAGAATTTGCCATTAGTGGGAAAGGGACGTTTAAAAGTTCAAGGCTGGCCTACTTTAGCCTTCCAGGCCTGGTGGCGGCGGTCACGGCCTCTCTGAGTGATAAACTGGTTCCATGAGAGATAAAATTACACAGGCTCTTTGATTAGTTGAATGAACCGTCATTCATTCTAACTCAGTGGTCGTTTTTCTCGGAAGCTAGCGGACGCCGCCGGCGGCGTAACTAAATTGTTTTGTTTTTCACAAATACGAATAAAATGAATACTTCTTGAATTCGTACTTACCCTACAATTGTGTTTTTGTGAATAATTTTTTGTGCTGTGTTGTTAATAAGTAGACAGGTGAGTTTCAGTTGATATAAAACAAAACTTATTAACTTACTAAAGTCACAGAATAATAACTAGTAACTAGCGCACACTGATTATTTGACATATTGTGTGTCATGCCGTTTCATGCCGGCTTCGAATAGCATCACCATTTCTTTCCGTGGGAGTCGTAAGAGGCGAATATGGGACTCGAGAGTGTGTATTGCAGTTTCATGCGATAGGCTGACAACCTGTGACTATGGCGATACACAATTTTCCGAATGACCCTCAATTGTTTGTCAGACGTGGCGTAAATGTCCGTTTTTTGCGGCTGTTTGCGCTCTGTATACCCCGCAAGGGATTATGGGCGTGATATCTGTGTCATGTCATGTTTCACCCGATTACCATGTCTAAGCGTGAAAATAATTTATTTTGTATTCTAATGAGTACCTACCTATATAGCCCAGTATGGCAAGCTTAGTCGTTTATTTTTTGGTCATATTTTCTGGCCCATTGGCCGAATCCAATTTATTATTTTGTGTCATTTTAGGTTTATGCTAACATCCTTTCGTTTCTAGTGGATATAATCGACTAAAAAAGGGTTTGTACACTGTATTTACTGTCACATTGACTATACTAGGTTATTTTATAACGTTGATGCCGGCTTAGAATAGCATCACTCCATTTCTTACCCGTGGGTGTCGTAAGAGGCGACTAAGGGACTCGAGGGTTAGATGTGTATTGCAATTTTAGGCGATGGGCTGACAACCTGTCACTATAGTGATACACAGTTGTCTGATTGACCCTAAAACTTTTGTCAGACGTGGTGTTAATATCCGTTTTACGGCCGTTAACGCTCGGCCTATCCCGTAAGGGATATAGGCGTGATTTATGTATGTATTTATAACGTTCATTTAATTAAAGACCCTGAAAAAATATTTTAGTAAACGAGCTACCATACATTGAAACAAAAATTTACGCAAGCGTTAAAAACGACACTACATTTTATACTTGTTTGTTTGTGCTTTACAGACACACATTACGCAATCGTACAAAAAATAAGCGACTTAAGAATTTCAGAAATTCAAACTCTACTCAAATAATGCCAGCCGTATCGAACTATACTCGTACATAACATATCAACAAAACAAATTAAATAGGTAGGCATGATTTATTTGTTTAATAGTCGTGCGGACTGTTTTTTGCATGATTAACTAAACTAGTAACGTGCGTGACCAATTCGTACTATTAATTTATAAATCTGAGAGTTTGTGTGTGTATGTATGTTTGTTTCCTCTTCACGCTCAAACGGCTTGACCGATTTGGAACACAGGTAGAGTATAACCTGGAATAATACATAGGCCACTTTTTACCGCAGGAAAACAACCATTACCGCGGGAAAATGAGTGGCAGCGGGTGAAACCACTGGGCGGAAATCTAGTAAAATAATAAACGATGACCTATGACAAGGCCATGACCCCCTCCCTACGTACGTATGATTACACAGCGTCTTGTCTTACGATAATGAAACATACAGCTACCTAAAGTATCGCCGTTCCAATAATATAGTCGTATTTGATAGCTTTCAAATTCGTGATAATACTATGGCAGAGGGTCCTTTTTTCTTCGTTGACATCTCTTTTAGTATAGAGATGACAGCTGTCAAATACGACTTATTGGAACGGCGGTACTTTACCTACAGATGAAATACCATTCACGTAACGTTGCCCGACATGCGATAGGAGTTTATTCGATTGGATTCTTGCCGAATGGGATTGGTCCCGTGTGATGCCAGCTTAGAATAGCATCACCCTATTTCTTTCCTCTGAGTGTCGTAAGACTCGAGGGTGTGTATTGCTATTTTAGGCGATGGGTTTACTACCTACCTGTCTCTATGGCGATAAGTACACAATTTTCCGAGTGACCCTTATAAATGTTTTTCAGACATGGCGTAAATACGGTTGTTTTATGCTCTGCCTACCCCGCAAGGGATTATAGGCGTGATACATGTATGTATGTATTCTTGCCGAAAATACGTATTTTTTTTAATAATTGTGGTATTTCTTAAGCAAATAATTCACAAGACAAGACTATTAGATTTCAAATAAAAAATTTGAGGCATTTAAGTGTAGTCTCTGTAAGTCTGTAGGACCACAACATTTCGTATGTTATGATTTTTTTTTTTTTTTTTTATTAATGATGGGTTTGCTCTTGACTCTACTAGGTCATAGGACAGAGACAGAGTTAAAACAGGTGACAAAATTAGGTACGATACTGTGATATTTATACTTACATCTTTATTTTGCAATCATTTGGCTGTTTGTTATAATTATAGTAGTAAAAAATCAGATATTTCTGAATTAAATAAGGTTCCATATCGTCTATAATCA
This sequence comes from Tuta absoluta, assembly GCA_027580185.1. Classification (NCBI taxonomy): domain Eukaryota; kingdom Metazoa; phylum Arthropoda; class Insecta; order Lepidoptera; family Gelechiidae; genus Tuta; species Tuta absoluta. The sequence goes on from JAQAHW010000030.1 coordinate 5,797,013, forward strand.
CTTAATAACTAGAATAACAGCAAAGACCTAACCGATATTTGCGTCATCACGTAATACCTACCTACCTATCTAATTATTTACAAAATTATAGGATTCCGCACTAAAATTTTTGAATTTAAATTATGGGTAGTCAAATCGACTTGATATAATATTTTTTGTGTGTTAAGATTACTGCCACTAAAAACGAATGACCTTCTCAAGTTCATAAAAAGTTTCAACACCGACCAAAGTGCTACTAAATGTAAATTTATGCGTATCGTATTCATAGTGCGTATCCTATACGAGATATCATACGAATAATTAAGTTGTAAACGGGGTGTAAATGATTCCTCTCTGAATACTGCAATGCCGAATACTGATCCTGCTGGAGTAACAGACTATTGGGACCACCTATTCCAAACCTCACGCTTTTTTTGAAGACGTTATTTTAAATATGGCGGTGGACGCGCAAAAAGTTTCATAAGATTTTTTGGCGTCAACTGGCCACACCACGTAAAAAAGAGGCCAAATGAAATATAAGAAAAGTATTTACTATTTTCCTTATTTCTTAGGGTTCCTTACCTCATTCATAAGTCAATAACACAAGAAAAAAGACAGAACTCCTAAATGATCACTTTGTTGTTCGTCTGTCCATTATGACAATATTTTTTGTAGGAATAAGTAATAAAAATTAAACCTACTCAAACCATCGTATAAGCACGTCTATGTTATGTAGTGATGAGGAAAAAATAATAAAAAAATACCTAATAAGTCAGTTTAGTTGTAATAAAATTAAGTAGCTACCTACTAACAAACTCGACAAGATAATTCTCAATTTGTCAATTGCTTATTGCATGCATGTTGTATACAGGATGTTTTGCATAAGTACTCGTATAGAATCAAACCATGTACCCCGCCCCGCAAGGGTGTTGCTAGGGAATACGATCCCGGGAGCAGAGTCCCGGGATCCGGACCATTTTTCAGTCCCGAAAATATACATACATACATACATAAATCACGCCTCTTTCCCGGAGGGGTAGGCAGGGACTACTTCCTTCCACTTACTACGATCCTGGCATACTTCTTTCGCCTCCTCCACATTCATCAATCACTTCATGCATGCTCGTCGGTTTAGGGTACTCTTGACCTGACCTTTCTTTAGCACGTCCCCGATTTGATCGAGGTACGTTCGTCGAGGTCTTCCCCTTCCGACGTTCCCATCCACACTTGCCATATACACCTGTTTCGTTAATCTTCTTTCATTCATCCTCTCTACAGGACCAAACCATCTTAGCATACCCTTTTCTACACCAGTCACTATGTATTCTTTTATACCACAACGTTCCCTTATCACGCTATTCCTTATCCTGTCACTCAATTTTACGTCAATCATACTTCTTTACGCTCTCATTTGTACTGCATTTATTCTACTTTCATGCTTTTTCTGCCATACCCAACTTTCACTCCCATACATAAGTGTCGGAACTAACACCCCTCTATGCACAGCCAGACGAGCCTTATCAGAGACTTTCTGGCTGTTCATAAAAGCGTGCAACGCTCCATTCACCATGTTGCCGGCATTCACCCTTCTTTCGATGTCACGTTCACATGTATAATATTTCAAATATCGGGATTACAATTTATAAATACCGCGATTACCGTGATTGCCAAGAAAAGGAAATTAATGGTTAAGAAGATAATCTAAAATCATTTTATTGTTACACTCGTGTATGTACTTAAATAAAACTTTAATTTTATATTTATATTAAGATACAGAAATAGTTTTTAACAAGTAATATTATTATTTTGAAAAAGTTTCATTTTTGTTTTATTTATTAAGTCCGACAAAGTAAAATTATAAAAATTACAACAATTAACCTATAAACATCGATTATTCAGCGTTTTTGTCTGCGGCCCTAATCCCGGGATTATCCCGATACTCAAGTCCTATAAAAAATTAACAGCTGTCAAAAAGGTTTCATAATCCATTCCAGGTTATACTCTACCTGTGTTCCAAATTCGGTCTAGCCGTTTGAGCGTGAAGAGGTAACAAATAGTGTATGTATGTATGTTTGTTACCTCTTGAGACACACATAAAATCTCAGATTTATTAGTAGGGATACGGATTTACGGTAATATAACTAACTACTACCTACACCTACCTACTCATCTACCTACCACTTAATACTATCTGACCGACCTAAGTTTCTTAATACTACCTGCCAAGGTTGGTAAATATGTAATTATAAACAATCAGAGGTTGGTAGCTATGTAAACATAGTACCTACGCTACTATCGTATGTGTGTAAACCAGACAGTCATCTATCATAGTTCTCTCAGATAATAAAATAAGTAGCATCGATTCTCACAGAATATTACATATATATCACGCCTTTATCCATTGCGGGGTAGACAGCGTTAACGGACGCAAAAACAACATTCACGCCACGTCTGACAAATATTTAATTTGATTAGTTATTTAAATTTTATAATTTTAACGCGTAATATTAGGAAGCAAACGTAGATTTCTTCCGAGTTATTATATTTACAAAAAAAAAGTCAGTGGTTTAAATCGTTTGGATAAATATCTTGCTTGATCACCGTCTAAACGCGCGTCTATCGTTTTTGTAATACCCACGGACATGATTGATCTATATTGTCCTTGGTAATACCACCGCTTGTTTTTTTTTTTTCTTAGTTGAGAAATTGTCTAAAATAACCTCAGATTGTTTCCAGCCAGAATCGAGACGTATAAAGTAGAAATTTGGATTTCATACAGTACAGTACGGCAATCCCAATATGCCATATTTTACAGCTGTCTAATTCAGCTATGGCAGAGGGTGTATTTTCCTTTGTTGACATGTCTTTTAGTATGCAGATGACAGCTGTCAAATATGACTCATTGGGATGGCCTTACTTTAATTAACCTTCACCCCACGAAATATTTTTTTCTGTATTTCCACAGAAGAATGAAGCTGTCACTGCTGCTGTCAGTTCTGACATTGTCACATCAGGTGGTCGGCTACAAGATACTGGTGCTCTCCCCGACACCCTCGCGAAGTCATGCCACCCTGGCGAGAGGAATCGTCACTCCGCTGCTCGAGGCTGGGCATCAGGTCAGTCAATGTTATGAGTAATGAAAACACAACATTTAACCCCCCACGGAAAACGAGTAACTCATAATTAACTTGCTTAACTTCTTTCAAACTATCTCATCAAACATGTTAATAGTGCAGTGAATCCCATGGTAATTCATAAGCTACTTTATAAAAAACTACTATATTTACCCTAACATGTATGAACAGGAAAGGTCTCCCGTATCAAATAGCGAGGACCTTTTCGGGACACCAATAGTACTTTAAGGGAATATTTTTTGTTATTATTGCAAACAATTATCGTATAAATAAACTCCCTTCAGAGAGGGATTCACCCTCTGAAGGCAAACAAAAAAACCTTATTGGCAGACCATGTCAGAGATTTATCACTCTGTGAATTTGTTCCCAGTCTGGGTAGGAAGTGCAATCAATGCCGTGTGATGCCAGCTTAGAATAGCATCACCCCATTTCTTTCCCGTGGGTGTCGTAAAAGGCGACGAAGGGACTCGAGGGTGTGTATTGCAATTTCAGGCGACAGGCTGACAACCTGTCACTATGGCGATACACAATTTTACAAATGACCCTCAAATGTTTGTTAGACGTGGCGTAAATGTTCGTTTTTTGCGGCCGTTTACGTTCTGCCTTCCCCGCAAGGGATAAAGGCGTGATATACATATGTCTGGTTAGGACATTGCAGGCTGAACCACCAAATTGTCTGAAAAGAAAGATGGTTCCATGCTTCGGAGGGCACGTTAAGTCGTCGGGCCCGGTTGCTGTCAACGTTACACAACCATGTCAGAGGCCTACTACTAGTAATCGGCGGTGGAAAAACTCTTGACACCAGGGTTCGACGGGTCGTTGAAGATTCGGTGTCCCACACGAAAAAAAGAAGAAGATTGGCAGATAGAAACTGCAGGTCTATCCTTTTGGGAGGCGTTTTCCATGCCCACCACGCTTGGTAGGCGAATTGGCGAGCGCAGTGTAAGGTGGTATTGCTGCTATTGTACTATTTTTTGTATGTATAATTATTTTTTAATTAAGGTAGGTAGATTACTTAATTTTTATTTTCTGTTGTGTCCTTTGCTCTTGCACTGCTCTTGTGTTCTATTTCTATTTCCTCCATCCAAAGGTCATCTGGTAGAGATCGCTTTTAGCGATAAGTCCGCCTTTTCGAATTTTAGCGTTATTAAGTGTTTTGTGTATTTTTGCGCTATTAATTGTTTTTTATTTACTTACTTTCCACTTGCCGTGTGATGCCGGCTTAGAATAGCATCACCCCATTTCTTTCCCGTGGGAGTCGTAAGAGGCAACTAAGAAGAGAAGAGACTTAGTCGTGTCTTACGACTCCCACGGGAAAAAAATAGACTATTCTATCTAAGCCAGCATCAATAAAACACCCATCTAAAAACTAGCCTACTGTCAATTTCAGTCTCATTTGCTTATCTTGACAGGTGACATGGGGAGTGCCGTTCATGGACCAGAAGCCCCACCCGAACCTCCGTCTGATAGATCTGAGCGCCACATTGAACCACGTCCCAAGTATGTGCTATGAGCTAGTCAACTGGGGAACGAAAAACGTTACCATTTTAGTTATTTACTGGGAAATATTCCCAGTAGATTATTGGTTGGTTATAAGTGGATGTCGGACGTGGAGTGGATGCCGTGTTATGCCGGCTTTGAATAGCATCACCCCATTTCTAGCCCTTGGGAGTCGTAAGAAGCGTCTAAAGGGCTCGAGGGTGTGTATTGCAATTTTAGGCGATGGGCTGACAACCTGTCACTATGGCGATACACGATTTTCCGGATGATCCTCAAATGTTTGTCAGACGTGGCGTTAATGTCCGTTCTATGCGGCTGTTTACGCTCTGCCTACCCCGTAAGGGATTATAGGCGTGATATGTGTATGTATGTATGTATGTATGTAGATTATTAAGTTTCTGGGCAAATTGGGAGTATTCCCCAATATTTGAATTGAAGAAAAAAGTACACTAAGGCCGTACGCTCGCTTACGCGGTTTCACGCGCGGGCCAGCCCGCGCGTGAGGCCGCGCGTGGTATCGCGGGATCCGCGTGGCGGTCTGACATCGCCGCCATTATTACCCGTCCAAATTTAGAAGGCGCATAGTGCCTAGGTAGTTGTAATATGGCAAGTGTCGTCGTGTTCGTACGGGTTATATTATGTCGCGGGTTGCTGAAGCCGCGGCGCGGGTGACCGCAGGCCGCGTCACGGGGCGCCAATCTTGTGTTTTGTCAAATCTGGCCCGCGCGGGACGTCCCGCGCGTGAAACCGCGTGAGCGAGCGTACGGCCTAACAGTCTTGTAAGATATTTTTTATATCAATGTTTCTATGTTCTCGGGGAATATTCCTCGTTCCCGAGAAAGTTACCGGGAACGGCACAGTAGCAAACTGGGAAACGAATGGCGCCACTCTCGACTGTGCCTTTTTTCTGTGATTGGACGAAAGTGTGTCAATGTTAAAGTTCATTCTTATGGGTACGTTTTGGCTTTAAACCACGTTCACATGGTGCTCCTGCTCCTGCCGCTATGGCGAATATTGCTTGAAATACCTACTTCCGCGGAAGTATCAACGTGAGTGAGTGTTCACACACTGCACTGCCGTTATACTCTTCTAGAATCAATACGAGTAAGCGAAATAGCAATACATTTCACAAGCGTTCGTGCTGCCGTTCCTTTGACTCGCGCACGAAAAGCCGACACTCTCGGGAGCACGGGAAGTGGCAGCGACATGACGAGTAGCAGCGCGAGTAATCTGTTCATTCACACATTTGCGCTGCCCACTAATTCCCTTACCATCTTCTACCTTACTATTCCCTGCCCATATTGGCATTGTGTGAACGTGCTATTAAGGGTACGTTCAGGCTTAAGGCACAGTCGCGCCGGCGGTCATCTGCAATGAGCTTGAATTTTTTTGTACATTTCGTAGCCAGTTGGTATCATAATGGCTAACCGCCCAGCGGTTTCACCCGCTGCCACTCATTTTCCCGTGGTAATAGTGGTTTTCCCGTGGTAAAAAGTAGCCTATGTGTTATTCCAGGTTATACCTACATTGACCGTCGAACATTGGCTGACTCACAACTACCTCGCTTTTAGTATCAAAATGAACTAACTACTATAACTATACTAGATTTCCGCCCAGCAGTTTCACCCGTTGCCACTCATTTTCCCGTGGTAATATTTGTTTTCCCGCGGTAACGAGTGGCCTATGTGTATTCCGGGTTATACTCTACCTGTGTTCCAAATTTCATCCAAATCGGTCAAGCTGTTTGAGCGTGAACAGGTAACAAACATACATACACACACACACAATCTCTCAGATTTATAATATTAGTACGGAAGTACGGATAGTAGGATACCTGACGCATCAACTTCAAGTTACATTGCATGCTGATAAAATATTTTTATTTTCTAGAAATGGACATGACACAAATAAGGAACGACCACGGGATTGTGAAAGAGTTCGCGACGAACATTAGCAGAACAACAGCTTTGAACAAGGACATTCGCGACACCCTGGTTAATGACAACTATGACGCTGTCGTTACGGAGTGGTTCTTCTCCGATACTGATGCAGGGTGAGCTTCTTCTTCTATTACAGTGGGACACAGAGTTGGCCAACGACCCGATGAACCCTGGTAGTAGGCCTCTGACATGATTGTATAACGAAAGGTGAGCTTAAGGCGTGACTCTTGCGCATGTTTTTCTCCAACTATTTCCAGACAATATACAAAAACTTTGCTTTCCATCGGTCGTGGAATATAGAAATGTCTATTGCCGCAATGTATATCGATATTTTGGCTTTGTTAGGAAAAAAACAGACGAAGGCGAGTGTACCTACTCGTGAAAGGCCTCGACGAAATATTTTCTCATTATACAAGCAATCCGAATGTTCGTTGCTCAAGTTTTTAGTATTATCCATAAGTAAAATAAGAACCTGCAAACTCAATGAAATATTCGCTATAATGGCACATAATACCAAAAATTGCCGTTTTTAGGCACTTTTTGCTTTTTGCATAACTTTAATTACACAAAATATTTGATTGAGTTTGTAGGTTCTAAGTATAAGGAACATAAGGATAATATTAAAAACCTGAGCACCGGACATTCTGATAGGATAGATTGTTGGTATAAAGAGGTTTTTTTTGTGAAGTAGCGCCTCTGTCGAGGCCGTTCACATTACATTCGCCTTAACAAATATTTGTGTCTTGTGGGGATTGAACCCGCGATCCTCGGCGCAGAAGGTAGGCGCCGCTACGCCGCCATCGGACCAGTAAGTAAGTAAAAGTAAAAACTCTTTATTACACACAAATACATGGTCGAACTGACATGTTCCTAGGAGAAAGTTGATCAGTTTTATGGTCTGCATGCACATCAGTATTCGGAGGGCTGTCCCTTACACCTCGTATACTCATACAGTTGATGTTGCAGGTTCGCGGCGGTGCAGCAGGTCCCCTGGATCATGCTGTCCGGCATGATCATGCACCCCCACGTCGAGGGTCTCGTGGACGAGGTCAGGTCCATCTCCACCGTGCCCATGGTCTTCCACGACTTCACAGTGCCAATGAGCTTCTACGAGCGAGTCGTTAATACGTTCACGTTCGTCATGATGAGGATTGGCGCGATGTGAGTTCATACATACATACACATTAAAGCCAATTATCCCTTGCGGGGTAGGCAGAGCGTTAACGGTCGCATAAACGGCCATTTACCGCCACATATGACATATATTTTAGAATCATTTGGAAAATTGTACATTGCCATAGTGACAGGTTGTCAGCCCATCGCCTAAAATTGCAATACACACCCTCGAGTCTTTTAGTCGCCTCTGACGACTCCCACGGGAAAGAAATGGGGTGATGCTATTCTAGGCCGGCATCACACGACATTAGTTCATACGTTGGGTGATTTACTGGTGACCGATAGTGAAAACCAAGTACGGGCTGGTGATAAGGAACAACATTCCCCAAGGAACAGGTGAAATAAACAAAAACATTTTGAGCTTCAATAGTAACTCAAATTAGCTGATCGGTAATTTTGTAGAGGAGGTCCAAATCTATTTTCATATTTCGACCTATTTTCATTGGGGAAAGTTGTTCCTTATCACCAGCCCGGGAAACGGGACATTGTGAATTCCTTGACTCTGAGCGCTTAGAGTTTATGCTAAGAGGGAGGCTCGCGGCAAAACACCTTACCTATGTTAAAGCTGATTTGCGATGGATGGTTATAGCGCGTTCATAATATTAACGCGAGCATGTAAGCAGGTCACTCGCGCTGCTACTCATCATGCCGCTGCCACTTCCCGTGCTCCCGCATTACCTCTTTACCACATAACATTTGAGTTTAGTACAAGAATTTAGTAAGAGATGTCGCCCTATATTTGAATAATGACATAAATATCGTTATTTCCATAAGCCTCGATGAATCTGCGAACGCAGCTCGATACGAGTCCTACTTCAGTCCGTTGGCAGCAGCGCGCAGCGTCCCGTTGCCTCCATACAGCGAGGCTATCTACAACATATCTGTGGTGCTCGTGCAATCCCATCCCTCTATCGCGTGCTTAGAGTTTATACTTAGAAGGAGGCTCACGGCAAAACACCTACCTATATTAAAGCTGATTTGCGACAGATTCTAATAGCGCGTTCATACTTCAATGAACAGGGAAGTAGTAAGGGAAGTGGGCAGCGTGAGCATGTAAGCAGGTTACTCGCACTGCTACTCGTCATGATGGCCAGGTGCATAGGGTGAACGTAGCATTAAGAGTGTTAAGATCGAGTCTTTTAATGTCCTTGGTGTCCTTGTGTCACACGTGACGCATACATAATTATCATATTCTCTTTGCATTTCCTCTTTACCACATTAATTCGAGTTTAGTACAAGGATTTAGTAAGAGATGTCGCCCTATATTTGCAAAAGTAGCCATTGCCCAGCATTTCAACGCTCTCAACTTGAATAATAACATAAATAACGTTATTTCCATCAGCCTCGATGAATCTACGAACGCAGCTCGATACGAGTCCTACTTCAGTCCGCTGGCAGCAGCGCGCGGCGTGCCGTTGCCTCCATACAGCGAGGCTATATACAACATATCTGTGGTGCTCGTGCAATCCCATCCCTCCATAGCGCCCGCGCTCAGTCTGCCGCCTAACGTTGTGGATATAGGCGGGTACCATATCGATAAGCCGCAGCCTTTGCCCCAGGTAAGTTTTGGCCTAGATTCTTACTTCTCCTAATATTATCATATCACAATCAAACAGCTCTGTCAAGTAACTTTATCTTTTTAGACATTTTGTCATCAAAATTATTTTTGAGTCACACACACACATATCACTCCTATAATCCCTTGCAGGGTAGGCAGAGCGTAAACAGCCCCAGAAAACGGACATTTACGCCACGTCTGACAAATATTTAAGCGTGATTCGTGTATGGCCATAGTGACAGGTTGTCAGTCCATCGCCTAAAATGCAATACACACCCTCGAGTTTTTAAGTTGTACCAGTCAAAAATAATTGCCGAGTGATGCCGGCTTAGAATAGCATCACCCTATTTATTTCCCCTGGGAGTCGTAAGAGGAGACTAAGGGACTCATTTAGGCGATGGGCTGACAACCTTTTACTATGGCAATACACAATTTTCCGAACGACCCTCAAATATATGTCAGACGTGGCGTAAATGTTCGTTTTTGCGGCCTTTTTCCCGAAAGGAATAATAGGCGTGATATGTGTATGTATGTATGTACTATCTAATATTTCTCTTTCTAGGACATCCAATACATCCTCGACTCATCGCCACAAGGAGTGGTATATTTCAGCATGGGCTCAGTCATAAAAGGCTACAGACTTCCTTTGGGTCTTCGCAAGGACTTGATCGCCATGTTTGGAGAGCTGCCCTACACGGTGCTTTGGAAGTTCGAGGAGGAGCTACAAGGGTTGCCGAAGAATGTGGTCGTGAGGAAGTGGTGGCCGCAGGCTGGGGTTCTAGGTCAGTTCTGACTTCTATTAACTCTCATTATGACAAACTTGAAAAATATTTTATATACACTCGTCTCATAATGTTCGAATTATGAATTTGAAAACAGATGCATAATGACCTACTTTATGCATTCTGCCTATAAAAACTAGGGTTTACTATAAATTACAGAAGCGTAATGACTTAATGAGAAAACTCTTAATACGATAAAGTTGAGAAATGAAACGAAGTTTTTTTTTCTAATACTCAAATCGCTATCTTCCGCCGCACCTGACAGTTGTTGTTGTACGGTAATTTTTCGGATGTTGTTCAGTTGTTTTAATAGGTTTTTGTTCTGTTGTTGTTCAGATGTTGATTAGTTGTTGTTCAGATGTTATTCCGATGTTGTTCAGTTGTTGTTCAGTTGTTTTTCGATGTTGTTCAGATGTTGTTCAGTTGTTGTACAGATGTTGTTCAGTTGTTTTTCGATGTTGTTCAGATGTTGTTCCGTTGTTGTTCAGATGTTGTTCAGTTGTTGTTCAGATGTTGTTCAGATGTTGTTCAGTCGTTTAGTTAAGTTATTGTTAAGACTCCACATCTAAACAACTGCTAAAGTATAGATTTTTCAAAAATTCATATCAAGCCATATTACGTTCTCGTATTGAATTTGTCCTTGTATCGGGCCTTGCAATGGCCGGTGCGTACCTACGTTTAGAAAAGTGTTTTTGAGTTTTTTTGGAGAGTGTAGATAAAATAGTGTATGCAACTGCTATAATTAGGCATTAGAATGCTCGTGTCAAACTATTATCACACTCGGCTGCGCCTCGTGTGATAAACAGACACTCGCATTCTAATGACCCCCATTATACGACAGTTGCATAAACTACTATTAAACCGTTAAACGGGGTGTGGCGGCGCGCATGCGCTCCACATACAAGTCCTGAAACGCGGTATAGAAGTTATTCCGCCGATCGCTATATATATGTCGTGGGCTTATCGTTAGATTGGCCATATCAAGATATGCCCAGGCACAACGTGATACTCCGGCACATCATGATCTGGCCATCCAACACAGGGCATATCGTTCAACGCTTTACGTTTGGCGATTTGGCCAGCGATACTTTAGGCATATCGATTATGTAGGGTGTCCAAGGTTTTAGCAAATAAAAATAAAGTTAAGAATTAAAATGTTTATTCAAATTTAAAATAATTATTGTTATATCAAAATCTGGCACATAAAATCACAGTTCTTTGGAGAGAAAATAACAAAACGTCTATTTGAGGCAAATTAAGTATCTAATTATCAGTAAAGTTTAATAAAATCTTAACACAACCATCACGTAGAGAACGCCACGGTCGAGCAACAGCTAGAATTAAATTAAAATGTTAAAAAATAATGAAAAGTAATCTTTGTCAGAAGTTTCCATGACATCATATTTTGAACTCCAATAATAGTCCGAAGAGACCCGCTGCATTGTCACCCTACTTCTCTTGATTTGTTCAATAACCTAAAAAAAATGGAACTTTAGCGTACAAACATTAGTTACTTAATAAATCTAATAACTTTAATACATAATGACATGAGAGAAACGCATCACCTACACATTATACGCAAAAATAAACACTTGTTCAGAAACTAAATACTAAGCTCTAAAATACGTAGAGAAGTCCATGGTATTTTTACATTGTGCGAGGAATCTTTATGTCCCTCATAGAAATCAAGTAACTGATGGTAATATTGTTCTAAATGCATTTTTTGTTTCGTTTTCACATTCCATTTTAATAATATCAACACATTCACTTGTTTGTAACGCCGCCATCTTCCACTCGCGTAAACAAAGCGGAGCGCGCGAAGACAGCGCCACTATCGGCGCGAAATGCAACTACTTCACGATCTGCCGTGTGGTTAGCTCGGAATATCGACCAATACGTTATTCTCGTCGATCTGCCCAACCTTTTCCTTGGCGCATCGCGACATGCCCGGCTAAATCACGATGTGCCGGCATTTCAAGAAGTGCCCGGGCATATCTCGATCTGGCCAATCTAACGATAAGCCCACGACATATACAACATCCAAACAGGTCCGGTTGGAACAGTCGTTCCCCTGGTCACTACTCCCGACCAGGCGGGTAGCTACCCTTTTCCTCATTGTCGTCACTTGGCCTACTGGCCTCATCATCACTCCTCTTAAAGAGGCATAGTATGAATAAGCCTTTATAGTTGTCTTTATAGCTTTTGTCTTTGTAGGGTGGGTGTACCAGTCCCAAACCATTTAAGGGCACTTTTTGACTTTGAAACTCTCTGGACAAGTATTAAGTATATTTAACGCAGAAAAACATTTCTGAAGTTGTTTATCAGTTAATAATGAAGGAATATTGATATAATTCTTCAATACATATTTATTAGTTTTTTATTTATTTTATGAACAATACTAAAAACGGGAATGCCCCTAAGTTTGACCGGCGCGCTCCAATAAAGGACCACTTTTGGACCAATAGTTGACCATTCTATTTATATGAATAAAACACTGTTTCAAAAGTTTTTAATAAAAACTAGGTATTAAATAGCAAAACCAAAGCTAGAATACAGATCAAACATAATTAGAAAAATGACTCTCATTAACGGTAAAGTTTCAACTTCAACTGGTCATTCTTGGGAACACCTCTTTGTACTGTGTACCAATAAAAAACCAGCGTGGTCAATTACTGGAACACAAAGTTTTTAAACGATTAAAATGACAGTTTAATGCTCTGAATTTGTTATAAAGAGCAGCACTATGAAAAAAAAGGAAAAAAGAGTAAATACCATAGATCACCAGTAACAAACCACTTGGTCAACAATAGGGACCCAGTACAACGCGTGTTCCAGTAGTTAACCACATTTAAAATTACCTCTTAATAACATTATTTAGTAAAAATAATCACTTAAAGGACTCAAGCTAATACCAAACTTCAAAAATAATATCATTTGGTGACAATAATTATGAAATAACACGTGAAATTCTAATATTTTACGTACCACGTCCATTCGCACTTGTAGCTGTAATGGCTGTTGGAAGGCAAATGAACGAGACACAAATCTCTTAAAATAAGCAAAATAACGATATCTTTCGCTCTCTCTCACAAAAAAATATTCCGTGGGGTTGGTAACAGTCTAGGCAACATAACAAAAGAAGTATTTTGTTAAAAAATGCCCGTGTTTTCTTAAAATATTCAATTGAACACGTAAGTGGTCAACTACTGGTGCCTGGTTTGGGACTGGTACACCCACCCTAGCTGTGGTTGGTCTGAGCCGTTAAAAATATACTTAAAAGGGCCGGACTCAAATTACAATTTTAAGCCCTGTGCTTTGAAATCTACACCTGACTATTTTGTGGGGAGCTGGGGCTCACCCGGAAAAGTTTGTGTGGTTGTTCAAACAACCAGCCCGATCGCGTTCATGGGGCGCGACTTGGCTTACGAGTTGTTTTGGAAGGAACGGATTGGACTGAATCTATCCGGCACGTGCCGGTAGTTCCCAAAATGGGGAACAAATGAGGGACCTCCGCGCCCCCGCCGGCGGGGGCGTCGGTTGCTTGAGAATATTGTGGCGTGTGATCTACTCGCAATGATTGAAGCAAGGCAGCCCGCGCCGCCATTCCTGTCTGACTATTTCTATCATTGTTCCTTCAGCGCATCCCAACGTGAAGCTTTTCATAACGCACGGCGGGCTCCTCTCGTCCCTCGAGGCTGTGCAGTTCGGGGTGCCGCTGCTAGCGGTGCCGGTGTTCATTCCTGTCTGACTATTTCTATCATTGTTCCTTCAGCGCATCCCAACGTGAAGCTATTCATAACGCACGGCGGGCTCCTCTCGTCCCTCGAGGCTGTCCAGTTCGGAGTGCCCCTGCTAGCGGTGCCGGTGTTCATTCCTGTCTGACTATTTCTATCATTGTTCCTTCAGCGCATCCCAACGTGAAGCTATTCATAACGCACGGCGGGCTCCTCTCGTCCCTCGAGGCTGTGCAGTTCGGGGTGCCGCTGCTAGCGGTGCCGGTGTTCATTCCTGTCTGACTATTTCTATCATTGTTCCTTCAGCGCATCCCAACGTGAAGCTATTCATAACGCACGGCGGGCTCCTCTCGTCCCTCGAGGCTGTGCAGTTCGGAGTGCCCCTGCTGGCGGTGCCGGTGTTCATTCCTGTCTGACTATTTCTATCATTGTTCCTTCAGCGCATCCCAACGTGAAGCTATTCATAACGCACGGCGGGCTCCTCTCGTCCCTCGAGGCTGTGCAGTTCGGGGTGCCGCTGCTAGCGGTGCCGGTGTTCATTCCTGTCTGACTATTTCTATCATTGTTCCTTCAGCGCATCCCAACGTGAAGCTATTCATAACGCACGGCGGGCTCCTCTCGTCACTCGAGGCTGTGCAGTTCGGAGTGCCCCTGCTAGCGGTGCCGGTGTTCATTCCTGTCTGACTATTTCTATCATTGTTCCTTCAGCGCATCCCAACGTGAAGCTATTCATAACGCACGGCGGGCTCCTCTCGTCCCTCGAGGCTGTCCAGTTCGGAGTGCCGCTGCTAGCGGTGCCTGTGTTCATTCCTGTCTGACTATTTCTATCATTGTTCCTTCAGCGCATCCCAACGTGAAGCTATTCATAACGCACGGCGGGCTCCTCTCGTCCCTCGAGGCTGTGCAGTTCGGAGTGCCCCTGCTGGCGGTGCCGGTGTTCATTCCTGTCTGACTATTTCTGTCTATTCCTTCAGCGCATCCCAACGTGAAGCTATTCATAACGCACGGCGGGCTCCTCTCGTCCCTCGAGGCTGTCCAGTCCGGAGTGCCCCTGCTGGCGGTGCCGGTGTTCATTCCTGTCTGACTATTTCTGTCTATTCCTTCAGCGCATCCCAACGTGAAGCTATTCATAACGCACGGCGGGCTCCTCTCGTCCCTCGAGGCTGTGCAGTTCGGAGTGCCCCTGCTGGCGGTGCCTGTGTTCATTCCTGTCTGACTATTTCTGTCTATTCCTTCAGCGCATCCCAACGTGAAGCTATTCATAACGCACGGCGGGCTCCTCTCGTCCCTCGAGGCTGTGCAGTTCGGAGTGCCCCTGCTGGCGGTGCCGGTGTTCATTCCTGTCTGACTATTTCTATCATTGTTCCTTCAGCGCATCCCAACGTGAAGCTATTCATAACGCACGGCGGGCTCCTCTCGTCCCTCGAGGCTGTCCAGTTCGGAGTGCCCCTGCTGGCGGTGCCGGTGTTCATTCCTGTCTGACTATTTCTATCATTGTTCCTTCAGCGCATCCCAACGTGAAGCTATTCATAACGCACGGCGGGCTCCTCTCGTCCCTCGAGGCTGTGCAGTTCGGAGTGCCGCTGCTAGCAGTGCCGGTGTTCATTCCTGTCTGACTATTTCTGTCTATTGCTTCAGCGCATCCCAACGTGAAGCTATTCATAACGCACGGCGGGCTCCTCTCGTCCCTCGAGGCTGTCCAGTTCGGAGTGCCCCTGCTGGCGGTGCCGGTGTTCATTCCTGTCTGACTATTTCTGTCTATTCCTTCAGCGCATCCCAACGTGAAGCTATTCATAACGCACGGCGGGCTCCTCTCGTCCCTCGAGGCTGTGCAGTTCGGAGTGCCGCTGCTAGCGGTGCCGGTGTTCATTCCTGTCTGACTATTTCTATCATTGTTCCTTCAGCGCATCCCAACGTGAAGCTATTCATAACGCACGGCGGGCTCCTCTCGTCCCTCGAGGCTGTGCAGTTCGGAGTGCCCCTGTTGGCGGTGCCGGTGTTCATTCCTGTCTGACTATTTCTGTCTATTCCTTCAGCGCATCCCAACGTGAAGCTATTCATAACGCACGGCGGGCTCCTCTCGTCCCTCGAGGCTGTTCAGTTCGGAGTGCCCCTACTGGCGGTGCCGGTGTTCATTCCTGTCTGACTATTTCTGTCTATTCCTTCAGCGCATCCCAACGTGAAGCTATTCATAACGCACGGCGGGCTCCTCTCGTCCCTCGAGGCTGTGCAGTTCGGAGTGCCCCTGCTAGCGGTGCCGGTGTTCATTCCTGTCTGACTATTTCTGTCTATTCCTTCAGCACATCCCAACGTGAAGCTATTCATAACGCACGGCGGGCTCCTCTCGTCCCTCGAGGCTGTCCAGTTCGGAGTGCCTCTGCTGGCGGTGCCGGTGTTCATTCCTGTCTGACTATTTCTATCATTGTTCCTTCAGCGCATCCCAACGTGAAGCTATTCATAACGCACGGCGGGCTCCTCTCGTCCCTCGAGGCTGTGCAGTTCGGAGTGCCCCTGCTAGCGGTGCCGGTGTTCATTCCTGTCTGACTATTTCTATCATTGTTCCTTCAGCGCATCCCAACGTGAAGCTATTCATAACGCACGGCGGGCTCCTCTCGTCCCTCGAGGCTGTCCAGTTCGGAGTGCCGCTGCTAGCGGTGCCGGTGTTCATTCCTGTCTGACTATTTCTATCATTGTTCCTTCAGCGCATCCCAACGTGAAGCTATTCATAACGCACGGCGGGCTCCTCTCGTCCCTCGAGGCTGTGCAGTTCGGAGTGCCCCTGCTGGCGGTGCCTGTGTTCATTCCTGTCTGACTATTTCTATCATTGTTCCTTCAGCACATCCCAACGTGAAGCTATTCATAACGCACGGCGGGCTCCTCTCGTCCCTCGAGGCTGTCCTGTTCGGAGTGCCCCTGTTGGCGGTGCCGGTGTTCATTCCTGTCTGACTATTTCTGTCTATTCCTTCAGCACATCCCAACGTGAAGCTATTCATAACGCACGGTGGGCTCCTCTCGTCCCTCGAGGCTGTCCAGTTCGGAGTGCCCCTGCTAGCGGTGCCGGTGTTCATTCCTGTCTGACTATTTCTGTCTATTCCTTCAGCGCATCCCAACGTGAAGCTATTCATAACGCACGGCGGGCTCCTCTCGTCCCTCGAGGCTGTCCAGTTCGGAGTGCCTCTGCTGGCGGTGCCGGTGTTCATTCCTGTCTGACTATTTCTATCATTGTTCCTTCAGCGCATCCCAACGTGAAGCTATTCATAACGCACGGCGGGCTCCTCTCGTCCCTCGAGGCTGTGCAGTTCGGAGTGCCCCTGCTGGCGGTGCCGGTGTTCATTCCTGTCTGACTATTTCTGTCTATTCCTTCAGCGCATCCCAACGTGAAGCTATTCATAACGCACGGCGGGCTCCTCTCGTCCCTCGAGGCTGTCCAGTTCGGAGTGCCTCTGCTGGCGGTGCCGGTGTTCATTCCTGTCTGACTATTTCTATCATTGTTCCTTCAGCGCATCCCAACGTGAAGCTATTCATAACGCACGGCGGGCTCCTCTCGTCCCTCGAGGCTGTGCAGTTCGGAGTGCCCCTGCTAGCGGTGCCGGTGTTCATTCCTGTCTGACTATTTCTATCATTGTTCCTTCAGCGCATCCCAACGTGAAGCTATTCATAACGCACGGCGGGCTCCTCTCGTCCCTCGAGGCTGTCCAGTTCGGAGTGCCGCTGCTAGCGGTGCCGGTGTTCATTCCTGTCTGACTATTTCTATCATTGTTCCTTCAGCGCATCCCAACGTGAAGCTATTCATAACGCACGGCGGGCTCCTCTCGTCCCTCGAGGCTGTCCAGTTCGGAGTGCCGCTGCTAGCGGTGCCGGTGTTCATTCCTGTCTGACTATTTCTATCATTGTTCCTTCAGCGCATCCCAACGTGAAGCTATTCATAACGCACGGCGGGCTCCTCTCGTCACTCGAGGCTGTCCAGTTCGGAGTGCCCCTGCTAGCGGTGCCGGTGTTCATTCCTGTCTGACTATTTCTATCATTGTTCCTTCAGCGCATCCCAACGTGAAGCTATTCATAACGCACGGCGGGCTCCTCTCGTCCCTCGAGGCTGTGCAGTTCGGAGTGCCGCTGCTAGCAGTGCCGGTGTTCATTCCTGTCTGACTATTTCTGTCTATTGCTTCAGCGCATCCCAACGTGAAGCTATTCATAACGCACGGCGGGCTCCTCTCGTCCCTCGAGGCTGTCCAGTTCGGAGTGCCCCTGCTGGCGGTGCCGGTGTTCATTCCTGTCTGACTATTTCTGTCTATTCCTTCAGCGCATCCCAACGTGAAGCTATTCATAACGCACGGCGGGCTCCTCTCGTCCCTCGAGGCTGTCCAGTTCGGAGTGCCCCTGCTGGCGGTGCCGGTGTTCATTCCTGTCTGACTATTTCTGTCTATTCCTTCAGCGCATCCCAACGTGAAGCTATTCATAACGCACGGCGGGCTCCTCTCGTCCCTCGAGGCTGTGCAGTTCGGAGTGCCGCTGCTAGCGGTGCCGGTGTTCATTCCTGTCTGACTATTTCTATCATTGTTCCTTCAGCGCATCCCAACGTGAAGCTATTCATAACGCACGGCGGGCTCCTCTCGTCCCTCGAGGCTGTGCAGTTCGGAGTGCCCCTGCTAGCGGTGCCGGTGTTCATTCCTGTCTGACTATTTCTGTCTATTCCTTCAGCGCATCCCAACGTGAAGCTATTCATAACGCACGGCGGGCTCCTCTCGTCCCTCGAGGCTGTTCAGTTCGGAGTGCCCCTACTGGCGGTGCCGGTGTTCATTCCTGTCTGACTATTTCTGTCTATTCCTTCAGCGCATCCCAACGTGAAGCTATTCATAACGCACGGCGGGCTCCTCTCGTCCCTCGAGGCTGTGCAGTTCGGAGTGCCCCTGCTAGCGGTGCCGGTGTTCATTCCTGTCTGACTATTTCTGTCTATTCCTTCAGCACATCCCAACGTGAAGCTATTCATAACGCACGGCGGGCTCCTCTCGTCCCTCGAGGCTGTCCAGTTCGGAGTGCCTCTGCTGGCGGTGCCGGTGTTCATTCCTGTCTGACTATTTCTATCATTGTTCCTTCAGCGCATCCCAACGTGAAGCTATTCATAACGCACGGCGGGCTCCTCTCGTCCCTCGAGGCTGTGCAGTTCGGAGTGCCCCTGCTAGCGGTGCCGGTGTTCATTCCTGTCTGACTATTTCTATCATTGTTCCTTCAGCGCATCCCAACGTGAAGCTATTCATAACGCACGGCGGGCTCC
This sequence comes from Tuta absoluta, assembly GCA_027580185.1. Taxonomy (NCBI): domain Eukaryota; kingdom Metazoa; phylum Arthropoda; class Insecta; order Lepidoptera; family Gelechiidae; genus Tuta; species Tuta absoluta. Next base: position 5,816,088 of record JAQAHW010000030.1, read on the forward strand.
TCTCGTCCCTCGAGGCTGTCCAGTTCGGAGTGCCGCTGCTAGCGGTGCCGGTGTTCATTCCTGTCTGACTATTTCTATCATTGTTCCTTCAGCGCATCCCAACGTGAAGCTATTCATAACGCACGGCGGGCTCCTCTCGTCCCTCGAGGCTGTGCAGTTCGGAGTGCCCCTGCTGGCGGTGCCTGTGTTCATTCCTGTCTGACTATTTCTATCATTGTTCCTTCAGCACATCCCAACGTGAAGCTATTCATAACGCACGGCGGGCTCCTCTCGTCCCTCGAGGCTGTCCTGTTCGGAGTGCCCCTGTTGGCGGTGCCGGTGTTCATTCCTGTCTGACTATTTCTGTCTATTCCTTCAGCACATCCCAACGTGAAGCTATTCATAACGCACGGTGGGCTCCTCTCGTCCCTCGAGGCTGTCCAGTTCGGAGTGCCCCTGCTAGCGGTGCCGGTGTTCATTCCTGTCTGACTATTTCTGTCTATTCCTTCAGCGCATCCCAACGTGAAGCTATTCATAACGCACGGCGGGCTCCTCTCGTCCCTCGAGGCTGTGCAGTTCGGAGTGCCCCTGCTGGCGGTGCCGGTGTTCATTCCTGTCTGACTATTTCTGTCTATTCCTTCAGCGCATCCCAACGTGAAGCTATTCATAACGCACGGCGGGCTCCTCTCGTCCCTCGAGGCTGTCCAGTTCGGAGTGCCCCTGCTAGCGGTGCCGGTGTTCATTCCTGTCTGACTATTTCTATCATTGTTCCTTCAGCGCATCCCAACGTGAAGCTATTCATAACGCACGGCGGGCTCCTCTCGTCCCTCGAGGCTGTGCAGTTCGGAGTGCCCCTGATAGCGGTGCCGGTGTTCATTCCTGTCTGACTATTTGTGTCTATTCCTTCAGCGCATCCCAACGTGAAGCTATTCATAACGCACGGCGGGCTCCTCTCGTCCCTCGAGGCTGTGCAGTTCGGAGTGCCCCTGCTGGCGGTGCCGGTGTTCATTCCTGTCTGACTATTTCTATCATTGTTCCTTCAGCGCATCCCAACGTGAAGCTATTCATAACGCACGGCGGGCTCCTCTCGTCCCTCGAGGCTGTGCAGTTCGGAGTGCCCCTGCTAGCGGTGTCTGTGTTCATTCCTGTCTGACTATTTCTGTCTATTCCTTCAGCGCATCCCAACGTGAAGCTATTCATAACGCACGGCGGGCTCCTCTCGTCCCTCGAGGCTGTCCAGTCCGGAGTGCCCCTGCTGGCGGTGCCGGTGTTCATTCCTGTCTGACTATTTCTGTCTATTCCTTCAGCGCATCCCAACGTGAAGCTATTCATAACGCACGGCGGGCTCCTCTCGTCCCTCGAGGCTGTCCAGTCCGGAGTGCCCCTGCTGGCGGTGCCGGTGTTCATTCCTGTCTGACTATTTCTGTCTATTCCTTCAGCGCATCCCAACGTGAAGCTATTCATAACGCACGGCGGGCTCCTCTCGTCCCTCGAGGCTGTCCAGTCCGGAGTGCCCCTGCTGGCGGTGCCGGTGTTCATTCCTGTCTGACTATTTCTGTCTATTCCTTCAGCGCATCCCAACGTGAAGCTATTCATAACGCACGGCGGGCTCCTCTCGTCCCTCGAGGCTGTCCAGTCCGGAGTGCCCCTGCTGGCGGTGCCGGTGTTCATTCCTGTCTGACTATTTCTGTCTATTCCTTCAGCGCATCCCAACGTGAAGCTATTCATAACGCACGGCGGGCTCCTCTCGTCCCTCGAGGCTGTCCAGTCCGGAGTGCCCCTGCTGGCGGTGCCGGTGTTCATTCCTGTCTGACTATTTCTGTCTATTCCTTCAGCGCATCCCAACGTGAAGCTATTCATAACGCACGGCGGGCTCCTCTCGTCCCTCGAGGCTGTCCAGTTCGGAGTGCCCCTGCTAGCGGTGCCGGTGTTTGGTGACCAGCCCAGCAACGCCGCGCGCGCCTCCAGAGCGGGCTACGCGCGATGCGTGCCTTACGGCGACCACATCGGACCGGTTCTCAAGGAGGAGCTCAATGAAATGCTCAATAATGACAGGTACGTTCAAAGTAGATACGGACAATGTGCTACTTGTACGCTCCAATATATAGGGTGATATTTTACTAGTGACTGATAGCGAAAATTTACGACGGGCTGGTCCTGGTGATACTGATATGCAACAACGGAACTTCTTAAGAAACATAGGCATAAAATAATAATATCAACACTACCGTGACCTAGGTTGAAATACGGAAAATGCTCAGAACTTTACACGCATTGAAACCAGATGGCGTTAGTAGTTTCCCACTTAAGTATTATAAATGAATATAGTATGTTTATTTAATTAATATAAGTAAATTTCGTGCAGGAACATTTTAGGAATGATAATATGTCTGTTATCTATTTATTTCGTAGTTATGATTTCACACTCGAGTCCACCCGTGTCATTTATTTCTGTTTACCCTCTGGTTGGCCGGTAGAGAATGCCGCGTGGCATTAGGCCCGCCTTTTGTAGTATTTGCAATAAAGTATATAGGTAAATAAAATAAATAATAATGGAAAAATGAATTGGACCTCTCATACAAAATTGCCAATCAGCTGATTTGGGTTACTATGGAAGAAAAATATTGTATTTTGACCTATGTTCCTTACGGAAAGTTTTTTCTTATCACGAGCCCGTCCTCTGTTTTCAGTATGGGTTACTAGTACAATTTCATCAGTTTCTTTCTCGCATTTAGTTAACCTTTTACATAATAAGTCAAAGAGACACTAGCAAAAAAGACTTTAATTTAGTGCCAGAAAAAAATATACTTACGTGAGTTTGAGGCACACAAAGACAGGTGGCGTTTTTCTAAAAACGGTAGTTAAGAGTCTGTGCAGAAAGATGATAAATAGGCGTGGAACTGAGGGCGCCTCTGTGCCTCAGTATGAGATAATATGTCATAGCAAACTATGAAAAAAATATTAGGTCACTTGCCCACGCCTATTCGCACAGTCTAGTTTCTCGTGGCCTAAACGCTAATGCATCTACACAAATTTTATAAAGAGGAAAGATTTGATTGTTTGTTTGAATGAATAGGCTCCGAAACTACTGGACCGATTTACAAAATCTTTCACCATTACAATCCTACATTATCCCTGGTGAACATAGGCTACACGGGCAGATCATGTCCAAGTTTATCATTTGCTTTGAAATCTATTGCGGGTAGTTAAGGTTCGATTTTAGGGGGGAACATTCCTCCCAACGCCTTATAATTGATTAAAATGTCGTATTCCCGCGGGAAAACGGTTAGCAGCGGGTGAAACTGGCAGGCGTTTCCGTGTGATGTCGGCTTAGAATAGCTTCACCCCATTTCTTTCCCGTGGGAGTCGAAAGAGGCGACTAAGGGACTGCAATTTTAGGCGATGGGCTGACAACCTGTCCCTATGGCGATACACAATTTTCCGAAATACCCCTCCAATATGTGTCAGACGTGGCATAAATAGCCGTTTTTTGCGGCCGTTTACGCTCTGCCTACCCCGCAAGGGATAATAGGCGTGATATGTGTGTGTGTGTGTGTAAAACTGGCAGGCTGCTAGTTTTTTTATAAAACAAATATTGTTTCAGCTACTACAAGCAGGCTAAGTACCTGTCGAGTTTGTTCAACAACCGGCCGGTGCCGCCGAGGCAACTCATCACGCACTATATCGAGCTGGCGATACAGAGCAAAGGTATCCATGGATTGTACAATTTTATTTTATTTCCCTCGTCTCTTATCGTATGGTATAGGGTACAGTGACCTAAGATGGCCCGGCGCCCAAGATGGCCCACATTAAAAAAATGCGGCTTATTATTTTTGAAATTAATTGAATTTTCACGAGAGGCACGTCTTTACTCCCTAGAAAAAGTGGCAAGTGTATCCGAACACGAACTCATCGCCATTTTGATGTTATCTGTCCGGGAGGTCGTTTTATTCAAATTTTCGCGCGGTTCATGAGATTTTTCTATAAAATTACCGCAGATTGTTACAGTTTGATTGATTCACGTCTGAATTTGGACATATCCGCATTAATTACCGAGTCAGTTACACTGTTTCATTGCGTATTTGTTGTGTTATAACGACTTTTACTGCTATAGGGTAGTTCGCCTATGATGGCCCACCGAACGGTGACCTAAGAAGGCCCGCAGCCCGTAGTTTTTAAGATAAATGAAACAATGGTGCTCGTAGTTTTCAAGATAGATAAGTTCTTAATATTCTGTTGAATTTTGCATTTTAATTTTATAAAGAGTTTAAGTAAGGAATAATATAAAGGCAAGGAAGCCAGTTTAGTTACTTTTATTTAAATTTTAAAGAACATATTTTTCATATGCCCCAATAAAGCCCACAAAAATTTATAATGGAAAAATTATTTCTGTTATAAAAATTTATTACTTTGTTTTTTAAGAAACTATTTTTAGTTTTATGAAACTATGTGATTTTTATACATTTAATATTATTTATTTGTTTTACAGCAGTTTTCAGTTTTGGTAGATTTATGATGGCCCATACGCCATATTTTTGCCTAGTTTTCGTAAGAAGTATATGATACTAAAATATAACACAATATCATAAGAGTTGTAGGAAAGAACAATGTGTAAATCAGAAAATTACCAAAAATATTCATAGCTATGTAATGGGCCTTGTTAGGACACCCATTGCCTTATATGGCCCATTGCAAAGGTTTTCAAAATTTGATTTTTCTCCATAGTACCTCCTTATATATGAGTGAAACTTATTTTTTTAGTTGATTTATAAACCAAATTTTATTAAAGAATTATTATTATTAAGAATTATGAAAGATGACTTATTAAGAAAGATGGTTCTGTGCTTCGGCACGTTAAGAGTCCTACTTCGCCGGAAGGAACGAAATTCAAATGAAATTCGGAAGTCATGTCAAAGAGTATATTATAGAGGTGTCACCATTTCATATAATGTTAGTCTAACTGGTACTGATACAATACTTGACGACTAATGGTAGTGCGATTGCCTGCGGCGCTAAGGTTCCGGGTTCGATTCTCGGTGGACTACTCACAAAGTTGATATTATAACTTGGAAGGAATATTAACCTACATTATATCATAAGGACCATATTTTGGAATAAGCTGAACCATTCGCCAAGACTTAGCTGAACGCATAGTATCCATATTAATTATGAACTGTATAAACTGTACTGTATGTTTGTTTGTTATTCTTCCACTTTCAGTACATGAAAAGAATTGGTCTAAAAATAAGGGCTTAATCAGTTCACAAAACACTTATCTTCATAACATCTCAAATCATATTTACAACTTTTTAGTTTTACGTTATTTCAGAAGAAGCAAAGTCATTAAACTAAATAAAGCCAACTTATTAGTTCAGGTTTAAAAATGCAAGTGGCCAGTATCATGTTACGCACTTTGCGCGAACATATTTTTGTTTCGTTTTTGTCCATCCTGGTATTGTACATTTTTTTGCGAACTTCGACATTAAGAAACTTTTTTTGGATATTTCTTTGTCATTTTCGTCATTGCGTGCACCTTAAGCGCAACTAATACTGTTAAATTTCAATTTCAATTTTAAACGTTTATTGCATAAATCAGTATACATAGATGTAAGTTCAAAATATAAATAGCAAAAATCAATTAGCGACGGCCATTATATATTCGAGTATGATATTATGATATGATAATATATAAAATAGCGGTCGCATTCTCGCACCGTTCATTAGTTTTTGAACAATATTTGTTGACCATCAGACAAACACAGAGCCGCATGCCTTAAAAATTTCATACCTTCGAACACCTTTTACAATCTTTTTCCTTTAATCACCGACACCAGTTGAATTGCTTCATAGTTAAAAATTATCATACATTTTGGTGGTATCTATTACAGTAACTAAGAAAAATTAAAATCGAAGGTGCTTCTAATTGTTTGTTTGACTAAGGTTTTTAATCCATTCCTATCTGGATAATCCTATAATTTTTGGTCTTGAAATTGGTATTTTTAGAAAAGGGATTTATAGCCCTATACAATGTTTGGTATATTTTGGTGTTACCAACGAACCAGGGTGACCACAACCTTTAATATAATGATACCCTCGACCTTCCCGAAATGATAAGTACCTACCTGGAAATTTATTTTTACATTAGTATTGGCATTTTGTTCGGTGACACTCTAGGACTTTCCAGCTAGGTATAAGTCTAGAACCTTTCAACCCAGTGTTACCCTAGCATGAAGATCTTGACCCAGTGCCACTCTAGAACCTTTCTACCCCATAACACTAAAAACCTTCCGAATCAATTGATCCCACTCTTGAACTGAAATCTGACAAAAATCTTTTACTACATAAATAATACTTTTGTATACTAGGTACGCAAGTTTCAAGAGATATGGGCGTGATATGTGTATGTATGTATGTACGGTCGCATTCAAAAGTGGAGTCATAGTTAACACAAACCTCAGAAAACAAGTCGCTCGCACCCGCGGCGACACTCACACAATGACACAAATGACGTATAACATACTATAATTTGACGAACTACCATTGTATAATAGGCTGAGTAGTATTGACTATTTCACTACATGAATCATTAGCTTCGGTAGCTTGGTCAGTAGCGCGGTCAAGCAAATTCTTGACCGTTATTGTGGAGACAATGGTTCGAATCCCGATATCTTCATTGTAGTTTTTATTTTATCAAATGAAGCAAAATTTTGTAAATTTTGAATTACATTTTAGTTGTTGCTAGATCGTTTGCGAGATAGTGCGTGTGCTAAGTGTTTTTTTTAACCTAAGTTTATTTATTAAACTTCAGTGTTTATTTCTTCGAAATGCATACTAATAACAGTTTGCAGGATAGGCAGCGTATTGTTGCGCTGCAATTATCTGTGGCGCTGCATGATATTGGATTTAATTTAACTCAAATTGCTAATCAGACTGGTCTGGCCGTAAGTATAGTTTTATTTCATTACAATTGTATTTTAAATATTAAAAACTTTGACTCAGAGTATGTTGGTAGCTGTGAACCGATTAGTATAAACTTTTTTATTAATAATGCTACTTTGTTTTAGTGGAAGACTGTTAAACGTTGGGTTACACGTTTTGAAGAGGAAGGTAGCGTAAAAACTCGACTCGTCTTATTAATGATTCACAACGGAGGATGATGGTGTAACAATATGAAGAAAATGGTTCTGCCGCTGGTCCAGACGAATTAGTAGCACAAGAAACAGGGCGTGCAACTGCCGCTAATTATGTTGATATGCTACAAGAAAGCATGCTACCGACGACGGTGCGAAATGTTTAACTGTTTATCCTGCTAGTGAAGTTCCTCGTTTTGCATTTGTCCAGGATAAATTGTCCAGTGCATCGAGCTGCCGTGGTGAATAATTGGTTTAGCCAGCACCCAGATATCCAAGTTATTCGTTGGCCAGCAAAATCTCCGGACTTAAATCCCATAGAGAATTTATGGGGTTTAATGGTGCAAAGGTGGGACATGCGCAATGAAAGAACTACAGAAGCTTTAGAGGCTCACTGCCTGGGAGTGTGGGAGAGTACCAGAGGAACAGATATATGCACTTATTTGGTCGAGTCTAATAAGTGTTGTTGAAAACAGCGGAGGTAACACCAAATACTAATTATGTAAGCAGCGATTTTTACTTAAGATTTCAATCTGACCCGATCTAGCATACATTGCTGATTATCTTGTGTATTTCATTACAATATATGAATATACACAAAATAATCAGCAATGTATGCCGAAGCGGGCCCGATAAATCGTTGCTCACTCAACCTCTGTTTACCTGCTTACCCGCCTACTATTGCAGTAGTAGGTATTTGTGGAACATTAGCAATTGAATTATGCTAAAACATCGATATATATTTATATAAGATTGATCATTATTAGTCAGTTATCTTAAGGCCTTGCTTCAATATCTTTTCATTACGAAAACGAGTACTTAAGCTTAAACCTTGAGATGTAGGCAAATAACTGATTTATTATTATTACAATTATCTACTTTTACTTCCGAGGAAAGTGCATCATCGTTAAACATAGAACAATAAAATAATTACTAACGAAATTATTACTTAAATAACTTTATTGAAAGATTCAATCCAAGATTTGGATCATTCCTATGATCTTATAAATAATTACCTATCGATGTTTCAGCTAATGAACACTTAATATCATTTTACATAATATTGTGTTTTATCATTCAAACAAAACTATTAACTAAGTATTACGACAGCAAGTATTTTATGTAGTTTTACATACTCGTATCTTATGGTTACCAAAAGTTCTCATTCATGTCATTATGTTATTTACATAAAGTTATACCATACCTACCAATAAAATAATTTCTTACCTTACTTTTTGTTTTATTACAATATTATAGGTTTATGTTTTTAGATATAATATTTTGATACATAATTTACAATAAACATTTATAGATATAATACATAGATGAATATATAGAAAAATATTATATAAAATAATGATTACTGGAGAAAATATGATAAAAACATTTAAAAAAACATTAATCAACATACAGAGATCGGATGGGAACCCGGTTCCGTTCTGATTAGAAGGTAAGAACTATTACCGCTAAGCTACGGTTGCTTGTGATCAAAACGACGAAATAAAGGTATGTAATCTATTGCTTTACTACAAATGAACGAATAAGGATAACTATAATACAGTTTTAGACAACTAGTGTGATGTATACTTTGTGGTGATGTGGTGTGGTGGCGAATAGGCTATCACCGAGTAATTATTTCAAAGATTACATAGATGTCGCTTATTGGTGGTAATCTGTTTAAGTTTTAATGCTACGCCTTAAGGTGGACTTTTCTACTTACAGTCGATAATCTTACGTGTGTGCGTAAGTTAGTAAAGTAAGTACAGAGGATAATAACCCGTATTGCAATCTGTCTCGTAGTCTAACTATGACTCCACTTATGAATCCGACCGTACGTAAGTAAGTACATGTACATAATTATTTTTGTGTGTGTTCATTTCTTTCAAAAAAAGAAACCGCGAAGTTTCACACTGTTTGTCACGTCTCAGATCACGCCAGCAAAGTTGTATGGAAATCCTTTGCTGGTGTCCATGAAGATAAATTCGTTATACGCTAAACCCACATAATTTGATTTCAAAATTATCTCGATGACTCTCATAGAAACGGAACGTAATTTGGTATGAAACAGGTAACTAAAGACGAGGCTGTATGATGTGAAGACCCTTGCCTGTCCAGAATTAAAAAAGAAAAGAATGAACTAAACATTAGTATGGCAGAATATTACGTAATACTGTGCCTTACAGGCGAATTTATTTTAAAAAATTACAATTGGTGGGAAAATTGTAAATTTTTATTTGTTTCGTTGTGTTGTGGTCGCTAGCTAACTTTTATAAGAAGTACAATCTTTCATTTCCTAGCCTTTTTTGAGAAAAGCACTATGTAAGCCTCGGGGAAAATTACTTTGCTTGACTTTTTGGTCTTTAAAATTTTTTTTAGAAAAGGGATTTATAGCCCTATACAATGTTTGGTATATTTCGGTGTTACCAACGAACCAGGGTGACCACAACCTTTAATATAATCCTCCTCTTACTACTTCATACTAATCTGCACTAACAACCACGTCATCCTATTATTTGATCGTAAAAATATTTTTAATACCTACGTCTAATCGGTTCATATTTTGCGTTTCGTTCGATGTACCAATCAACGTAGTATTGACATTGGCAAAATTATCCATAGCGGATAGAATGCCGTTGTTGTAGATAGTTGATATATTTTACGGCAAAATTCTAGCTACAATAATTTTTCACGGTCAAAATATCGAACAAATGTACAGTGTGTCGCGTCTGCATCATATTCCGTTTATCTATGATCAATTCCACGTCAGTTTTGACAGCAGAGGAAACACATCAAAACAAAAACCTTTTACTCCCAAGGAAAGCAGCCGGAAACAGTAAGTGTTTTGCTAAATTTCTTAATAACTAAGTTGTTTTGTCAAAAAATAGCCGCCCGGGCGGGTTCAACGTGAAATTGCCATTAATAATCATACTAAGATCAATACAGTTCGATTAGCACTGGCGGAAGAAATCTCTTACGCTACGCTTCATCACTGAAAAATAGAGGTAACTTCAAATTTTAATTTCTCCGTTTTTAAATATAAAATGAGATTTTGCGCTGCCCTGGCTTATTCCTCATATCTTGAAGAATAAAAAACAAAATTTTGTTGACAGTGATGTTCCTTAGAATATGTATAAAATGCATTCTCGTAGCTCGTTTTCACTTCACTTCATGGAAGTAGGCCCGTTAAGCCGTCTCGTCGGTCCCGGTTGCTGTCGATGACTAAGACGGCGGTCGTTCCACAACCAAAACAGTAGCAGGCGGTTGAAAAACACTGACACCAAGGTTCATCGGGTCGTTGGTCGGCTCGGTGTTCCACACGAAAAGAAGATCATTTAATTTGCAACTTAATAGCACGTTCACACGATGCCAATATGGGCAGGGAAATAGTAAGGGAAGTGGGCAGCGCGAGCGTGTGAACAGGTTACTCGCGCTGCTACTCGTCATGCCGCTGCCACTTCCCGTGCTCCCTCGAATGTCGGCTTTTCGTGCGCGAGTCAAAGGAACAGCAGCATGAACGCGTATGGAATATATTGCTATCTCGCTCACTCATATTGATGCGAGAAGAGTGACAGCGGTGTGTGAACACTCACTCGCGATGATACTTCCGCGGAAATACTTCGAGCAATATTCTCGACAGCGGCAGGAGCAGGTGCATGGTATGAACGTGCTATAAAACGCGATATAGCACTTTCTTATCTATATACATACATACATACATATAATCACGCCTCTTTCCCATAGGGGTAGGCAGAGACTACTTCCTTCCACTTACTACGATCCTCGCATACGCATACTTCTTTCGCCTCCTCGACATTCATCAATCTCTTCATGCATGCTCGTCGGTTTAGGGTACTCTTGACCTGACCTTTCTTTAGCACGTCCCCGATTTGATCGAGGTACGTTCGTCGAGGTCTTCCCCTTCCGACGTTCCCATCCAACCTTGCCATATACACCTGTCTCGTTACTTTTCTGCTGCTTGCTTTCTTATCTGCCGTTTTAATTTCCAGGTGCCTACCACCTGCGGTCCAAAACTCACCTGTACCCGTGGTACCAGCGCTGGTTCCTCGATCAGCTGGCGGTGCTCATCATCCTGTTGAGCATCCCATACTTGGCTGTCAAACGACTCTGCAGGAAACCTAATAAACCAGCGAAAAAGACAAAGAAGCATTAGTTAAGGTGCACTTTGTGAATGGACGACACACAGCAGGAGACGATGCGGTTTCTGAAAACTCGACCACAGTAGCACTCAAAAATACGAAGCAAATAGGTTTAAATTTTTTTATTTTATCAAATATGCCGTGTGTTGCCGGCTTAGAATAGCATCACCGTATTTCTCACCCGGGGGTGTCGTAAGAGGCGACGAAGGGACTCGAGGGTGTGTTTTGCTATTTTAGGCGATGGGCTGACAACCTGTCACTATGGCGATACACAATTATCCGAATAACACTCAAATATTTGTCAGACGGCCTAAGGCTAAAGCAGCATTCTCTTCCAGGCAACCTTTGGGTGATATGCAAAGTGCAAACATATAAGCGAGATAGTGCAAACGCACCTACTTTCATATTATACTACTTATACTATAATACACTACTTATACTATACTATTTTAGTTTTTCCGAGCTCAAAGGTACACCAGTATCACATCTGGTACTCCAGACCCTCGATGTCAACATGCCAGGCAAAACGGCCTAGCTGAACAACTTTTGCTATGCTGACATTTCTGTATCTCTCATACTGCAGCTGGGCTCCTGGCGGCCTAAATTTTCTACGTATTTCACACCACACAGACAGACAGACAGACAGACAGAAACACTTTATTGCTCACATTCATAATTATAATTTTTACAAGGACAAAAACAAACAACACAATATAAGCAAATGCGGCCTTATCGCTTTAAGCGATCTCTTCCAGGCAACCATGCACACTAAGAGAAAAAAACACACTAGCAGCGGCAACACATAAGACATAAAATCATTAATTTAACAAATCTAACTAATTTAAGTTTTTCGTAAATTTGTTCAATGTAGGTAGTGTAGGTACAGGTGCAGATACACGGGATTTACTGTCTTATTATATGTATAGATTGTAAGCAGTGTTATTCACAATATTGTAATCTGAATAATTTAAAAGTTAAATCTGTCACAAAACATTATTTAGTTTTTTTTTAATAATTGATACATATAGGTAATGTCGTCTGCTGCATGTGGTCCACTATAAACTTGTACCTTTTTTCTTCATTTATCTGTGATAAGGGGAAGGTTATAATTTGTAAGTTAAATCATGTTAAATCCATAAAATCAATAATTTTACATTGTGAGTTTGTGGTTTTTTTGTTGAGTGAATAAATCTAAACAATAAAAACAAACATGTTTTTCTAATTATGAATTGATCCTTTAAAACATAATTATTTGAAGAAGTCAACGGTGTTTATTAGGTTTAATCAAAGATATGTTCAATGGGAAATTTTCTAGAGATTCTCGAGTGTCATGTAGAGGGCGCTCAGCTTAATTGAAATAACGTTCCTTTACATGAAAATCTGTACCACTTTACAAAATATTCTTTATTTTGTATTTATATAATCGTCCTACGTCAGACGTGGCGTAAATGTTCGTTTTTTGCGGCCGTTTACGCTCTGCCTACCCCGCAAGGGATAAAGGCGTGATATATGTATGTACGTATGTAATCGTCCTAAGTTTCTTATAGATTTTATGTTTGCTTACATGAATGGCTTTCAATTTAATAGCAAGACGACAAGTTTATTTTGTAGAAAATCAAACTAAAAGAAATAAATTAGTAACGAACACACCGTGAAACGGAACCTGAGACAAAACTGTTGCTGTCGCCAGCCATATTGAAACGTCAAATTTTCAGTTTAGCACAGTGCCCTCTGGTTTGACATTCAGAACTATCAACAGAACTGTCAACAGAAAAACTCCCATACATTCATACATTGCTGTCGATCTGAAATATTGATTCTACTAGCGCCATCTGTTTTAGAGTAGCTTAAGTAAGCTGACTGAAGTAACGTCATCCATCCATCTAAGTTTATGAATCTTTTTTTGGCGGCATTTCACTAAACGATATAAAGGAGCATATTCATTTATGATATAGACGCTTTCAGTTTTTAATCGTTCGTTTCGGCGCTAACCAATGTTTCAACTGCATCGCCTCCATCAGGCTGAAAAATAAGATTATGTGTCAAGAAAATTTAATTTGGACTAACAAAAAATAGCTATCAGTAAATGCAACTGGTAGAGCCTCTAGTTATGTGTTTATTTTCAACAAAGGATTTCAATGAAATTTGGTCTGCTGGACAATTTGAGAAAATGTATATTTAAGTACTTGACTGAATAAATAAATAAAGATATAGTGTCATGTCCCAAAGTTCCAACATACCTGCATTCCTGCAACAGTTAAAGGCGGATCATCCTCTCTTATAACTGTCTCACCGTCAAGTTTCTTTAAATTTGGCAGTCGTCTCGCCGCTTCAGACCGCCAGGCTTCTAGCTCACAGCCATCGTACAGTGGATTGCCCACAAATAACAAGTCTTCCAGTTGTGGAAGTTCCTACAGCGTACAAAATATTTTTATTAGCAACTTGATAAATGTATATAGCAAACCAATAAAAAATTATAACTAACCTGTAACTTATTAAATTCACTCCATTCTTTAACAAGGTTGTTGCTCATGTAGAGAACTTTTAAGTTTCTTAGAGCACTGATACCTTTCAGTTTTTCTATCAAGTTGTACGATAGCCAGAGTTCTTCTAAAGTATCAGCTACCGTTTCCTGAGAATTGTATGTATGTATGCATAATCATTACATACATTTGCATTTTTTTAGAACTAGTACAAAAAGCACACATAAAAACAAAAACAAGATATGGTCTTCTTCTTTTCGAGTGGGACACCGAGTCGTCCAACGAAGATATGGTAAAAGGCAAAAAAAGTATCCATAAATAAAATATAAAGGAAGTGACATATGATACCTAGCTTAGCTCAGTTTAGGTTGCTTTGGTACTAAACGACGAGAACTTCCTACAACTTATTGTACCTACTCCTTACCATTCCAGAAAAGGACTTTATATAATTTCTGCCTAATGATAAAATACGAAGTTTCTTGAAACTGTTCAACCCGGATACTTTTTCAATCATATTTGTTGATAGACTCAGTTTTCTGCAAAAAAGTAGGTAAGTAAGTACCTAATGTTATGGTAGGAAGTATTCTGTAAAGTCAAAGGGACATCGTTCGGTAAAACTTTGGTAAGTCACATAAACAGTTGTCTAAGAAAATTATCATATTTTTCTTCTTTAATTTGACTTACTCGCAGTTAGTGAGACAAGCCAAGGTATTGTCCATTTTTTCTATCGGAGGAAACTGAAACATCAAATTAACATCCGCTGCTGTCGCGGCTTGTTGACCTGTTTTGTCCTCCCACTTTTTGATAGCTTCTTTAATCGTGGTTGCTTTAGTTGCCATTGTCAAAGATAATACTTTCTACTACTAAATAAGCAACCCCAAGTAACAAACCCTAAATATATCCCCAATAAACATTAAATCTTATATCAGTAACTATCTATATAATCACATCAGTTCAGATATAATGAACGTTCATTGATCAAACATATATTTCAAATGGTGTGTTGTCTCCTTAACAACTGAAAACTCTCGCACCCCAGTCAGTAATGAAACACATGGTAGAGCTGTCATCAAGTTTAGAAAGAGATGCAACTATAATACACGAACCTCTGAGCGAGAGGGCATGACTGACAGGTCCACATTACGCTGGAACGCGAGAATTGAGTGAGTTACAAAAATAGACAACACGTCGATCGGCGACGCTATCTGAAATGGCGGCTTTGGAATCACACTAGGAAAAAGCCACGCCTTGTGATTTTCTGTGGGGTTTTCACAGTTTTCATTAAGTTTCGAATACAATTTTCTTGCATTTTACAGGAAAATTTATTACGCGGCGGCAAAAGTGACATTACATTTTGACACATTTTTGAATCGTTTACTTTTTAATTTTTTCTTTTTTTCGGATTCTTTTTTTTAATTAAAAAAAACATACGCCAATCTGCAAGAAAACATCGGATTTTGAAGTGAGTTTTTCTCAATATTTGCCTTTTCCTGTGTATTTTTGTGTTATTATTAGACAAAGCAGAGTATACGGACGCTATTTTTATATTTTATAGAGGTTAATTACGTAAAAATCGTTAGCGTCATTACATTTTTTTCTGTTTATATTCTTTCCCATGCCATGGTGTAACATTAAAAAGTTAGTTTTATTTTTTTATTTGCTCGCGGTGTTTTGGTGTTTATTTGAATGTTTCTGAGCATTTTTATGTTTTCATAAATGTTGTTGAGAGAAAATGTTTACTGTATGTATAACCCTACACGAAAGGCCCCTAGATTTCACAATCACAGGCTACTCAGTTTTATATGAAAGGTTCAAAATATTTACATTCGTATGTAGTTTTCTTTCTTGATTTGAGTAGCTTAGAACGCATCTTCTGTACCATAGCAGCCAGAAAATAACCTCAATATAGAGATAGTCAGCTACTAAAGTTGACCAGATATGTGTATTCATAGTACTCCTTGCAGACACCACAGTAATAACCTAGAAAAGTGAGATTGTACACCACCAACTTGATCACTTCTTAGACAAGACTGTTATGGCTGGTATGGTCTGAACTTGTTATTTGAATGTTGAGAGAATTTCCGTCACCTCTGGAAGAATTCTATTGTTTAATGTTGTGGCCTTACCATAAAAAGCTGACAGCTGATGAATGCAGGTTAAAACAAAACTCCATAAATATATCAAAATAAATGTCCTGAAAAATTCACACAGCGCCATGCCCCAAACTAAGCAAAGCTGGACCAGAATCTCCACTAGTAGATCAGAGTGGAGGAAGCATCAAGAGGCATTTGTCCAACTGTGGACATTATTATGCTGAAAAGAAGAAGAAGAAGCAAAACTTGTTCTGATATTTATACTTATATAAAAAAAGTAAATACATAGAAAACATTCAGATTAAACACAAATATTTGAAAATGACTTAACAAATAATTGTGTCTTGTGAGGATTGAACCCACATCCGCTACACCATCGGGACTTACAGACAAAATGTTGACCATGTGTTCAACACATGTCTAAATTGTCTGTGGTAAGGTGTGGTGATGATGTAGGTTTTCATGACTTGTTATTTATTTAGAAGAGAGTTTAGCCCCCTATGGAGGTAGAAAGATTACATATGCCTGCCCATCAGCTGTGATTGCCAAAAACTGACTCAAAACTACCAAATAAATAAGTTGTACAAACCTACATCATAAGTGATACTTTGTTGTGTAATAATATAATTGTATAGTTTTTGTTTGCATATTTAAAAAGGGAAGACCTTTCAGTGTATTAAATGGATTTAATAAAATTGATCTAATTTATTGTTTTAGAAAATTCCATCATGGCGCAGAGACAAAGCTTTAATATGGTCCCACTACCAAAAATTAAGGTAAGACTTGACATAAAATATAGTCAGTAATAACTGGGTGAGCCTTTGCTCCCCACCAAATAGTCTGGTGTAGATATCAAAGTCCAGCCCAAAAAAAACAGTCCATAATGGCCGGCATAAGCAAATTCCTTCTTCTTCTTCCTCGGGTTGAGACGTCTTCGGAGCTCGCAGACGGGTGATCAGCTCCACTAGGCGGGAACCATTTCACCCAATTCCCAGGTTTGGGGCACTGGGTTCACTGGTGCTCCGGCAGCGTCACCTCGTCGTATTCCAAGTAATAATGACGAGATTGATAAATAAAGTATTTTCTTCTGTTTTTATATTTTCATGTGCATTGTTTGACCTGCAATTATTGTGCTCTTGAAATATTTAAGGTACTTATAGTTTTAATTAGTGGAACGCAAGGTCTTTTTGTTTTTGCACAATTTCATCTTTTACTAAATATTTTTTTCATCTCTTCCGTTCCAACAGAGAGAAGTATTATCAGATGACGACGAAGACACGGTGAGCTGTAAAGTGTGCAACAAGGCGTTCGCGAGTGACA
Source organism: Tuta absoluta (assembly GCA_027580185.1). Classification (NCBI taxonomy): domain Eukaryota; kingdom Metazoa; phylum Arthropoda; class Insecta; order Lepidoptera; family Gelechiidae; genus Tuta; species Tuta absoluta. Next base: position 5,833,250 of record JAQAHW010000030.1, read on the forward strand.
TGGCACTCCGCAATCATGTTCGGATGGAACACGTCGAGATATATCTAAACGGAGACCAGACGGCTTGGTCTGGAGAGGTAAGCAAATTAATGTTTTTTTTAAACTTGCAAAATTTTCAAGCGCGGGCAGGATTTGAACCTGCGACTTTTGCATTACTAGTGGCGACGCCTCTTCCATCTGGGCTACCGCAGCTCGTTCCTTGCCCGCCAATTTTGCAAGTGTATTTTAATGCCAGTAACGCGTGGCACTCCAAAATTTGGTATTCAATACGTGGTTTGCTTGTTTAGCCAACTTGAAAGATATTAAACTAATAACTCTTGTACCTTTACAGACAATCAAGTCTGCAGAGAAAAAGGTGGGTTTAAAAAGTCAATTTTATGCACATGAATTCATCAATACTTAATTCTATAAATATTTACACGTAAATAGGATGACATTTTACTAGTGACCAATAGCGAAATCTCAAGACAGGCTGGTGATAAGGAACAACTTTCCCCAAGGAACATACACATATCACGCCTATAATCCCTTGCGGGGTAGGCAGAGCGTAAGCGGCCTCAAAAAACTGACATTTACGCCACATCTGCTAAATATTTGAGGGTCATTCGGAAAATTGTGTATCGTCATAGTCACAGGTTGTCAGCCAATCGCCTAAAATTGCAATACACACCCTCGAGTCTCTTAGTCGCGTCTTACGACTCCTAAGGGAAAGAAATGGGATGATGCTATTCTAAGCCTATACACACATACATACATAAATCACGCCTATATCCCTTACGGGGTAGGCAGAGCGTTAACGGCCGTAAAACGGACATTAACACCACGTCTGACAAAAGTTTGAGCTACTTTTGATAATAGGCTGACAATCTGCCACTAATGGCAATACAAAATTTTCTTAATCACCCTCAAATTTTTGTAAGATTTGTCGTGAATGTCCGTTTATAACGGCCTTTAACGCTATGCCTACCCCGCAATGGATCAAAGGCGTGATATATGTATGTAATAAACGAATATTTTTCGTTCTTTCAGACATCTTCGCCAAATAAGCAGCCAATACTGGTGAAGCTGAGGAAACAAGATCCGGAGAAATTGATCAAGAGGAAGACTGAAGAGATGCTGTCATCCATGGCTCCGGCTGACCTGATGAGCCTGACCAATGAGGACGTCAGTTACATCATCATCAAGGTATGTGAAACCTGTTGGTCAGATTGACAGAGGTTGGTCACTGTAAATAAAGAAATTTGTGTAACACAATTATCTTTTCTTATAACAATTGTGTAATGTTCTAATAGAAAACCGGCTCGGGCGTGATAAAAAAAATAAAAATAAAGGCACTGCTCGATTTTTGCACAAGAGAATCATATTAAAACAAAACGTGAAATAATAATAAAAATTGTACAATTGGCGGCCTTATTGCTCGGGTAGCAATATCTTCCAGGTAGTAAGGAGTAAGCTTTTAAAAAGTAGTTGATGCTGAATAGCGCAACAAATACATAAATTACATATGCATTACTTACATCTAAATAAAGTATACCGATATATTGCAATATTGACTGGGCCGATGGCGTAGCGTATAGTACCCCTGACTGCTACGCCGAGGGTCGTGGGTTCGATCCCCACAAGACACAAATATTTGTTAAGTCATTTTCAGATATTTGTGTTTAGTCTGGGTGTTTCTATGTATAATATGTATTTATTTACAAGAATAAAGTATATATGTATTAATATCAGCTATCTAGTTCCCATAGTACAAGCTTTGCTTAGTTTGGGGTTAGATGGTGCTGTGTGAATTGTCCAGGATATTTATTTTTAATATAAACAAATAATATGTAAACATAATAATTATAAATAAATACACAATACTACATATTCACCCCATAAATTTATACCCACGCACACAAATGAAAGAAAAATGTATTTGTTACATGATAAGGCGTGTTTAAATATCGTTCTCTCTCTCTCTCTCTCAGGCCGAGCAAGCCCCGCCCACTTCGACGTCGTCGCGCAAACGCAAGCACGCCGAGCAGAGAGACGACGGTAACGTCAGGCAAAAGGAGAAGGAGGTGCAGCCTATTACGTGAGTATTTTACTAATTACTAGATTTCCGCCCAGCGGTTTCTCTCATTTTCCCGTGGTAATAGTTGTTTTCCCGCGGTAAAAAGTAGCCTATGTGTTGTTGCGGGTTATACTGTACCTGTGTTCCAAATTTCATCCCAAATCGGTCAAGCCGTTTTAGCGTGAAGAGGTGACAAACATACATACGTACACACAAACTCTCAGATTTATAATATTATTAGTACGGATTATTAACTAGCTGTTACCTGCGGCGTTGCCTGCATAAGTTGTGATAAAAACAATCCCATGTGTTAATCCATGTTACTTTCTATATGTGTGCCAAATTTCATTACAATTGGTTCAGTAAGGAAAAACAAACAAACAAACAAACTAATGTCAGACAAAAAGATAAAGAGGTGCAGCCTATTAAATTATTTTTTATTTTTAACACGAAAAATAAAAGAAAAAGAAATGTATTTGTTTTGAAAAACTTGAGCAATAAAAAACAGTAAGGCATACCCCTATTAAACTAGGTTTTAATAGTAGGCAGTTACAATTGAATAAACAAAACGATATTTCATGACTTTGAACTATTTTTACTTATTTTGACTCACTCACATGTCACTATCTACTAAAGAAATACGCATCAAAAATCCGTTGCGTACTTTAATAGTAGTTTATATACACTCGTCTCATAATGTTCGAATTATGAATTCGAAAACAGATGCATAATGACCTACTTTATGCATTCTGCCTATAAAAACTAAGGTTTACTATAAATTACAGAAGCGTAATAACTTAATGAGAAAACTCTTAATACGATAAAGTTGAGAAATGAAACGAAGTTTTTTTTTCCAATACTCAAATCGCTATCTTCCGCCGCACCTGACAGTTGTTGTTGTACGGTAATTTTTCGGATGTTGTTCAGTTGTTTTAATAGGTTTTTGTTCTGTTGTTGTTCAGATGTTATTCCGATGTTGTTCAGTTGTTGTTTAGTTGTTGTTCAGTTGTTGTACAGATGTTGTTCAGTTGTTGTTTCGATGTTGTTCAGATGTTGTTCAGATGTTGTTCAGTTGTTGTTCAGATGTTGTTCAGTTGTTGTTCAGATGTTGTTCAGTTGTTTAGTTAAGTTATTGTTAAGACTCCACATCTAAACAACTGCTAAAGTATAGATTTTTCAAAAATTCATATCAAGCCATATTACGTTCTCGTATTGAATTTGTCCTTGTATCGGGCCTTGCAATGGCCGGTGCGTCCGTTTAGAAAAGTGTTTCTGAGTTTTTTTGGAGAGTGTAGATAAAATAGTGTATGCAACTGCTATAATTAGGCATTAGAATGCTCGTGTCAAACTATTATCACACTCGGCTGCGCCTCGTGTGATAAACAGACGCTCGCATTCTAATGACCCCCATTATACGACAGTTGCATAAACTACTATTATGCAACTGTCATATAATGGGGGTCATTAGAATGCGAGTGTCTGTTTATCACACGAGGCGTAGCCGAGTGTGATAATAGATTGACACGAGCATTCTAATGCCTAATTATATGCAGTTGCATACACTATTTTATCTACACTCTAAAAAATTAACTCAGTTGAACACTTTTCCAAACGTGCGCACCGGCGATTGCAAGGCCCGATACATGGGCAAATTCAATACGAGAACGTAATATGGCTTGATATTAATTTTTGATGATTCTTTACTAACAGTTGTTTAGATGTCGGGTCTCAGCAGCAAATAACTAAACAACTGAACAACAACTGAACAACACTGAACAACAACTGAACAACAACTGAACAACACTGAACAACATCGGGAAAACATCTTAACAACAACTAATCAACAACTGAACAACATCTGAACAACAACTAAACAACATCTGAACAACATCTCAACAACAACAGAACAAAAACCTATTATAACAACTAAACAACATCCGAAAAATTACCGTACAACAACAACTGTCAGGTGCAGCGGAAGATAGCGATTTGAGTATTGGAAAAAAAACTTCGTTTCATTTCTCAAGTTTATCGTATTAAGAGTTTTCTCATTAAGTCATTACGCTTCTGTAATTTATAGTAAACCCTAGTTTTTATAGGCAGAATGCATAAAGTAGGTCATTATGCATCTGTTTTCGAATTCATAATTCGAACATTATGAGACGAGTGTAGATAAAATTTTATAACCACTAACAGAGATAAACCTGACAAATACGAATTGAAAAATTGACAGTGCCCGCCGGGACTTGAATCCGGGACCGTGGGGTACCGTCCCACTGCTCTGCCAACTGAGTTACCGGCGCCCCGACTAACACTTGCCAATTTTTCAATCTCTTGGTACTCGTCTCGAAGCAATGTATAAGCGACATCTATTACAAGTTATTGTAACGAATACTATATAGCATATATATCAGAGAAACAAGAGAAATATATATTCTTTATTGCATAGATTAACAATGTTTAAACTTATAATTAAATACATAGGCGAGCTTATCTCTATAAGAGATCTCTCCCAGCCAACCAAATGGGGGTGGAAGAAGGGATAACACGGGAACAAGAGAAATATAATAATGAAAAGAAAAAAAAAAAACAAACAAAAAACTACCTAATACTTAAACATAATATTACAAATAAACTAATAAATACTAATATGACAAATACATATCATAATACATACATACTTATAAAATAGCACTGTGAGTGCATAATAAAATTATAATCTCTTCAAAGTAAGAGTGAACAGGCTTCTTCTGGGTGAGCTCGCTCCATCTTAGACTCTGTCTCTGTCCTATGACCTACTATTATTTTTTTTTTTAAATTTAATTATTTTATTGTACCGTTTTTAATTTGCTTATGCAACTACTTGCAAATCATTTCTTATTTTTCTCTTTTTCTATGTAAAGGTTGCCTAGAAGAGATCGCTGCAAGCGATAAGGCCGCCTTTGCTTACTTTTAGTCTTAAGTTTTCTGTATTGTTTTGTTTCTGTTGTGTATGTTGTAAACAATAAAGTGTTCATCTATCTATCTATCTACTAGAGTCAAGAGCAAACCCATCCTTAATAAAAAATTATACTAATTGTTTGATCTCTCTAGCGGTCCATTCGAATGCCTCCAACCTTCGAACCTGGTCGCGGATGGCACCTGTCACCAGATCTTCTTCTCGTGTTGCGAGTACAGCGCACACTTCCGCGACGAACACACCAGGAGACGTAAAGGTAGGTACTGCCTGCGACGCAAAGGTCCCGGGTTTGATTCTCGGTCCCACACTCACAAAGTTGATATACAAGCTGTTACAAAATAACGCAAAAATAATATTTTTTATTTTCATCAGTCGATGAAATAATAACAGCACTAGTCTAGGTCAGTACTACACTTCCATTCGAACGAATTTCGATTTGGCATACATTTCTGGTTATCTTCAGTCATTAAAATGATTACACCCATGAAATAACAAGCAATGTATATCGAATCTCGCTGCGCCGCGTTGGCAACTTCAGTTGAACTTTAAACTGTCAAAGTAGTGCTGCGATGCAACGATAAATTTTTCGAGTAATTTGATATAAAAATGTAATTTTCGTAATTTTCTAAATCGACACCAAGGCTTAAATTTTTTGTCAATAGACTCTTTACAAGGGTCCCTTTTACACCCTCTCGGCTTTACTTGTTATTTTGTAACACGCAGTATAAGGTGTAAAAAAATTAGCTAAGAATATTTTAAGGGGTGAACCAGTCCGTGAAACTGAACAACTTCCCCCAAGGAACATAGGTCGAAATATGAAAAAAAAAATTATCCCGGCCGGGTAACACACTAAGTATGGGAGGTTCAAATTATTTTTTCATATTTCGACCTTTGTTCCGTGGGGAAAGTTGTTCAGTTTCACTTACTGGTTCACCCCTTAAAATATTCTTAGATAATTTTTTTACACCTTATATATCACTTAGTGAATTTGTTCCCGGTCTGGTTAGGACATTGCAGGTGAACCAACTGATTGTCCGAAAATAAATGGTTCCGTGCTTCGGAGGGCACGTTAAGCCGTCGGTCCCGGTTGCTGTCTATGATTACTTAGACGGCGGTCGTAACACAACCATGTCAGAGGCCTACTAGTGGTAGTAGGCGGTTGAAAAACTAAAAAAACACCAGGGTTCATAGGGTCGTTGGGCGACTCGGTGTCCCACACGAAAAGAGAAGAGAGAGAGAAATCCACGTCTTGAAGCATCCTTTAGTCTGCATACATCTACGAGCGTGCATGAAGAGATTGATGAATGTAGAGGAGGCGAAAGAAAAATGCCAGGATCGTAGTAAGTGGAAAGAAGTAGTCTCTGCCTACCCCTTCGGGAAAGAGGCATGATTTATTTATGTATGTACCGTGCCGGCACCGTGTGATGCCGGCTTAGAATAGCATCACCCCATTTCTTGCCCGTGGGAGTCGAAAGAGGCGACTAAGGGGCTCGAGGGTGTGTATTGCAATTTTAGGCATTCCATTGCAATTTTTCGAATGACCCTCAAATATATGTCAGACGTGGCGTAAATGTCCGTTTTGCGCCTACCCCGCAAGGGATAATAGGCGTGATATGTGTATGTATGTATGTATCTAGTCTGCCCCTTATCATTTCCCTCAGTTGCCCCACAACCCACCCCTCAGGGTACCTCGGGCTGGAACGTCTGCGGAGCTCACGGATGGGTGATCAGCTCCACTCGTTGGCGCTATTTAACCCTGTCCAAATAACCCAAACAATCCACCCTAGTTCTCAGTCTTTACTCAACCCACCCCTCTGTCTCCCCAAAACACACCCCACAGTATACCCTTTACTTAGCCCTCAACCCCCGACCCCTCAGTCTGCATTCAAGCCCCCCTCAGTCTGCACTCAAGCCCCCCTTCAGTCTGCCCCATAACCCACCCCTCAGTTTTCCCTCTACCCACCCTCAGCCTGCTTCACAACCCACCCCTCAACTTTCCCTGAATCCACCCTTCAGCCTGCCCCACAACCCACCCCCAGTATGCCCCACAACCCACCCCTCAGTTTTTCCTCTACCCACCCTCAGCCTGCTTCACAACCCACCCCTCAAACTGCCCCACAACCCACCCCTCAGTTTTCCCTCTACCCACCCTCAGTCAGCCCACAACACCACCCTCAACTTTCCCTGAACCCACCCTTCAGTCTGCCCCACAACCCACCCCTCAGTATACCCTCAAGCCTCCCTCAGTCTGCCTACTACCCTTTCCCCAGTTTTCCCTCAACACCACCCTCAACTTTCCCTGAACCCACCCTTCAGTCTGCCCTACAACCCACCCCTCAGTATACCCTCAAGCCTCCCTCAGTCTGCCTACAACCCTTTCCCCAGTTATCCCTCAACACCACCCTCAACTTTCCCTGAACCCACCCTTCAGTCTGCCCTACAACCCACCCCTCAGTATACCCTCAAGCCTCCCTCAGTCTGCCTACAACCCTTTCCCCAGTTTTCCCTCAACACCACCCTCAACTTTCCCTGAACCCACCCTTCAGTCTGCCCCACAACCCACCCCTCAGTATGCCCTCAAGCCTCCCTCAGTCTGCCTACAACCCTTTCCCCAGTTTTCCCTCAACACCACCCTCAACTTTCCCTGAACCCACCCTTCAGTCTGCCCCACAACCCACCCCTCAGTATGCCCTCAAGCCTCCCTCAGTCTGCCTACAACCCTTTCCCCAGTTTTCCCTTAACCCTCCCTTCAGTCTGCCCTCAAACTGCTCCTCAGTCTGCCCTCGAGCCCCCCTTAGTCTGCTCTCAACCCACCCTTCAGTCTGCCCTGAAATTGCCTCTCAATCTGCCCTCAAGCCCCCCTTAGTCTGCCCTGAAGCCAACCCAGTTATATCAAGTTGATAATCTTAGTTGGAACAATTTCTAATACGTTTTCTAATATTATATTAGGTCTCCGATGTCAGGTCTGCGAGAAACCTTTGTCTGGTGCTGATGATTCCTCGCCTTTCCCATGTGAGGTAAGAATAACCCGTAATAAGTGTTTTTTTTTATTAAGGGTGTGTTTGCTCTTGACTCTAGTGTAGGTCATAGGACAGAGACAGAGTGTAAGATGGAGCGAGCTCACCCAGAAGAAGCCTGTTCACTCTTACTTTGAAGAGATTAGGGTTGTATGCGTTTGGAAACACAGACGCAGGTAGTGAGTTCCACTCTTTAGCAGTGCGCATTATAAATGATGACTGGAAGCGCTTAGTCCGAATTGTAATATCCTGTACATTTCACACAGCGCCATCTAGCCACAAACTAAGCAAAGCTTGTACTAACTAGATAGCTGATATTAATACATAAATACATTTTTTGTAAATAAATACATATAATACATAGAAAACACTCAGACTATACACAAATAATTGAAAATTTAATTAACAAATATTTGTTTTGGGGGGATCGAACCAACGACCCTCGGCGTAGCAGACAAGGGTACTAGCCGCTACGCCATCGAGCCAATCAAAAGTTTCCAAAGTTTTTTTGTTTTTAATTACCTTCAATTTATTTGCAGTAAACGTTTTATTATTCACAATAAACGTTTTATTATTCACAATAAACGTTTTATTATTCACAATAAACGTTTTATTATTTACAATCAACGTTTTGTTATTTACAGTTTTTTTATTATTCCAATTAATGTTTTATTATTTACAATGAACGTTTTATTATTTACAATTAACGGTTTATTGTTAACAATTATACGTTTTATTATTTACAATAAACGTTTTATTAATTACAATAAACGTTTTATAACTTACAATTAACGAATGAACCTTTTATTATTTACAATAAACATTTTATGGTTCACAAAAAAGTTTTATTATTTGATATTACAGCTTTTATGGACTTTTGTGGCTTGTAATATTTGATTATTTAAAATGAATGTTTTATTGACATGTCGTAGGTGTGCGGCGCCGGGTTCAACTCCAACAAAGAGCTGTCTAACCACATGGCCACCGACCACATCAAACTGAAACCCTTCGAGTGTAGCGTCTGCCACAAGCGGTTCACACAACAGGTATAACATAACATTTTTTTTTATTAATGATGGGTTTGCTCTTGACTCTAGTCTAGGTCATAGGACAGAGACAGAGTCTAAGATGGAGCGAGCTCACCCAGAAGAAGCCTGTTAAGGCACTGGCACTCCCACACACTGACGGAACGCAGCAAGCTACTTGGCGCCAGACTTCGGTGGGATGGTATACATACATACACATTAAATAAATAATATTAAAAAATAATTATGGTGGGACATACATACACATTAAATAAATAATACAACAATAGATAAATACAAATAAGAGACACAGTACAACCAGGCGGCCTTGATGCTAGGTAGCATTCTCTACCAAGCTACCTTAGGGAGAAAGAGAGAGTGCGACAATGAAGCGGGATAGTGCAAGTATTACCTACGAGCACTAAAATACATAAAATATACTACTATCAGGGTGTCAGCGTATAGTATCAGGGTGATGCTATTTTAAGTCGGCATCAAACGGCCAGTATTTGCAATTATTAAAGAGATTAACAATATATAAGTTTATTAATGATAATATGCTTTCTGACACTACTGAGTTTAGTCTTTAGGAAAATATTTATTGTTATAATTTGACATGTTATTCCTAGCTATAAAACAAATAAGAAATATTAATATTAAGTAATATTTTTCAAAGGCAAAACCTTAAAAGAAGCGACATTTAATGTTATTTAACACGGTGTCGGTTTTTTACTTATTTAGGTACAATATAACTTATCTCTGTAAAAAAATATATTTTGTTATCACTAGAAAATATGAGACACTTTTAAGGTTATCTTTTGAAGACTATAATTATTAGTTAATGTGATGCCCGGCTTAGTGACGTTTGTTCGCGGGAAGAATTTAAATAAAAAATAGTTTTATATTTTTAAAATCTGCAAAATTTTCACATTACTAGTGGCGACGCCTCTTCCATCTGGGCTACCGCAGCTAGTTCCTTGCCCGCCAATTTTGCAAGTTTATTTTAATGCCAGTAACGTGTGCATTATTCAATTAGTTTAACATTGTTCCCAGGGCGGAGTGCAACAGCACATGCGCATGCACACGGGCGACCGGCCCTTCTCCTGCACATTCTGCCCAAAAGCGTTCACACAGAAGTCCGGCCTGGACCAACACCTGCGCACGCACACCAAGGTGAAGCCCTACCGCTGCGTCATCTGCTCCAAGAGCTTCTGCCAGTCGGTGAGTTGTATACAAGTCCCACCCACCTGGACCAACACCTGCGCACGCACACCAAGGTGAAGCCCTACCGCTGCGTCATCTGCTCCAAGAGCTTCTGCCAGTCGGTGAGTTGTATACAAGTCCCACCCACCTGGACCAGCACCTGCGCACGCACACCAAGGTGAAGCCCTACCGCTGCGTCATCTGCTCCAAGAGCTTCTGCCAGTCGGTGAGTTGTATACAAGTCCCACCCACCTGGACCAGCACCTGCGCACGCACACCAAGGTGAAGCCCTACCGCTGCGTCATCTGCTCCAAGAGCTTCTGCCAGTCGGTGAGTTGTATACAAGTCCCACCCACCTGGACCAGCACCTGCGCACGCACACCAAGGTGAAGCCCTACCGCTGCGTCATCTGCTCCAAGAGCTTCTGCCAGTCGGTGAGTTGTATACAAGTCCCACCCACCTGGACCAGCACCTGCGCACGCACACCAAGGTGAAGCCCTACCGCTGCGTCATCTGCTCCAAGAGCTTCTGCCAGTCGGTGAGTTGTATACAAGTCCCACCCACCTGGACCAGCACCTGCGCACGCACACCAAGGTGAAGCCCTACCGCTGCGTCATCTGCTCCAAGAGCTTCTGCCAGTCGGTGAGTTGTATACAAGTCCCACCCACCTGGACCAGCACCTGCGCACGCACACCAAGGTGAAGCCCTACCGCTGCGTCATCTGCTCCAAGAGCTTCTGCCAGTCGGTGAGTTGTATACAAGTCCCACCCACCTGGACCAGCACCTGCGCACGCACACCAAGGTGAAGCCCTACCGCTGCGTCATCTGCTCCAAGAGCTTCTGCCAGTCGGTGAGTTGTATACAAGTCCCACCCACCTGCACCAGCACCTGCGCACGCACACCAAGGTGAAGCCCTACCGCTGCGTCATCTGCTCCAAGAGCTTCTGCCAGTCGGTGAGTTGTATACAAGTCCCACCCACCTGGACCAGCACCTGCGCACGCACACCAAGGTGAAGCCCTACCGCTGCGTCATCTGCTCCAAGAGCTTCTGCCAGTCGGTGAGTTGTATACAAGTCCCACCCACCTGGACCAGCACCTGCGCACGCACACCAAGGTGAAGCCCTACCGCTGCGTCATCTGCTCCAAGAGCTTCTGCCAGTCGGTGAGTTGTATACAAGTCCCACCCACCTGGACCAGCACCTGCGCACGCACACCAAGGTGAAGCCCTACCGCTGCGTCATCTGCTCCAAGAGCTTCTGCCAGTCGGTGAGTTGTATACAAGTCCCACCCACCTGGACCAGCACCTGCGCACGCACACCAAGGTGAAGCCCTACCGCTGCGTCATCTGCTCCAAGAGCTTCTGCCAGTCGGTGAGTTGTATACAAGTCCCACCCACCTGGACCAGCACCTGCGCACGCACACCAAGGTGAAGCCCTACCGCTGCGTCATCTGCTCCAAGAGCTTCTGCCAGTCGGTGAGTTGTATACAAGTCCCACCCACCTGGACCAGCACCTGCGCACGCACACCAAGGTGAAGCCCTACCGCTGCGTCATCTGCTCCAAGAGCTTCTGCCAGTCGGTGAGTTGTATACAAGTCCCACCCACCTGGACCAGCACCTGCGCACGCACACCAAGGTGAAGCCCTACCGCTGCGTCATCTGCTCCAAGAGCTTCTGCCAGTCGGTGAGTTGTATACAAGTCCCACCCACCTGGACCAGCACCTGCGCACGCACACCAAGGTGAAGCCCTACCGCTGCGTCATCTGCTCCAAGAGCTTCTGCCAGTCGGTGAGTTGTATACAAGTCCCACCCACCTGCACCAGCACCTGCGCACGCACACCAAGGTGAAGCCCTACCGCTGCGTCATCTGCTCCAAGAGCTTCTGCCAGTCGGTGAGTTGTATACAAGTCCCACCCACCTGGACCAGCACCTGCGCACGCACACCAAGGTGAAGCCCTACCGCTGCGTCATCTGCTCCAAGAGCTTCTGCCAGTCGGTGAGTTGTATACAAGTCCCACCCACCTGGACCAGCACCTGCGCACGCACACCAAGGTGAAGCCCTACCGCTGCGTCATCTGCTCCAAGAGCTTCTGCCAGTCGGTGAGTTGTATACAAGTCCCACCCACCTGGACCAGCACCTGCGCACGCACACCAAGGTGAAGCCCTACCGCTGCGTCATCTGCTCCAAGAGCTTCTGCCAGTCGGTGAGTTGTATACAAGTCCCACCCACCTGGACCAGCACCTGCGCACGCACACCAAGGTGAAGCCCTACCGCTGCGTCATCTGCTCCAAGAGCTTCTGCCAGTCGGTGAGTTGTATACAAGTCCCACCCACCTGGACCAGCACCTGCGCACGCACACCAAGGTGAAGCCCTACCGCTGCGTCATCTGCTCCAAGAGCTTCTGCCAGTCGGTGAGTTGTATACAAGTCCCACCCACCTGGACCAGCACCTGCGCACGCACACCAAGGTGAAGCCCTACCGCTGCGTCATCTGCTCCAAGAGCTTCTGCCAGTCGGTGAGTTGTATACAAGTCCCACCCACCTGGACCAGCACCTGCGCACGCACACCAAGGTGAAGCCCTACCGCTGCGTCATCTGCTCCAAGAGCTTCTGCCAGTCGGTGAGTTGTATACAAGTCCCACCCACCTGGACCAACACCTGCGCACGCACACCAAGGTGAAGCCCTACCGCTGCGTCATCTGCTCCAAGAGCTTCTGCCAGTCGGTGAGTTGTATACAAGTCCCACCCGCCTGGACCAGCACCTGCGCACGCACACCAAGGTGAAGCCCTACCGCTGCGTCATCTGCTCCAAGAGCTTCTGCCAGTCGGTGAGTTGTATACAAGTCCCACCCACCTGCACCAGCACCTGCGCACGCACACCAAGGTGAAGCCCTACCGCTGCGTCATCTGCTCCAAGAGCTTCTGCCAGTCGGTGAGTTGTATACAAGTCCCACCCACCTGGACCAGCACCTGCGCACGCACACCAAGGTGAAGCCCTACCGCTGCGTCATCTGCTCCAAGAGCTTCTGCCAGTCGGTGAGTTGTATACAAGTCCCACCCACCTGGACCAACACCTGCGCACGCACACCAAGGTGAAGCCCTACCGCTGCGTCATCTGCTCCAAGAGCTTCTGCCAGTCGGTGAGTTGTATACAAGTCCCACCCACCTGGACCAGCACCTGCGCACGCACACCAAGGTGAAGCCCTACCGCTGCGTCATCTGCTCCAAGAGCTTCTGCCAGTCGGTGAGTTGTATACAAGTCCCACCCGCCTGGACCAGCACCTGCGCACGCACACCAAGGTGAAGCCCTACCGCTGCGTCATCTGCTCCAAGAGCTTCTGCCAGTCGGTGAGTTGTATACAAGTCCCACCCACCTGGACCAGCACCTGCGCACGCACACCAAGGTGAAGCCCTACCGCTGCGTCATCTGCTCCAAGAGCTTCTGCCAGTCGGTGAGTTGTATACAAGTCCCACCCACCTGGACCAACACCTGCGCACGCACACCAAGGTGAAGCCCTACCGCTGCGTCATCTGCTCCAAGAGCTTCTGCCAGTCGGTGAGTTGTATACAAGTCCCACCCACCTGGACCAGCACCTGCGCACGCACACCAAGGTGAAGCCCTACCGCTGCGTCATCTGCTCCAAGAGCTTCTGCCAGTCGGTGAGTTGTATACAAGTCCCACCCACCTGGACCAGCACCTGCGCACGCACACCAAGGTGAAGCCCTACCGCTGCGTCATCTGCTCCAAGAGCTTCTGCCAGTCGGTGAGTTGTATACAAGTCCCACCCACCTGGACCAGCACCTGCGCACGCACACCAAGGTGAAGCCCTACCGCTGCGTCATCTGCTCCAAGAGCTTGTGCCAGTCGGTGAGTTGTATACAAGTCCCACCCACCTGGACCAGCACCTGCGCACGCACACCAAGGTGAAGCCCTACCGCTGCGTCATCTGCTCCAAGAGCTTCTGCCAGTCGGTGAGTTGTATACAAGTCCCACCCACCTGGACCAACACCTGCGCACGCACACCAAGGTGAAGCCCTACCGCTGCGTCATCTGCTCCAAGAGCTTCTGCCAGTCGGTGAGTTGTATACAAGTCCCACCCACCTGGACCAACACCTGCGCACGCACACCAAGGTGAAGCCCTACCGCTGCGTCATCTGCTCCAAGAGCTTCTGCCAGTCGGTGAGTTGTATACAAGTCCCACCCACCTGGACCAGCACCTGCGCACGCACACCAAGGTGAAGCCCTACCGCTGCGTCATCTGCTCCAAGAGCTTCTGCCAGTCGGTGAGTTGTATACAAGTCCCACCCACCTGGACCAGCACCTGCGCACGCACACCAAGGTGAAGCCCTACCGCTGCGTCATCTGCTCCAAGAGCTTCTGCCAGTCGGTGAGTTGTATACAAGTCCCACCCACCTGGACCAGCACCTGCGCACGCACACCAAGGTGAAGCCCTACCGCTGCGTCATCTGCTCCAAGAGCTTCTGCCAGTCGGTGAGTTGTATACAAGTCCCACCCACCTGGACCAGCACCTGCGCACGCACACCAAGGTGAAGCCCTACCGCTGCGTCATCTGCTCCAAGAGCTTCTGCCAGTCGGTGAGTTGTATACAAGTCCCACCCACCTGGACCAGCACCTGCGCACGCACACCAAGGTGAAGCCCTACCGCTGCGTCATCTGCTCCAAGAGCTTCTGCCAGTCGGTGAGTTGTATACAAGTCCCACCCACCTGGACCAGCACCTGCGCACGCACACCAAGGTGAAGCCCTACCGCTGCGTCATCTGCTCCAAGAGCTTCTGCCAGTCGGTGAGTTGTATACAAGTCCCACCCACCTGGACCAGCACCTGCGCACGCACACCAAGGTGAAGCCCTACCGCTGCGTCATCTGCTCCAAGAGCTTCTGCCAGTCGGTGAGTTGTATACAAGTCCCACCCACCTGGACCAGCACCTGCGCACGCACACCAAGGTGAAGCCCTACCGCTGCGTCATCTGCTCCAAGAGCTTCTGCCAGTCGGTGAGTTGTATACAAGTCCCACCCACCTGGACCAACACCTGCGCACGCACACCAAGGTGAAGCCCTACCGCTGCGTCATCTGCTCCAAGAGCTTCTGCCAGTCGGTGAGTTGTATACAAGTCCCACCCACCTGGACCAGCACCTGCGCACGCACACCAAGGTGAAGCCCTACCGCTGCGTCATCTGCTCCAAGAGCTTCTGCCAGTCGGTGAGTTGTATACAAGTCCCACCCACCTGGACCAGCACCTGCGCACGCACACCAAGGTGAAGCCCTACCGCTGCGTCATCTGCTCCAAGAGCTTCTGCCAGTCGGTGAGTTGTATACAAGTCCCACCCACCTGGACCAGCACCTGCGCACGCACACCAAGGTGAAGCCCTACCGCTGCGTCATCTGCTCCAAGAGCTTCTGCCAGTCGGTGAGTTGTATACAAGTCCCACCCACCTGGACCAGCACCTGCGCACGCACACCAAGGTGAAGCCCTACCGCTGCGTCATCTGCTCCAAGAGCTTCTGCCAGTCGGTGAGTTGTATACAAGTCCCACCCACCTGGACCAGCACCTGCGCACGCACACCAAGGTGAAGCCCTACCGCTGCGTCATCTGCTCCAAGAGCTTCTGCCAGTCGGTGAGTTGTATACAAGTCCCACCCACCTGGACCAGCACCTGCGCACGCACACCAAGGTGAAGCCCTACCGCTGCGTCATCTGCTCCAAGAGCTTCTGCCAGTCGGTGAGTTGTATACAAGTCCCACCCACCTGGACCAGCACCTGCGCACGCACACCAAGGTGAAGCCCTACCGCTGCGTCATCTGCTCCAAGAGCTTCTGCCAGTCGGTGAGGCCGTTTTTTTTGCGTGAAATGTGTGTGTACCGTGTGATGCCGGCTTGCCGTGTGATGCCGGCTTGCCGTGTGATGCCGGCTTGCCGTGTGATGCCGGCTTAGAATAGCATCACCCCATTTCTTTCCCGTGGGAGTTGTAAGAGGCAACTAAGGGACTCGAATACATACCGTATTGCAATTTTAGGCGATGGGCTGACAACCTGTCACTATAGCGATACACAATTTTCCGAATGACCCTCAAATATATGTCAGACGTGACGTAAATTACCGTTTTGCGGCCGTTTACGCTCTGCCTACCCCGCAAAGGAGTATATGCGTGATATATGTATGTAAATGTGTGTGTGTATTTTTTTAAATTTATTTATATCCGAACAATATACATTGTGTTGAAAATATAACATAACATAAACATTATTAACTACATGTACAATCTTTAATACGACATTTCTGAGAAAACATCAAATAATAATTCAATTAAATGCATTAGGTAAGTAAAGTAGTATACATACATACATACATAAATCACGCCTATATCCCTTACGGGGTAGGCAGAGCGCTAATGGCCGTTCAACGGATATTAACACCACGTCCGACAAAAGTTTGAGGGTCAATCAGATAACTGTGTATCACTATAGTGACAGGTTGTCAGCCGGTCGCCTAAAATTGCAATACACACCCTCGAGTCCCTTAGTCGCCTCTTACGACACCCATGGGTAAGAAATGGGGTGATGCTATTCTAAGCCGGCATCACACGGCAAGTGTATATAAGTAGTATACTTACTAAATACGCCACTGACATGTACTTCTTTATGAAATTGTTTAACTTGTCAATTCCCCACACAGGTGCACCTGCGGCAACACATGCGCACGCACACACAAGTGTCGCCGTTCCAATGCGGCATCTGTCAGAAGCGGTTCAAGCAGTCGTCCCACCTAAACTACCATCTGAAGAACCACAACCAACTCAACATGACAGATTCGCAGAAGACCGTGTATAACAAGCTGATGAGTATGATCAGTGTGGAGGGACAGAGAATTGGTGAGTTGACATGCGCTTAGACACCTAAATTGACACACATTTACACATGTGTACTATGGTTCATTATGTTAATAGTATGATGCATAATAAACTGTAGTCCACACGTGATTTGATACAATTTTACACACGTAATTTGATACAATCTTACACATGTAATTTGATACAATTTTACACGCATTATTTGACACAAGTTTACACGTTATTTGACACACATTTACACATTGTGTACTTTGGTTTATTATGATAATGGTATGGTGCACAATAAACCATAGTCCAAACGGAATGACAAGTGTCGCTGTTCCAATGCGGCATCTGTCAGAAACGGTTCAAGCAGTCGTCCCACCTAAACTACCATCTGAAGAACCACAATCAACTGAACATGACAGATTCGCAGAAAACTGTGTATAATAAACTGATGAGTATGATCAGTGTGGAGGGACAGAGAATTGGTGAGTTTACACGCGTTCAAAGACGATTGACACATGTGTACTATGGTTTATTATGTTAATAGTATGATGCATAATAAACTGTAGTCCACACGTGATTTGATACAATTTTACACACGTAATTTGATACAATTTACACATGTAATTTGATACAATTTTACACATGTAATTTGCTGCTCCGTTTGTAATTTGATACAATTTTACACACGTAATTTGATACAATTTTACACATGTAATTTGATATAATTTTACACATGTAATTTGATACAATTTACACATGTAATTTGATACAATTTTACACATGTAATTTGATACAATTTTACACATGTAATTTGCTGCTCCGTTTGTAATTTGATACAATTTTACACACGTAATTTGATACAATTTTACACATGTAATTTGATATAATTTTACACATGTAATTTGATACAATTTTACACATGTAATTTGATACAATTTTACACATGTAATTTGATACAATTTTACACATGTAATTTGATACAATTTTACACATGTAATTTGATACAATTTTACACATGTAATTTGATACAATTTTACACATGTAATTTGATACAATTTTACACATGTAATTTGGTACAATTATACACGTTTTATTTAAAACAAGTTTACACGTTAATTTAAACATATTCACACGTTATTTGACACACATTTACACATGTGTACTTTGGTTTATTATGATAATGGTATGGTGCACAATAAACCATAGTCCAAACGGAATGACAAGTGTCGCTGTTCCAATGCGGCATCTGTCAGAAACGGTTCAAGCAGTCGTCCCATCTCAACTACCATCTGAAGAACCACAACCAACTCAACATGACAGATTCGCAGAAGACCGTGTATAATAAGCTGATGAGTATGATCAGTGTGGAGGGACAGAGAATTGGTGAGTTGACACGCGCTTAGACACCTAAATTGACACACATTGAAAACCAATTTTTGAAAACTTTACACACATTTACACATGTTATTTGGTACAATTTTACACACGTCATTTGATACAATTTTACACATGTAATTTGATACAATTTTACACGCATTATTTGACACAAGTTTACACGTTATTTGACACACATTTACACATGTGTACTTTGGTTTATTTTGATAATGGCATGGTGCATAATAAACCATAGTCCACACGGAATGACAAGTGTCGCCGTTCCAATGCGGCATCTGTCAGAAGCGGTTCAAGCAGTCGTCGCACCTCAACTACAATCTGAAGAACCACAACCAACTCAACATGACAGATTCGCAGAAGACCGTGTATAACAAACTGATGAGTATGATCAATGTGGAGGGACAGAGAATTAGTGAGTTGACACGCGATTAGACACCTAAATTGACACGCATTTAAACATGTGTACTTTGGTTTATTGTGATAATGGTATGGTGCATACAGGCCACACGGATATTTTATACAATTTTACACACGTAATTTGATTCAATTTTACACAATTTGATACAATTTTACACGTAATTTGATACACATTCACACGTAAATTGATACACACTTACACACGTAATTTGATACACATTCACACGTAAATTGTTACACACTTACACACGTAATTTGGGACAATTTTACACACGTTATTTGATACACACTTACACACGTAATTTGATACACATTCACACGTAAATTGTTACACATTCACACGTGAATTGTTACACACTTACTCACGTAATTTGATCAACATTCGAACGTCAATTGTTACACACTTACACACGTAATTTGATACACATTCACACGTAAATTGATACACACTTACACACGTAATTTGATACACATTCACACGTAAATTGTTACACACTTACTCACGTAATTTGGGACAATTTTACACACGTTATTTGATACACACTTACACACGTAATTTGATACACATTCACACGTAAATTGTTACACATTCACACGTGAATTGTTACACACTTACTCACGTAATTTGATCAACATTCGAACGTCAATTGTTACACACTTACACACGTAATTTGATACACATTCACACGTAAATTGATACACACTTACACACGTAATTTGATACACATTCACACGTAAATTGTTACACACTTACTCACGTAATTTGGGACAATTTTACACACGTTATTTGATACACACTTACACACGTAATTTGATACACATTCACACGTAAATTGTTACACATTCACACGTGAATTGTTACACACTTACTCACGTAATTTGATCAACATTCGAACGTCAATTGTTACACACTTACACACGTAATTTGATACACATTCACACGTAAATTGATACACACTTACACACGTAATTTGATACACATTCACACGTAAATTGTTACACACTTACTCACGTAATTTGGTACAATTTTACACACGTAATTTGATACACGTTTACACGCATTGATAATAAATCACTTAACAGGTATTTTCCATACAAAGTATTATTTAAAAAAAATAGTTCGTTTATCTAGTTTTCGTACTACAAATATATTCCATAGCCACGGCATAAGTTGGTAAAATATTTTATTGCAATAATTTTATTCTGTTTTCCCTCAGACGACGCGAACACATCCGTAATGCAGAACACGGAAGTGGTCGAGGAACAGGAAGTGGAATACGAGGCGGAGGAGGAGGAGGAGGGGGAGGGGGAGGAGGAGGGGGAGGAAGTGGAGGAGTGCGAGGAGGTCGAGACGGCGGAGGTATGCGAGGTTAGATAGATAGATAGATAAATAGTTTATTTTTGCTACAGTCACACATACATACATAGACAAAATTAACAATTTGAAAAATTGAATACCAAATTTTAAAACACTTCCCGTGTTAGGTATACAATTCTTGAAAACTTGCAAAATTTTCAAGCGCGGGCAGGATTTGAACCTGCTACTTTCGTCATTACTAGTGGCGACGCCTCTTCCATCTGGGCTACCGCAGCTCGTTCCTTGCCCGCCAATTTTGCAAGTGTATTTTAATGCCAGTAACGCGTGGCTCCATCTACCGGGTTAGTTTTGCAACTAATACCCGGCGACTAATTCTATCTTTACAGATTGAATGTAGTCTAAGCAATGAAAACCCGCGATAAATTGTGTTACAATTCTTGAAAATTACACAACATACATACATACGTAAATCACGCCTATATCCCTTACGGATTAGGCGTTAACTCCCGTAAAATGGATATTAACACCTCGTCTGACAAAAGTTTGAGGGTCAATCAGATAACTGTGTATCACTATAGTGACAGGTTGTCAGCCCATCGCCTAAAATGGCAATACACATCTAACCCTCGATTCCCTTAGTCACCTCTTACGACACCCAGGGGTATGAAATGGGGTGATGCTATTCTAAGCCGGCATCACACGGTAATTACATGCTCAAATAATGAAATAGTACTCAAATAATAATAATAAACTGTGTTGTTTTGTTACTGAAGAGTCGGGTAACATTTTAGAAAACGTGTTAAGCGTGTGTATCAGTGATTTTGAACCTTACTACCGTCACTTAAAATTAAAACTCAAAACCCATGATGGTACAAAATATTCTCTATCGATAAGTAGATTAAGTGGGCATAAAAAAAAGTCAGACCTGCGTTGAACGCGTGTCCTACGTTTTTTTTTGTATGGAGTTTTTATTTATGCCGTGTGGTGCCAGCTTAGAATAGCATCACCCCATTTCTTTCCCGTGGGTGTCGTAAAAGGCGACGAAGGGACTCGAGGGTGTGTATTGCAATTGCAGGCGATGGGCTGACAACTTGTCACTATGGCGATAAACAATTTTCCGAATAACCCTGAAATATTTGTCAGACGTGGCGTAAATGACCGTTTTTTGCAGCCGTTTACGCCCTGCCTACCCCGCAGAGGGTTAATAGGCGTGAAATGTGTTCATACATACATACATCAGCCTATTTCAGTCCACTGCTGGACTGCTGCCTCCCCCAGGGTACACCATAGGGCGCGATCTCCTATTTTCGCCATCCATAATATTTCATGTAATTTTAATACGCCTACCACAAAATGGAGAATGTACAGAAGGATCACTCGGCCCTTTTTTCGATTATTTCCGCTTTCGGCAAGGGCTGCCACAATTTTCTTACCGATTTTTTAAAATAGAGTAGGTATTTTAACATACAGGGCGTAACAGAACGGGTATATCAAGCCGAAAGGTGCTCATGAAACTGAACAACTTTCTCCACGAAACATGGGTTTAAATATGAAAAAAAATTGGGCCTATCATAGTTAATCAATTTTGTATGGGAGGTCCAAACATTTTTATAGTTCGACCCGTGTTCCATGGGAAAGTTTTTCAATTTCATGAGTACCAACTTTGACCTCCTTTTGGCTTAATATACCATTTCTGTTACTCCCTGTATTTACATTACTTACACTTCATACACAGCACAATTATTGTAAAATGGGGAATGACGAGTAGGTACGCAAAAATGAGGAGCCGTGTGATGCCGACTTAGAATAGCATCACCCCGTTTCTTTCCCGTGGGAGTAGTAAGACTAAGGGACTTGAGGGTGTGTATTGCAATTTCAGGCGATGGGTGAAACCGCTAGGCGGAAATCTAGAAAAACTTAAGAGAATCGACTACCGAGCTCTCGTTCATACAAAAAGAGAAAACGTTTTCCTACCCCTAAATGTAATCCGATCTCAATGATTTTTTAGAATGTTGTTGGCACAGTAAAAAACTAGGTTTATAGTTTTTCCTTTTTTCGAATTTTTCAATTGATTGAAAATAATAGGCGTCTAAAAGTCACTTTTTTATTACAAAATCTTCCTTGAAGTAAAACGTTTGTATTTAAAAAACAAAGTTATTTTAAGAAAAAATAGAAAGCTATAAACCTAGAATATAATATGCTGAAACGATAGACACCAAAATCAAAACTATTGGTTGTGATTTAGTATGTGGGAAACGTTTTCTCCCGAGACGCAAATTTCACCTTAAAAATACCTACAATCAGTCGCGAGCGGCAACGCTCTCTATCGCACTACTACGCGGGGGACTTGAGCGCGCGAGCGACAGTATGAGTTTTCTTAAATACCAAATTTTTTGAAATGGCGATGGTATTCTTCCCTCTTAAAGATGTTTTTAATTCGCAGGTACTAATGGACGAACACGAGCAGATGTTGGCCGAGCAGAGCATACAAGTAGAGGGAGAGAGCTATATACTCGGTGACGTCATCGGGGACGACTAGTCGAAACGAAGCACGGAAGACGCGCGACGGTCACACTCGCAGAGCTACGAGATAAAGACATACATGCATACATCACGCCTTTATCCCTTGCGGGGTCGGCAGAGCGCAAACGGATATTTACGCCACGTCTGACAAACATTTTAGGGTCATTCGGAAAATTGTGTATCGCCATACCGACAGGTTGTCAGCCCATCGCCTAAAATTGCAATACATACCCTCGAGTCCCTTCGTCGTCTTAAAAGACACCCACGGGAAAGAAATGGGGTGATGCTATTCTAAGCCGACATCACACGGCAAAGATAAAGACTTTGTAAGATATATGAGGTGTAAAGAAATCAGGTGCATATATTTCAACGGGTGAACCGGTCCAGGAAACTAAACAACTTTCCCAAAGGAGCATTGGTCGAAATATGAAAAATAAGTTTGTAAGATACCGTGTAAAATAATCTGTTGATGATATGTCAATGAACCATGCCATTAAAATAATAATATTCATTATTGCATAACATACAGAAAATAGTAAATATACAATTGTCGCAAAGGCGAGCTTATCTCTTAAGAAGAGATTTTTTCCAGCCAAACCTAAATAGTGACAGAAACTTTTGTGCTAAATAGGCAATAAGGAATTAAATTACTTTAACTAAAACAATAACTAACTTTGAAAACAAATACAAGAAAGTTAATATTGAACAACTTTCCCTATAGAACATGGGTCGAAATATGAAAAATAAGATTGTAAGATTCGGTGTAAACAAATCTGTTGATATGTCAACGGATGAACCATAAAACTGATCAACTTTCAACTTTGCATATTTTGGATAACATTGTATGAGAAAAATAATATATTAGAATAATAATTTTAAACAAATTAACATACATACATACATAAACACATCACGCCTATATCCCTTGCAGGGTAGGCAGAGCGCAAACGACCGCAAAACGGACATTTACGCCACGTCTGACAAATATTTGAGGGTCATTCGAAAAATTGTGCATAGCCATAGTGATAGGTTGTCAGCCCATCGCCTAAAATTGCAATACACACCCTCGAGTCCCTTAGTCGCCTCTTACGACTCCCATGGGTAAGAAATGGGGTGATGCTATTCTAAGCCGGCATCAAACAAATTAAAGTTCCGCATTTTCTAAACTACCCATGCAAGTACCGGTTTTATTCAAATGAATTCCGTTATCGGTGCACTCGTTTCAAAGTTTTCTCTTTTACATTTTTCATTGAAAATTCCCAGATTTTTTTATTCTTTTTTTAAAGAAATATATTAAAAAGTGTAATAAGTGTGTAATATAAGATACTATTTGTATATAAAACGCTCTGTGTATATTTTTTATTATTCCGCTTGAATTATTGTATTTTACATGCTTTTAACGTTTTAAAATTAGTGTTCTTTAGCTAATGTAAGGCCATCCCAATAAGCTTTATTTGACAGCTATCATCTCCATACTAAAGGAGATGTCTACAAAGGAAAATGGACCCTCTGCTATTAGCATTATCACCAATGTGACAGCTGTCATTTATGGCTTATTGGGTTGGCCGTACTGTAGTTCATTTATTTACACATACACATATAAGGTTCAAATAAAAGCTCGCGGAGCAATTTGATAGATATTTAAAAAACCTATAACTATAGGTTTTTCAAATAATTACAAAGATGTACAATGTAATTTTTTATTAGATTTATTGCAAAATAACACCGCAGCAGACAGGATTCGAACCTGTAATTTTGAAATTTCAGCAAAATTGTATTACCTTACACGTTATAGTGTATTAGCATAATGGACGTACTATTTAAACAGGACTGATAACTGTTGCAGAAAAAACGAGCCGAGCGAGACTGCACACACCGAGGCTTTCGTCTCTTTCTAATTGGGTATCAATATTTTTTATTACAATGAGCATAAAGATAGGGAAATTTACATACATACGATTCACTTGGACAACCTTGAACACAACATTTTTTCACCATTTTGAGTGATAAATTTCGTCAAATACTGATTTTAAGTAATAAATTAAGGAATGTAAAATTTTTTCATCTGCCGCTAAAATTTAAATTTACTTACCGCCAAAACTAAAACTTATAGGGATACCATAAGAAAATTATTTGATTAATAGTTTTTACATAATTATAATTTATCAGTGTATAATTTAATGATTTCAAACAAGTTTTTGATATTCTGACGCAAATTGTTTTATTATATTACTCAAATTATAATTATATTTGTCAAAAATAAGTTAATCAAAATTTTTATCTCCAGTAATTTTCTACACTGGCAATATGAAAGAACGAGACACACAGCCTCTCTACGTGCTATCTCTCTCGGCTCGTATTAGCCTCTGGGAAAGAGTTAATGTAAAATAGACCTAAAACAGTAATAATAAAGTTACTATTTGTAAATAACTGTTTTTGAAGTAATCAGTCCTGTTTTAATAGTACGTCCATGATTAGAATTTAGTACTCAATTGTATGTTTTTTATGGGTAATTACAAAGACAATTCTACTCTATTCATTTCATAATTTCTAACATTGCAGATTTTTTAAGAATTTTATGTGAAAAAAAAGGGTTATTAATTAGTGTACAAAACTTAGATAATGTAATTAAATTATGATTAACTCATACAAAATATCAAATGAATAGAGTACAGTCTCACATTAAGGATAATTTGGAATGTGTAATACAATAATAAATTATAACTGTCAGAAAGCAGAGAACATTGAGATATGTTTTCCTCCGTTTTGTTTTTTCACGTCGATTCTCATTTAATTAGTGGCTCTCTGGGGCGCGGCCATTATGGAAGTCCATCACTTTGTATTAAGAACAATTGTCCAAATTTGTTGCACAAAAACCTGAATTTGTTGGGACACTGATCAGAAATTATAACGAAAAGAATGTTCTGAAGAGAGATAGTGTCGACAGGTCAGAGATCGGGCCCTGCAGTGTCGACAGGTCAGAGATCGGGCGCTGCAGTGTCGACAGATCAGAGATCGGGCCCTGCAGTGTCGACAGGTCAGAGATCGGGCCCTGCAGTGTCGACAGGTCAGAGATCGGGCCCTGCAGTGTCGACAGGTCAGAGATCGGGCGCTGCAGTGTCGACAGGTCAGAGATCGGGCGCTGCAGTGTCGACAGGTCAGAGATCGGGCGCTGCAGTGTCGACAGGTCAGAGATCGGGCGCTGCAGTGTCGACAGGTCAGAGATCGGGCCCTGCAGTGTCGACAGGTCAGAGATCGGGCGCTGCAGTGTCGACAGGTCAGAGATCGGGCGCTGCAGTGTCGACAGGTCAGAGATCGGGCGCTGCAGTGTCGACAGGTCAGAGATCGGGCGCTGCAGTGTCGACAGGTCAGAGATCGGGCGCTGCAGTGTCGACAGGTCAGAGATCGGGCGCTGCAGTGTCGACAGGTCAGAGATCGGGCGCTGCAGTGTCGACAGGTCAGAGATCGGGCCCTGCAGTGTCGACAGGTCAGAGATCGGGCGCTGCAGTGTCGACAGGTCAGAGATCGGGCGCTGCAGTGTCGACAGGTCAGAGATCGGGCGCTGCAGTGTCGACAGGTCAGAGATCGGGCGCTGCAGTGTCGACAGGTCAGAGATCGGGCGCTGCAGTGTCGACAGGTCAGAGATCGAGCTCTGCAGTGTCGACAGATCATAGATCGGGCGCTGCAGTGGTATCCTTCTTACGGTGTTCTGATAAATTCTGGTAAATGTCCTCAAATTTCGACATAATACGACTTTTATTACACATATTCAGAAATTTCCATGATGGCCGCGCTATAGAGAGATCAATTAGATACATCTTGCTATAAAGTATTCGCGTTTAGTGTGCCGTGTCTAGTCGGCTATGTGGTCACTATTCAGAGAGTAGTATTAATCAGATATTACATTACATCATCCAATTTCCTTATAGAAAACCTATCATAGCATATCTAATGAATAAAATATGTTCCTACCTATGTGTAATAAAGGTTCATTTCATAAATACAGATTTTACTGTTGTATTATAGTTTCATTTTATTATTCGTAGGTGTAGTACCTACCTGAACTACAATGTGTGGCCTACAACAGGGGCAAATAGTTAGGGGCGAAATAGCCCGTTAAACTGAACATATTCCCCGTTTTAGGCACGGGATAGATTCTGCAATACCAACCAACGCTGTGTCTAGCGGACAACACGCGCGGGTTAGATTTGGCAAAATACAAGACCAGCCCGCGCCGCGGGACGTTCATCCCGTCCGAACACGACGACACCATGATCATTATCTGTCCGAATTTAGGCTCGATACAGGTAGAGCGACCGCGCAACCTCGACTCAGCCGCTTTTCGCCAGTTTCTATGAAACTGTATGCAACGATTTATGTGCGGCGACGCGCGCGCGCTGCCGACTGTCGACTCGGTCGCCGCGCCTCGCCGCCATTGCAAGTTTCTATGCACTCAGTAGCAACGGTTCATGTGGAGCGGACGCGTCGCTGCGCGGAATAGTGTGACAATATGTTCGATACCGAACTCTTCATTAGTTTAATCGAAGAGAGAATGAATGAAAGTATAGTACCTACATCTGTACATACATACCTACATAAGTATTAATTTACTTGTAATTTATTTGTTTGAAGTGGAATTTTATTTTAGATTAACGAAATCCTTTTATTATAATATTTATAATATACCTACCTAATTAACTTAGAAAATTACAACAAAATGTTTAAAATGGTATCAAAATCGGTCGTAATTTGTATGAACAATAAAAACAAACAAATTATCAATAGCAAAATACAAACTAACATCTCATATGTAGTCCCACATTTGTCCTGAACTTGTCCCGAAACTGTGGAGAACGCGCGTGCGGCGGACGGCGGCGCGGGCGCTCCACATAAATCGTTCTGCGGCCCGGTCGCGGCCGCTAAAATTTGCTGCCGGGTCGCTGCTGCGCGGCCGCTTCACCTGTTTCGACCCTTAGGCCGTACGCTCGCTCACGCGGTTTCACGCGCGGGCCAGCCCGCGCGTGAGGCCGCACGCGGTCTCGCGGGATCCGCGCGGCGGTCTGACATCGCCGCCATTATTACCCGTCCAAATTTAGAAGGCGCATAGTGCCTAGGTAGTTGTAATATGGCAAGTGTCGTCGTGTTCGTACGGGTTATATTTTGTCGCGGGTTGCTGAAGCCGCGGCGCGGGTGACCGCAGGCCGCGTCACGGGGCGCCAATCTAGTGTTTTGTCAAATCTGGCCCGCGCGGGCCGTCCCGCGCGTGAGGCCGTACGCTCGCTCACGCGGTTTCACGCGCGGGCCGGCCCGCGCGGGCCAGATTTGACAAAACACAAGATTGGCGCCCCGTGACGCGGCCTGCGGTCACCCGCGCCGCGGCTTCAGCAAGCCGCGACATAATATAACCCGTACGAACACGACGACACTTGCCATATTACAACTACCTAGGCACTATGCGCCTTCTAAATTTGGACGGGTAATAATGGCGGCCATGTCAGACCGCCGCGCGGATCCCGCGAGTCCGCGCGCGGCCTCACGCGCGGGCTGGCCCGCGCGTGAAACCGCGTAAGCGAGCGTACGGCCTGAAACCGCGTGAGCGAGCGTACGGCCTTAGAAGGCGCATCGTGCCTGTAATACGGGGTGTCGTCGTGATTGGACGGATTGTACTTACCGCGCCCGCGCCGTGTGTTGGCGAGCCCGCGTCACGCAGCGCTGCGCTTGTATTTTGTCGATTCTAGTCCGCGCGGCTGCCCGCTCCACGCAACGACGGCGCTAAGGAAATCGAGGGTTATATCCGGCTATCCGATATATAGGCTCTGGGCTGGCATACTCTCACTATACATACATACATATATCACGCCCATAATCCCTTGCGGGGTAGGCAGAGCGTAAACGGCCGCAAAACGGTAATTTACGTCACGTCTGACAAATATTTGAGGGTCATTCGGAAAATTGTGTATCGCTATAAAATGGTGACAGGTTGTCAGCCCATCGCCTAAAATTGCAATACACACCCTCGAGTCCCTTAGTTGCCTCTTACAACTCTCACGGGAAAGAAATGGGGTGATGCTATTCTAAGCCGCCATCACACGGCGGATGTCACTATAGCGATGCTCAATTTTCTGAATGACCCTAAAATTTTTGTCAGGCGTGGCTTACATGTCCAATTTTTACGGCCCTTTACGCTCTGCCTACCCCGCAAGGATATAGGCGAGGCTTGGACACTGAAATTGAACCCGAACCTTTGCGGCGCCACATCAGCCGTGCAGAAAATCGATTAAAAATCATTAATTCGAGAGATATATTTATTTATCAATTTTTATACAGCGCAGTAAAAAGACAGACACAAAAAATAATGGACATAAATATACACTGCACATATCTCAAAAATATAAATTTCTTACAGCAGATCTAGAGAACATTCTTTTTAGAAAACTTACAAAATTTTCTACCTCCAGCAGGATTTGAACCTGCGATTTTCGTCGTCACCAATGGCGACGCCTCTTTCATCTAGGCTATCGCGACTCATCCATTACCCGCGAATTTTACACGTGTATTCATGCGTTATTATTGGCAACTGAAGAAATTTCTTGCAGCAGACCTAGGGAACATTATTGGTCTTCAATGGTTGTTTTCTCAGCCGGTGGTTTCCGTTTGCTGGGCATCTTGAGGTGGACGGTCTGCACGTGGAGCTTCAGCGAGTTGGACTGGCTGAACGACTTGGAGCAGAACTGGCAGATGTAGGGCTTCGCCCCCGTGTGTACCTGTCCGAAGAAACAAATCGTAGTTTATTTGGCGATAATTCAACCGACTGCACAATTAAGAACTCAGAATTTTATTTGTAATGATGGGTATAGTATAAAAGAAGAAATATTCGTTTTGCAAAAAAAGTGCATACGGATACTATCAAATATTGACCAAATGGACTCGTGTAAACCTTATTTTATCAAATTAGAAATACTTACCCTAACCGGATTATATATCCTTGAAGCTGCAAAATTTCTTAGAAAATATACATATCTGTACTCTTCAATTTCGACAATAAGAAGAAATAACAGGAACCAAAATAAATTCCACAGGCCTTTCTCTAAACTAAAACTATATACATCTGCACCTCCTTCAATGGTCATAAAAATATATAATCATCTCCCGAACTCAATTAAGAATAAGGTACAGGAACCAAAGATGGCCCACTTAATTTCAAACTCTAAAAATTTAAATAAATAGATAATTTAGGAAACAAAACAAGTTGCAATTATAAAATTTGGTTTATTAATCAGCAAAAAAATTTAGTTTGACTCATATATGAGGAGGTACTATGGAGA
This sequence comes from Tuta absoluta, assembly GCA_027580185.1. Lineage (NCBI taxonomy): Eukaryota > Metazoa > Arthropoda > Insecta > Lepidoptera > Gelechiidae > Tuta > Tuta absoluta. The sequence continues at coordinate 5,863,342 of JAQAHW010000030.1, forward strand.
AAAATTAAATTTTGAAAACCTTTGCAATGGGCCATCTTAGGCAATGGGTGTCCTAAAAAGGCCCAATACACAGCTACAAAAATATTTTTGATAATTTTCTGATTTATACGTTGTTCTTTCCTACAACTCTTTTGATTTTGTGTTATCTTTTAGTCTCATATACTTGTTACAAAAACTAGTCAAAAATATGGCGTATGGGCCATCATAAATCTATCAAAATTGAAATATACTGTAAAACAAATAAATAATACTAAATGTATAAAAATCACATAGGTTCATGAAACTAAAAATAGTCTCTTAAAAAACAAAGTAATAATTTTTTATAAAAGAAATAAATTTTCGATTATAAATTTTTGTGGGCTTCATTAGAGCATATGAAAAATATGTTCTATAAATTTAACAAAAAGTAACTAAACTAGCTTCTTTGTTTTTATATTACTTAAACTCTTTATAATATTAAAATACGAAATTCAACAGAATATTAGGAAATTAACTACGAGCCCCATTGTTTTATTTATCGTAAAAACTACGCGCAGCGGGCCATCTTAGGTCACCATTAGGTGGGCCGTCATAGGCGAACTACCCTATAGCAGTAAAAGTCTTTATAACACAGCAAATACGCAATGAAACAGTGTAACTTACCCAGTAAGTCATGCGGAAATGTCCAAATTAAGACGTGAATCAATCAAACTGTAACAATCTGCGGTAATTTTATAGAAATATCCCATAATCCGCGCAGTAGTTTTAATAAAACGACCTCCCGTATGAATCTTTGTTGACAAGTGACAAATAACATCAAAATGGCGGTGAGTTCATGTTCGGATACACTTGCCATTTTGTCTAGGGAGTTAAGACGTGCCCCCCGCGAAAATTCAAATAATTTCAAAAATAATAAGCCGGATTTTTTTTATGTGGGCCATCTTGGGAGCCGGGCCATCTTAGGTCACTGTACCCTATTGAAAAAGAAACCATTTTTGTCCAACAATTAAAAATATTTTTGATTAATAAAAGTTACTACGACATATCAGAATTTTTCGACGATAAAATAGAGAGCTATATAATACAATCAAAAAGCTAATAAACCTAATAGGTAGCATGAATTTAGAATTAAGTGTATCAAATAATATTATAAAAATAAAAATGTAAATAATTATTAGCGAAATTAATATTCTGTTAGTATTATGTAAGAATTTATAAATTTGTAAATTAAGTTAAGTTGACAATTGTAATTAATATGAATATTTAATTAAAATGAAATGTTATTATTACTATTATTAAATTAGGAGTTAGGTTGAAATTTGAAATATTTAAGTAAACTAATGTTATGTTTAAAGTTAATTAGTACCCTCTCAAATTGCTACGCCCTTGCAGGGTGTCACATATGTACTGGAAACTATATTTTACCACCACTTGTATATTATGTACCTATTACTTGTGACTTGCAATAAATTGAAATCTGAAATCTAAAATACAGATAACAGGTGAAATGGGTTAAAAAAACGCTTAGTTAAAAATTACTGGACTTATTATGATACTCCTAAGTAAAACAAAATTGTGATAGGAGTTAAGCGAGGATAAACATATAAGGTCCTATTAAATTCAGTGCAAATATTTTTAAGAGTTAGTTTTATTCGTAAAACTAAACAACTTTACACCCCGTATATGTCGAAATATGAAAAAATATGAACTGCTGTACAAAGAGACACATCTCATAAACATTACGGTATAGGAATTGCAATTTTATGTTCTCGTATCTCGACCTATGTTTATTGGGAAAAGTAGTTCAGTTTTACGAGTAGAACGGATTCGTAGAGAACAATGGGGCCTGAAACGCGGTATCGAAGTGTTCACCGCGCAACGCATATATACAACTTCCAAATTGTATCCAGGTGGACCAGTCGGTCCCCTGCACACAACACCCGGCCAGGCGGGTAGCTACCCTTTTCCCGACACCACCTGCCTAATGGCCTCCGTTATGCCTAATGGCATCACTCTCTTGGCATTTGCCATATGTACCTTATATGTACACCATTCTCAAATTTTGCACACTTATTTAGAAGTCTTAATACACCACCAAATTCATTCCAAAGTACGTGTTGTATGGGACAGTCCTGAACCCTTAAAACTGAACAACTTCCCATAAAAAATATTTGAGGAAACATAAAAAAAAAATATGACTTCCCGCAGCTGATTGTGATTTTGTATGGGAGGCCGACATTTTTGGCGTTTCTTGACAAATGTTTCTAAGTTAAAGTTGTTCAGAATTCCGAGCGCTGTCCCTTACACCCCGTTTTTCGTCATTTTAATACTTATGTATGTTGGATTGCATGAATAATGAAACCTGGTTTCTTGAAGTTGGTTAAACAGTACTTACCCTGTAATGCCTGGTGAGCGCGGGTTTCTGACTGAATCTCTTCCCGCATAATCCGCAGCAGTAAGGCCGCTCTCCTGAAAAATAATTAAATTATTATCAAAATTTAATTAAGATAATGTGTATGTATGTTTGTCACCTCTTTATGCTCAAACGGATTGACCGATTTGGATAAAATTTGGAACACATGTAGAGTATAACCTGGAATAACATACCACTTTTTACCGCGGAAAAACAACTATTACCAAGGGAAAATGAGTGGTAGCGGGTAATCTAGTGATACATAAATATTCAAGTTATTTACATTTTTGAAAATGAATTGAAAAATTTAATTGTTTTTATTTCAATATATATTTCAATTTCAATATATTTCAATATAATTTTATTCAAATCAATATCATTACAGTTATACACCAAGGCGATAATGTTTACGTCAATTTTACATACTAATAAAAAACATGCATTTTATTGACGGGAACTGACTTAGTATGTGTGTGTTTATACTATAGAAATCTATATAGTGTGAAATTTTACTAGTGAGCGATAGCGAAAACTCGATACGGGTGGTGAAACATACATACATTAAAAGCAAAATCAGTCCACTGCTGAACATGGACCTACCCCTATTGGGGGATATTGCTATACTCACCACGCTTGGTAGGCGGATTGACGAGCGCAGTGCAAGATGTTGAATTCTTGGTTAATTATCACTTAGTCGCTTTTTACGACACCCACGAGTACCCAGCCAATATATCGCGCGCTCGCTCACTCATAGTATGCGAATGTTGTCCTGCTAAGCGAGTTCACTTTGCATTGCGTAGTCCACGCTTACTATCCGGGCGGTTTGTGGACATTTCCATGCAATGTACTGAAAATTCAATCTCCAATATAACAAACCAGCCACATATGTATGGGTAATACCTGTGTGTATCCTCGTGTGTATCCTCAGTTGGTTGTTGTCCGCGAACCGTCTCGGACACTCCTTGCACTGGTAGGGCTTCTCGCCTGTGTGCGTGCGCTGGTGGTACTTCAGTGACGCGTTCGACTAAAATATAGATACAATCGTTTATGCATTTATCTCCACTCGTCTTATGATGTACGGATTTTTATGCCGCCCGTGCCGGATTTATTTATGAAATTGAAATTCTTTATTCAATGTAGACTAGTATTATCACTTATTGATGTCATGACATGATCCGTCATTGTAAAAAGAAAAAAAATGTATCACTCAATTTTCTTTATTTACAAAAACTTTGTAATGTCTTAATAGAAAACCGGCTCGGGCGGGATAAAAAATAATAAAAGCACTGCCACGGGGCTGGCCAGGTTGAACACACAGCATGTAACTTTGCGCCACCATCCGAAAACGACATTCTAATAGGACATTACAAAAGTGTTATAAAAAAAGAAAGTTCTGTTATACAAATTGCTTTATATAACAATGACGGATCATGACGTCAATAAGTGATAATACGGTCCTATTTTTTTTTTAGTTCTTTACCCTATGATTTTAGCCCCGGGGCGTGAGGAGCAGGGGCTCACCCGGAGAAGTTTTGTGGTTGTTCAAACAACCAGCTCAATCGCGCCCTTGGGGCGTGACTGGGTTTACGAGTTGTTCTGGGAAGAACGTATTGGACTGAATCTACCCGGCACGTGCCGGTAGTTCCCAAAGTGGGGAGCAAATGAGGGACCTCCGCGCCCCCGCCGGCGGGGGCGTCGGTTGCTTGAGGAGCTTGTGGAGTGTGATCTACTCGCAATGGCTGCAGCACCGGCTACTGTGATTTCATCATCTTCTTCCGAAAGGATGTGGTCCTACATTGAATAAAGAATTTCAATTTCAATTTGTGGTAAGCTTTGTTTGTTTTTGGCAGAATTATATGTTTGTTTGTTTCCTGTATCGCTCGCTCTATCTTAGACTCTGTCTCTGTCCTATGACCTAGACTAGACATAAATAGCATCGAAAGTGAATATGTTACGTGTACCTACCACGCATTTCTTCCCGCATACTTCGCACACGATATTCTTGTTGTACTTGAGGCCGAGATGTTTGCGCTTGACGTGCGCCTGCAGCTTCGACCGGCTCACGAACTCACTCTCGCACTGACAAACAAACAATAATAATAATAATAGTTATTTGTACAACAAGAGGGCAAAGGTCATTTTTGTTTCGAGTGCTAATTTTGAATCCCGAGGTAGCGAAGGATACTTAAATTGAATCGCGAGCGTAGCGAGTGATTTAAAAGTTGTATCCTGAGCTCAGTGAGGGATACAACAGCACGAGATGCGAATGAATTTGCTCTCGTGTTGTACACACAACTTTTCACATCTACCAGTGAGAAAATTCTGCCAGCTCAAATGCCTTAAGACAAAATAAACATCCCGTCAAATATATTTTTTTTAAGATTCGATCAGAAATATTACATTATATGTACCAATATTCAGAAATATTTAATAGAAAAACGCTTACAATAAGAAATAAATAACTGGCTGAAATAGTTTTCAGAACGCACCGCTGCCAATGTCACGATTAGTTCTGATAAAATGAGATGTTCGGAATTCAAATCACTTTTCTCCATCGAGTGGATAAAAACGACTTTTCGCCACTGAATTTACGCGGTAAAACTGTTCTTTTCAAGCTGGAGAGGTGAAAAATATTTTTTCATATTATTTCTACCTATGTTCCTTGGGGAAAGTTGTTGCTTGACACGAGCCCGTCTTGAGATTTCGCTATCGGTCACTAGTAACATTTTGCCCATGTATATATGTAACAATTTTTGAAAACATGCAAAATTTTGAAGCGCGGGCAGGATTCGAACCTGCGACTTTCGCATTACTAGTGGCGACGCCTCTTCCATCTGAGCTAAAATTTGGCAAGTTTTCAAAAATTGTATACCTAACACGGGAAGTGTTTTAGAATTTGGTATTCAATATAATAACAATATTTTTAATTGCACGAAATCATAACAAGGTAACTAAAGCACAATCAGGTGGCCTTATTGCTAAGGTAGCAATTTCTACCAGGCAACCGATATTGGTTAGGTACCTGATCACAGGCTAACTTGGCTGCGGCAGTGCTGGTGACTGGTGCGCTGCGACGGAGTGAACGCTGGTGCTCTCGCAGGTGGAGCTGAAGACCTGATGATGAGGGGAATCTGGCGCCGCATATCTCGCACTGGGGACTGGAAAAACGATTTTATGATTTTTATATTTTTGTAAGCCGTGTGATGCCGGCTTCGAATAGCATCACCCCATTTCTTTCCCGTTGGGAGTCGTAAGAGGCGACTAAGGGACTCGAGGGTGTGTATTGCAATTTCAGGCGATGCGCTGACAACCTGTCACTATGGCGATACACAATTTTCCGAATGACCCTCAAATATATGTCAGGCGTGGCGTAAATATCCGTTTTTGCGGGCGTTTACGCTCTGCCTACCCCGCAAGGGATAATAGGCGTGATAAATGTATGTATGTATATTTTTGTCAAAAAAAGCTGTACACTCTTTTTTTTTTGCTTCCGTGATCTGAGGATCTCAAATTACCTGGTTCAATTCTCGGCAACAGACAAAGTTACTATTCGACCATTTATAACTTTATGATAGTATTCCCAATTTGATCAGAACATCGAAGCCTGTACAGTCCGACCACACGAGGCGCAGCCGAGCCGACTGCAACTTTGATATAATGCCTAATTATATGCAGTTGCATACACTTATTTGTCTACACTCTCCAAAGAACAACATCTGAACAACAACTGAACAACAGCCGAACAACAACTGTACAACAACCTAATAATAGAACTAAACAACAACTGATAGGTGCGGCGGAAGATGGCGACATGAGTATTAGCAAAAAAAACTTCGTTTCATTTCTCAACTTTATCGAAGTAAGAGCCTTCTCATTAAGACTCCTACTTCGGCGGAAGGAACGAAATTCAAATGAAATTCGGAAGTCATGTCAAAGAGTATATTATAGAGGTGTCACCATTTCATATAATGTTAGTCTAACTGGTACTGATACAATACTTGCCGACCAATGGTAGTGCGACTGCCTGCGGCGCAAAGGTTCCGGGTTCGATTCTCGGCGGACTACTCACAAAGTTGATATTATAACTTGGAAGGAATATTAACCTACATTATATTATAAGGACCATATTTTGAAATAAGCTGAACCATTCGCCAAGACTTAGCTGAACGCATAGTATCCATATAAATGATGAACTCTATAAACTGTACTGTCTGTTTGTTTGTTATTCTTCCACTTTCAGTACATGAAAAGAATTCATCTAAAAATAAGGGCTTAATCAGTTCACAAAACACTTATCTTCATATCATTTAAAATCATATTTACAACTTTTTAGTTAAACGTTATTACAGAAGAAGCAAAGTCATTAAACTAAATAAAGCCAACTTATTAGTTCAGGTTTAAAAATGTAAGTGGCCAGTATCATGTTACGCACTTTGCGCGAACATATTTTTGTTTCGTTTTTTTCCATCCATATTGTAAATTTTTTGCGAACTTCGACATTAAGAAACTTTTTTTGGATATTCCTTTGTCATTTTCGTCATTGCGTGCACCTTAAGCGCAACTAATACTGTTAAATTTCAATTTCAATTTTAAACGTTTATTGCATAAATCAGTATACATAGATGTAAGTTCAAAATATAAATAGCAAAAACCAATTAGCGACGGCCATTTCATTAAATTCGAGTATGATATTATGATATGATAATATATAGCGGTCGCATTCTCGCACCGTTCATTAGTTTTTGAACAATATTTGTTGAACACCTTTAACAATCATTTTCCTTTAATCACCGACACCAGTTGATTTGCTTCATAGTTAAAAATTATCAAACATTTTGGTGATATCTATTAAAGTAACTAAGAAAATTTTAAAATCGAAGGTGCTTCTAATTGTTTTTTTGACTAAGGTTTTTAATCCATTCCTATCTGAATAATCCTGTAATATTTGGTCTTGAAATTGGTATTTTTAGAAAAGTGATTTATAGCCCTATACAATGTTTGGTATATTTCGGTGTTACCAACGAACCAGGGTGACCACAACCTTTAATATAATGATACCCTCGACCTTCCCGAAATGATAAGTACCTACCTACCTGGAAAATAATTTTAACATTAGTATTGGCATTTTGTTCGGTGACACTCTAGGACTTTCCAGCTAGGTATAAGTCTAGAACCTTTCAACCCAGTGTTACCCTAGCTTGAACATCTTGACCCAATGCCACTCTAGAACCTTTCTACCCCATAACACTAAAAACCTTCCGAATCAATTGATCCCACTGTTGAACTGAAATCTGACAAAAATCTTTTACTACATTAATAATACTAGGTACGCAAATTGCAAGAGATATGGGCGTGATATGTGTATGTATGTATGTACGTAAGTACATGTACATAATTATTATACTTGCTTTCTTATAATTTGTCCTAAAACTGTGGTTGGTGGTGACCGTATGCGCAGCGCTCCATATATACAATTAAAAATTTCCGCCGTGGTTAAAAAATTGCTTTGTGCCGCCGTGCCGCCGTCTAGTGTTGCATATAAATCGAACCTTACTACTTCATACTAATCTGCACTAACAACCGCGTCATCCTATTATTTGATCGTAAAAATATTTTTAATACCTACGTCTAATCGGTTCATATTTTGCGTTTCGTTCGATGTATCAATCAACTTAGTATTATTGACATTGGCAAAATTATCCATAGCGGATAGAATGCCGTTGTTGTAGATAGTTGATATATTTTACGGCAAAATTCTAGCTACAATAATTTTTCACGGTCAAAATATCAAACAAATGTACAGTGTGTCGCGTCTGCATCATATTCCGTTTATCTATGATCAATTCCACGTCAGTTTTGACAGCAGAGGAAACACATCAAAACAAAAACCTTTTATTTCCAAGGAAATCAGCCGGAAACAGTAAGTGTTTTGCTAAATTTCATAATAACTAAGACGTTTTGTCAAAAAATAACCGCCCGGGCGGGTTCAGCGTGAAATTGCCATTAATAATCTTACTAAGATCAATACAGTTCGATTAGCACTGGCGGAGGATATCTCTTACGCCACGCTTCATCACTGAAAAATAGAGGTAACTACAAATTTTAATTTCTCCGTAATTAAATATAAAATGAGATTTTGCGCTGCCCTGGTATTCCTCATATCTTGAAGGTTAAAATTTAAACAAAATTTTGTTGACAGTGATGTGCTTAAGATTATGTATAAAATGCATTTTCGTAGCTCGTTTTCACCTCACTTCACGGAATGATGCCCGTTAAGACATTATGTCAATAAGTGATAATGCTATCCTACATTGAATAAAGTTATTTCATTTTCATTTTCATTACGCTTCTGTAATTTCTATGAAACTATAATTTATATAGGCAGAATGCATAAAAAAGGTATTTATACAACTGTTTTCGAATTCATAATTCAAACATTCTGAGACGAGTGTAAATAAAGAAAATTACCTGTGTTCTTTAAGTAGTGTGTGTTTTGCCGAAGTGAGGATGTGTCTCTTCCAGGCGTCTCTGTTGGCAAACTGTATGTTGCACTCGGTGCAGAACCGCTCTGCAGCAGGCTCTGACGGATCCTCTGACTGCTTGTCAAATTAATATAAGGTGTAAAATAATAAGACGTCGTATTTTTGAAAACATGCAAAAAATTTCAAGCGCGGGCAGGATTTGAACCTGCGACTTTCGCATTACTACTGGCGACGCCTCTTCCATCTGGGCTACCGCAGCTCATTCCATGCCCGCCAACTTTGCAAGTGTATTTTAATGCCAGTAACGCTTGGCATGGCTCCGTCTACCGGGTTAGTTTTGCAACTAATAACCGGCGACTAATTCTATCTTTACAGATTTAATGTAGTCTAAGCGATGAAAACCCGCGATAAATTGAATACCAAATTTTAAAACAAATGAACCTGCGAAAGTCGCAGGTTCAAATCCTGCCCGCGCTTGAAAATTTTGCAAGTTTACAAAAATTGTATACCTAACACATGAAGTGTTTTAAAATTTGGTATTCAAGAAGTCGTATAATAAATAATTATATTGTCTATGTATGTATTAGAGTGTATAATAGTATAAGTAGTATATGTAGGTGTTTGCACTATCCCGCTTATATGTTTGCACTTTCCATATCAACCAAAGGTTGCCTGGAAGAGAATGCTGCTTTAGCATTAAGGCCGCCTTATTTTACTGTGTTTTGTCTTTGTTTTACTTTTTCTCGATGTTATTTTCGTGTGCAATAAAGAATATTATTATTATTAAGCTGAGGACATTGAAGGGGTGAACCAGCCCAGACAACTTTAGATAATTAATTATTCACATTTATTTGCCTTAGACGCGTGATGCCGGATTAGAATAGCATCACCCCATTTCTTACCCATGGGTGTCGTAAGAGGCGACTAAGGGACTTGAGGGTGTGTATTGCAAGTATAGGCGATAGGCTGACAACCTGTCACATTTGCGCCACGTCTGACAAACATTTGAGGGTCATTAGTAAAATTGCGTATCGCCGTACTGACAGTTTGTCAGTCCATCGCCTAAAAATGCAATACACACCGAGTCGAGTCCCTTCGTCGCCTCTTACGACACCCACGGAAAAGAAATAGGGCAATGCTATTCTAAGGCGGCATCACACGCACGGCATAAGACTAAACTGATCTCATGTAGACTTAAATTCATTGCAATTAAAGCAGTTGGTACTTTACATTTTTAAGATAATTTGCACTTGTTCAATTTTTATTTATTTATTATAAAATACAATGTATAGCCTACAGGATAAACCTAAAAATACAATACAAGGAAACAGAAAAACATAACAATATAACAAAAATAAATTTAGGAGAATAGTAAGATCAACGTTTGATCAACTTTAATCAATAATTTTAAATTTTGTTTACTGTTAAGAGTTTATAGGAATGTTGTGTACGCCTATAATTGTCTTTTAAATCAGAGATCGATGTTTTAGCTGTATAAGATGTCATTGTAATGTTAGATTTAAAGGATGTTGGCGTTCAAATTTGTAATAAAATAAAATAAAAATAAAACACAAATATCTGAAAAGTTTACTTTACAAATATTTGTGTCTTGTGGGGATCGAACCCGCGACCCTCGGCGTAGCAGGCAGGGGCACTATCCGCTACAACAGTACTTACATTGTCTCTGTCGGCTCTATGCGTCTTGCTCTTGTGCATCAGGAGGCCGTGCCGTCCCACGAAACTGTCTCCGCAAATGTTGCAAACATGTTGCGTGGGGTGACGCTTGCGCATGTGTGTTAGGTATGATGTTGGTTTCCTGTGGAAATGGAAGGCCATTTTTCTGAATTATTTTTCTTTTTTCATTCTTCCGAAGTCATATTTTTTTCGTGCGGGGGACACTGAGTCGTCCAACGACCCGATGAACCCTGGAGTCAGGGTTTTTTCAACCGCCTACTATTAGCTACTCCGCTCGTAACAGCACACATGTGTCCTTGAAGTACAATACAAATCTATTGTTGCAAAATTCGACCTGAGCGAAGTGGTTAGTAGTAGGCCGTAAGAAAGTTGGTTCCGTGCTTTCGAGGGCACGTTAAGCCGTCGGCCCCGATTGCTGTCTATGATTACTTAGACGGCGGTCTTTACACACCCATGTCAGAGGCCTACTAGTATTAGTAGGCGGTTAACGACACCAGGGTTCATCGGGTCGTTGGATTCCTTGGTGTCCCACACGAAAAGAAATAGAATCTGTAGGTACTATTTTGCAAATGAATCTCTATTTTGTGTTTATTTAATTGTTACTTTATTTTCCGTTTTCTAACATTAATGCCACTCAATAGCAAGACGACAAGTTTATTTACTTGTCGTCTTGCTATTAATATATTAACAGTTATAAATTTCACAATTTTAAACGTATTTAAGTTGATCCAGCATACTGTAAGAACTTCTACACGGTATCAGCATTCTGCGTGGAACCGGGACGTTACGCTAGGCAATTAAGAAAAAAAGGGATTATAGCATGCCCTCAATTCGGGATATAAATTCTCCTTACTTGATCAAAACAATGTCGACTAAATTGACTAGAAAAGACGAAAAAACCATTGACGTTTTTAAAAATGACAGACATATCTCATTTTTTTAAACTATTTGACCGAAAGTGACAGCACTAATTTAAGGCAAGTAAGGAGAATTTTACCCCGAATTGAAGCCATTATCTTACCTGAACGTCTGACCGCATAGTTTACATTCGTACGTGTACCCGCTGTGCCATTTCTCGTGTTCACGCGCTTGGTTCCTGCCAAATATATAAATTGAGTATGATTTATGAACTTTATCATACAATATGGCTTTTGACAATATTTTTAATATTTAAATCTCTTTGATTAATCTTTGTATGAGTGCGGTGTGTGAGAGTGTGTGTGTGTGTGTGTGTGTGTGTGTGTGTGTGTGTGCGTGCGTGCGCGTGTGTGTGTATGTGTGCAAGTGTGTGCGTGCGTGCGTGTGTGTGAGTCTGTGCGTGCGTGCGTGCGTGCGTGTGTGTGTGTGTGTGTGTGTGTGCGCAGTTTGTGTGTGTGTGTGTGCGCAGTTTGTGTGTGTGTGTGTGCGGTGTGTGTGTATCAAGACGTCAAATATGTGATTGAACTAACCTACATTGAATAAAGTTAATTTCATTTCATAAGATAAGTATGCTCCGTTTATTTAAGGATGACCAATAATGTAAATTAACTTTGTATGTAAATGACAGCTCGCAACTGTCAGTTACAAAGTTTGTTTACATTATTGGTCATCATTAAATAAACGGAGTTTAGTTAAGTACTCACGCAGTGTGCGACTGGTGACTACACTTGAGACACTGGTATCTGTGTGAGTGCGATGTGAGTGTGTGCGTGCGCAGTTGTCTCTGTGTGCTGTAACGCATTTTACAAATCTCGCACTCGAACGTTCCGCTTTTCTGCAAAACAAGCATAATAAATTTAAAAACACGACTGCTTTCTGAGATAAAGCCTAGCCTATGACGCTCGGGATAATGTAAGGATTCTTCCGATACAATTCCCATTCGAATCTGTTCAGTGGTTAACGAGCTTTAGTCCTTTAAAGTATCGCACATATATGAACTCTAAAAAAATTACACTCGTTTTTTGGTTGGGCAGTCGTGTAATAAATAATAGGTACATACATTGAAAATATAGATTGATGAACACTTTATTGCTTACAACATACACAACAAAAACAAAACATTAAGACTAAAAGTAAGCAAAGGCGGCCTTATCGCTTGCAGCGATATCTCCAGGCAACCATAAAAGATATATTATGGAATACATACCTATATGAAAATGTATAAATACACATGGGATGGGACTCGAGGGTGTGTATTGCATTTTTAGGCGATGGGCTGACAACCTGTCACTAGTGATACACAGTTATCTGATTGACCCTCAAGCTTTTGTCAGACGTGGTGTTAATATCCGTTTTACGGCCGTTAACGCTCTGCCTACCCCGTAAGGGATATAGGCGTGATATATGTATGTGTGTATGTAAGATTTAAATATAGCGTGAGATTTATTGTGACGAATGTACCTTGCTATGCTTCGCCGTGTGATTCTCGTAGGCCCTTGAGTCGACGAAGCCCTTGTAGCAGAGGTCGCACTTCAGCGGAGAGTTCAGATAGTTCAGCGAAGCGGAGCGCTGTGACAACTCGAGAATCTGTTGTGCTTTGGACAACACTATCTCCCTTGCGAACTCTGCTATGCCTGCAATTAAATAACCATCATCATTGGCCTCACACGTCTGTGACAGACGATTTAATCAGTGTCTGAGGCAAGACTTTATAAGTGTCCTCTCTACAGACACTGCGTTGCCTGGGACGCAAATATGGAAAACGCAGGGCTGCCCAGGACCTGCGCCACCCTCTCGGCCTTCCTGGCTGGATCCGCAGGAACGACTAGTCGATACGTGCGGAGCCAGGTCGGCTGCAGGAGTCTGCCGCGCGGTGGATCTCTGTCACACGCGCCCCCAGGAGACCCCGTTCCGGGTTTAATTGTGGAGTTTGGCGTCTCCAGGACCGTTGTGTTTGGGTCGGATTTATCCCTCGGTCGCTTCTTACGACCCCCACGGGAAGAGATGGGGTGGTGCTTTTCTACTCTGCCGGCACCACACGGCTAAATAACCATATACAGGATGTAACAAGCATAATAAATTAAAAACCATTTCTAAGATAAAGCCTAGCCTATGACACTCGGGATAATGTAAGGATTCTTCCGATACAATTCCCATTTGAATCTGTTCAGTTGTTAACGAGTTTCAGCCCTTTAACGCACATATACGGGGTGTAAGGGATAGAATACTGATAGGGTGCATACAGACCATGAAACTGTACAACTTTCCCCTAGGCACATATGTCAGGAAACTACTTACAACTGACTTTGGATCAAAAAGTACCTAGGTGGGGACACCATAAAGCTTGACACGTTATAATCTAGGTGATCTCTAATAGTAGTTTATGCAACTGTCATATAATGGGGGTCATTAGAATGCGAGAGTCTGTTTATCACACGAGGCGTAGCCGAGTGTGATAATAGATTGACACGAGCATTCTAATGCCTAATTATATGCAGTTGCATACACTATTTTATCTACGCTCTAAAAAATTTACTCAGTTGAACACTTTTCCAAACGTCCGCACCGGCGATTGCAAGACCCGATACATGGTCAAATTAAATACGAGAACGTAATATGGCTTGATATGAATTTTTGAAGATTCTTTAATAACAGTTGTTTAGATGTCGAGTCTCAACAGCAAATAACTAAACAACTGCACAACAACTGAACAACACTGAACAACAACTGAACAACAACTGAACAACACTGAACAACAACTGAACAACATCTCAACAACAACAGAACAAAAACCGATTAAAACAACTGAACAACATCCGAAAAATTACCGTACAACAACAACTGTCAGGTGCGGCGGAAGATAGCGATTTGAGTATTGAAAAAAAAAACTTCGTTTCATTTCTCAACTTTATCGTATTAAGAGTTTTCTCATTAAGTCATTACGCTTCTGTAATTTATAGTAAACCCTAGTTTTTACAGGTAGAATGCATAAAGTAGGTCATTATGCATCTGTTTTCGAATTTGTAGCGACCTCTGGGAGCTACGACAAGAAGCTCACTCAATGTGGTTCACGAGCAAGCAAGACGCAACAGAAGTTCCAACATATCTGCAAGATGGCGCCACGTGACAGAACAAAGAGCCTGAAACGCGGTATCGAAGTGTTTCACCGCGCAACGCATATATACAACTTCAAATTCTATCCAGGTGGACCAGTCGGTCCCCTGGCCACAACACCCGGCCAGGCGGGTAGCTACCCTTTTCCCGACACCACCTGGAACCCTCCATTCTGCCTATTGGCATCACTCCTGTCACCCGCCATATTGGTGACCCCTACCTTGGACTTCGCAGCCTTTAACCACGTATCAACCACTACAGCATGCAGCCAACTACTACGTCATCAGCACCCACCGCAGTCACAGCACGGCAGCTTCACTGGTCTTCCATCATCGTCTCGACTCACCGTAGACGTCCCGACTCACCGTGGACATTGGAACCAGCACTGCTTCGCCACGCCTGACTGCATCATCACGCTACATGACGTCATCAGCCCCACTTCGCTCGCTGACAGTATCGACCTCCGGTCTTGAGGGGGAGTACTGTAGCGACCTCTGGGAGCTACGACAAGAAGCTCACTCAATGTGGTTCACGAGCAAGCAAGACGCAACAGAAGTTCCAACATATCTGCAAGATGGCGCCACGTGACAGAACAAAGAGCCTGAAACGCGGTATCGAAGTGTTTCACCGCGCAACGCATATATACAACTTCAAATTCTATCCAGGTGGACCAGTCGGTCCCCTGGCCACAACACCCGGCCAGGCGGGTAGCTACCCTTTTCCCGACACCACCTGGAACCCTCCATTCTGCCTATTGGCATCACTCCTGTCACCCGCCATAAATTCATAATTCGAACATTATGAGACGAGTGTAGATAAAGAATATTAAAATATGTTATAATCTTAATTTAGAAAAATTACATAATTTTCTATTACGGTTCAATCTGTAATGAATGAAACGGTCGCTGGGTATTAGTAGCAAAACTAACCCGGTAGATGGAGCTTTGCCACGCGTTATTGGCATCAAAATTCACGGGCAATGGATGAGCCGCGGTAACTCAGATGGATGAGGCGTCGGAAGTCGCAGGTTCAAATCCTGCCCGCGGTAGAAAATTATTGAAGTTTTTAATATATTATAATCTGTGGAAATGATGATGACGAAATTACCTGTTTCCCTCTTTTCTTCGGGTTTCTTCTTTTTCTTTTTAACTCTAACATTGGTTTTTGTCTCCCGTTTATTCTTGCTACAAATTTTCTGCAAATTCTGTAAAGGAACATCGTCTTCAGAGTCCGTATCTGTTGGTAATGCAGTGTCATATTCATTGTGACTGTTGTCTGAAAAAAAACAATAATAGTAGTTTATGCAACTGTCGTATAATGGGGGTCATTAGAATGCGAGTGTCTGTTTATTACTATTATGTGATAATAGTTTGACACGAGCATTCTAATGCCTACTTATAGCAGTTGCATACACTATTTTATCTACACTAAAAAAAAAACTCAGTTAAACACTTTTCCAAACGTCCGCACCGGCGATTGCAAGGCCCGATACAAGGTCAAATTCAATACGAGAACGTAATATGGCTTCATATGAATTTTCGAAAATTCTATACTTACAGTTGTTTTGATGTCGAGTCTGAACAACAAATAACTAAACAACTGAACAACTGAAAAACAACTGAAAAACAACTGAACAACAACTAAACAACACTGAACAACTGAACAATATCTGAAGAACATCTCAACAACAACATAACAAAAACCTATTAAAACAACTGAACAACATCCGAAAAATTACCGTACAACAACAACTGTCAGGTGCGGCGGAAGATGGCGATTTGAGTACTGGCAAAAAAAACTTCGTTTCATTTCTCAACTTTATCGTAGTATGAGTTTTCTCATTAAGTCATTACGCTTCTGTAATTTATATTAAACCGTAGTTTCTATAGGCAGAATGCATAAAGTAGGTCTTTATGCAACTGTTATCGAATTCAAAATTCGAACATTATGAGACGAGTATAGACAAACTACTATTAGAGTATGAAAACAATGGATAACATTATTATTTAATAGTTAGGTTTCTAGGTATTGATTTTCCCGATTTTCTGATACTCAAACAGGGGGGTCTCACTCCACGGTTTAGGTATGTTCCGCCGGCGGGTCCCCTACGGGGACTAATCTCCGCGGGTTGTCGCTTGTCGTCGCCAGACCGCCAGTGTGCCGCTAGCCGCCGCACTGTTCGCACGCACGTGCTGCTCGCGCGCACACTTACTTGATTTTTTTCTGTGTTTTAGTACGTTTATTCGTTAAAAAATCGATCGGGTCGTCGACTCGGTGTCCCACTCGATACAAAGAACAGTTAGACACAAGAATAATTAATTGTTTTTCTATATAAACAGTAGTCATTAATAATTTCGTTTAGGTTTATAAATTTTTACAAATCTTACAATTCCTTTCGTAGATTAAGTGAACAAATAAGATATTATAGCAAAATCAATAACAAAAAATCTTCGTGCACGAATAACATGATGACAAGTTACAACCCTTGGAGTTCGCCGGCGGCTCAGTCATAAAACTGCGATGCGCAAGGGGATTGAGCGTTCGCGCGCGTTCATAAGTTTCAATTTTGTTTGTGAGCGGTTGGGTACACCGAGCGTAGGTATTAATTTATACCTAAACATGTAATTTCTTAGGGAGTGATTCTTCTGTACGTTAGTACTATTATATATTCTGTGAATCAAAGAAAAACGCGCGGCGGCAGTACAGTTCGGTGTGACACGAGCGGCACGAGATTCTATGTAGTAGTCGTGTACGTATAGGTCGGTCGAACGTGTGCATGTGTGAGTGCGCAAACCGGGCGTTAGTATGAAGATAAACTACTTCTCCTTGGTATATTGTGCTTCGGGGTTGCCCCACTTGCCTTTCCTCAATTTAATACAGATTATAACTAACAAAAATAATTGGTAATTTGAGGTGTTAATGTAGTACATGTTTCAAGAATAATTGTTGCAGTAGGTTGATTTTTTGGAGGCAACAGGTTTAATTATTTTGCAAAATTGTACCCCAGGCAAGATTTGAGCCTCCTACTTTCACTATCACTAGTAGCGACGCCTGTACCAACTGTGCTACCGCAGCTGAGCTATCCTTGGCGAAATTATGCCTGCAGTGCAAATTTGCAAGTTCACCAAAATTGTGTACCCAAAATTTAGTGTCTTAAAAATGTTGTACTTATGTATTATTCCGAAGATATATATAATTGAAGTCCGCTTAAAATAGCATCACCACATTTTTTTATCAGGGGTGTCGTAAAAGGCGACTTAGCCATTCGAGAGTACATGTGTATTGCAGTTTTAGGCAATGGGCTGACAACCTGTT
Organism: Tuta absoluta; assembly: GCA_027580185.1. Classification (NCBI taxonomy): domain Eukaryota; kingdom Metazoa; phylum Arthropoda; class Insecta; order Lepidoptera; family Gelechiidae; genus Tuta; species Tuta absoluta. The sequence goes on from JAQAHW010000030.1 coordinate 5,881,258, forward strand.
ACTATGACAATACAATTTTATGAATGAGCCTTAAATCTTTGTCAGACTTATAAGGTTGTTTACACTCTGCCTACCCCGCATGGGATATAGGCGTGATATATGCATCAATGTATGTAAGTAAGTATTTACTATTGTTACCTGCAAATTTATCATCATTATTTTCTTTTATAGTCTCCACTACTGTTTCTGTTTCAGTTTTTTCTAGTTTACACGCCAATAGGGCTTCTGTTTTCACCGCACTACCCTCGTTAAGGGGGATGGACGTCTCCGGTTCTGCTATGTGGATTGTGCTGAAATGTTCTATCGGTGATATGCAGTAACCATCGGCTAGGTTGCAGGAGTCACGGTCTATGAATGGTATTTGAGTGAGCTGTAAGAAAAATTACAACAATTAAGGAAAAGCATTAATTAAAGATGAATTTAGGTTTTACAATTTGCCAACTTATTTATTGAGAAAAACAAGGCAATGTCAACAATAGTGCAAGCTCTGATAAAAGCCCTAAAGGCATTGATGTTTATATAAATTAAAAGCAAATATTTTAAGGGGTGAAATAGTCCATTAAACTGAACAACTTTCTGCACGGAACATAGGTCGAAATATGAAAAAAATTAGGCCTCTGTCAGCTAGAGCATCTACAACACATAGGTTGTAAAATAAAATATACATACAAAATGTTTTTTTCATATTTTGACTTATGTTTCTTGGAGAACATTTTGACTTATGTTTTTTTCATATTTTGACTTATGTTTCTTGGAGTTTGAGTGGTTTATCCCGTAAAAAATTAGCAGCTAGTATTTATACATCCTGTATAAAATAAAATAAGCCTGGACAGTTTTCTTTTAATGGAATACGGTAGACCTTGTTTACGTCAATTCCACTTTGAATGATCTGTGTGAGGATCTGTTCGGCATTCAGCGCTCTGGTCATCAATACGTGGCACTTCTTGAATTGACTGTGACAGATGTAGCATACCACATGTGACTTGTCATCGTGTGAAAACTGAAAAAGAGAAAAAAGGATCTTTAAATAATAAAAAATAAATATCCTGGACTTTTAACACAGCGCCATCTAGCCCCAAACTTGCTATACTATGGGAACTAAAGAGCTGATTATATTACTAGAATACTTTTTTTGTAAATGAATACATATTATACATAGAAAACCCCCAGACTAAACACAAATATCTGAAAAATTTACTTTACCAATATTTGAGTCTTGTGGGGATTGAACCCATGACCCTCGGCGTAGAAGGCAGGCACTATCCACTACACCATTGTGCTAGTATTAAATAGAAGTCATAATGACATCTTGCTTTTAAAACAAATTCACATAGACAATAAATACAGAAAGTATTTTTTTGCGATACACTGAGTCCACTGTATAATTCTGGCCTTATTGCTATAGTAGCTTGGGCTAAATCATAGATCTTGGACTGTTGAATATTGAGGTGCGCGTGCAGAGGGAATTAGGTTTTTTATTTTACATTCCATTTACGGTCCTTTTTCCTCACTAACTTCAAGAGCCCGATGGGTGAAATGGTTCCCGCCTAGTGGAGCTGATCACCTGTCCCAACCCGAGGAAGAACTTCAAGGCCTTTATTTCGGCCTGGGTGCATCGTAGCCCAAAAGTGCCAGGGACGAAATGTGCTTGTAATAGCATACCATACAATAAAAAAAATACAATAAGTATACATGTTTTTTTAAATCAAATGTTTTCGTTGCTTTTGCCTTAGCGCCTCGAAGGGTGAATTCGGACCAACTGTTTGAAACGGATAGGTTGCTGTGCTGCTGATGTGCAAGCTATTTTAATAAATTAAAATAAAACAAACTGTTCTTATAAATGTGTCTGGTGGTACAATAAAGTTAATACATACTTACATACATACAAATACTTGCCTGGATATTTGTGATTTTCTCGTATATTTCTTGGAGCGGCGTGTTTAATATACGAAACATACGTACATCGACTGCTAAACAAACTCTGCACATCGGTAATTTGGTCATTTTTGAAAGGAATATTTTGTTTAGCTTTATACAGTTTTTTGGAGCTTTACTAGTAATAAGATGAAAGGTTGTTTATAATAAACATGTACTTTCTACACTATGTCAATATATAGAAATGAACTCTTCACTTCACCCAACCAAACAAATTGTTAAACATTTGCAATTTGTAAATAAATAAACAAAAACAGCCAAATTCTTTTCAGAGAAATGCTTGATGTTGCCATGTGAAGATGTTTGATTTCTGAATTTTTACATGTAATTCTGTGAAAATATTTTCCGTTCTTGCATCCATTAGCCAGTACGGGAAAATTCCCAATAAGTTTTAATAATTTAGTTGTAACTTTGCCTTGTTATTGTCTTTTAGGCCATAAAGAGGTCACCTTTCACTGACTTGTCTTGAGATTAGAATTTGTTAGTGAGCTTTGATTTGGGTGACATAGGAAATATTCAGTTATAGCTGGCAGCACTATTTTGACAGTACTAGAGATGTCTGAATCGATTTTTACCGGAATGTCTATGTTGTGCAATAAGTCGTTCCGCCCTTCCTTTTCACCAAAAAAGGTTGCTTTTTTCATGCACATAAAGCACAATTAAAAACAAAGCTGAAGTCAATGAACTTGTCAAATGCAATATAAAGAGAAAGCTGATGTATTTTCAGTATTTTGAATTGGAAAATATGCAAAATTCTTTAATTTAATGGTGTTATCGTGTTTTATACAATGAGTTATTTCAGCAATGTAAGTACCTACGCAGTAAATGATGTAAAGGCAAAGAAACTTTAAGCTTTCTGGTCGCTGTTCCACCCTGCCGCTGCCGGGTACAGTCAACATACAATATTCCTGCCCCTTTCTCAAATGACAGTTTTGTTTATTATGTTTGGGCCGGAAACAAAGAAACCTCAGTCAGAGTACCATATTTGGCTCACCCCAACAACAAAAAGTAGGGTACCTAAACAAGTAACTGAATCTAAGCTAAGTATGCCTGGATGGAATTCCGATGTTCGGTTGTCCAAGATGTCGCTTGCTAACATGTATCTATAGATGTTGTGTAGTTAGTAAGCAATCAAACAACAGCTTCTACTGTCGAAAATTAATAAATTAAAATCAGAGTTTTTTGTTTGAAGATAGCCTAAAATAAGATGTAAATAATATACATACCTTTCTTCTATGATATAAAAGCATTGCCCATCTCTTTCTTAGTAACTTAAATTTATATAATATACCTAATATTAATATTAATTAGCATTGCCCATCTCTTTCTTAGTAACTTAAATTTATATAATATACCTAATATTAATATTCATTAGGTATATTATATAAATTTAAGTTACTAAGAAAGAGATGGGCAATGCTTTTATATCATAGAAGAAAGGTATGTATATTATTTACATCTTATTTTAGACTACCTTCAAACAAGAAACTCTGATTTTAATTTATTAATTTTCTGATTTTAATTTATTAATTTTCGACAGTAGAAGTGAAAGTTGGGTATGGCAGAAAAAGCATGAAAGTAGAAAAAATGCAGTACAAATGAGAGCGTTAAGAAGTACGATTGACGTAAAATTGAGTGACAGGATAAGGAATAGTGTGATAAGGGAACATTGTGGTATAAAAGAAGACGTAGTGACTGGTGAAGAAAAGGGTATGCTTAGATGGTTTGGTCATGTAGAGAGGATGAATGAAAGAAGATTAACGAAACAGGTGTATTTGGCAAGTGTGGACATGCTAAAGAAAGTTCAGGTCAAGAGTACCTAACCTAAACCGATGAGCATGCATAAAGAGATTGATGAATGTAGAGGAGGCGAAAGAAGTATGCCAGGATCATAGTAAGTGAAAGGAAGTAGTCTCTGCCTACCCCTCCGGGAAAGAGGCGTGATTTATGTATGTATGTATGTTTTAATTTACATCAGTAGTTTATTCAGATAAATAAAGGTAAAATTAATTTGGAAATAACAATTAAAACTAAGCTAAACTAAACTCAAATTAAAATATAAAGTATCTAGTGGCTAACCAAAATTATAAAACTAAAAAAGCTTCTACTGTACCTTATGTTCTTACCTGTTATATGATATTAATAACTATTGAATGTACATATTTGAAATAAAAGAAAATTCAATATGATTACTAGTGTTTGTGCATGTTTATCTGCCTGACTACACTACCCAAGGTCAGCTGGAAAAAATATATTTTTAGAAATAAATAGACTTGTTGTGAGTTGTTCCATATATATGTTCCCTATGTGTTTTCCTTGAATACAATATATTATTTAATTATAATAGTCTTTAAATATGTTCATGCATAACCATTGTATGCTTTAATAATGTTCATGTCTCTGGTTTGTTTACATCTACTCATCCCCAGTTAAGTTTATTTTAGTTTGGTACAAATAACTCAAATTTACTTTCTGTTTGTTTGCAGGTACAAACATTTCAGGTGATTTGATTTGTTGGATTGTGATTTTATTTGATTGATTTTCAACAGTATTTTTTTTTCAACAATGTTTCATACACTGAACACACTGGATTTTGTGTGTGATTATTGCAGTCGCACTTTCACACGAAAGTACAATTTACAAACTCACATCGAAAATTGTCACATAAATTCTTCTTGTTCATGTGATGTTTGTGGACAAACCTTTGGCAGCCCAGCAGGGTTGCAGCTGCATTACTCCAGAGGACACAACCGATTCGACGAGCCATTTCCAGAATGCGATGTGTGTGGTCGTATCTTTACGAGAAAACAAAATATTATGTCGCATATGATTACTGTTCATTTACAAGGCATGGGTTCGGACATTTGTTGCGAATTGTGCAATAAAAATTTCACCACTGAAAGAAATTTGAAGAGACACATAAAACAATTACATAATCCCGCCGCGGAGTACCCGACTTGTGACGAGTGCCATAAAGTTTTCAAAGGAAAACATTCTTTGATCACTCACATCCAAACTGCTCACACCTCCGACAAAGGATTGATAAAATGTGATCTATGTGATAAAGTTTATACTAACAACAGAAACTTAAAAAGGCACACAGAGATGCACCATGGAGAGAAAGAAGAATACAGATGCGAAATATGTCCTAAAGTTTACACCTCTAACCAGAGTTTGAGGCGGCACTCAAGAACAGCTCATAATACTGATAGCAATGATGAGTACAAGTGCGATTATTGTGACAAGCTTATACTAGGGAAGGAGAATCTTGACAGTCATATTCAATTTTATCATAAACCAGAGAGTTCTAGTTCGAGTAGCTCAAATGAAGCTGACTCTCCGGATGAAGATTTCAACTTTGATTATGCTTGCGAGAATTGTGCGCGTTGCTTCAAAAATGAACAATGTCTTCGTCAACATATAAAAGCTGATCATTCTTTTAAAACTTTCTACAAGTATTGCAGAAATTCTCTTTTGAAACAAGCAAATGAAAGAGAAGAGAGAGAGGATAGTCCCATAAGACAAAACGTGTTCTATAATTGTGAGTTTTGCCATAACGTTTTTACGAACGTGTATGAATTAAAAGACCATATGAAATTAAGTCATGACAAGGAATACTGTCTATCTTCATGTAATGTGTGTTTCACAAAGTTTTACAGCAAAGAAGCTATTTTGGAACATAAAAAAATATGTATTCCCCCACCTAACGCACATTCTTGCAGTCATTGTGACAAACTATTTACAGATATCTCAAGCCTAGAATTTCATACAAGAATTTTCCACCCTCAAGCTCAGATTGCAGACTCAAACATAAGTTCCACAAATGTGGATTATTCTCTCGAAGGAGCTTTTAAATGCCCTGATTGTGATCGCGTTTACTACAGCGACAGATCTTTGAAACACCATATAAAACTTAAACATACTACAGATGAAGCTATGGGATGTCCGTATTGTGGCAAAGTTTGCAATAACAAATACTATCTGGCTTCTCATATAAAAATCGTCCATTCTAATGACACTTGGTCGAAGTGCGATTATTGTGACAAACAATTCAAGTCTAAAAGAAACATTAGAAGACATATCGAATACACTCATTTGGGAATGCAGAGATACAAATGCATTGAATGTGAGACTTTATTCAAAGAAAAGAGAAGTTTGCGGAAACACGTTCGAACTAAACATCCTGATTCCGCAGTGTTTCCGCAATGCCATTTCTGTTACAAGCGATTCGAGTCAGCAAAGTCTTGCAAGATCCATTTAAAACTATTACACTCATTTAATATGAATACATATCCTTGTGATTTGTGCTCCGTTTCATTTAGCTCAAAAGAAGCTCTGGACATTCATCTTCAAACGAAACATTTAGCCGAGGATGAAATATATAAATGCGAAGAATGTAATCTAGTTTTCAGAGGACTAGAAAAGTTTGAGCGTCACAATGATCTCACGCATGTCAATATTGTACCTAATATAAAACAAAAAGTTTTGCCGAGATGCATCATTTGTATGAAAGATTTCAGTACAAGAAAAACATTGAAAAGGCACATCAAAAAGTTCCACGATGTTTTTGATGTTGACGATCTTGCTACTTTCGGTTCTCGAAGACGTGTATTTAACGTTGAATGTGAAGACTGCATTAAAAATTTCAATGATGACTACTACTTCAAAGTATATGAAAAGCTTAAGCATTCAAAAGAGGCTGTAATATTTAAATGCGAAACATGCGTTTCATCTTATAACACTTTGGAATATTCAATACAACGATATAAGATGGTGAATGTAGAAATGTGCAGGGGTAAGATGATCCTGAGCGAATTATGCACAGCTGAAATGTCAGAAGATGAATATGCAGGATTCGGGTCCTTGCATGAGATGATGGAACCTGAGAGTACTACGAACGATATTCAGATCAAGAGTGAACCAACAGAGGAATTGTCAGACGATGATTGCTAAATAGCATTACCCCATTTCTTTCCCGTGGGAGTCGTAAAAGGCGACTAAGGAACTTAAGGGTGTGTATTGCAATTTTAGGCGATAGGCTGACAACCTGTTACTATGGTGATACACAATTTTCCGAATGACCCTCAAATATATGTCAGACGTGGCGTAAATGACCGTTTTTGCCGCCGTTTACGCTCTGTCTACCCTGCAAGGGATAATAGGCGTGCGTGATACGTGTATGTGTGTGTAGATTGCTAAATCAGACTGAATGTTGACAGATAGCGAAATTAAGTATTTTAATTCAATGTTATTGATTTTAGTATGATACTAACGTGTTTCTAATAATTGTCTATACATATGAATCACCTTAATTCGGTAAATAAATTATCTTAACTTAACTTAAATAAGCGCTGTCACTTTCTGTCAAATAGGTTTAGAAAAGGTTAGGAGATATCAAAATCCTGATGTTTAAAAATGACCATGGGTTCTTCGCGATTTCTAGTCAATTATGTCGCCATGTTTGCCTTATTTTGACAGATAACGCGTAACTCCTCTCCTCTTCTCGACCTTTTTGACGGAAAGTGACAGAGCTAATTTATGGTATGTTAAGAGAATTTATTTCCTGATTTAAGGACAATATAAGAGTTTAATTAAATTTAAGTCAGCCATATTAAACTAGAAAATTAGTTATGATGGCCAGCCTGTAAGTCGAACTATACATACATGTATCTCAATTGAGCAATAAATGATTATATGTGTACCTACTCGTAATCTAAATCTTTAGTAAGTAAACGATGAACTTTCCAATTCGAAAATTATTAGTTACTAGCAGCCCGTCCAGCGGTTTCACCCGCCGCTAACAATTTCCCCCCGGGAATAAGACAGTTTAATAAGCCTATGTTCATCAGGGATAATGTAGGATTCTAAAAATCTTGACTTCAATTTGAAACAAATATCGTTTTCAGATGGTGGTGGTGTAAAGTTACATGCCGTATGCTTAATCTGGCCAGCCCCATGGCAGTGCCTTTAATTTTATTTTTTTATCCCGCCAGGGCCGGTTTTCTAACAAAATTGTAATAAAAAAAGAAAATTGTGTGATACAAATATATTTTTTTAGAATGACGGTCCATGACATCAATAAGTGATAATCAATGAGGACATCCATACTATCCTACATTGAATAAAGAATTTCAATTTCAATTAACAGTAAAAGATTTTTTTAAATCGGCCCAGTAGTTTCGGAGCCTATTCAATTCAAATAAACATACATACATACATACATATATCACGCCTTTATCCCTTGCGGGGTAGGCAGAGCGTAAACGACCGAAAAAACGGCCACTTACGCCACGTCTGACAAACGTTTGAGGGTCATTCGGAAAATTGTGTATCGCCATAGTGACAGGTTGTCAGCCCATCGCCTAAAATTGCTATACACACCCTCGAGTCCCTTCGTCGCCTCTTACGACTCCCACGGGTAAGAAATGGAGTGATGCTATTCTAAGCCGGCATCACACGGCAAATAAACAATAAAAAAAATCCTGTTTCTAATATTAAGTGTAGTTTATATTATTATTATTTTAGTGTGATGCGGGCTAAGAATAGCATCACCCGATTTCTTTCCCGTGGAAGTCGTAGGAAGCGATTAAGGGACTTGAGGGTGTGTATTGCAATTTTAGGCGATGGGCTGACAACATGTCACTATGTGATACACAATTTTCCGAATGACCCTCAAACATAATATGTCAGACGTGGCGTAAATGTCCGTTTTTGCGGCCGTTTACGCTCTGCCTACCCCGCAAGGGATAATAGGCGTGATATGTGTATGTATGTATTATTTTAGTGTAGATTTTTTTAATGTATTATTCAATGTTTTTTGTCGTCTTTTTTAATACCGAGTAAGGGACAGCCCTTCGAATACTGATAGGGTGCATGAAACATAAAACTGGACAACTTTCCCCTAGAAACATATGTCAGGAAACACCAAAAAAATGACCTTCCTCCCATACAAAATCACAATCAGCTGACTGCATTCACTATGGAAAGTAAGTTTTTTTACGTTTCCTGAAATATGTTCCTAGGGGAAAGTTGTTCAGTTTCATGGTCTGCATATACCCTATCAGTATCCGGAGGGCTATCCCTTACACCCTTTAATACAGTAATGATTAAATGTAATCATTACACTTGTACGAATAATGTGGCGTAGTTTGTTCATTTTTAAATGAAAAAGTAGTTATTGTGGCATAACTGTAATAGTTAGACATATGGTATCGTGGACATTATTATAGATATTGATGTCCTCTATAAAACTGTAGTACATCACTTTGCTCTATTGTCAATAATTTCCACAGCGTACGCGATATAAGATAATTTTTTGGTACATTTTTCACACGTTGGGTTACATTATCGAAACTTTCACGCGGATCCCTATTTTTTTCTCGTATATAATATAGCCTATGTTCATCAGGAATAATGTAGGATTCGAATGGTGAAAGAATTTTTAAAATCGGGCCAGTAGTTTCGGAGCCTATTCGATGCAAACAAACAAACAAACAAACAATCAATCAAATCTTTCCTCTTTATAATATTAGTGTAGATTTATAAAGCCCGGTTTACATTGTCTTAGTGTTTAGTCGAGTGCTTTAGTACAAGTTGAAAGGCAAGTTCAATTCAAGAAGAACTGTACTAAAATGTACTAAAGCAAGTAGCGTTTACACGTTTCAACTAAAGTACTATCCTAAAGCACTCTACTAAACACTAAGACAAGACAAGTTTGATTCTCATTATTTTTATTAAAAGTTTAACAGTAAAATTGTAGTTAATCTCAATTTGTGTGTACCAAATAATAATAATAAATATCCAAGTATAAGTGGTGGATTTTATATAGACAGCCGAGCCAGCAGTTGGCACACATTTAGCCACACAAATCTAGCAAAGTGTAAACTAAGCGCCGATGCTGCATCGAGCGGGCTGCGCGCGCGGGCCTACCGCGCCCAGTCTAGATTCGGCAAAAAATACAATAGCATCAGCGCTGTCTTTGTATTTTTCCGAATATAGCTCGCGCGCAGCCAGCCCGCTCGGTGCAGCGTTGGCGCTAAAAGATTAATTTAACTCACTGAAATTAAGTCGGTATTATTCGGTCGCGGAACTGGCGCAGACGTCGGAGCATTTTGCTCACTATTACAGCTAATATTGATTTCAATCACGAATGAGTTATGTTGCTACTGAAAACGCCAAATGGCACTAGTAATGCGCTGGCTGTAATGGGTACCATCGCATTTGATTGATTTTTAGTGCGCTGAATACTTTTTGCTGACTAATTTTTACGTTGAAGTTAAGAAAAATCGCATTTGATTGAATTTTAGTGCGCTGAATACTTTTTTCTGACTTATTTTTTACGTTGAAATTAAAAAAATCAGGCCCAGTAACAGAGAATAAACAATTACCTAGTACTAGGATACCATTAATAACTTGGTAGGACTGATTATCCAGTTTAATTCATGACAAAAAAGAAAAGTTTAGCAAGTAGGTTTTAATTCGTAATTTGTATTGGAAGGTTTTTCAGAACATTTGAATCTCAAGGAGATTATTAGCTCAGGACTATTTATGTTATAATTATGTTTTGCTGACTGTACTTTTATGAATGATTTATTTATTTATGTGAACTGAAGTATTTTTGATCATATAAAATAATGTATTAGTAGTGTGGTACAGATATGTTATCCCTTCTTAAAATATACGCAATATGATTATAAAACTGGTATTTTCATTTTGGTCTTTATTACGAACTATATCAAACGAGAAATTCCCTTAGCACGCCACGGATCCGCCAACCCGAGGAGCGGGCACGGATAGTACATCCCGTACGAACACGAACTAGCTACTCAGGTATGACCGCATGATGCGCCTTCTAAATTCGGATGGGTTAAAATGTGAAGCTGCGCGCGTGCAGCCCGCGCAAGGCAGCAGGTATTAAAACGCCGCTAATAGAATCATTTTGAGCATAGTCAGGGATAAGTTTAGTACCTTTCTTGCAATTAGTTTCGAAATCTGTTTATGAGTTCAAATATGTTCAGTTATTTATTAACAGACCAAAATATATTATAGGTATATTTTCTCTTTACTTAAATAGTTTGACATTACAAATAATAATCCAGTTTATATGTACTTAAAATATTTTATTCATCAGGTTCAAAACTTAGAGCTCTTTCTTCTAAAACCTCCAATCTTAGTACTTAAAGGTATTTTCAATTGAACAATTTTTTTGTTCCCAGAATTAACAACAGAAGCTCCAGTGACCCGTACTTTAGTTGTAACGGTAGTGGCTGTTAACTTTGTATTCTCACATAATATGTCCAAGCTAAATTTTAGATTATTTATTAGTAATGCAAATACTATAACATGGCACAATGCCTTATCTTTGTAGGTCATTGGTCTTGTACGTTTCCCGTTAGTTACAACGGAAAAGTTTTTAAGTATGATATCATTCAGAGTTGATGAATGTGGACATGCTACATAATTCTTCTTTATTAATTCTTTCACCATTGTCAGAGAGTATTTTAGCAATGAGTTTGCATAAACCGCCAGTACTGTATGCCTTTTAGACAATTTCTTTCCAGATGTGATGTTTTCGATGAAGGGTGTATAGTCAGAACTGTAATCTTTTTCTTCTAATTCTGAATAGATTTTATCGAAATCATCTTCGGAGAGGATTTTCTCAATTTCATACACATTCTCCGGCTTATCAGCATCTCTGTCAATGGGAGGTATGTAAAAATCATCAGAATCATTTTTATTGTATGAAGATAGATCTAATTTATCTTCTGTAATATTCATTGAAGCGTTTTGCATTTGTTCTGTGACCGTTTGTTCGTTGACTTTTAGTTTCTCTCTTTGTTCAACCTGCTGTTTCTGTTTTTTGGACCCAAACTTCCTGCTCAGCTCCAAGTAGCTGGTTTCCAGCAAATGTGCGGTGTCATTCTCTATTTTCAAAACTGGTTTCAACTGTGCGTTTCCCACCTCTATAAGGCGTACTTTGCCTGTATTTCTGTTTCTTGCCAGAATAAGGGTTTTGCCTGAAATGAAAAAAGTGAAAATATTATTTATTTTTTACATTTGCAAATAGTAATGTAAATTCTTTGACTTGAGTGAACCATAGATCAGTGCATCAGTGGTCAGGGTTTTATTGAAACAATGAATGAAACCTGAATCAACTTACCTAATTCCTCAGCACTTTCATCACCAGCATACAACATATCATTTAATTCAGCGGCTACAAATTTTGAACCACTATTTTCGTTAGAGAACACATTACATTTGTTGACTTGAAACTGGTCCGTTGTATACCCATTTTGAAAATTGACTAACATAGGATATATTGAGTCTTTGGTATACACTTCATCAATATGTAGTTTAGGCATTTTTAAAGTAATAACAACTAGATATTCTAGTAGACTTATCACATGCTTTGGAGGTTATAAAAATGAGGACAACAAAAACAACCAACCACACGCACGAGTGACGTTTGACAAATTGTCAAAAATGTGTTAGTGCACGGTGGTTTTAAGAAGTTTCATAAAAGTACCCCTACTCGACTAAAGATGGCGCTAAAATTATATCGGGAAGTACCGGTTTTTTAATAACTCTACTAGCAAGCAATAAAAAAAGACAAATAAATGGCGTGCACCGATTGTCAAAAACATTCAATGTTTATTTATTTGTATTGTGTAGTTTCTTACTTTTAGATTTTAATAAATAATACGCAATGCGGTGAAATGCAAACAATATATAGCAAATATAAATATTTCAAAGTAGTCTACATTTTATCAGAAAATCTAGTGTATAAATTACGATGAGTTAATCGCTCTGTTTTTCCTATTTATTAAATTATTCTGTATAAAGTATACTCTAAAAATGCGGTGCAGTGTGCCCAATTGCACTAACGATACGAAGAGGACTCCTATAGGCCAAGGAATATCGTTTCACCAGTAAGTTTTTGTTTGATATCATCTCCAGTACCCCTATGGGTGAATGGAATCAATTTCAAATAAATTTAATTTTAATGGGTGCACCTTAGCAACTGGTATTTGTAAAGAGTAAGTAAGAGAATCTTTAACTCAGCAATGTTTTCTGAATCTGTCTAATAAGATAATCTTTTACAAAACAATGTTTACCAAATTGTATTGTAATATTTTATTTTAACAGGAACGCTTACAGCCAATATTTATAACAATAGTACGATAGATACACAGAACTGGGCCATTGGCAAGTTTTCACCTATGGTTATTAAGATATAGACTCAATACATGTAACAAAAAACATTCATCTCAAAACACACAATCAAAGAAAGAAAGAAGAAGGTACTTAAAATATTATATTATCCTCAGGTTTCCAAAAGAGCCGAACCTTCGTTCATCATGGGTGGAGGCGCTGGATATGTCTGCATGGGAGCCCAAAGAACGGAGTATGATCTGCTCAGAACACTTCCGGAATGAAGATCTGTGCGTCACCAAGTCCGGATTGAGAAAAATCAGACATGGGGCCGTACCTATAAGTGATCAGGTGTGTTTATTTATTTACTGTTTATAGTACAAAAAAAAAACAAGAGACACACACACAAAGAACAATCACACAACAGGACAACTTATATAAACAAAAAAAATACAACTGACCTACGTAAAGTGAGACTTTATATAAGACTATGTAGCAATGTCTGTTTTTGGTATAAGATTTAATATATTAAGCAGCAATAACACTGCCCTATTGATCAAGCCCAATTCAGCCTTTAAAAAAAGGAATATATAATGTTTTTTAATGATCTTAAATGCTTATCCATTTGTTTGTTTTCTAGAGCTTAGAAGACTTGGATGCTCCAGCAACTTCAAGGGTAAGTTGTTAAAATTTATTCCATACACATGTCACGCCTATAATCCCTTGCGGGGTAGGCAGAGCGGAAACGGAAGCAAAAACATACATTTACGCCACATCTACAAAAAAAATAGAGGGTCATTCAGCCAAATTGTGTATCGCCATAGTGACAGGTTGTCTGCCTATCGCCTAAAATTACAATATACACCCTCGAGTCCCTTAGTCGCCTCTTTCGTCTCCCACGGGAAAGAAATGGGGTGATGCTATTCTAAGCCGGCATCACACAGCAATACTTGAAATTTATTAAGATAGTTTCCTACTATAAGATAGACAAGAAAGTCAGAATACTTAATTATTTTGCCTGACTGGTGAATCTAAATATTCGTAAATCTTATATAATAATAGCCTTTATTGCCAACCATACAATCTATTTAAAATCTAATTATAACATTCATTTTATACATATCATAATAAATAATAAATCTTAACTAGTATAAAAATATAAATTTTTAAGCACCACTTCAACACATTTTAGTTGATTAAACCTAAGGAACCAAGTAAATCATTTATGTGTACTTCAAAACTATTGCATTAGAGCAGGTTAGGCGATGATCACACTGCCACGCATCACGCACCTACGCGCGTACTTGCAAGAAGGCATATCTGCATCATCGTGCGTTTTTTTCACGCACTCACGCGCGTAGGTGCGTTTTATGAAGCTTTTTTAAAATTAATAATTATGGGTTTGCTCTTGACTCTGGTCTAGGTCATAGGACAGAGACAGAGTCTAAGATGGAGCGAGCTCACCCAGAAGAAGCCTGAAGTCACGAAAAGTGGCTCTCATTTCATTTAAAGTCCTTCTCTGTGGTGATAGTGCAGTGATGAGCGTAACGACAGTTTTGATAAGAATGGATATTAGTGTGATATTCATTCAGGATGCTGCCATTACACTAACTGTTTGGTATTTGTACCGTCAAATTAAAAGTAATCGTGCCTATACTTCGCATTCACGCGCCAAGCTGCGTAATGCGTGGCAGTGTGAGGATCGCCGTAATCAACTAAATATGAAGTACTAGCTGTTACCCGCGGCGTTGCCCGTATAACTCTCGAGTTGTGATAAAAACTATCCTATGTGTTAATCCATGTTACCTTCTATATGTGTGCCAAATTTTATTACAATCGTTTCGGTTGTTTTTGCATGAAGAAGTATCAAACAAACAAACCTACAAGCTTTCTAATTTATATTATAATACTAGATTTCTACCCAGCGCAGGGGTTTCACCCGCTGCCACTCCTTTTCCCGTGGTAATAGTTGTTTTCCCACGGTAAAAAGTGGCCTATGTGTTATTCCGGGTTATACTCTACCTGTATTCCAAATTTCATCCAAATCGGTCAAGCCGTTTGAGCGTGAAGAGGCAACAAACAGACATACACACACACACACAATTTTAGTATGGATTAGTAGGATAGAATAAAAATAATCATGTAATTACTTACAGGTTTGCAGAATCTGTTTGACAATGAATGTGAAGATGTACAATCTGCAAGAATTCGACTTAGACCAAGCTTTTGAACAACTCATGGGATCTATACCTGTAAGTATACTAGATGACCTATACAGGGTGGCCCGTATAGTCACGTCCAAAGACAAAATCTGAATGCCTTATACTAAGGGTATCCGAATCACCCCCATGTATGTTCCGCGATTTTTCGTAGTTTCCGAGTTATTCAACTTTTAAAGTTGTATGGCAAAATTTCGACTCACCGGCTTTATTCCTTCTTTTCTTAGTTTCCGTTAAAGGGCTTTTCAAGCGGTTATTTCCATGGCATAATCTTTATGATTTGTAATTTGAAGCATACAAAAAAAGAAAAATAGCCTCCCAGTAAAATTTTCCTCATAAAACTTTAAAAGTTGAATAACTCGGAAGTTACAAAAAATCGCGGAACATACATGGGGGTAATTCGGTTACCCCTCAGTATAAGGCATTCAAGTTTTGTCTTTGGACGTCACTATTCGGGCCATCCGGTATAAGGAGTAAAAAAATCAACTGCAAATATTTTAAGGGGTGAACTAGTTCGTGAAACTGAAACCCGGCAATTATTATTATTAATTCTATAGGAAGTGCAGATGGATAGGTAAGTAACAAAAGAATGGAACAAGTCATAATTTGGTATGCCAAAAGTTGTAGATCTGAATCTAAAGTTTTTGGTTTCTATTTTTTTTTATCATGCAAAATTTTCAAGCGCTGTCTAGATTTGAACCTGTGACTTTCGCCATTACTAGTGGCGACGCATCTTCCATCTAGGCTACCGCAACTCATTTCTTGCTCACCAGTTTTGCAAGTGTATTTAATGCCAGTAACGCGTGGCACGGCTCCATCTACCGGGTTAGTTTTGCAACGAATATCCGGCGACTCATTCATTCTTTACAGATTGAATGTAGTCAAAGCGATGAAAACCCGCGATAACTAGAATACCAAATTTTTGAAACACAGTTTCTACAAGAAGTTACAAAAAGGTACTCATGAAACTGAATCAAATTAATTCGAAAAATAAATAATTAAATAATAAAAAAAAGTTTTTTAAAACAAGCTTTTATTTATTTGAGTGCACTAAAACGAAAATAAGTTGGCAAGACTATTCCAAAAGAAGACGTAGTGACTGGTGTAGAAAAGGGTATGCTTAAATGGTTTGGTCATGTAGAGAGGATGAATGAAAGAAGATTAACGAAACAGGTGTATAATATGGCAAGTGTGGATGGGAACGTCGGAAGGGGAAGACCTCGACGAACGTACCTCGATCAAATCGGGGACGTGCTAAAGAAAGGTCAGGTCAAGAGTACCCTAAACCGACGAGCATGCATGAAGAGATTGATGAATGTGGAGGAGGCGAAAGAAGTGTGCCAGGATCGTAGTAAGTGGAAGGAAGTAGTCTCTGCCTACCCCTCCGGGAAAGAGGCGTGATTTATGTATGTATGTAAGACTATTCCAACGAGCCCAAACTCGATAGGGGAACGTAGTTCCATCTCTGAGATGCTATGACCACCTTCCGGCTCCATCATCAGACCCTGGCTACCATGTATTTGAAGAGTGGTTGGCAAGACGATTCTAACGAGCCCAAACTCGATAGGGGTACAAAGTTAGTTCCAGCTCCATCATCATATCAGCTTTTTGACATCATAATATTGCATTGTCACCTAGTTTATATGTCTATGCAAAATTTTAGATCAATCGGAAGTGGTTAAGTGGCGCAAATTGCGCTTACAAAATTTGACCCGTACAAACGAACACGGCAAGTCAAATAAAAGCTTGTAAAAATACAATTTAGTTCATAGTAAATGAACGAGCTGATCATTTATTTTATATGGGCGTTACAATATTTTTTAATAATGAATAATAATAAATATACTGGACAGTTCACACAGCGCCATATAGCCCCAAACTAAGCAAAGCTTGTGGGAACTAGATAGCTGATATTAATATTTATATACTTTTTAAAATAATAAAAACATATCATACATAGAAACACATATCTATCTATCTTAATATTTCGACCTATGTTCCATGGGAAAAGTTGTTCAGTTTCATGAGTATATTGACCCCCTTTCGGCTTGTTATACCGTTTTTGTTACTCCTTGTAGAAACCAAAAACTTAAGATTCAGGCCTACAACTTTTGGCATGCCTATCCATAATAAATAATAATCTAATCCAAATACCTATTATATTCTTTAGTGTGTACCAAATTATTACAATAAATTTGAATATTAAACGTAGTAACAAAGGTGAGCTTATCTCTATGAAGAGATCTCTTCCAGCCAACCTGCACAGTGGAATTAGAAAATGCTATATTAGGGAATGACAAAACCGTGTACACATACAGATAGGGACTTGCATATAATATATTATAATCAAGACATACTTATTAATAAATACATAAATAAATATGTATTTAAATTAAACACATACATCAAGATTGTTCCGATAAATAGTGCTCTTTTATTCTGCGTTTAAATGACGTTATACTTTTGAAAGTCCATTTAGGACTCTGATTGGACTATATACACTTCCTATAGTATAAATGTTTTTTTTTTACATTCTTAGGAATGCTACACTTGTATATATATTTTTTATTCTGTCACAGCACCTTTACTTTTTCAGACAGCGGAAGACAGGCTGCCCCAGAAGATCTGTTGGGAGTGCGCGGGCAGGCTGCTTAACTGTTCCCGGTTCAAAGTTAAAGCGCTCACCAGTCACGGACTGATGACGGATTTACTGTGCACGAGACAATATGTGAGTTTTTTGAATTTGGTATTTTATAAATAAACATTTATAACCCAAAAAGGATGTATATAGAGTGAATTTAACTAGTGACCGAAAAGTTCAGTATGGGCTAGAACAACTTTCCCCAAGGTACATAGGTCGAAATGTGAAGCACTTTTTTTAAAACAGCAATACAAATTTAATTGGTCAGCTAGTGTTTTTTGTATGGGAGGTCGAAAGTTTCTTTTTCGTATTCGACCTTGGGGAAAGTTGTTCGTTATCACCAGCCCGCCCTAAATTTTTGCTATCGGTCATTAGTAAAATTTCTTTCCTATATAGGGTCGTTTTCATTTCAGTGCTATTTATTTTTAGTGTCAGTTATGCCCGACGGCGACGCGTCGCGGTTATTTATTTACCGCGGGTGTCGTTAGACGCGACGTAAGGGACTCAAGGGTTTCATGTGTATTACAATTTTAAGCGACAGTTCTGACGACCTGTCACTATAGTGATACACGAATTTTCTGAAACGGCCTTCAAATATTTGTCAGAGGTGGCGATAGAGACCGTGTTTTTACGAGCCGGTTTTCTATCAGGACAAAACAATATTGTTATAAAAAGAAGAGAATGGGAGTTTTTCTGTTAACAGTTCTGTTAAAAGTTCTGAATTTCAGACCAGAGGGCGTTGAGATATACAAAAAAAAAATACGTTTCTATATGGCTGACGGCAGCCATAGTTTTGTCACAGGTTCCGTTTCACGTTGTGTTCGTTACTAATTAATTGTGTTTTTTTTAATTATTACTCAATAAAGTTGTTGTCTTGCTATTATATTAAGTGTTGTTCATGTTAATAAACAAAAAAAAATCAATAATCAATTTAGAACAATTCAGTATACACAAAATAAAGAATAATTTTATAAAGTGATACAAATTTCGTGTAAAGAAACATTATTTCAATTAAGATCAGCGCCCTCTACATGACACTCGGGAACATTTCTTTCTTTCCATTTATTTTTTTAACAATTACGGATCATGACGTCAATAAGTGGTAGATGTGATAATACTATCCTACATTGAATTAAGTTAATTTAATTTTCATTTTTAGGGTTCCGTACCCAAATAACGCGTAATAACGGAAACCCTATTACTGAGGCTCGGCTGTCCGTCTGTCTGTCCGTCCGTCCGTCCTACAGTTACGAGGCTGTATCTCCTGAACCGTTATAATTAGACAGCTGTTGCCGCTATAACAAAAAATACTAAAAATTTGAATAAAGTAAATATTTAAGGGGGCTCTAAACATAACACTTTTTTTTTGCGTGGAGGCTGTATCTCATGAACCCCGAAAGTTAGACAGTTGAAATTTATACAGATGTTGTATTTCTATTGCTGCTGTAACAACAAATACAAAAAATATATATATTTATAGGGGCTGCCATACAAAAAACGTTTTTTTGGCGCGTTTTTATCGATAAATGTTTGGAGGCTGTATCTCATGAACCGCGAAAGTTAGTCAGTTGAAAATTTCACAGATGACGTATTTTTGTTACTGCTCTAACATCAAATACGGTACGGAACCCTTCGTGCGCGAGTCCGACTCGCTCTTGGACGGTTTTTTTACGGCCGTTATCGCTCTGCCTACCCTTCACGAGATAAAGGCGTGTGTGTGTGTAAATTACCTCACTTGTTACAGATTTCAATTCGCGATATAAAGTCAATCGATCGCACTTACAACAACCTTAAATCCACCCTCATCACGAAATGCTCAGACGTCAACGATTGTGACGTGCTGGTGCATGACGACGTGACGTGTGACGTGCTGGTGCATGACGACGTGACGTGTGACGTGTTGGTGGACGACCAGGTCAAGACTGAGGATGAGGATGAGGAACTTAAGGAGGAAGAGAAGTTTGAGGAAGTTGTCGATAGCGGTGGGGACATTACTGTGGCGCCTATTGAGGTTTGTATAATGAGTTTGTTACATTCTATTACGTATATAATTACTAGGGATCAGTAGCGATGGGTCCATACAACACGATTCCCATCGGCTTCCCATTTGAAATATAGCGACATAGTGAATTATTTTAATTTGTATTACACATATACTTCCAAGACTATTTTGAAATGAAAAATACCTACGTTTCATACATACACATATCACGCCCTTTATCCCTTGCGGGGTGGGCAAAGCGCAAAAGGCCGCAAAAACGGACATTTACGCCACATCTAACATATATTTGAGGGTCATTCGGAAAATTGTGTATCGCCATAGTGACAGGTTGTCAGCCCCATCGCCTAAAATTGCAATACACACCCTCAAGTCGCTTAGTCGCCTCTTACGACTCCCACGGAAAAGAAATGGGGTGATGCTATTCTAAGCCGGCATCACACGGAGTTTGCTACATTCTAAGAAAAGATTCCGTGCTTCGGAGGGCACGTAAAGCCGTTAGCCGTTGCTACCTATGATTACTTAGATGGCGGTCGTTACTACTAGATGTTGCTTGTAAGTCGCTTCGAGACGAGTACAAAGAGATTGAAAATTTGGAAGTGTCAGTCGAGGCGCCGGTGGCTTAGTTGGTAGAGCAGTGGGACGGTATCGGGTTCAAGTCCCGGCAGGCGCTAACATTCTTTCCATTTCTTATTTTCATATGTAGAGCACTTAGTGCATAATATACCAATAGTATGTAATGCCGGCTTACAATAGCATCTCCCCATTCCTTTCCCGTGGGTGTCGTAAGAGGCGACTAAGGGACTCGAGGGTGTGTATTGCAATTTCAGGCGATGGGCTGACAACCTGTCACTATGGAATTACACGATTTTCCGATTGATCCTCAAATATTTGTCAGACGTGGCGTAAATGTTCATTTTTTGCGGCAGTGTTTACCTACCCCGCAAAAGATTATAGGCGTGATTTGTATATGTATTATTGAAATACATACATACATACATAAATCACGCCTATATCCCTTACGGGGTAGGCAGAGCGTTAACGGCCGTAAAACGGATATTAACACCACGTCTGACAAAAGTTTGAGGGTCAATCAGATAACTGTGTATCACTATAGTGACAGGTTGTCAGCCCGTCGCCTATTATTGAAATATAGACGTTTATTTGATTGTTCGTGTATTGTTTAACTGTAAACTAATTATTTCAGGTGGAAATAAAGTGCGAGAGAGCGTGTGAGCAGACGGAGATATACTTCGAAGAGTTCCCCGACCACTTCGAGTCAGACGACGACAGGAAACTCAGTGAGGTATATACATACATATAATATATAGAGGTATTTAAACTTTCATGGTAGGTATATCTCTTTAATTCTTCTTTTAGTTTTTCATCAGACGTCGGCAGGAATGTCCCATAGTTTAGTAGTTTCGTTTTATTTATTGCACATTGAAAATTACATTATAAATTCATTAAAATGTCAACATATAAGAACTCACAGTGTGCTCGTCAGAAATACATAATAGTAGTTTATGCAACTGTCGTATAATGGGGGTCATTAGAATGCAAGTGTCTGTTTATCACACGAGGCGCAGCCGAGTGTGATAATAGTTTGACACGAGCATTCTAATGCCTAATTATTGCAGTTGCATACACTATTTTATCTACACTCTCAAAAAAATAACTCAAAAATACTTTACTAAACGTACGCACCGGCCATTGCAAGGCCCGATACAAGGTCAAATTCAATACGAGAACGTAATATGGCTTTGTATGATTTTTTGAAAATTCTGTACTTTAGCAGTTGTTTAGATGTGGAGTCTTAACAATAACTTAACTAAACAACTGAACAACATCTGAACAACATCGAAACAACATCTGTACAAAAACTGAACAACATCTGAACAACATCTGAACAACATCTGAACAACAACTGAACAACATCGGAATAACAACTGAACAATATCTAAACAACTGCTCAACATCTCAACAACAACAGAAAAAAAAAACCTATTAAAACTACTGAACAACATCCGAAAAATTTCCGTACAACAACAACTGTCAGGTGCGACGGAAGATAGCGATTTGAGTATTGGCAAAAAAAAACTTCGTTTCATTTCTCAACTTTATCGAAGTAAGAGTTTTCTCATTAAGTCATTACGCTTCAGTAATTGATAGTAAACCCTAGTTTTTATAGGCAGAATGCATAAAGTAGGTCATTATGCATCTGTTTTCGAATTCAAAATTCGAACATTATGAGACGAGTGTAGATAAAATGGTATAAATGCCGTGTGATGCCGGCATAGAATAGCATCACCCCATTTCTTACCCATGGGTGTCGTAAGAGGCGACTAAGGGACTCGAGGGTTAGATGTGTATTGCAATTTTTGGCGATTTGCTGACAACTTGTCACTATAGTGATATACAGTTATCTGATTGACCCTCAAACTTTTGTCAGACGTGGTGTTAATATCCGTTTTACGGCCATTTACGCTCTGCCTACCCCGTAAGGGATAAAGGCGTGATTTGTGTATGTATGTAGATTTCCGCCCAGCGGTTTCACTCGCTGCCACTCGTTTTCCCGTGGGAAAAACATAAAAAACAAATAAAGATTACTTGAAAACTTATTATAAGTAACTGGATACAGGCATTGTCAGTTGCACATCGACTGCCTGCCTGCTCATAAATAATAATAATGGGCCCGAGATTATGAAACGTACCAACATAATAATAATAGTTGTGTTCCCGCGGTAAAAAGTGGCCTATGTGTTATTCCAGATTTTACTCTACCTGTGTTTCAAATTTCATCCAAATCGGTGAAGCCGTTTGATCGTGAAGAGGTAACAAACATACATACACACACACAAACTCTTAGATTTATAATATTAGTACGGATTTTATTTCGAATGGCATTATTCATATATTCCTGCTAACGTGTAGTGAAAAACAAAGAGAAGAATCAAAGAGATATACCATGAAAATTTTAATATATACACAAACACAAATGTATATACAATTTATAAGATAAAAACAATATACTATAAGTATTTACACGTATGATGCCGGCTTAGAATAGCATCATCCCATTTCTTTCGCTTAGGAGTCGTAAGAGGCGACTAAGGGACTCCAGAGTGTGTATTGCAATTTTAGGCGATGGGCTGACAACCTGTCACTATGACGATACACAATTTTCCGAATGACCCGCAAATATTTGTCAGACGTGGCGTAAACGGCCGTTTTTTGCGGCCGTTTACGCTCTGCCTACCCCGCAAGGGATAATAGGCGTGATATGTGTATGTGTATGTATGTATTTACAGGTAATTGCGCTTTGTGATCAATCAAAATATACAAGCAACGAATTTTTATTTCAAACGAACAAAATATGAGTAATGTTCCCATTACCCAATCTTATTCTTCTTCATCTTAGCGTGTCGATGTCAGACCCTACACCGTCACGGCACAGAACCTAGTTGCCATTCCACCAATTCGGAGTAAGCACTTCCATCCATCATTTATAATGCGCACTGCTAAAGAGTGGAACTCACTACCTGCGTCTGTGTAAAGAAACGCATACAACCCTAATCTCTTCAAAGTAAGAGTGAACAGGCTTCTTCTGGGTGAGTCTCTGTCCTATGACCTAGATCAGAGTCAAGAGCAAACCCATCATTAATTTAAAAAAAAACTCGGCCATTTTGACAGCACTGACAGCCGCTGTCATAAGATCGTCCTGCGTGCAGGTGTTAGAGCACGATGTTAGGTGGTTCATTGTTTGAACTGAACCACACATAAAACAACTTCCTCACAGTATTCAATGTTGTTGGGCCTTATTATACTAAAATCTTTTCAAAAATTGAGAGAAAATTTAAAATAACTCTGATAAATGCTACAAAATAAGTGATTGACTTGGCATTTCTTTACTTTTTGGCTCATTTTCTTGCTAGGAACTTATTTCAAATAAGCCTTGTTGTTAATATTTACTATAAATTCTTATCATCATATGAGGCATGGGCCTTATTACCAAGCACTGCCTTATTATGTGGATGAACAGTTTCAAATTCTACGAGTAGAATCAAATATAATAATAGCAAAATCAAAGTGTTTTATGGTTCTTCTTGTAGCTGCATGTATCCTAGTCTCGCCGAATGATAGAAAAGAATTTAATAGATTTAACAACTTACTGAAAACGGTGATACATTTTGTGGAAAACCATTACAAGGCTCGGTCGAAAGCATCCAATCAGACAACTTTGAGGCTACTGTCTTGATAGCGGCGCGCATAAATGCAAGTCAAGTAGTCAAGCGTCAAATTGCCAGCACGCTATATCTAAATTGTAAATTGTTGAACAGATTGATTTTTAAACTTTTTTTGCGACATGCAGCGTCAAAATTGTCAAAAGAAAAACCTACTCACTAATTTATAAATTAAACATTTCTTCCAACGCGCTGCAATGAGGCAAGGTACCTATAAGGCTGGCAGCGTTGCCCCGCTGAACCGCAAGACTTATACGCTGAGCAAAAAAGTTGCCAGCCCTCAGGTCACCAGTTAACTCAATGAGGCGCGTTGATAAGTCCCATAAAAATAATTTTGCCTCCGTACCCCAAGGACCCATCGTTTTAATCCCAAAAGGCACAAATACATAAGAATCCCCCAGATCCACATACTTTGGTTTATCCTGATACAAACAGATTGGTTTATCCTGTTAGTGTTTTATAGTAGGCCTTATTCCAAGCCGGGTCTTATTTGGCTCAACTATGTAATACTTAACGAGTTGTTGTCAGGTGTACATTTTAAAGCCCCAGAGTTAAAACTGCAGAGTCCAGCCCTAAAAAACTATACTTAAAGATTTTGAAATTTATTTTAACATGTTACATAGTTTTAACATGTTCTATTCTTGTTCAGGTCGTAGTAGAAAAGAAAGACAAAACAAAAAGCAAAGAGAAGAAATTCAAAAAGAAGAAGAAATTGGAGAAACTGGAGAGGAAAGTGAGAGTTAAAAAGAAAGAAGCCAAAATTGAGGAAGATGATGAGGATCCGTCTACTACTATGGATAAGTAAGTTAATGGATATTTGCAGCATATTATGTAGAATAGCACTACCCCATTTCTTTTCCGCAGGTGTCGTAAAAGGCGATTAAAAGACTCGAGGTCCATGTGTATTAAATTTAAGGCGACACGCTGACAACCTGTCACTATAGTAATACACGATTTGTCTGAAACGGTCCGCAAATATTTGTCAGACGTGGCGTTAGCAGCCATATTTTTACCCACAAAGGATAAAGACGTGATATGTGAATGTTATTCATTGATTTTGTTAAATTATTTCCAAATTTGTTTGCCCCAATAATTTAACATTCTCTCACAAGACATCAGTTGGCTGGAAGAGGCCTCTTCTTAAAATATTAGGTCGCCTTTGCGACATAAATTTTAAATATTTTTGCTGTATAATTTGTGCAATAAATACGGGGTGTGAGGGACGGTGTACCGAAAACTTTGGCGGCTATTTTCGTAAACGAGAATTGTTTTTCGACCTCCCGTACAAAAATCTAAATTATTTCGTAGGATTGATACTAAAAAATTACTGTACAATAATTTAGTTCGTAGCATACTTGAGTACTGCAGCGTAGTATGGAGGCCCCACTTTGCTACCTGTGCATTGCGCTTAGAAAGAGTGCAGAAACGATTTATGTGGCATCTCGCTTACTCGGTAGGTATGGGGAAAAGACGATACTCATATAAGGATAGGCTACTGCGTTTGAAAATGGACAGCCTTGAACAGAGACGAGTTTTGATGGATCTTACGTTCCTTTTTAAGGTTCTGCGATCTGAAATTGACTGTCCATTACTACTCAACAATTTCAAACTTAAAGTACCTCCGAGAATGCCACGATACAGGGTCTCACCTTTATATGTACCTCCGCGTAGAACTGTGTTGGGAGCTAACTCCCCTATCCCTAGATTGTGTAAGTTATATAATAAGTATAGCACATCGATTGATATATTCGCTGATAGCGGTTCAAAGTTTAAACATACTGTGCGTGACTTAGTAAATGTTATTTAGCTTGTTATTCAGTTTAATTTAAAAGTTGTTTAGTTTAATTTAAGTATTTTTTTACAATAGTGTTTATTTAGTACCTACATAAATAACTAAGTAAATAAGGTTGTTAACACTTATGCATGCGGTGACTACCTATAATTAAGGCTTCACTTTAGCTTAGATTTAGTGGAGTGACAATTTCGGAGTTCCTCACAAAGAAGCGTCATGGGGTGTTTATGGCTGCAAGGGAGCAGTTTGGTGTATCCAAATCCTGGACTCGGGATGGCACAATCATAGTTCTCACTAAAGATGGTTCGAAGCGCCATATCACAACTATGAAAGGACTCGAAAAGATCTCTAGTCTAAGGAAATCATCTCAACCAGAGCAGCAGCAGAAGGGCAGTAGTGGGAACCCTGACACACCAGTCGTTGCACTTCCCAAGGCTTCAGCTCAGCCCGTAATGGCAGATGTAGTCAAGGAGGCACCGAAAATCCCAAGGGCAACGAGATCTGCAAATAAAAAATAGTGTTCACATCCATGCTATTTCAACATGTTTATCTGAGGCATTCTGTTGTAATAAAATTATATAGTTACCTTCATGGCTGCATTGTTGTGGTACTATTTCTTGGGTGTTGGTCATTTTGGGGTTACTTTCACTTTTCTTTATCTTTGCGTAAGCTTCACCTTCTTGTAACATTTATAAATTATATTAATAACCTCACTTTTGTACTTCTGTATTTTGTTATGTCAAACTAATTGCTGTCAAAACTATGTTCTTTTTTTTGTGCATAGCTACGCTATTGCATTATTTGAGAAAGCAGATGCTTGATTGGCTTGCGTCTATCTCTTTCTTACTTTTTGACCAATGCATTTTTTTGTGTGATTCCTTTGCATACTTCTTTTTTCTTTTTCGCTGTACACAGGCTGAGATTCTAGACTATACAGCTCAGTTATTTGTTAAGGTTTGAATGTTTGTAATTTTTATTATAAGGATATCAACTGGCGGTGCAGGAAATTGTTATTTCCAGTTGTTTTTTAAAAGTGTTTATACTAATTATATATATATTTTTTATTTTTTTTTCATATTATATTTTTATATTATAGTATTATTTTTGTGACTTTACACAATGCTTAGTCTCAACGATAGTTGTGATACCTTTCGTTCTATTTCTTCAGCGAGTAGTGATGATAGTTTCTACAGTACATCAATACCTCTATCCGAATCTGTAACATCTTGTTTTCAGAACTATCCGAAAAACTTTAATGTTGTGCATATAAATGCCCAAAGTGTCCCATGTCATTATCCGGATCTGCTTGCCTCTTTTGACGAACAAAATTTACATGCCATTCTTATTTCCGAGTCATTTCTAAAACCGGCACTTGTTTCAGCTTGGTATAATTTGCCAGGTTTTCATCTTATCCGAAACGATCGCGAAGGTAAGGGCGGCGGCGGTGTTGCCATATATCTCCGTGACCATATTCCCTTCTCCGTCATTAGTAAATCAGCATCGCAGTACTCGGGATCTTTTGAATATTTGTTCCTTGAGATTGTGTTGTCAAACGTTAAAATGCTTCTTGGTGTAGTATACTCGCCCGATAAGTCGATTAATTACTTTTCCTCATTTGAGACCATTCTAGAAAATCTTTGTCCTCTTTATTCCCATACCATTATCTTAGGTGATTTCAATACCTGCCTTCTAAAAAATGATACCCGCTCCAAAAAACTTACATCCGTAGTGGAAAGCTCGAATCTTTTCATTCTCCCATCTGGTAGTACTCATTACTTCTCAGGCTGTCAACCTTCCCTAATCGACCTAAAAATTGTTTCTTCTCCAAATCTCGTTGATACACATGGTCAGTTGGGAGCTGACGCGTTTTCCTACCATGATTTACTTTATCTGTCCTACCATATACGTCCCCCAAAACCTAAACCTAAAATAGTTCTGCAGCACAATTTCAAGGACATGAATACTGAGCTCCTCCGTAAAGACGCCGCGGATCTGGACTGGTGTGCTGTCTATCAGGCAGAGTCTGTTGATCAGAAAACTGGTATTTTTAATTCTTTCCTTACACAGCTATATGATCGACACGCTCCAGTAAGATCTGTCCGCCTTAAACACTTGCCTGCTCCTTGGCTGAACTCGGACCTACGAGACATCAGGGCTAAGATAGCTGCAGCCAAGTCCAGATTTAAGATGGATGACTCTGACCGCAATCGCCAACGATATAAAAGGGCCAGGAACCGCTGCAACACTGCATGCAGAGATGCGCAACGGAAACACGTACACGCCTCTGTAGAAAATGCGGATCCTGCTAAAGTTTGGAGGTTTCTAGGAACGCTTGGTATAGGGAAATCAAAACATGACTCACCGACTGACATTGACATTAACGCTCTAAATCGTCATTTTACATCCAGCTCGTCGTCTTGTAATGCTGCAACTAAATCTGAGACTCTTTCGCTCCTTGCTCGGACTCCTCACCCGTCCTATAATCCTTTTTTCTTTACTCCTATTCTGAGCAGGGATGTAGAACTTCAAATTCGGGCTATATCATCCAATGCAGTTGGATGCGATGACATAAGTCGAAAAATGATTCTTCCCATACTTGACATTATCCTACCCGTCATCACACACATACTTAACTGCTCCCTTTCCACTAAAGCCTTTCCTGATGCTTGGAAGCAAGCATCAATAATGCCTCTGCCTAAATCCAAAAAACCTTCCTCACTTACCCACTACCGTCCAATATCCATTCTCCCGTTTCTCTCTAAAGTCCTAGAGCGGCTGGTCCATCGGCAACTATCCTCCTTCCTCCAAAGAAACGACCTGTTGAACCCATTGCAATCTGGTTTTCGACCGGGTCACAGTACTGTTACGGCACTCGTAAAAGTATCTGATGACATCCGCTTGGGCATGTCACAGCAAAAAGTCACTTTGCTGACGCTTTTAGATTTTAGCAATGCGTTCAACACGGTTGATTTCAATATCCTTCTTGCTCTCCTTAAATCCCTCCAGCTTTCCAAATCAGCTACCGATTGGTTTCTAAGCTACCTAACTGATCGTCGTCAACGCGTCAAGGTAGGGGACAAGACCTCGGACTGGTGCGATATTGTATCAGGGGTCCCTCAAGGCTGTGTCCTATCTCCGCTCCTTTTCTCCATCTTCATCAACTCCATATCCACTTCACTGGCCTCTTCCTACCATCTGTATGCTGATGACCTGCAACTGTATACGCAAGCAACAGTTGACAACATCCATGACGCCATATCCACCATGAACCACGACCTAGAGGAGATAGCTTCTTGGACTCTCTCTTACGGACTTCTGGTCAACCCTTCCAAATCGCAAACCATTATAATTGGAAGTAATCGTCAACTTGCTAAGATAGATATCTCCTCTCTCCCAAACGTGATCTTCATGGGAACTCCTATCCCCTACTGTGACGCAGTCAAAAACTTAGGAGTAATATTTGACCGTACACTCTCCTGGTCGCGCCATATTGGTGAGGTTAGCAGAAAAATATTTGCGTCAATGAGCTCTCTTCGACGTCTTCAAAATTTCCTGCCTATTGCCACCAAAAAAGAGCTTGCTCAGTCGCTGCTACTTCCAATTTTGGATTACGCGGATGTCTGCTTCTGTGATGCAAACGAAGAACTGGTCAATAAACTTGAGAGACTCCAAAACGTGTGTATCCGGTTTATTTTCGGTTTACGAAAATATGACCATGTTTCCGAGTACCGTGCTAAGCTGAAATGGTTACCCATAAGACTGCGTCGCAGCTCCTATCTTCTTACACTTCTCTTCAAAATCTTAAACGATCCCAACGCTCCTCCTTACCTGAAAGATCGTTTCAATTTTCGTACTTCACTCCACGGGCGCCCGCCTCGCTCCGGTACTGTAAATCTACTCGTCTGTCCGGTAGAACCTACTAACTTCTTCTATGACTCATTTACAGTCCGGGCAGTGCGTCAGTGGAATGCCTTACCTGCGTCTATTAGGCAGGCAAAGTCATTAAATATTTTTAAAAACCTACTGAGGAAACACTTTGAGTCTCAATGTGGTTATTAAGAGCTATTCGTTGTTACCATATTGAAAAAGTTTTGTGTAAAGTCAGTCATTTATTAATTAAGTATTAGCATGTAGTTTATGTATAGTAATAATACCTAGGTACATTATATTTTATCTTTGTTATAGTATTTTATAGTATGTAGTTTATTATTATTAGTAGTATTTATATTTCTATAACTCTCCGAAGAGGACATATTATTTTTTTTTTTTTTTTTGTTATTCATAGTCAGCTCCCGCTGCTTCTAAAATATTTTCCTTTTCCTAGGTTGCCTGGAAGAGATTGCCTAATGGCAATAAGGCCGCCTAACTGTGCACTAATGTATTTAGTTTTAAGCTATTAATGTTATTTTGTTCTTTTGGTGTACAATAAAAGCATATTGTATTGTATTGTATTGTAGATTTAAATGTCATGTTTTGTTTATTCATGTAAGAAGTGAAAGACTTGTTGGTTGTCCTAATAAAGAAAATAAAAATAAAATAAAATAAATCCCGATCAAGTGACTTTCTATGGAAACTCGAAAAAAAAACCATATGTGAATTCTTTATTGTACACATTAATACAATAAGTGAAAACTTAAAATTTGTTATTAGTATACATCTCCCAACGTAGGCTCCATAGTAAAAGTTGTTCAGTTTCACGGTCTGACCATGCTTGCAAAGTTTTCGGTACACCGTCCTGTAGCCTGTATATGTTTTTGCTTGCAGGTACAAAAACTCTGACGTGAAGCGTCGAAAAACCCAAGACGGTCTCGACGAATCACTGTTCACAATCACAGCTCTGACATACGAGGAACAAATAGCTGAAATAGAGAAGAGACAAGAATCCACTAACTACAGAACGGCTCCATACAAGTGCACAATTTGTTATAGAGGGTTCTTGAACAGAGACAGATATGACGCGCATTTAGTGAGACATACTGAGGTAAGTAATATAGTAAAGCTATTGTAACAGGACTGATTTGACAGCAGCAGTAGGTAATAGCGACAAGAATCCACTAACTATAGAACAGCTCCATACAAGTGCACAGTTTGTTATAGAGGGTTCTTGAACAGAGACAGATATGACGCGCATTTAGTGAGACATACTGAGGTAAGTACTATAGTAAAGCTATTGTAACATTACTGATTTGACAGCAGCAGTAGGTAATAGCGACAAGAATGAACTAACTACAGAACGGCTCCATACAAGTTCACAGTTTGTTATAGAGGGTTCTTGAACAGAGACAGATATGACGCGCATTTAGTGAGACATACTGAGGTAAGTAATATAGTAAAGCTATTGTAACAGGACTGATTTGACAGCAGCAGTAGGTAATAGCGACAAGAATCCACTAACTAAAGAACGGCTCCATACAAGTGCTCAGTTTGTTATAGAGGGTTCTTGAACAGAGACAGATATGACGCGCATTTAGTGAGACATACTGAGGTAAGTAATATAGTAAAGCTATTGTAACAGGACTGATTTGACAGCAGCAGTAGGTAATAGCGACAAGAATCCACTAACTAAAGAACGGCTCCATACAAGTGCTCAGTTTGTTATAGAGGGTTCTTGAACAGAGACAGATATGACGCGCATTTAGTGAGACATACTGAGGTAAGTAATATAGTAAAGCTATTGTAACAGGACTGATTTGACTGCTGTCTTACATACGATTGAACAGAGAGATTGGAAGATAGGGTTTCGGAATTGGCGCTTGCACGAATAATATTGTTTTTGTGAGAGATACTTAGACGATAATACTTTATGTTTCTATTTAAAATTATATAGCAAAACAAGCGAACAATCTTACATAGTAATAAATTGCTAAAAATCAACTTTGTCTGGCCCTAAGAATCGAACTTGGGATCTCCGCGTATTCTAGAGGCTAAATATCATATGTAGAGATGGCACCGACTATGGTTTTGGTCGATTAGCCGACTACTGACTATATTAATGGCCGACTCGTCGACTGAGCCCATACAAGTGTACAGTTTGTTAAAGAGGGTTCTTGAACAGAGACAGATATGACGCGCATTTAGTGAGACATACAGAGGTAAGTAATATAGTAAAGCTATTGTAACAGGACTGATTTGACTGCTGTCTTACATACGATAGAACAGAGAGATTGGAAAATAGGTTTTCTGAATTGGGGTTTGCACGAATAGAAAACTTTTCATGAGAGATACTTAGTCGATAGTACTTTAAGTTTCTATTTAAAATTATATAGCAAAACAAGCGAACAATCTTACACAGTAATAAATTGCTAAAAATCAACTTTGTCTGGCCCTAAGAATCGAACTTGGGATCTCTGCGTATTCTAGAGGCTAAATATCATATGTAGAGATGGCACCGACTATGGTTTTGGTCGATTAGCTGACTACATACTATAATAATGGCCGACTCGTCGACTGAGCGGATCATTACTTTGGAAACAAAAAATCAGATCGTTTTTGTGCACGTTTAAGGAGCATTTCTGCCAATTTAAACATAATAATAATAATAAAATTCTTTATTGCACATATAAAAAGAAAGCAAATAACATCTTAGAAATATGTGAAGTAGGTACAACAAGGCGGCCTTCTTGCTATGGTAGCAAGTTCTACCAGGCAACCTTTGGGTGATAGGAAAGCGCAACATTTGTGGTTTCACTTTGAACTCATGATTATTACTGGATGAAATAAACTATAATTTTAAATTTAATATCTTTATTACAGCCGTACGCTTTATTATAGTCGCCGATTATAAAAATGGCTGACTAGTGAACTTTCCCGATTAGTCAAGGCATTTTTAATTAAATATTTTATATTTTTTGCAGGCTAGCGGGGCATACGAGTGTTTCATCTGCAAAACTCGATTGAAAACTGGTCGCGCGCTGCGGAAACATCTCACAGCGCAACACACCGAGAAGTTCAGCTGTAAAGGGTGTCCGTTTGTTACGAGAAATAGGTAACATCTGAATCTTTATTTCTGAATTCTTTATTGTACACATTAATACAATAGGTGAAAAACTTAAAATTAGTTACAAGGGCGAGCTTATTTCTATGAGAAATCTCTTCCAGCCAACCCAATGGAGATGAAAGAGGAGAAAAAGCGGAAACTTGAAAATAAATTAAATTATGTACTTACGATTATTGAACTTAACTACAAAACAATCTAAACTACAAAAGTAGTTTTATTTATACATGGTGTAAAAAAAATTGCTGAGAATATTTTAACGGGTGAACCAGTACGTGAAACTGAACAACTTTCTCCAAGGAACATAGGTCGAAATATGAAAAATAATATTGGGCCTCCCATACAAATTAACCCGGCCGGGTGGGTAACACACTAAGTATGGAAGGGCCAAAAATTTTTTACAATTTCCGACCTATGTTCCTTGGGGAAAGTTGCTCAGTTTCACGAACTGGTTGACCACTAAAAATATTCTCAGCTTATTTTTTTACACTTTATATAAATATACTTAACTAGATTTTCTCCCACCGGTTTTACCCGCTGCCACTCATTTTCCCGTGGTAATAGTTGTTTTCCTACGGTAGCCTATGTGTTATTCCAGGTTATACTCTACCTGTGTTCCAAATTTCATCCAAATCGGTCAAGCCGTTTGAGCGTGAAGAGGTAACAAACATACACACAAACTCTCAGATTTATAATGTTATATTAGTACGGATTATTGACATTGATGCCGGCTAAGAATAGCATTTCCCCATTTCTTTCCCGTGGCGTAAGAGGCGACTAAAGAACCCGAGGCTGTGTATTGCAATTTAGGCGATGGGCTGACAACCTGTCACTATGGCGATACACAATTTTTCGAATGACCCTGAAATGTTTGTCAGACGTGGCGTTATAGTCCGTTTTTTGCGGCCGTTTACGCTCTGGCTACCCCACAAGGGATTATAGCCGTGATATGTGTGTGTATTATTGACATAATTATGAGTTTTAAAGCCACACCTATTTATGAGACAGTTAAAAGGCGTCAAAAACAATTAAATTACTGATATACCGGGTATTTCATCGGTTGGACGAATAAAACGTGTGTACTAATTTTAAATTCCAAACATGACATAAGGTATCTCATCAGTATACAAAAAAATATTAATTAACGTTCTTTCTTGCTCATTTAATTACATAAAATTGTGCAAAGTTACTTTTATACAGGATATATTGGGTGTAAGGGACAGCCCTCCGAATTCTGATAATGTGTATGAAACTGAACAACATTTCCCTAGGAACATATGTTAGGAAGCAAAAAAAAGTTTTGACTTCCCATAGTTTAGTCAGTCAGATGATCGTGATGTTGTATGGGAAGTCGTTTTTTTCATGACATATATTTCTCAAGTAACGTTGTTCCGTGTAACGGTCTGATTGCACCCTATCAGTATTTGGAGGGCTGTTCCTTACACCCTGTATTGTATATGTAATTTTAAATAAATAAATAAATAAATATGTACAGTCGGTTGTAGCGCATAAGGTACCAAGGATAGTCCAAAAGAACTGAAATATTTTTTTCTTGACATGAATATGTATAAGTAGAAAATGACTCATTTTATGAGAATAAGTTTCAATTTTTATTATGTATCAACTGGGGATAAAAATAATTCAGTTCTTTTGGAGTACCCCTGGTACCTTATGTGATATAACCGACTGTATCACCACATATTTTTAACACCCTCTATATTTTATACAGGGGCGTAGCGCGGGAGCACGAGA
Organism: Tuta absoluta; assembly: GCA_027580185.1. Classification (NCBI taxonomy): domain Eukaryota; kingdom Metazoa; phylum Arthropoda; class Insecta; order Lepidoptera; family Gelechiidae; genus Tuta; species Tuta absoluta. The sequence continues at coordinate 5,915,985 of JAQAHW010000030.1, forward strand.
AGTGGCACGCGGGGGCGAAGTACCAGTGCCCGCACTGCCCCAGCGAGTTTGACAAGCTCACCACTTACATGGGGCACATACGGATAAAGGTACGGTCACACTGTGTGCGGGGGGGGGGGGGGCAAGTACCAGTGCCCGCACTGCCCCAGCGAGTTTGACAAGCTCACCACTTACATGGGGCACATACGGATAAAGGTACGGTCACACTGTGTGCGGGGGGGGGGGGCGAAGCACCAGTGCCCGCACTGCCCCAGCGAGTTTGACAAGCTCACCACTTACATGGGGCACATACGGATAAAGGTACGGTCACACTGTGTGCGGGGGGGGGGGGGGGCGAAGTACCAGTGCCCGCACTGCCCCAGCGAGTTTGACAAGCTCACCACTTACATGGGGCACATACGGATAAAGGTACGGTCACACTGTGTGCGGGGGGGGGGGGGGGGGGGGCGAAGCACCAGTGCCCGCACTGCCCAAGCGAGTTTGACAAGCTCACCACTTACATGGGGCACATACGGATAAAGGTACGGTCACACTGTGTGCGGGGGGGGGGCAAGTACCAGTGCCCGCACTGCCCCAGCGAGTTTGACAAGCTCACCACTTACATGGGGCACATACGGATAAAGGTACGGTCACACTGTGTGCGGGGGGGGGGGCAAGTACCAGTGCCCGCACTGCCCCAGCGAGTTTGACAAGCTCACCACTTACATGGGGCACATACGGATAAAGGTACGGTCACACTGTGTGCGGGGGGGGGGGGGCAAGTACAGCTCACCACATTACTAAGTATTTTTATAACTGCCCTTACTTTCCACATGCCCTACGGTAGACTGGTAGATAATGCCACTGGCATTAAGTCCGCCCATGTACACTGTTTTTGTGCATAAAGTTCAATAAATGAAAATAAATATGTTGTAAGCAATAAAGTGTTCATCTATCTGTCTATGCCGTATGATGCCGGCTTAGAAAAGCATCACCCCATTTCTTTCCCTTGGGAGTCGTAAGAGGCGACTAAGGGACTCGAGGGTGTGTATTGCTAATTTAGGCGATGGGCTGACAACCTGTCACTGTAGCGATACACAGTTTTCCGAATGACCCTCAAATGTTTGTCAGGCGTGCCGTTAATTTCCAATTTTTGAGGCCGTTTGCGCTCTACCTACCCCCGCAAGGAACTATAGGCGTGATATGTGTGTGTGTGTATGTTGTAATCAATAAAGTGTTCATCTATCTGTCTATTTTGTTTACAAATTCAACCCTTATCTCTTCAAAGTAAGAGTGAACAGGCTTCTTCTGGGTGAGCTCGCTCCATCTTAGACTCTGTCTCTGTCCTATGACCTAGACTAGAGTCGAGAGCAAACCCAAATCCATTTATAGACTTGATTTAAAAAATCGTATTGTATTTTTAATTTGATGTTTACTAGTTTTATATGTTGAGATATTTTTTGTTATAATTTTTTATTCTATTGACTATCATATTATCTTTGGACATCTTTATCTAATTTTAAATAATTGTAATTGTGAAATTGCTAGTATGAAATAAATAAATCAAATCTAATCATACTTAATAAAAAAGTAACGTTTGTATGATGTTGTTACCAGCACGTGTCAGATTTCGTGTGCGAGTTGTGCGGATATACGTTCGTCTCTAAGAAGGGCATCGATGTGCACAAGAAGAAGAAACACCGGCTCGACGATAAACTGGTAAGTTTTCAAATTCAAATTCATTTATTGTCAAACAATAAAAATAACAGTAAAAACCAAAGCTTCTAACATTCACAAAATTAATTACAATAATAATAAATCCATTAGGTACATATTTAAACAACGAGTCATAATTTAGTCAATAAATAAATAAAAACAAGTCATTATTTCATAACAATAAAAAAAAAAAATTAATAATTAATTTTACCATACCCTATAACACAATCATTTTGTCTCTTAATAGTGGTTCATGCAACTGTCATATAATGAGGGTCATTAGAATGCGAGTGTCTGTTTGAATATAAGTATATAGTTTGACACGAGCATTCTATTGCCTAATTATATGCAGTTGCATACACATATTTATTTATTTATAATAAAAGACATAACCAACCAACCTTTGTGAATGTATGTTTATCTACGTAGGTGCCAGAAGATGGTCCGTTTTGTTCAGTGTGCGAGGTTCGGTTTATATCGGAGGAGGCGCACACCAGACATCTTAAACTGTCGTCCAGACATAGCAGCGACAATGACCCGTGAGTACCTTATACACATACTTACATAAATTAAAACAGTAATAAATTTCATAACATTGCCGTGTGATGCTGGCTTAGAATAGCATCGCCCCACTTCGTACCTGTGGGTGTCGTAAGAGGCAAGGGTAGTGAATAGTGATAGACAGTTATCTGATTGACCCTCCTTATAACTTTTGGCAGATGTGGTGTTAATATCCGTTTTACGGCCGTTAACGCTCTTCCTACCCCTTAAGGGATATAGGCGTGATTTATGTATGTATGTACAATAAATAATAATAAAAAAAAAAGTTCTGGTTTCTGAGATAAAGCCTAGTCTATGACACTCGGTATAATGTAAGTACTCTTCCGATACAATTCCCATTCGAATCTGTTCAGTAGTTAACGAGTTTCAACCCTTTAAATAATCGTAAAAATATATGAGCCCGCCGAGACTTAAACCCGGGACCGTGGGGTACCGTCACACTGCTCTGCCAACTGAGCTACCGGCGTCTCGACTGACACTTCCAAATGTTCAATCTCTTGGTACTCGTCTCGAAGCGACTCCGATACGGCTGGAAATTGAAATTGAAATTCTTTATTCAATATAGGATATAGGATAGTATTATCACTTATTGACGTCTAGATTCGTCATTGAAAAAAAAATATATAAAAAACTATTTTCTTTTCTTTTTTAATCAATTTTGTAATGTCCTAACCTAATAGAAAACCGGCTCGGGCGGGATAAAAAAAATCTAAAGGCACTGCCTCCGACTGCCTTTGCACTGCACTGCCTCGGGGCTGGCCAGGTTCACAAGGCATGTAACTTTACGTCACCACCATTTGTAAACGACATTTGTTTTAAATTGAAGTCAAGATTTTCAAAGCTTGTAAGTGTAATTAACCGGACCGGTGAAAAAGAAAAACGCCCCAAAAAAACCTGCCCAGAAGTGTTCCTACTCTAAATTGACAATCTTACTAACCCCTAAGCTACCCTAGCTAATTTTGGCTATAAAAAAATATATATAGCCCAAAAATGGCTACAATTCTTTTTTTTTTGAAAAATTGCAGTAGATAAATCTACTTGTTTCATCTTATAAAATATTTAGTTTATACAATTGAAATTACACCCATATACACATACTAACAAAATTGAAAAAAATGTTATAAAAATATCATCGCCCGCCGAGACTTGAAACCGGGACCGTGGGGTACCGTTCCACTGCTCTGCCCACTGAGCTACCGGCGCCTCGACCGACATTTACAAATTTTCAATCTCTTGATACTCGTCTCGAAGCGACGTCCTACGGTCCCGGGTTCAAGTCCCGATAGGCGCTTAAATTCTTTCAATTTCTTATTTATGAAAATAATATAGCACTGTGAGTACATAATAAACCACAGTAATTTGTAAATGCCGAATTAGGCTGGCTTAGAATAGCATCACCCCATTTCTTTCCCGTGGGAGTCGTAAGATGCAACTAAGGCATCTTACGACTCTCTTAAGGGTGTGTATTGCAGTTTTAGACGATGGGCTTACAACCTGTCACTATGGCGATAAATGTCCGTTTTTTTTTCGGTTGTTTACGCTCTGCTTACCCCGCAAGGAATTATAAGCGTGATATTTGTGTGTGTTATAGATATGCCGTGTGATGCCGGCTTAGAATAGCATCACCCCATTTCTTTCCTGTGGGTATCGTAAGAGGCGATTAAAGAACTCCGGGGTTATATGTGCATTGCAATTTTAGGCGATGACAACTTGTCACTATGGTGATACACAATTATCTGAATGACCCTCAAATGTTTGTCAGACGTGGCGTAAATGTCCGTGTTTTCTCGGCTGTTTACGCTCTGCCTACCCCGCATAGAATTATAAGCGTGATATTGTTATTATACAATTATTATTGTTTTGTTGTTAGCAACCGAATTCGGAACGACTCGCAAAGTATGAACGCAGATAAGAACGGCCGAGTGATGCGGAAAATAGAGAGGAGACCTGTCATACACCCGCGGGACCCCCGGGACCCCGGGGGGCCGGAACCCACGGGTCCCGTCACCTGCGAACAGGTGAGAATATTATACAGGGAGTAACGGGGTATAACAAGCCGAAATGAGGTCAAGGTGAAACTGAACAACTTTCCACATGAATCATTGTAAAATATGAAAAAAAATGATCTATAGTAAATTAACCAGCTGATCGGCAATTTTGTATGGAATGTCCAATCTTCTTTTAGATATTTCGTTCCAATTTGGGGAAAATTGTTCAGTTTCACAAGTACCTTGACGGCTTGTTATATCCTTTTTGTTACTCCTTGTAGTCAACTGTCTAGCATTACCCCGACGGCCGATGCGGCGCAGTGGTAGCGCGACTGCCTGCGACGAAAAGGATCCGGGTTCGATTCTCGGCGGTACACTCACAAACTTGATATTTATCACTTTGTGGCGACTGCCTGCGACGAAAAGGATCCGGGTTCGATTCTCGGCGGGACACTCACAAACTTGATATTTATCACTTTGTGGCGACTGCCTGCGACGAAAAGGATCTGGGTTCGATTCTCAGCGGGACACTCACAAACTTGATATTTATCACTTTGTGGCGACTGCCTGCGACGAAAAGGATCCGGGTTCGATTCTCGGCGGGACACTCACAAACTTGATATTTATCACTTTGTGGCGACTGCCTGCGACGAAAAGGATCCGGGTTCGATTCTCAGCTAGGATATTACTAGGTATTACCACGGAATAGATAATAGTAGTTCCATATATCACTGTTATGTGTTGAGAATCTGGACTGTATGTGACGAATTGAACGACGTTCTTTCATTTTTTAAATTTTTATAATTGTAAGTAAATGTATCAGGCGTTACTTTGCGGAAGTCCATCTTGATTGAATTAGATAAAAAGGTATTTAGCTTCTTCCGCACTTACGATGGCTAGTAATGCAGCTAGTTGAATGCACCACGCGTACGACCGCAAGTTAATGCAAATGCACAAGCGATGCACTTTACTCGCACTACTTCCACCGTTTTACACTCGAGAGTGTAAAGTGCATCGCTTGTGAATTTGCATTAACTTGCGGTCGTACGCGTGGTGCATTCAACTAGCTGCATTACTAGCCATCATAAATGCGGAAGAAGCTAAATAGCTTTCTTACTAATTCAATTTATATAATTGTATATTCTTATGTAAGTGACTTTGTGTTTTTAATGAGAAAATAAATATCTTTGAACCTAATGATTGTTTCCAGTGCAACATCCAACTGCGCGACTTGCGCCTGTACGCGCAGCACTTCAGACGCGCGCACCCCGACAAGAATCGAACCAAGTACCCCGCCATGAAGACACCCTGTATGTGCGAGCAGTGCGGACGGATCTTCCAGGTATACATCATCACATGTCTAATTCTTGCTTAGAACATCTTATTCTGCCTCTCGGAATAATTCATTCTTCTTTCGAAATATAATATACTTCCCTAAAAAAAAACATCAAAAAGAATGTTTCCGGGAAAGAATATTCTTTCTCGTAATATCTCATTCCTCCCCGTAATATTACATCTTCTCCGGAATATCTCATTCTTCCACGTAAAATGTCATTTTCCCCGGGAATGTTACATTCCTTTCGGAATATTATATCTTCTCCCAGAACATATCATTCTTCCTCGTATTATCTCATTCTCCCGCGGAATGTAACATTCTTCTCTCGGCATATTATATCTTCTCTCGGAATATATCATTCTTCCTCGTAATTGTGTATAATCTCTTCCTAGATTAAAGGATCTTTAAGAAGATGGTGACGTCTTGTTGAATGATAGATGGTAATCTTGAATAATGTAGTTTATTTTTCTGTGACAATTATTAATATTAACGAAAGCGAGTGCACGATGCGCTTGTAATTGTAAGACGTGAACTAATTTATAAATTACATAGGTAAAAAGTAAATTAGCTGATTAGGACTGTGCCGTCGTAGGAGACCGTACACATCTTATTCTGCCTCCCAGAATATTTTATTCTTACCCCCGGAATATACTATTCTTCTATCGGTATATAACATTTTTCTCCCGGAATATTTCGTTCCCGAATATAACATTGTTCCTCTGGAAGAAACATTCTACCCCGAAATAAGACAACATTCCTCTTAATAATGAGAAAGAATGATTACGGAAAAGAATTTTTCACCTCTCCAGCTTGAAAAGAACAGTTTTGCCGCGTAAATACAGTGGCGAAAAGTCGTTTTTATCCACTCGATGGAGAAAAGTGATTTGAATTTCGAACATCTCATTTTATCAGAACAAATCGTGAATCGCGTTCTGAAAACTATTTCAGCCAGTTATTTTTATATTTTTGTGAGCGTTTTGTTCTATTAAAGTATTCTGACATTTGTGAATATTTCTGAACGAATCTTGAAAAAATTATTTGACGGGAGTTTTTATTTTGTCTGAGGCATTCGAGCTGTACAGCCAATTTCCCAAACTTGACATTGGCAGAATTTTCTCACTGTTAGAGGTGAAAAGTTGTGTGTACCACACGAGAGCAAATTCATTCGCATCTCGTGCTGTTGAATCCCTCACTGAGCTCAGGATACAACTTTTGAATCACTCGCTACGCTCGTGATTCAATTTTAGTATCCTTCGCTACCTCGGGATTCAAAATTAGCACTCGAAGCAAAAATGACCATTGCCCTCTTGTTGTACAAGTAACTATTCTTTCTCATAATATCGAATTCTTCCATCGGAATAATACATCTCCTTCGTAATATCTCTCTCTTCCATGTCATATATCTCATTCTCCCCCGGAATATTACATTCTTCACCGGAATATTACGTCTTCTTCGTAATATCTCATTCTTGCCCGGAATGATACATTCTTCTCTCGGAACATTACATCTTTAACGGAATATCTCATTCTTCCTCGTAATGTCTCATCCTCCCCCGGAATATATTTACCCACTATTGTTATGGTTTTTCATAGGTTTTGAACTTTAAATGAGGGTAGTAAGGTTAAAAACAACTGCACATGTTGTAGCGGGGTAGATTAGGCCGAATATGTGATACGAATTATTGTACCTACCATCTTGTGAACCATTTTTACTGCATATAAATATCTTTATTCTTTATTTTTATATAGCAAAACGTGCCCTGTGAAGTAGTCGTTTATCGGTATGGGCATGTTATGAGAAGCGATGAAAATCATGTGACAAAAAAGTATTGAATATGGATGTGGATGGATGCAGAAGGAGAGGAAGGCCTAAAAAGTTTGGATGGATTAAAATATGATATGAAGGAAAAGGGTGTAAACGAAGATTTTACTGATAGAGATGAATGGAAGAAAAAACATGTTGCACCCACGGACGAAATACAAAGAGGACCTGGCATAAGGCAAGTAGACCTGTCGCTAGGTGGTCTACATGCGGCTTCTAGCTATTTGCCGCTGAGTGTCGCTCGCGTCAGTTGAACTCGTGTCACTACCAAGCAATCACGTTAAATTTTTTTACGAATACAAACCGTTAAATACTAAATATACTATTAAAATGAAGTGCCGTGTGATGCCGGTTTAGAATAGCATCACCCCATGTCTTACCCATGGGTGTCGTAAGAGGCGACTAAGGGACTCGAGGGTTGTGTATTGCAATTTTAGGTGATGGGCTGACAACCTGTCACAATAGTGATACACAGTTATCTGATTGACCCTCAAACTTTTTGGGGTGGTATGGGATCTACCTCCTAGCGGTGGAGCCCGGGCAACGGCAACACAGGCTTGCCTGTGGATAAGTCCGGCTGAACGATCCCACGTGCGCGGTGGAAGGCTCCGTAAGGGGCCGCCTGGCTCGCGACCACCATCCCACCGAAGTCTGGCGCCAAGTAGCCTAGCTGCGTTCCGTCAGTGTGTGGGAGTGCCAGTGCCTTAACAGGCTTCTTCTGGGTGAGCTCGCTCCATCTTAGACTCTGTCTCTGTCCTATGACCTAGACTAGAGTCAAGAGCAAACCCATCATTAATAAAAAAAAAAAAAAACTTTTGTCAGATGTGGTGTTAATGTCCGTTTTACGGCCGTTAACGCTCTGCTTATCCCATAGGGGATATAGGCGTGATTTATGTATGTATGTAGTGTGTTACAATTGAAAAGTTCGACTAACAAAATTAAAATGGAAGAAAACACGAGCGAAAAAGTGTCTTTTCACTCGTAAGTGTAATTTGTATACAAATTTTAATTGTTGCATCTAGAATGTTCCATGACTGCCCCGCCATCTTTTTATTTCACCAGACATCTGGTGAGTAGTGGCAGAATATTGCAGAACTTAATGCGCCTAGCGGAGAAAATAGTTTTCTGATAGATGGCGGGCCTACAGGAGCATGAAGAGAACAATAAATTATAATAGGTAGTATCCCTATCTATTTGCGTGAGCGCTTTAAATTCTCTCGTCCACTGGACAAGCCTTGTCGTTCTAATGTTAGAACGGTTCTTGCCATTCCTCACCATCATACTGATTTTTATTCATATTCCTTTACTGTTCATGCGGTTAGGTTATGGAATTCACTACCACACATTGTTCGAGACAGCCCTTCCATCGCTGTCTTTAAGAAGAGAGTAAGAGAGCACTATCTTTCACTATCCGAGTAAATTAGGTATATTATAGCTATGTATGTATTATAGTTAATCATATGTTTAGTTCAGTTTAGGTAGTATTCATATAATATATGTATGAAATATATTATGTATGTTTATTTATGAAAGTATTTATATATTTTTATTGGCATTTATTTATTTAAATAAGTAATTGTGCACGCCCAATCCGCCTGTCTTGTAGAAGTCTCACTTTCTGTAGGTCAGCTGGAAGAAATTTCTTAGTAGAAATAAGTTGTCCTGTTGTGTCGTCATTCTTTGTATATTGTCTCTTGTAATGTTTCTTGTGTGCAATAAATGGTTAATAATAATAGGTTCTGTAATAAAGGCTATTTTGCTATGCGGTTTAGAGTAAATTTCTCAACCCCTCTCATGTCTTAAATGACTTGCGCCATGTCCTCTTTGTATTTCGTCCTGGTTGCGCCGACCCCAAATAAATTGGGATAAGGGCAAGGAGATGATGAGCAAAACGTGCCATAAGCATGTGTAACTACTAAACTAGCTGTTTGTGTATGTGTCAGAGCATGGCGCTGCTGAAGGACCACATGTGGGTGCACACCGGCGAGAAGCGGTTCAAGTGCGACCGCTGCGACAAGTCCTTCACGCAGAAGACAAACCTGGTAAGCATGCATTGTCTACACTCGTCTCTCTGACTGACTGACTGTGTCGATGGACACTGGTGACAGAGTTTTCAACCGCACACTTGTAGGAGCTCTCTGATATAGTTGTGTAACGACCGCAGTCTTAAGTCATAGACAGCAATCAGCAGTAACTTAACGTGCCCTCCAAGCCGAGTTTCCTTATCGCAGAAGACCAACCTGGTAATCATGCATTGTCTACACTAGTCTCTCTGACTGACTGTCTCCTGTTCGTGTCCTACGACCCTGGTGACAGAGTTTTCAACCGCTGACTAGTCGGAGCTCTCTGATATGGTTGTGTAACGACCGCAGTCTAAGTCATAAACAGCAACCGGGACCGACGCCTTAACGTGCCCTCCGAGGCAGAGTTTCCATCAGGCAGAAGACCAAACTGGCTCCGACTGTCTCCTGTGCGTGTGGGACAACGCGTCGTCCTACGACCCGATGAATACTGTAGACAGAGTTTTCAACCGCACACTAGTAGGAGCTCTCTGATATGGTTGTGTAATGACCGCCATCTGTAATCATAAACAGCAACCGAGACCGACGTCTTAACATGCCCTCCGAAGCATAGTTTTCTTCCCGTAGAACCTGGTAAGTCCCAATACTAATATAGGGTGGAATTTTACAAGTGACCGATAGCGAAAACATAGGACGGGCTGGTGATAAGGAACAACTTTCCCCAAGGAACATTAATTGAAATATGAAAAAAACATGAAACCTTCCGTTCTAAATGCACCAGCTAAATTATTTTCTTTACTTTTCGACCCATGTTCCTTGGAGAAATTTGTTCCGGATCACCAGCCCGTTCCACACGCTCAAGCGGCTAAACGGATTTGGATGAAATTTGGCACACCAGGACAGCGAAATCTTTGGTCCAAGACAAAGGCTGGATGGAACTTGAAGACTCCTGAAAAACTCCGAAGTAGAAGAGCTGTTAGCTGACGCAAACATCATTGGAGAAACCAAACCCCATAGACTTCGCTGGCTTGGTCACCTAGAAAGGATGGGTGAAGATCTGGGAGTCAAAAAAGCGTACATAGGTCGACCGACTAGTCTGGTGGTATGATGTGGTGGAAGCGGATCTTCGCGAGCTTCTGCCAAGGGATTGGCGAGAAACCACACAACAGAGACAAGTGACGAAATCTCGTATCGGCGGCTAAGACTCACTTTGGGTCGTCGAGCCGCCGAAGTAAGTAAGTATGGACCGCGAAAAAATCGAAAAAGCGCATTTAGCCACGGGACGGAAATCTTCTTATTTATTTATTTTATATTTATATAACCGCTTGTCTGTCACGTACCGGGAGCTGGACAACAATTTTGAACCTTAACTACCCACAATAAAATTCAAAACCAATGAAATTGTTATAGTATGAAGCGACAGACGAGTGATTAAGAGCCCAGGTTGTCCCACTGCAGGGCAATGGCCTCTCTCCTCTTTTTCCACTTTTCTCGGTCCAGTGGACGGAAATCTAGTAAAAATAAAATATTCTTTACAAAAATCACAGTGATTTGATTAAATATAGTAATATCTTCCAGGTGTTCCACATGAGGGTCCACAGCAACGCGCGACCCAGCTACGAGTGTCCCTTGTGCGGGAAACACTTCGCCTTCTTCAACAACAGGAGACGACACATGTTTGTGAGTATCCTCAGCACCAGCAGAGCTGGTGTTCCACATGAGGGTCCACAGCTACGAGTGTCCCTTGTGCGGGAAACACTTCGCATTCTTCAACAACAGGAGACGACACATGTTTGTGAGTATCCTCAGCACCAGCAGAGCTGGTGTTCCACATGAGGGTCCGCAACTACTTATTTGGGGAAATTCTTGTGATATTGACAAAGTATTTTTAATGCAGAAAAAATGTATACGTGCAATATTTAGAATGAAACAAATAGAATCTTGTAGGCCGTTATTCAAAAAGTGTAAAATTTTGACTGTGACATGTTTATATATCCTAGAAATCTGTCTCTTTGTGCACAAAAATAAAAATTTATTTCAAGAAAACCAAACAGTCAGTAATAGAATACTGCGCTTGCAATATAAAAGTAAACTATGTAAGCCTCAATCTAGATTATCCTTAGTATCTAATAACTCCTATATAATGTGCATTCGAATATTCAACAAGCTTCCAGATTCGTGTAAGACTAATAGTTTCAAAGAATTTAAAAATGAGCTAAAACAGTGGCTTATTGATAAAAGTTTTTATAATCTTAAAGAATATTTTGACTTGAAACAATTCACTGATTTAAATGTTGACCGATGATTTGAATATTATAATTTGACTTAATTAATGATGAAATGTTATTTAGTTATTTATCATGGTGTGCTGAATTTGTAGTTTGTATTAAAATTTGACTCTAATTAGTCTTGTGTATACGCCTGCAAAGGCAGTTTTCAGTGGTACTCTCTAAAACATGTATAAAATCTACAATATTGTTACCTGAATTCTATACCCAATAAATCATTCATTCATTCATTCATTCATTCATTCATTCATTCATTCATTCATTCATTCATACGAGTGCCCCTTGTGCGGGAAACACTTCGCCTTCTTCAACAACAGGAGACGACACATGTTTGTGAGTATCCTCAGCACCAGCAGAGCTGGTGTTCCACATGAGGGTCCACAGCTACGAGTGTCCCTTGTGCGGGAAACACTTCGCATTCTTCAACAACAGGAGACGACACATGTTTGTGAGTATCCTCAGCACCAGCAGAGCTGGTGTTCCACATGAGGGTCCACAGCTACGAGTGTCCCTTGTGCGGGAAACACTTCAACAACAGGAGACGACACATGTTTGTGAGTATCCTCAGCACCAGCAGAGCTGGTGTTCCACATGAGGGTCCACAGCTACGAGTGCCCCTTGTGCGGGAAACACTTCAACAACAGGAAACGACACATGTTTGTGAGTATCCTCAGCACCAGCAGAGCTGGTGTTCCACATGAGGGTCCACAGCTACGAGTGTCCCTTGTGCGGGAAACACTTCAACAACAGGAGACGACACATGTTTGTGAGTATCCTCAGCACCAGCAGAGCTGGTGTTCCACATGAGGGTCCACAGCTACGAGTGCCCCTTGTGTGGGAAACACTTCGCATTCTTCAACAACAGGAGACGACACATGTTTGTGAGTATCCTCAGCACCAGCAGAGCTGGTGTTCCACATGAGGGTCCACAGCTACGAGTGCCCCTTGTGCGGGAAACACTTCAACAACAGGAGACGACACATGTTTGTGAGTGTCCTCAGCACCAGCAGAGCTGGTGTTCCACATGAGGGTCCACAGCTACGAGTGTCCCTTGTGCGGGAAACACTTCAACAACAGGAGACGACACATGTTTGTGAGTATCCTCAGCACCAGCAGAGCTGGTGTTCCACATGAGGGTCCACAGCTACGAGTGTCCCTTGTGCGGGAAACACTTCAACAACAGGAGACGACACATGTTTGTGAGTATCCTCAGCACCAGCAGAGCTGGTGTTCCACATGAGGGTCCACAGCTACGAGTGCCCCTTGTGTGGGAAACACTTCGCATTCTTCAACAACAGGAGACGACACATGTTTGTGAGTATCCTCAGCACCAGCAGAGCTGGTGTTCCACATGAGGGTCCACAGCTACGAGTGCCCCTTGTGTGGGAAACACTTCGCATTCTTCAACAACAGGAGACGACACATGTTTGTGAGTATCCTCAGCACCAGCAGAGCTGGGGTTCCACATGAGGGAATCCAGCAGCGTCAACAGCGTCGAAAGCGTGTTTTTTAGTCAAAGGCGGGTTTTCTAAGCAGGATCAAGGTTTATCGGATCGTTCATCAATTCAATGTACCATACAAATTAGATGAATGTATAACTTAGGTACTATAGTTTATTATGCACTCACAGTGCTATATAACTAACATAAATATAAATGAGAAATTAAAAAAAAGATCTCGCTTGCAATGGCTTCAACCAGGGACCATAGGGTACCGTCCCACTTCTCTACCAACTGAGCTACCGTCGCCACAACGCCTATAACTTTCTGCCACGAGCATTTCAGTTATACTAATAAAACACTTTTTCACTATCTATTTCAATAACCGGCTTAGGTGCCGTGTGATGCCGGCTTAGAATAGCATCACCCCATTTCTTTCCCGTGGGAGTCGTAAGAGGCGATTAAGGGACTTGAGGGTGTGTATTGCAATTTTAGGCGATGGGCTGACAACCTGTCACTATAGTGATACACAATTATCTGACTGACCCTCAAGCTTTTGTCAGACGTGGTGTTAATATCCGTGGTGTTGATATCAGGGATATAGGCGTGATTTATGTATGTATGTATGTAATTGGATGGATTATTCCGTTCCAGATCCACACCGGTCTGAAGCCGTTCAAATGCGACACTTGCGGCAAAGCATTCACCACCTCCGGCGAGCAGCGCGCGCATGTCGAGCATGTGCACCTGAAGAAGCCGTGGCCTAAACGAGCGCGCGCTCACAGGCAGCCCTGGGACAAGCAGGGGCACCACATGGAGGACTAGCCTGCATGTCTCCACACAGACACGTGTTCATAATCATTACTCATTTCATTAGCAATACAACACATATTTATACAAACAAACACGCATTCATATACACTTAAATTCATTAAGACACTTAAAACACAGATTGAGATACACATTAGACACTTAAAACGGACAATCACGTACATTAGACACTTAAAACACACAATCACGTACATTAGACACTTAAAACACACAATCATGTACATAAGACACTTAAAACGGACAATCATGTACATTTAACACTTAAAACACCCAGTCACGTAAATAAGACACTTATAACACTCAGTCACGTACATAAGACACTTAAAACACACAATCAAACCAAGAAAATTCACTTAAAACACACATTCTCATCGGCAAAAGACACTTTAAACACAATCACACCAAGAAAAGTCACTTAAACACATTCACATCAACAAAAGACACATCAAACACACACTCGCTCAATCAAACACACACACACATGAATGCGACACTTGCGGCAAAGCGGTCACCACCTCCGGCGAGCAGCGCGCGCATGTCGAGCATGTGCACCTGAAGAAGCCGTGGCCTAAACGAGCGCGCGCTCACAGGCAGCCCTGGGACAAGCAGGGGCACCACATGGAGGACTAGCCTGCATGTCTCCACACAGACACGTGTTCATAATCATTACTCGTTTCATTAGCAATACAACACATATGTATATACAATCGAACACGCATTCATATACACTTAAATTCAAATAAGTCACTTAAAACACACTCTCACGTACATAAGACACTTAAAACACACAATCAAACCAAGAAAAATCACTTAAAATACACATTTACATCAACAAAAGTCACTGAAAACACACAATCAAATCAAGTAAAGTCACTTAAAACACACATTCACATCAACAAAAGTCACTTCAAAAATACACAATCAAATCAAGTAAAGTCACTTAAAACACACAATAACATACATAAGACACTTAAAATACACAATCAAACCAAGAAAAGTCACTTAAAACACACAGTCTTATCGGCAAAAGACACTTAAAATACACATTTACATAAAAAAGACACTTAAAACACACAATCGAACCAAGAAAATTCACTTAAAACACACATTCACATCAACAAAAGACACTCAAAACACACACTCGCTCAATCAAACACACACACACATGAATGCGACACTTGCGGCAAAGCGGTCACCACCTCCGGCGAGCAGCGCGCGCATGTCGAGCATGTGCACCTGAAGAAGCCGTGGCCTAAACGAGCGCGCGCTCACAGGCAGCCCTGGGACAAGCAGGGGCACCACATGGAGGACTAGCCTGCATGTCTCCAGACAGACACATGTTCATAATCATTACTCATTTCATTATCAATACAACACATATACACAATCGAATACGTATTCATATACACTTACATTCAATAAGACTCTTAAAACACACAATCACGTACATAAGACACTTAAACACACAAATACGTACATAAGACTCTTAAAACACACAATCAAACCAAGAAAAGACACTTAAAACACACAATCACGTACATAAGACACTTGAAACACACATTTACATCAACAAAAGACACTTAAAACACACAATCAAACCATGAAAAATCACATAAAAAACATATTCACATCAACAAAAGACACTTAAAACACACAACCACGTACATAAGACACTTAAAACACACAATCAAACCAAGAAAAGTCACTTAAAACACACAATCACAACAAGTTAAGTCACTTAAAACACACAATAATACCAAGAAAAGTAACTTAAAACACACAATCACATCAACAAAAATTACTTAAAACACACAATCACAAACATAAGACACTTAATACACACAATCACGCACATAAAACGTCAACAACACACAATTACACCAATAAAAGACACTTAAAACACACACTTGCTCAATCAAACACACACACACATGAATGCGACACTTGCGGCAAAGCGGTCACCACCTCCGGCGAGCAGCGCGCGCATGTCGAGCATGTGCACCTGAAGAAGCCGTGGCCTAAACGAGCGCGCGCTCACAGGCAGCCCTGGGACAAGCAGGGGCACTACATGGAGGACTAGCCTGCATGTCTCCACACAGACACGTGCTCATAATCATTACTCATTTCATTTGCAATACAACACATAAATATATACAATCGAACACGCATTCGTATACACTAAAATTCAAAAAGACACTTAAAACACAGATTGAGATACACATAAGACACTTAAATTACACAATCAAACCAAGAAAAGTCACTTGAAACACACAGTCTTATCGGCAAAAGACACTTAAAATACACATTTACATAAAAAACAAAAGACACTTAAAATACACATTTACATAAAAAAAGACACTTAAAACACACATTCACATCAACAAAAAACACTTAAAGCACACATTCACGTGGATAAGACACTTAAAACACCCCAATGCGTACACATAAGACACTTAAAACACACTATCACATCAACAAAAGACACTCAAAACATACACTCGCTCAATCAAACACACACACACATGAATGCGACACTTGCGGCAAAGCGGTCACCACCTCCGGCGAGCAGCGCGCGCATGTCGAGCATGTGCACCTGAAGAAGCCGTGGCCTAAACGAGCGCGCGCTCACAGGCAGCCCTGGGACAAGCAGGGGCACCACATGGAGGACTAGCCTGCATGTCTCCACACAGACACTGGTTCATAATCATTTCTCATCTCATTAGCAATACAACACATATTTATGTACAATCGAACACGCATTCTAAAACACTTAAGTTCAATAAGACACTTAAAACACACTCTCACGTACATAAGACACTTAAAACACACAATCAAACCAAGAAAAGTCACTTAAAACACACAATTACAACAAGTAAAGTCACTTAAAATACACATTTACCTCAACAAAAGTCACTGAAAACACACATTTACATCAACAAAAGACACTTAAAATACACAATCACGTACATAAGACACTTAAAACATACAATCAAACCGAGAAAAGTCGCTTAAAACACACAATCACGTACATCAGACACTTAAAACACACATTCACATCAACAAAAGATACTCAAAACACACACTCGCTCAATCAAACACACACACACATGAATGCGACACTTGCGGCAAAGCGGTCACCACCTCCGGCGAGCAGCGCGCGCATGTCGAGCATGTGCACCTGAAGAAGCCGTAGCCTAAACGAGCGCGCGCTCACAGGCAGCCCTGGGACAAGCAGGGCCACCACATGGAGGACTAGCCTGCATGTCTCCAGCCAGACACGTGCTCATAATCATTACTCATTTCATTAGCAATACTACACATATTTATATACAATCGAACACGCATTCATATACACTTCAATTCAATAAGACACTTGAAACACACAATCAAACCAAGAAAAGTCACTTAAAACACACAATTACATCAAGGAAAGTCACTTAAAACACACATTTACATCAACAAAAGACACTTAAAACACACAATTAAACCAAGAAAAGTCACTTAAAACACACAATCACACCAACAAAAGACACTCAAATACACACTCGCTCAATCAAACACACACACACATGAATGCGACACTTGCGGCAAAGCGGTCACCACCTCCGGCGAGCAGCGCGCGCATGTCGAGCATGTGCACCTGAAGAAGCCGTGGCCTAAACGAGCGCGCGCTCACAGGCAGCCCTGGGACAAGCAGGGGCACCACATGGAGGACTAGCTTGCATGTCTCCACACAGACACATGGTCATAATCATTACTCATTTCATTAGCAATACAACTCTGTTTATATACAATCGAACACGCATTCACATACACTTTAATTCAATAAGACACTTAAAACACACATGAACGTACATAAGACACTTAAAACACACAATCACACCGAAAAAAGACACTTAAAACACACATTCTCATCGATAACACACTTAAAACACACAATCAAACCAAGAAAAGACACTTAAAACACACAATCACGTACATAAGACACTTAAAGCACACTATCACACCAACAAAAGACACTCAAAACACACACTCGCTCAATCAAACACACACACACATGAATGCGACACTTGCGGCAAAGCGGTCACCACCTCCGGCGAGCAGCGCGCGCATGTCGAGCATGTGCACCTGAAGAAGCCGTGGCCTAAACGAGCGCGCGCTCACAGGCAGCCCTGGGACAAGCAGGGGCACCACATGGAGGACTAGCCTGCATGTCTCCACACAGACACGTGTTCATAATCATTACTCATTTCATTAGCAATACAACAAATATATATTTAGAATCCAACACGCATTCATATACAGTTAAATTCGATAAGACTCTTAAAACACAGATTAAGAGACGCATAAGTCACTTAAAACACACAATAACATACATAAGACACTTAAAACACACATTCACATCAACAAAAAACACTTAAAACACACAATCATGTACATAAAACACTTGAAACACCCAGTCACGTAAATAAGACACTTACAATACTCAATCATGTACATAAGACACTTAAGACACACAATCAAAACAAGAAAAGTCACTTAAAACACACATTTACATCAACAAAAGACACATAAAACACACACTCGCTCAATCAAACACACACACACATGAATGCGACACTTGCGGCAAAGCGGTCACCACCTCCGGCGAGCAGCGCGCGCATGTCGAGCATGTGCACCTGAAGAAGCCGTGGCCTAAACGAGCGCGCGCTCACAGGCAGCCCTGGGACAAGCAGGGCCACCACATGGAGGACTAGCCTGCGTGTCTCCAGACAGACACATGTTCATAATCATTACTCATTTCATTAGCAATACAACACATATTTATATACAATCGAACACGCATTAATAAACACTTACATTCGATAGGAATCTTAAAACACAGATTAACATACGCATAAGTCACTTAAAACACACATTCATGTACATAGGACACTTAAAACACACATCCACATCAACAAAAGACACTTAAACACACAATCACGTTCATAAGACATTTAAAACACACAATCACGTAAATAAGACAATTAAAACACACAACCACGTACATAAGACACTTAAAACTCACATTTACATCAAGAAAAGTCACTTAAAACACACATTCACATCAACAAAAGACACTTAAAACACACACTCGCTCAATCAAACACACACACACATGAATGCGACACTTGCGGCAAAGCGGTCACCACCTCCGGCGAGCAGCGCGCGCATGTGGAGCATGTGCACCTGAAGAAGCCGTGGCCTAAACGAGCGCGCGCTCACAGGCAGCCCTGGGACAAGCAGGGGCACCACATGGAGGACTAGCCTGCATGTCTCCAGCCAGACACGTGCTCATAATCATTACTCATTTCATTAGCAATACAACACATATTTATATACAATCGAACACGCATTAATAAACACTTACATTCGATAGGAATCTTAAAACACAGATTAACATACGCATAAGACACTTAAAACACACATTCACATCAACAAAAAACACTTAAAACACACAATCATGTACATAAAACACTTGAAACACTCAGTCACGTAAATAAGACACTTAAAATACTCAATCATGTACATAAAACACTTAAAATACTCAATCATGTACATAAGACACTTAAGACACACAATCAAAACAAGAAAAGTCACTTAAAACACACAATCAAACCAACTAAAGTCACTCAAAACACACACTCGCTCAATCAAACACACACACACACATGAATGCGACACTTGCGGCAAAGCGGTCACCACCTCCGGCGAGCAGCGCGCGCATGTCGAGCATGTGCACCTGAAGAAGCCGTGGCCTAAACGAGCGCGCGCTCACAGGCAGCCCTGGGACAAGCAGGGGCACCACATGGAGGACTAGCCTGCATGTCTCCACACAGACACGTATTCCTAATCAGTACTCATTTCATTAGCAATACAACACATATGTATATACAATCGAACACGCATTCATATACACTTACATTCGATAAGACCCTAATAACACAGATTGATATACACATAAGACACTTAAAACACAATCAAACCAAGAAAAGTCACTTAAAACACAATCACGTACATAAGACACTTAAAAAACAAAACAATATCCAAAGTACGCTGAAATAAGCGCCAATAATATTATTATTTCCAACTTGCCTATCAAACTCTTATTAAAGCTTCATAATAATTTATCAAGGACGTTCATTCTCTCAGACACAGTGTCCCACACGAAAAGAATAATACTCCACAGCAAATATGTCCCCCACATATTCAACGCTGATTTTTAGTCTTTTTTTTTAAACAGGAGACAAAAATGTTTCGATTCAAATACACACACTTACACACTCACACGATCAACCGCACTAACGATCACCAGAATTATAGTATTTTAGCTGGGACCGCAGAATTCCTATGTAAATTTTAAAATATGGTTCCAGAACATTCATAATTAAATTAATTTTGAACCCAATTCGGTACTTATTTCAAATGATTGAAAATTAATTAAGTCTTCTAATTTTAGAAAATAAGTACCTACCTAATTGTTTTAATCATAAAAAGTACGATAATTGATCTCATTTTAGTATTGAAAAGTAGATTTAGATGTAATAATAATGTAATTATTTATAAATAATATGGTAAATGCGCAGGCCTTAGAATTTTGCCTACATATTAAAGCATAGAATAAGGTTTCGCTTATAAATAAATAAGGTAAGTTTGGTCAGGAAAAAGTGAAATATATTAATTAAATAATACTCAGTTTCATATATAGGGTGAAATTTTTCTAGTGACCGATAGCGAAATCTCAAGACGAGCTGGTTCCCTATCACTAGCTCGTCTTGAGTTTTCGCTATCTCTGATATTATCCTGAATTTCAACCTATTTAGGGTTTTATAAATTTAGTGCAAATTATTTTTAGGATTAGTTCTACTCGTTTATAATGCGCACTGCTAAAGAGTGGAACTCACTACCTGCGTCTGTGTTTCCAAACGCATACAACCCTAATCTCTTCAAAGTAAGAGTGAACAGGCTTCTTCTGGGTGAGCTCGCTCCATCTTACACTCTGTCTCTGTCCTATGACCTAGACTAGAGTCAAGAGCAAACCCATCATTAATTTAAAAAAAAATTATCAACTTTTCCCAAGAAACATTTAAGGGCCTGCCTCGAACTTTTTAACGTCCCTTTCCCAGTAATGGCAAATCCCGTGTGTGAGAACAGAGCGGAATCACCATAGTTAGCCAATTTTTCAATGTTTTGGAAATTTCTCGCCACATAAACAAGTAATCAAAAAACTGAACGACAAAAAACTAGTAATTTACAAGACGTATCGTAATCGCAAAAAATAATGTGTTATGTTTTTAAGATTGCTATACAAAACGCAAAAAAGTGTGAAAATAGACTAAACTTTGAAAAATAAATCTATCGAGCAAACTTTCTTTAATCGTGTTTTACTGCGACAAAAATCTAGATAATATAATGAAAAATCATTATACATAAAAATAAAGTGTTTATCGTATTCACCAACAAAATTGCGTGCATCCAAAAATACCCATTTTTCTCACGGCCCGCCCTTAAGTCAAAATATGAAAAAAAATTACCTGCCATACATTGTGACTCATTTTTGAACCTTTTTTGTATGAGATTTATAATTATCTTTTTGTAAATTTTTACTTATGTTCCTTGAGAAAAGGTGTTCAGTTGTACGAGAAGAGCTCACCCTAAAAATATTTGTACTGAATTAAATAGGACTTTGTAAAAATAGAAATCAGTATTATAAAAATATATCAATAAAATAGATGTAGTTAATAGTTTGAGTTTATTTATTACTAGAAGCGTGTATGTATTTGATATAGGCGATGAATATAAGCATAGAAAATAAAATTTTATATTGTCAGTAACAGTGATTTTATTTATGACGCCTCCCTAAGCCAGGTGCTGCCCTTATCACTTAAAAACTAAAACTCGATAAATTTTCGTCGTTAAGCGCCGAGCGGGCCGCCTAGATTCGTATAGTACAACTTGTACGAACTCGACGACATTTTGCCGTATTTATTACAGCTACTGACGCACAATGCGCCTTGGGACAAATTTTGCGAAAATCTGCCAGCTGAAATTGAAGTACAGACAGATACTGAAGCTTATCACTATCATCTTTTTTTTTTTTTTTATATTTGGCTTCCATCGCCTTCAGACGATGATTCTGCCAGAGTCAAGGTTAAAGAAAACAATAGTTAAAAAATACAACAAATACTCAATTTCCATTACCTTTGGTTTTTTCTCCAAACAATAAAACAGAAAAAATTAAAGTTGAGAGAGTTGAATCACTATCATCGCTCATCTAATATAACAAAGTCGCCTCCCGTGTCCCGTTCTATGATAACTCTTTGGAAATACGCAACTGATTTAAATGTTATTTTTAAACTTGCATAGATGGTTTTTTTTGCATGAAACCTCCTTTTTGATACAAAATATACCGGCAAAAGGACTTTTTATCACTGGGAATCGGTTATCAGCAGTTCGCGAAATAAACATAGTGCGCCCTTCCTTCACAATACATAGTGCGCCTTGCCTGGGCTGTGATGATGATGATGATATTATGATTGAGGATATATAGGTTTCCTTTATGACCATTCTTATATCTAACATTATCTTAGAATATAACTGACTGGGCGGGAAACTACTACTAAAAGGCAGAGTTCACTTTGATTGATCTCACATAAAAGTAGAATTAGATTTTAAAAACTTCTTGTTCCCGCTCTATGATCATGATGTTGACCAACCAGATACAAACAAAACACATTAGATGGCGCAGTTTGAATTATTTCAGCTACCCGATACTAGATGGCACTCTCTCTCTCTCTTCTCGTGTGGGACACCGAGTCATCCAACGACCCGATGGCACTCAAAGCAAGATGACAAATTTTAATTTGGGTCTTTCAAAGTGCCTTTTCAAGAACGGAAACAAGATTTTTTAGCTTAAAAAAGTTTTAGAAATCAGCTGTCATTTCTGCGGATCAATACTTTCTCGTTACGGTGAAAAATATTGAATTTTAGTGAGAAAAACACTTTAATTTATCATCAATACAAAGCTTACAACATAAACGTAAGTATACTTTGTCTAAAAATAGCTTATTGTAGTTTTTGGGGTTCGGGAAATAGTGAAAATAATACCACAAATATATAAGATCATTTTCAGATGAATTCTTATAGAATTAATTGCTTTACTTGTATTTACTACGTACAGACCGGCTATTACCCTTGTTTTGAATGCCTGTAGCAAGTTTTATTTCAAATTCATGTTGAAAAACGTGCAATATACTGAAGCAGGAAGAAGGGCGTTTTAGGGATTAGTAGGTACTTATTTTTCAATTTTTACTCATTTGCTTTACGTTGCTATTAAATTAACTTGCTCTGAAACAAAATCAGGGAAAAAACAAGTCTAGGCACAGTCGTGTCCCTGCCAAAATGAACCCAAATACCAGATTTAAGCTCAGAAAACCATAAAAACCTATGGCTGAATTATCAATTCCCATACTTGCTTTGTAATTCAGATAGTACCCTTCTCCCGCCCACGTAATACTAGTTAGAATTTTAAAAATCTAGCTTGTTAAAATATAAACACATTCATTGTTTTTATTTCATCCCTAGCATCCAAGATGGGTGATCCGTGGATGATCCAGCCCCACGAGCATGCAAAGTTTGCGGAGCACTTCCGTAACCTCGGTCCGGTCAATGGGCACCTCACCGGAGAACAGGCTAAGCGGTTTATGTTGCAGGTAAATGCCGTGTTGTTAACTTGGCCAGGTTATAATATATATATTTTAAAAAATGGCTAAACGATCAAAATTTAATTGTCACATTCACACAATGCCAATCATCATCATCGTCATCAGCCTATTGCAGTCCACTGCTGGACATAGGCCTCCCCTAGGAAAGGAAACACCATAAGGCACAATCTCCCGTTTTCGCCATCCAGTGGCTACCAGCCACTTTTTTTAAGTCATCGGTCCATCTGGCCGGAGGTCGTCCAACCCTGCCAATGCCAATATGAGAAGGCAAATAGTAAGGAAAGTGGGCAGCGTGAATATGTGTTTACAGGTTACTTGCGCTGCTACTTGCCATACCACTGCCACTTCCAGTGCTCCCTCGAATGTCATCTTTATGAGCACGAGTGTGAGTTGAATGTATTGCTATCTCTTTCACTCATATTGGTGCAAGAAGAGTATGGCCGCAGTGTGTGAACACTCGCTCTTGTTGATACTTTCATGAAAGTATTTCGAGCAATATTCGGGTGCATAGTGTGAATGTGCTACAAAGTTACATTGAATGTATGTATGTTGTAATGTTGATATTTCAGTCACAACTGCCGCCTCCAGTGCTGGGCCAGATCTGGACGCTCGCTGACACCGACTCTGATGGGAAACTGGACCTCAAGGAGTTTTCTATTGCTTGCAAAGTAAGTAATCAAAGTAAAAAACAACAAATAACCTAAATATTTGCTAAAAAATTCTAAGATGTTAAACCAGTCTTTGAAAAATGGAAAATTTATTGATATATATTATTTTTTCAGATCATCAACTTAAAGCTTCATGGAATAGAAGTTCCCAAAGTTCTACCGCCATCTCTACTGGGATCCTTAAGTCCTGCAGGTAACTATTGTTGAATTTACACAATTATTTTATTGAACTAAAAAGTGGAATTTCTCTCAGGCATCTTTTGCGACACCCACAAGAAGAATTACAACTGTAAATCAAAGAAACAAACAGGTTATTTCAGTATAAACAAGCAAAAACATAATATATACTACACCTACATAGAAAATTCTTGAATGTTATGAATTCTAAAATGTTAGTCATTGTAGGTACACGTTTCAAATTAGCGGGAAGGAATTATCCATACAAATCAATTTCTTTCCTTGGGAATAAAACATGCAACAACTGTCAATATTTTCGTTAAACGAAATGTGTTTCTAATATTTTAGCAGAGAGAATGGAAAACTTGGTTGAATAGACTTATTGCGTTTGCTTTGTACAATATAATTTAAAAAGATAAATACTATAACGCGCCAATTTGCTTTGGAATTTCCGTGGCTTTAATTTCAAGTTAATTGAATTATATTTGGTTTTATATTCTCATAGGTGTGGTATAAAGCACTATCTATTACTTCCATTTATTCCGCAGGACCACCAAAACAGCAATTCGCGGCGCCAGCGAAGCCCCCAATCCCCCCAATGCCCTCAATCCCCCCCCAACCGTCCCAACCCACAACCAACCTTCTCGGGGATTTCAACCAACCCCCGACCGCCCCCATAATCCCCCCAACTAAACCTGCTGTACCTGACTTAATATCTGGGGTGAAACCTCAGCCAATCACAACGCAGCCTTTGATGGGGTCGAGCGCTCTGATTGGTGGGGTTCAGCCGGTGCCTGCTGCGGCGCCTCTGATTGGTCAGCCTTTGATTCCCGGAGTGCCGCCGTTGGCTTCGCAACCGTTGATCGGTGGACCAGCGCCTTTACCGGCCAAGCCTCTGGTACCAGGAATACCTCCTCAGCCGATGATACCAGCTCAACCTATGATGGGAACCCAGCCTTTGATTGGAGGCTTGCCGCCAGCAGGTACAACACAGCCGTTGATTAGTACAAGTCAGCCGATAATTGGAACTACTCAACCATTGATCGGAACATCACAACCGCTTGGTACAACCCAGCCACTTATCAGTACAACTCAGCCATTAATTGGTACAAATCAGTCATTAACAGGTACAAGTCAGCCTCTAATAGGTACAAGTCAGCCTCTTATTGGTACAAGCCAGCCTCTAATTGGTACAACACAGCCTCTAATTGGTACAAGCCAGCCTCTAATTGGTACAACACAGCCTCTTATTGGTACAAGTCAGCCTCTAATTGGTACAACACAGCCTCTAATTAGTACAAGTGATTTACCCGGCCCCACACCTGTAATACCCTCCTCACAACCCTCTACGAGAGCCGGATCGCTGACCGGATCTTTAATCAGCCCGACTTCAACCGCGGCGGTCCCGGGTTCGATTCCGCAACCCGTCACTTCCACGCCAATAACAGCTACCAAGAGTGACGTGCAGTCTAAACCTGGTGAGTGAAGATCTTGGGCATGCCGTAATTGGTTGTAGAAAAATGTTGAAAACATTACTCTTATGATATGATATTGTTTATTGAATGATGTTAAGCATTTGTCTCGACTCCACGTTCACTGACTAAAACGGTTTATTAAAAATAGCACTGTCACTTTCCGATAAACAAGTTAATAAAATAATAGTAGATGTCATAGAACTCATGCCATGTCTTAAAATAATAGTGTATGATTTCTGCGCCCTTTTGCAGATTTTCTTGCATGTTCTACCGCCATATTTTGAATTAAAATCATAGACAATTTCACAGGCGATCATCTTATATCCTTGTTTTGTCTAAGCCTATTTAACAGAAAGTGAGTGCTATTTTTAGTCACAGATTTTGGTTGGTAACATGGAGACAAGCTAGTCAGTAGTAAGTAGTAAAAAACATATATTATGTTGCAAAGTGAAGGAGATTTCACTGACTTCAAAAACTTACTATTTGATTGGACCCATATTTCTCTCAAAGCTTCTGAAAAACTGTGCTGAATTCTATAATGTATGTACATTTGTCCTCGCATATTTAAAAGACTAGCCTTGACCGTTTTTGATGATTCTAAGGTAGACATTCTAACTTAGGAGTCGCAACAAGTTTCATTAAAATCAATTTAGTATTTTTCAAGACGCCGAATAAAATATGTTCGTTCATTGTGTAGTCTGTTTAATTTTTACCAAATTAAATGTTGAAATACATACCTATATATATATACCACGCCTATATCCCTTGCGGGGTAGGCAGAGCCTAAGCTACCATAAAAAACGGACATTTACGCCACGTCTGTTAAGCATTTGAGCATCATTCATAAAAATGTCTATCGCCATAGTAACAGGAGACGTAGAACAAATTATATTTTTTTCCAACTTCACTATAAAAAGCTTATTCAAGATAATATTATGACTAAATCAATCATAAAAGTTTTGTTTTCCACTTATTAATTGGCATTTATTGAAATTTAGTATTAATACGGCATGGCTTGATATTTATTCTAGAACATTTGGATTGAGTTGTACCCTTAGCCCTAACCAGGTTGATTTGACATCTGCATGCTTCAATTTGGTAAGTGCTAGTATATATTTTTATGGTCACAGATTATATTTTTATTTAAGTAGTTTGAAAAATATATTATGTGTAACTTTTATTAAGGCATTAAGTAAGTTTATATGTATTGGTTAAAATATAATTAATATTTTAATATTTACCTAATCGTCCGCAGTAGAAGTCTATTCAGTTGATTTTCGTTTTTTATAAGTATTCAAGTACCTAATTTATTTCAGTCTAAGATGTTGATAATTTAAGAGACCTTGCATAATTGTCGAAAAACCACGGTAGCCCATTTGTTAGAGGCGTCGGTAGTTCTTATACCGAAAGTCGCAGGTTCGAACCACGCCTTCTCCGGTGCAGTTTTGCAAGTTCACTTAAATGGTAGAAAGAGTAACAAAAAGGGTATAACAAGCCGAAAGGAGATTAAAATAGTCATGAAACTGAACAACTTTCCCCATGGAACGTAGGACGAAATATTTTTTCAAATTTGGACTTCCGATAGTAAATTAACTAGCTCATCGGCAATTTTATATGGCAGGTTCCCATTTTTTAAAACTTCGGTTCATGTTTCATGGGGAATGTTGTTCAGTCTCACGTCCGTCAACGTAAGCCTTATGCGCGCGGTACAAGAACGGTACAAAGTCCAAACTGTCTAACCCAGTTGACTGTACCTTGCCCTCCTTTTATCCCTTGCAGGGTAGGCAGAGCGTTAGAGGCCGTAAAAATATAGTCGCTATCGCCACGTCTCACATATTTGAGGGCTATTTCAGAAAAATCGAGTATCACTATAGTGACAGGTTATCAGACTGTCGATAAAATTCTAATACTCATGAAACCCTCGAGTCCCTTAGTCGCCTCTAACGAAACCCGCGGGAAAGCAATGAGGTGATGCTATTCTAAACCGGCATCACACGGCAACCGGAGTGTTATACCATTTTTGTTACAGCCAGTATACCCAACATGTAGCAATGTTTGAAAAGTTTAGTACTCGATGATATTAACAGCACGGATTTTGCTCGAATAATATTAATTGTTTGCCTGAATATAGTTAGATTTTGTAATGTGTTTGCTGAATGACAATGGGAGTTTTTCTGTTGACAGTTCTGTTAGTAGTTCTGAATGTCAAACTAGAGAGCGCTGTGCTAAACTGAAAATTTGACGTTTCAAAATGGCTGGCGGCAGCCATTGTTTTGTCTCAGGTTCCGTTTCACGTTGTGTTCGTTACACATTTATTTATTTTAGTTTGATTTGCTTTGCTACAAAATAAACTTGTCGTCTTGCTATTATATTGAGTGTGATTCATGTAAGCAAACAAAAAATCTATAAGAAATTTAGAACGATTACATAATTAAATTACTTAAATACAACTTAAGAATATCTTGTAAAGTGGTACATTTTCATGTAAAGGAACGTTATTTCAATTAAGCTGAGCGCCCTCTACATGACACTCGAGAATCACTAGAAAATTTCCCGTGAAATTCAAATGCCGCAATACGCCACTGTTCGTGGCTATAATAATACAGGGTGTAAGGGACGGTGTACCGAAAACTTTGCAGGCGTGATTGGCCCATGAAACTGATAATTTTTTCTATAGAGGATAATGGGAGACGAGTTTTTACTTTTATTTTGTACGCATATTATTATGTTGTAAACTGAGTCCAGCGGCCGAAAAAAGTGTGATACATAAATACATACATAAATCACGCCTATATCCCTTACGGGGTAGGCAGAGCGTTACGGCCATAAAACGGATATTAACACCACGTCTGACAAAAGTTTGAGGGTCAATCAGATAACTGTGTATCACTATAGTGGCAGGTTGTCAGCCCATCGCCTAAAATTGCAATACACATCCAACCCTCGAGTCCCTTAGTCGCCTCTTACGACACTCATGGGTGAGAATTGGGGTGATGCTATTCTAAGCCGGCATCACACTTAAAAGCTATTGTTTGTACAATTTGTGTTTGTTGGTAAATAAAGATCTTTTTTACCAACAAACAAAATTCTCCATCGGATTACTGTTTCCGAACATAAGCTTTATAGTAAAAGTTGTTCAGTTTCATGGTCTGATCATGACTGCAAAGTTTTCGGTACACCGTCCCTTACACCCTGTATAGCAGCCTCTGTATGCTCTGCTGTCAGATTGTCAAGCGCAATGCATGCTTATATTCACGGGAACGCCGTTCCGATACCACCCACCATCGTATGGTGATGCTGTTCTAATCAGCTGCATTGTGTATGCCAGGATCGTTGGCCACCAGTCCTTCTGAGGTGCCGATGGGCGTGATGAGCCCGCCAGCCAGCGCGGAGTGGGCAGTGCCACAAGCGCAGAAACTCAAGTAAGTACCAGTACACGAAATTGTAGTTCTAATCCCTTGCGGGGTAGGCAGAGCCCAAGCGGCCGCCAATTACACATTTACGCCACGTCTGACAAATATTTGAGGGTAATTCGGAAAATTGTGTATCGCTATAGTGACAGGTTGTCAGCCCATCGCCTAAAATTGCAATACACGCCCTCGAGTCCCTTAGTTGCCTCTTACCACTCCCACGGGAAAGAAATGGGGTGATGCTATTCTAAGCCGGCATCACACGGCAACTATTTATTAACTCAAGCTAAAAGTAGTATTTTATATGTACTAAAGTATGGCCGTTCCAATGAGTCGTATTTGACAGCTGTCAGATTCGTGATGATACTTTAGCAGAGGCTACATCTTCCTTTGTTGACATCTCTTTTAGTATGAAGATGACAGCTGTCAAATACGAACGAAGGAACGGCGGTACATTATGGTTTATTTTGCACACGCAGTATGTATGTTTATGGCAAATAAATGATCTTATCTTATTTATTATTATTATATATAGGAACATTTTGTTTTTCTCGGTTTTCACCGGTAAACTGGTATGCACGAGCCTAGGCCAAGTGCATATCAGGGTTTAAAATATAATTATGTGTGTCAGTATGCGTGGTTGTCAGAGTGTTGTGTCTGTCAGGTCGTGTGGTTGTCTGTGTGTTATGCGTGTCGGGTTGTGTCATTGTCGAGGTGATTTGTGTGTTAGGACGTGTGATTGTTGAGGTGGTTTGTGTATCAGCTCGTGTGTTTTGTAGGTACGTTGAAAGTGATGGTGTTGAGTGGTCTTGTTCATTGTGCAAAAATTTTCTTACTATGCGACATGTGTTCAGGATAACAGCTTTTTGCAACAGATTGTATGTATTTGCTGAGAGGTTGAGTGTCTTAAGAGACTGGTGGAGCTGCTTTTGAATCACGCCAGTTGATGAAACCACTATCGGGACTATTGTCACTTTCTGGAGGTGCCAGATGCGGGTAATTTCATCCTTAAGCTCCACATATTTAGTTAGTTTGTCGGCTATTGTACTTTGCAAGTTGTGTGTGTTGGGGACTGCTATATCAATTAAATATCCAGTTTTATTACTTTTGTCAATTAGAGTTATGTCAGGTCGGTTGTAGTGGATGGTTCGGTCGGTGAGGATAGCTCGGTCATAGTAAAGTTTAGTCGTAGGATTTTCTAAAACAGTTTGCGGGTTGTATTTATAGTAAGGCTGAATGGATGGGATTAGGTTATATTGGTGAGCAAGTTTTTGATGGATGATATTAGCTACTTGGTCGTGTCTGTATTTATAGTCAGTTTGAGCTATAGACTTACATGCACCTGTAATGTGTTGTATAGTTTCTGGGCTACTATTGCATTTTCTACATGTGTCTGATGTTAAAGTTTTAGTTATGTATTTTTGATAGTTTTTTGTTTCTATTACTTGGTCCTGTATGGCCATTATGAAGCCTTCAGTCTCTGGGAAAAGGTCGCCACGATTGAGCCATGCGTTCGACGCATCTTTATCGACATTAGGTTGGCTCAAATCATGGAAATGTCTCCCGTGTAGAGACTTTCCGGCCCATTCAGTAAGTTTGGTTTTGTCATCTGTCAGTTTTTCGTTAGTTTGTTCGTTTGTGTCATGTAGATTTAAAGGCGTAGCATTGAGGTCGTTTTGTACTATGGCTTTATGTAGAGTGGATGTTTCTGATTTGCTAAAAAAGTATTTTCTCAGTGTAATTACTTGTCTATTGTGTAGGTTCACAATGTCAATGAGACCTCTACCACCTTGTTTTCTCGGAAGTGTCAATCTTTGAAGGCAAGATCTGGGGTGGTGTTTGCGGAATTTAGTCAAAGTTGTATTAACTGTCCGTTGCAAAGCTTTCAAATCAGATTTTGACCAGTTTATAATGCCGAAAGAATAGGTTAGTACAGGGATTGCGTATGTATTAATGGCCTTAAATGTGTTCCGGGAGTGTAATTGTGTTTTAAGTATGGAATTTAGTCGATGTCGGAATGTTTGCTTAAGTTTTTCTTTCGTTTCTTTATACTGTATCTGTAGCGACTGGCTGTATCCTAAGTATTTGTATGTCTCCTGTCCATCTAGTGGCTCTATCTGTTGTCCTGTCTCTAAAGTGTAGTTATGTTTATAAGATTTTCCTGCTTTAATTGAGTTAATTTTACATTTGTCTAGGCCAAACTCCATCTTGATGTCAACCGAAAATTGTTCTGTTAGGTTGGCTAATTGGTGTAGCTGTTCCTCATCCCTGGCATATAATTTTATGTCATCCATGTAAAGCAGGTGACTTAAATTTTGTCGGTCAGTCTGTTGGTCATTCTCTGCGTACCTTAAGGGATATCCTAATGTTGTTGAATTCAAAACATTGGAAAGAGGGTTCAAGGCGAGACAAAACCATAATGGGCTAAGTGCGTCCCCTTGAAATATACCTCGCTGTATTCGAATCGGTCCAGTAGTAATTAGATTTGTTGGTGTGGAAAGTTTTAATCTTGTGGACCAGTTTGTCATTGTAACTTTTAGAAGGTTAATAATTTTTGGGTGTTTTTGGGTGTATTTTATATTTATTATTATTATTATTATTATTTATAGGACAGGCAGCAATACATGCTGATAGGTCCTTGCAGTGTTGGTTTTGTTAATTAATGTCTTTTTATTATATTTGATCACACACACACGCCCATGTTATTGTTTATAAAGTCTTTATTATTTTTGCACCAATTGTCCAGTCTATTTTTAAAAGAGTTCACTGACGGCGCAGAAATAACATCATCAGGGAGTTTATTCCACACGTTTACAATACGATTTGTTAGAAAGTGATAAGCGACATTGGTATTTGAGTGCGAACGGTTTAGTTTAAGGGAGTGGCCTCGTTGAAAGCGTGATGATTTCAAGGTAAATATCTCTTGCATAGGGAGGTTATATAGTCCAGTGAGAATTTTGTACGTTTCAATCAAGTCCCCTCTCAGTCTTCGTTCTGTCAAGGTTGTCAGATGGAGTATTGTAGGGTACTCGCAATTATTTGTTATTTCGAGTAACCACATATTTAATATTTTTAAAATTAAGATTTTGCTGCGTGGGTAAACAGTTAAATACATTATTTCAAATACCCTCAGATTTGTATCTTTAGAATTAAGATATTTTCCTATGTGGGTAACTGAAATATTCATTATTTTAAGGAAGGTATTAGGTAATACATGTACAGTGATTTTTAGTATATAAATAGAGGTATAATTTACAAATAAAATTAGTCTGCAACTTGACTCCAAGCAACACTCTTTCATTTCCTATGCCCAGCTACATGACCCTAAATTGGTGACCCCTGCACTTGGGCGCGCTAATGGTAAGCAAATAGAAAAGTTGTCTTTCGAGGTCGCGGAACTTCGTAGGAGAAGCGATCGTCAACCTTTTCGGTCTCGACAGCATTTCCGCTCGAGGCAGCACCAGCAGACACGCTCGCGTTCTAGAAGTCGTAGTTACCGGTTCACGAAACAAGAGGAGAGTGATACACAAAAGGAATGCAGATTCCACCGGAAGTTTGGTGCCAAGGCGTATCGATGTGAGTCGCCGTGTAGGCACAAGAAGACACAGGAAAAAAACTAAAGACGGAACCGGTCGTGGCGGAGATCGGTATTCCACCTCCAGGCAACCGCCTATGCGTATATGATCGGGACACAAGAGAACGATTCCTTATCGATACCGGTGCAGAGATATCTGTAATTGCAGTAAGAGGAAAACCAGCGCGCGCATCAAATGATTACAGACTCTACGCTGCAAACAACTCGCCTATTAATACTTACGGGGAGAAGACGATGACGCTCAACTTGGGCTTGCGTCGCAGTTTTAAATGGACCTTCATCCTAGCCGATGTCAAAACATCCATCCTAGGAGCAGACTTCCTAGGCTACTACAGGCTGCTTGTCGACATTCATAATAAGAGACTTGTCGATGGGATCACTGACCTTTCAGTGAATGCCACCAAAATCAGGTCCGATCAAGGGAAAATATTTGTGCTAAATAGCGATCACGTGTACTATAACATTCTGAAGGAATATCCAGATGTTATTCGTCCAATGTCCTTGAATAAACCGGCAAAGCACGACGTCAGACACCGCATCGAAACAGCGGGACCTCCGTTATATGCGAAAGCCCGACCGCTAGCACCTGAAAAATATCAGGCAGCAAAAAAAGAATTTGATAAAATGATGGAAATGGGGGTATGCCAACCATCAAAAAGCCCTTGGGCAAGTCCGCTTCACGTAGTACAAAAAAAGTGCGGAGCACTGCGGGTATGTGGTGATTATCGTCGTCTAAATGCAGTCACTTTACCCGACAGGTACCCGATACCACGTTTACAAGATTTCACGTATCAGTTGCATGGTATGAGGGTATTCTCAAAACTCGACCTGAAAAGTGCTTACTATTGGATTCCAATGGAGAACCCGGAGAAAACGGCAATAATAACGCCATTTGGCTTATTTGAGTTTCGAGTTATGCCATTTGGACTCAGAAATGCAAGTCAGACATTCATGCGATTCATGCATGAGGTGCTGAGAAATGTAGAGGGATGCTTTCCCTATGTAGATGACATTTTGATATTCTCAAAAGACGAAGCTTCTCATGAAAAAGTTCTCCACAACGTGCTGAAACGACTCAACGAGTACGGTGTTGCACTAAATATCGACAAATGCGAATTTGGCAGGACTCAACTGGAGTACCTAGGCTACCTGGTTTCAGCAGATGGCATTGCGCCAACACCCGAGCGCGTGAAAGCCATCTCAACTTATAAGAAACCTGAAAATATTGAAGAACTACGTCGTTTCCTTGGCATGATAAACTTCTACAGAGATTGTTTACCCCGACAGGCGGAAAGTCAATTTGAATTAAATAAGTACCTACACAATACGAAAAAGAAGGACAAAACTACTATAGTATGGACTGCAGCAGCTGAAGAAGCTTTCGAAAAATGCCGCAAAAGCATATTGGAAGCAGTAACGTTTTCTTATCCTGTCCATGGTGCACCATTGTGCATATTATCAGACGCATCCTTATATGGACTTGGCGCGGTTTTAAATCAAAAAGTAGGTAAAACTTGGAAACCTCTCGCTTTCTTTTCAAAGTCAATGAGCGAAACTCAGAAACGCTACAGCACCTACGATCGAGAACTTCTCGCAATCTACACAGCGGTAAAGCATTTCAGGCGACTAATTGAGGGAAATGATGTAACAGTATACACTGATCATAAACCTCTAATGTACGCTTTAAACAAGCCACCGAACAACAATGATACTCCACCTCGCGAACGTCAGTTAAGCTTCATTAGCCAATTCTGTAAAAGTATTGAATACGTAAAAGGCAAAGAAAATGCCGCAGCAGACTGGTTGTCAAGAATCGAAGAAATAACTTGTCCCACAGTCATAAATTTTGAGCAGTTAGCTGTAGATCAGCAACAAGATAATGAACTGAAACAGTTAAGGAAGCAATCGAACCTAAAATTCGTCGAAATCAACTTACCGACGGTCAGCCGAGCGGTTACTTGCGAATTATCAACTCAGACACCAAGACCGTACCTACCAGAAGCATATCGTTTGAAAGCATTCAAAGCGCAACACGAGATGTCACACCCTGGGGTACGAACGTCACGGAAAATCATTTCGTCTAAGTACTTCTGGCCTGCGATGAACAGAGATATTGGTGTATGGGCAAAAACGTGCATCCCATGTCAAAGGGCAAAGGTCAATCGTCACTCAGTCACACCGCTGGGTGAGTTTCCACAGTCACAGAGATTCGAGCATTGCCACATTGATGTGGTAGGACCCC
The DNA here is from genome assembly GCA_027580185.1 of Tuta absoluta. Lineage (NCBI taxonomy): Eukaryota > Metazoa > Arthropoda > Insecta > Lepidoptera > Gelechiidae > Tuta > Tuta absoluta. The sequence goes on from JAQAHW010000030.1 coordinate 5,951,297, forward strand.
TTCCTTTGTCTAACGAGTGTCGCTACATTGTGACCATGATAGACAGATTTACCGGTTGGCCGGAGGCCGTGCCGGTACGGGAAGTTACGGCCGAAGTAATCGCCAAGGCGTTATTTGATACCTGGATAGCGCGGTTCGGCTGCCCGCTACGTATTACGACAGACCAGGGAGCTCAATTCGAATCAAAATTATTCCAGTGCCTAGTTAAAAAAATTGGCATACAGAGAATACGAACTACTGCCTACCACCCGCAGGCGAACGCAAAGGTAGAAAGGTTTCATCGATCATTAAAAGCCGCATTAATGGCCAATGACGCTCGTAATAACTGGACTGAAAAGCTACCAGTTGTTTTACTCGGGTTACGCACAGCGATACGCACGGATAATAATATGAGTCCTACATTACTATTGTATGGATCACAAGTACGAGTACCGTCAGATTTTTTCATACCGTCAAAGTTGAACGATAACGACGCAGAATTCGTACGAAAATTAACCTCATATATGGCCTTAATGCAACCAATTCAAAGACCGGCACAAGAACGACAAAGTTTTATCCACAAAGATTTAAATAAATCTACACATGTGTTCGTGCGAAACGATGCCGTGAGAGCACCTTTGGTACCACCGTACGACGGTCCCTACGAAGTTATTCAACGCTACGAAAAATCATACAAAATTCAACTTCCATCCAGAACTACAATCATATCGATGGATCGTCTGAAACCCGCGTACATAATCAACGACGAAATTCCTACAACAAATTATTCGCAAAATCAAACCGCAACGGCAGGTACCGATAGCACTAATCAAACAAAATCTAGCATACCTAGCGAAACGGTAGATAAAATACCTTACGTCACAAAGTCTGGTCGAGTATCTAAACGTACTGTACGGTACGCGTTAAACAATTAATGTTGAACTACCTACCCACAGCATAAGACCGAGACCATTAGTGAACTCTAGCTCGTTCCAAACATAACAAATTGGGAAACGTTAACTATTTTAAGGATGTCGGCCTACTTCACATTCCTGTCGATTTCGCCGATACATACATTTCGCCATCTCGATACTCTATCCTCAATTCCTACTACCATCATCAGCGCAAGATGTCGATTCGTCAGCATACCCTGTCGGAAACCTCGTCGAGCAGCAGCGATGCGGACGTGCTGAACCTGGGTTCTTCCCCGAATCCGCGGGTATCTTCTCGTGTTCCTGACGACCCTTCAACGACAAACGCAATCGCCGCGGTGTTGGGCCTAAATATAAAGTTGGAAGACCTTCTCAAGGATTTCCAGACGTCAAGCAGTTCCTGGGCCAGGCAAATCAAGGACCTGGAGGAAGAACGAAACACGGCATTTCGACGTGCCACCTTCACGGAGCAGCAGATGAGGCGAGTGGAGCGCGAGAACGCAGGATTACGCCGCGAGCTTGAATGCGCCAAGGCGCGAGAGCTGCGAGGTTCGCCCTACTCGCGGGAATACTTCAATGGACCCCACACCAACAACTTCGTGTCGGCGGCCGAAACAGTGACAGAAAAAAATACACAGCTATGCTTCTTTCACACGCGTTTCCATAAGAATGCAAGAAATTGCGTTTCACCGTGCCCGATGCAAGATCAGCCTGCCTGCCAGCGAGCGAGGCAAAGGAGGAAACAAAAAGAAACTTACAGAATACCTACAAAGTAAATAAAAGGTCATTCAATAAATACGTACATACATGCAAGTTTTAAAGGTTTTTTAATTATATAATTACCCAGATCTCACTCATGCATCAGGCAGACACACATAAAAAGAACCACTAGGCATTAACCTCCTACCAAGCAAAAAAAAAATATATATATATAAATAAATAAATATAACCACCTACCAAGCAAAAAAAAAAAAAAAAACTATTGCTACTTACCTACGTTACGCTTACGCTACAAGCACGCATCTACCTACACATCTACATTACCAAGCTACGGCTACCTACGCGCAAGGCATATAACAAATAAATCGTATACTAAGCTACAGTATTAACTACGCAAGCTGCAAACTACTAATACCACATTACAAATCGCATGCTAAACTACAGTGTTAACTACGCAAGCTGCAAACTACTAGTACTACACTACTTGAGACGTAGTTATCATATTGAAACTAGTTGCCATTCTACGAGAGAACGGCAGATTGGCGTATAGTTTATCAATAAAACTTTTAGCTGTCCACAGTCGGAATCAGCTGAATTTAAATATGAAACTTTAGACGGAGCCCTGAAAAGAGCTGTTTTGAAACTTTAGATGGAGCTCCGAAAAGAGCTGTTTCTCGTACATCAGCACTCGGCATACAAGCTCCATCACAGCAATCGGCGATCCACAGTGGACACTCCTCGTCGAATCACTACACACATATCTTCATTGTTGACACGGAGACCAGCATCTTCAACTGCGAGATCCTTTTCGTGTCTTGAGGTACTCAGTGCACGAGAGCGCGTCAGGGCTGCGCGGACGTCCTTCCTCCGCGGCGGCCGGCGATGCAAAAGGGCGCGCAGGCGCGCGACACCCGTATTTATACAATTGGCAGCAACTAGTTCAGAACCATCAATGTTCACCAGCGTATTTATCCACACTAATATTATAAATGCGAAAGTAACTCTGTCTGTCTGTCTGTCTGTCTGTCTGTCTGCTACGCTTTCACGGCCAAACCACTGAACCGATCTTCATGAAACTTGGCACAGATATTGCTAGCATACCGAGAACGGACATAGGCTACTTTTTATCACCATTCGAGGGTCTGGAGTACAGATGTAGACCACCAGGTGTACCACCAGGAGCCCAGCTAAACTATTAGAGATACAGGCATAGTTTTAAAACAAAAGTTGTTCAGTATGATGGGCCGCTTCTTTTCACAAGGACATTGAGGATCTGGAGTACCTTATGTAGACCACCAGGTGTACCACCAGGAGCCCAGCTAAACTATTAGAGATACAGGCATGGTTCCAAAACAATAGTTGTTCAGTATGATGGGCCGCTTCTTTTCACAAGGACATTGAGGATCTGGAGAACCTTATGTAGACCACCAGGTGTACCATCAGGAGCCCAGCTAAACTATTAGAGATACAGGCATGGTTCTAAAACAAAAGTTGTTCATAATGATGGGCCACTTCTTTTCACAAGGACATTGAGGATCTGGAGTACCTTATGTAGAACACCAGGTGTACCATCAGGAGCCCAGCTAAACTATTAGAGATACAGGCATGGTTCTAAAACAAAAGTTGTTCAGTATGAGAGGCCGCTTCTTTTCACAAGGTGATTGAGGAGCTGGAGTACCTTATGTAGACCACCAGGTGTACCATCAGGAGCCCACCTAAACTATTAGAGATACAGAAATGGTTCCAAAACAAAAGTGGTTCAGTATGATGGGCTGCTTCTTTTCACGAGGACATAGAGGATCTGGAGTGCATTATGTAGACCACCAGGTGTACCATCACGAGCCCAGCTTAACTATTAGAGATACAGGCATGGTTCTAGAACCAAAGTTGTTCAGTATGATGGGCTGCTTCTTTTCACAAGGACATTAAGGATCTGGAGTACCTTATGTAGACCACCAGGTGTACCATCACGAGCCCAGCTTAACTATTAGAGATACAGGCATGGTTCTAGAACCAAAGTTGTTCAGTATGATTGGCTGCTTCTTTTCACAAGGACATTAAGGATCTGGAGTACCTTATGTAGACCACCAGGTGTACCATCAGGAGCCCACCTAAACTATTAGAGATACAGGGATGGTTCTAAAACCAAAGTTGTTCAGTATGATGGGCTGCTACTTTTCACAAGGACATTGAGGATCTGGAGTACCTTATGTAGACCACCAAGTGTACCATCAGGAGCCCACCTAAACTATTAGAGATACAAAAATGTCTCCAAAACAAATTTTCTTACTTTTGTTTTCAATGGTTATAAATATTGATCTCTTAGGGCAGTACACCGGATAGCAAATTTCGAATTGTCCCTTTAACAACAGAAGCAAGCAAGTCATTCTTAAACAGTAGAGATAAGAACTGGTCTAATATCACTGTCATACTTACTATGAATATACATTTCTACTTTAGAAGCTGTGCCTAAAAAACTATCTAACGCGGACGAAGTCGCGGGTAAAAGCTAGTTTCCTAATATGAGCAGTTTTTGTTACGCATACACAAAAACCCGTTAAGGCATCTAGCTAACGCTATTCCATAGGGAAATTGGAATCTAAATAAAAATATACGAATGTCCTACATGCTCGATCGCTGACACTGAATTCGTTATAAAAATGATATACATTACCAACGTGAAAGTACAATCTCATAAGAAAGTATCATCGTAGCATTTACGATGTAACCAGGAGAAGAAGTCCGTTTCCGGCAAATACAGTGCAGACGACGACGGAGTAGTTAGCAGAGCTAGCGAGCGCGCGTGACGGCCGCAGTGCGATGCGTCGAGGGATCGCAGAGCGCAGCGGATGTCGACGGGCGCGTTCCAAGATGTGTCCAATTTTAAATTATACAATGTTTATTTGAGTAATTAAGTTTAAGTTTCTTGTTATTAATAAACATGATTGTGCTTGTTTTTTTCTTTTCATGTGACATTTTACTAGGAAGGGAGGTATGTAGGGTACTCGCAATTATTTGTTATTTCGAGTAACCACATATTTAATATTTTTAAAATTAAGATTTTGCTGCGTGGGTAAACAGTTAAATACATTATTTCAAATACCCTCAGATTTGTATCTTTAGAATTAAGATATTTTCCTATGTGGGTAACTGAAATATTCATTATTTTAAGGAAGGTATTAGGTAATACATGTACAGTGATTTTTAGTATAAATAGAGGTATAATTTACAAATAAAATTAGTATTTACCTACGCCTACGCTCCGACTACCTGGCCGCTCCCGTGGCCCCGCCCCTCGCCGTCGCTCCGCGACCGACACTCCAGCCCTGCGTCGGACAAGCATCACTTGTCCCACGCAGCCTCCGCCGCCGTTTGTGTCTTTTTCAAGACACATTCCGTGGTATTTTATTTAACTACGTCTTTTGCCCGAAAACCGCCGGTTTACGCGGTCCTTGCTCGGTGGATACCTAACGGTGCTCAACGATCCGAGCAGGGGGTGTAGACCCGATACACCAGCTTTGCCCCTTCAGGGCAACGCAGTCAATCGGACGGGTGCCAGAACCACCGGCCCTGGGGGTGAACCCAAGTCGACCCTGGTACCATCCTCTTCCCCTGTCCGAGCAGAGTCTGTCTGGGAGAAGGGCTCCGGCCCCAACTTCCTCTTTGCTCGGGCCTGTTAGGAACCTCCCGCACAATAAGATTGGCGGAGGATACACTTTAGGGCTACATTAGTTAAGTACACCCTCCCTGCCTACACCCGGCGGGGAGGATCACCGGCGTCCTACCCTCAGGCTGTTCCCGCCTGAGGGCCGCGATTAGCATATTAGCTAGGCCGATTGCCGTGGAGTTCTTGCCGTTTCTCTCCCACGGAACGGTTCCGAAACGGCGGTAGCTATAGATTAGGCAATGGCTAAAGCCCTTCCCCTAGAGTCCGTTCTCCTAGAACTTTTACAAGTTGTCTTCGAGGACAACCAATTCCGAGCCCGCGTCGCGAAACGGATTCCCGGAATCAGCGACTACTTCGCCAAACTAGCCCGCGATGAGTCATCGCCCAATCCCCTGACCACCGGTGAGTCAGCCCCATCCGCCGACGAAGCGTCCGCCGCTAAGTCGGCACCTGCCCCCTCCCCTGCGGTTACTCATTACGATGAGTCACCGCTATCCCCTGACCCATCGTCCTAAGTCGGCAACGCCCAGGACTCCGACCTAACCGTCGAAGTCATGGACATTGCCGGCCCCCCGTCCGATGACTCAAACCCCGAACCCGACTCCGACGACGACTACACCGTAGTCAGTAGGTCTAAGAAGCGCCAGCGTAAGGCTGCTCACTCAGATAGCGACGAGGCTGCGAAAACAGTCCGCGTCGAAGGGCCCGATGGCAACCGCCGCAAGGTGGCCGCCGCCATCCCTAAAGTCTCTCCCGCTACAGAGCGCAAACCCCCCCCGATTATTCTCAGGGACAACGCCAAGTGGTCGTCCCTTTCCAGTCAGATGACCCAGAATAAGATTCCGTTCTTGACTGCCTCACAGACCAAGGACGGAATTAAAATTCAAGTCCCGACCTCTTCGGCGCACAGAGCGCTTACAAAATTACTAAACTTCCTCCAGTTCCCGTACCATACGTACGCACTGGAGGAGGAGAAACTACACCGCGTAGTAATTCGAGGCATCCCGAAAGAGATTTCCGAAAAGGAAGTCTATGACGACCTTATCGCACAAAACATCCCCGTACATAAAGTACACCGCATTTCGTCTCATCGCAATAGGAGACAATTCGACATGGTCCATGTCACGCTCGAGAGGAGCGAAACTGGTAAGGCCATTTACGGTTTGAAATCCGTGTGCATGCTTTCAGGCATCCGCATGGAAGCCCCCAGGAAGACTGGGATCCCTGGCCAGTGTCACAACTGCCAACTTTACGGTCACTCTTCACGCACCTGTCACGCCGCCCCGCGGTGTGTTAAGTGCCTGGAGAGTCACAGCACTGCCCAGTGCGCCCGTCCTAAAAAGACGGACACGCCCTCGGCAGACAGCTCCTCTCCCCCACTCCCACCTAGTTGCGTCCTCTGCAACGAAAGTGGCCACCCAGCCAACTACCGCGGCTGTCCCCGTGCCCCTAAGGCGAACCCCAAAGTGCTTCAGCGCACCCTTGCGAGGCAAACGTATGCCGATAGGCTAGCTGGCTCTCAAAAACCAGCTGCGGTCGTTCCAGGTGTTGCTGAAAACACAAACTTCCCGCCCCTCAGGCCTAACCCCGCATGGGCCCTCAAAATGGGTCCAGCCCCCGCCCCCGCCCAAGTCGCACCAAAACCGGTGGTGCCCCCCCAACCCGCCCCCAAAAAGCCGGCGCCTCCGCCGCCTTCTCCTCCCAAACCCGCTTCCCACAGCAAGAGTGCTGAAGGCGACTTAGCCGACGCGCTCTCTGTCGTCTCCAATTTTACCAGCCTCTTCGACATCGAAGAGATAATCTCCTACTCCAAGGAGATCAGAGCCAACGCTGGTAACCCCAGTGCGCTCATCCAAACCGCCGCCAAATACTACCATCTGGTAGTCGCGTTCAAAAACTTCAAACCCTGATTATGGATAGGTCTATTAACTTAGGGATATCCAGCAGTGGTAGGACCAAGCCTCGGTCACTAAAATTAGGTTTTTTCAATGCCGATGGTATTTGCAATAAAAAGACGGAAGTTAGCCTCTTCCTGAAAGATCACGGTTTAGACGTCCTCCTCGTACAAGAAACGTTTCTAAAACCCCATATGCGTACCCCGCGAATCGCGCAATACAACACGGTACGTAATGACCGCGTATCGGGCAGCAAGGGAGGCACCCTCATTCATTACAGGCGAGCGCTTCACTGCTCACCCATAGAGACCCCGCCCCTCTGCTATATGGAGGCTTCCGCTTGCCGCTTAAGCATGACGGGACATCAACCCATTACGATAGTGTCGGTATATCTATCTCCGAGCAATAATCGCGAGACAAAGCCACTTCTTAAAAGTGAGCTCGAGTCATTATTTAATCTCGGTGACTCAGTTATCATAGCAGGTGACTTGAATGCCAAGCACATGTCGTGGAACTGTATCGCCAACAACCCTAGAGGCAATCTTCTCTTTGAGTGGCAGGACGAACTGTCCTTTGACCTAGTAGCCCCTACAGAGGTAACTCATTACCCCCATACAGTAACTCATCGACCCGACATCCTCGACATAGCCCTTCTAAAGAACGTAAACCTTCGTTTAAGTTCTATAGAAGTACGCCACGAGCTCTGCGACTCTGACCACAGACCAGTTTTACTAAAACTTGACCCGCGAACAGACATCCCCGGCCCCTCAGGTCTGTGCGGCCCGACCAAAACTATAGTAGACTGGCCGAAACTAGGCCAAGCCTTGAACGCTCCCAGCTCTACTCACCTGGACCAAATACCGACTAGACTGACTACCGAAACCGACATCAACCTAGCCGTCTCTTCCATCACAAATCACGTTAGCAGCGTCGTGAACAGCTGTTCACGGACGGTTAAAATCACTGAAGACAGTAAATATAAACCTCCAAATGACCTTCTTGAAATGATAACAGAGAAGAACGCCGCGATCCGCGCTTACAAATCCTTCCCAATCGAATCTAACAGACTGTTCATGCGCGCCCTACAGAGGGAAGTAAGGCAGCGTGCAGCTGAATGGCGTGACGCCGGATGGGATCAGCACCTTGAGGAGCTGAACCCATCCCATCTCGCATTTTACAAGCTGCAACGCTCGCTGAAATCTGACACCATCTCTGTGATGCCGGTACTTAACAGACCTGACCAGACCAAAGCCTTTGACGACGACGAAAAGGCTGAATGCCTAGCTGACAGTCTCGCAGCCCAATGCACCCCCAGCACACTCCCTTACGACTTGACCTTCGTCTCAACGGTCGACTCCGAAGTCGAACGTCTCATTTCACTACCTCCATCGGGCCCTCCACTCAGAGTCATCACTGAGATGGAAGTGCGCAACGCCCTTAAGGCACTCAAGCCCAGAAAGGCTCCAGGACCGGACGGCATCACCAACCGTGTCCTGAAGATTCTCCCCGATCACCTGATCAATCGCCTCACCCTGATTTTGAATGCCGCCATGGCTAGTTGCACCTTTCCAGCTTGCTGGAAGGAAGCAATAGTCATAGGCATTCACAAACCGGGTAAACCGGCGAATGAGCCCACTTCCTACCGCCCGATCAGCTTACTGAACCCTCTCGCCAAACTTTACGAACGCATGATCTATGCCCGACTCCGTGACCACGCAGAGACCAACAATCTCATACCTGACGAGCAATTTGGCTTTCGACAGCAGCACTCTTGTACCCAACAAGTACACCGCATTGTCGAACACATCGCTCTTAAGCTAAATGTCTCGTCCAAACCGACCCCGACAGGAGCAGTTTTTCTCGACGTGGCGAAAGCCTTCGACAAGGTCTGGCACAACGGGCTGGTATACAAGCTACACCAGCTCGCTGTGCCTGATCGTCTCGTGCTTTTAGTACGTAACTTTCTGTCGGATCGAAGCTTTCGTTACAGGGTGGAAGGCACTCTGTCTTCCCCCCACACCATACAGGCAGGAGTCCCTCAGGGCTCCGTCCTATCTCCATTACTTTTCACGCTATACACTAGCGACATCCCCAAATCGCCCATGTCACAGCTGGCTATGTTCGCCGACGACACTGCCATCTACGCGTCCCACCGTAACCACTTAAAATTAGTTCAGATTCTCCAGAACGCTCTAGACTCCCTCGGGAGCTGGTTCCGTAAATGGAGAATCGAGGTAAATCCTGAAAAAAGTGCAGCCGTGCACTTTCGTAGAGGTTCGTACCGATTAAACGTCCCCGCTGTAAAGCTTTTCGGCCGACCCATCCCGTGGGTCAACGAGACCAAATATCTAGGAGTCACCCTCGACTCAAGACTTAGCTTCCGTAGCCACATTATGAGAGTCCGCGACCGCGCCGCGTTCGTTTTGGGCAGATTACATCCGATGTTGAACAAAAAGAGCAAACTCTCCCTTAGAAATAAGGTGAGAATTTACACCACCTGCGTAAGGCCTATTATGACCTACGCCAGCGTAGCCTTTGCTCACACCTTCGATTCACATCTGAAAATGCTGCAGGTCATCCAAAACCGTTTCATGCGCAAAGCTACCGGGGCGCCCTGGTACATGCGTAACGCCAACCTCCACATCGACTTAGGCCTCCCTACCATTAAAGCGTATATGAAAGAAGCGTCCCGTCGCTTCTTCGATAATGCTCCCCATCATAAAAACCCCTTGATAGTTGCCGCGTCCAACTACTTCCCCCATCCAACCTCGCGTTTTAAACACCGTCCGAGACACATCCTTACGGAAGAAGATGATGAAATCACAGTAGCCACTGCTGCAGCCATTGCGAGTAGATCACACTCCACAAGCTCTTCAAGCAACCGACGCCCCCGCCGGCGGGGGCGCGGAGGTCCCTCATTTGCTCCCCACTTTGGGAACTACCGGCACGTGCCGGGTAGATTCAGTCCAATACGTTCTCCCCAGAACAACTCGTAAGCCCAATCGCGCCCCAAGGGCGCGATTGAGCTGGTTGTTTGAACAACCACAAGCTTTTCCGGGTGAGCTCCTGCTCCCCACCATACAGTCAGGTGTAGATTGAAAGCCCCGGGGCTAAAAATCGTAGGGTCCACAACTAAAAAAAAAAAAAAAAAAAAAAATTAGTCTGCAACTTGACTCCAAGCAACACTCTTTCATTTCCTATGCCCAGCTACATGACCCTAAAGTATCTTTAGCCTTTCTTCATAGGACTTTCTTGATTAATCTTGACAATTTTAGATACACGCAACTGTTCAACGCGACGGACCGCGCGAAGAGTGGCGCCGTGTCGGGGGCGCAGGCGCGCTCCATCATGCTGCAGTCGAGGCTGCCCCAGCAGGCCTTGGCGCAGATCTGGGCGCTTTCCGATCTCGACAGCGACGGGAAACTTGGTAAATATGTCTCTCTCTTTCTAACATTTAGATCAAGACATAAAAGTCATTACATATAAGGTAAAATTTTACTACTGACCGAAATCTCAAGACGGGCTGGTGATAAGGAACAACTTTCCCCAAGGAACATAGGTTGAAATATGACAAAAAAAAAGTTTCCATAGTAATTTAAATCGGCTGATCGGCAATTTTGTATAGGAGGTCCTTTTTTTCGTGTTTCGACCTATGAGAAAGTTGTTCCTTATCACCAGCCCGTACAGAGTTTTCGCAATCGGTCACTACAGTAAGGCCATGCCATATTTGACAGCTGACAGATTCGTGCTATTGGCAGAGGATCTATTTTCCTTTGTTGACATCTCTTTTAGTATGAAACTGTCATCTGTCAAATATTGCTTATTGGGATGATTGAATACAAAAGTTTTATATTATTTTTAGTAATAGGATTTCCGTATTACTGAGGCTCGGCTGTCCGTCTGTCTGTCCGTCCGTCTGTCTGTCCTACAGTTACGAGGCTGTACCTTCTGAAGCTTTATAACTAACTTAGACAGTTGAAATCTTTACAGATGTTGTATTTCTGTTGCTTCTATAACATCAAATACATTTTTTTTATAAAATAAATATTTATTGGGGCTACCATACAAAACACGTGTTTTTTTTGCAAGTAAATAATGGTACGGAACCCTTCGTGTGCGAGTCCGACTCGCACTTGGCCGGTTTTTCCACTGCAAACGAAAGTATAGCATATACCTAAAATGACACAAAATGATAAATTGGGTTCGGCCAATGGTCCAGAAAGTATAATTTAAAAAATAAACGACTTTAATATTAAGTAATTGTATCAGGCGTTACTTTGCGGAAGTCCATCTTGATTGAATTAGATAGAAAGGTATTTAGCTTCTTCCGCACTTATGATATCATAAATGCGGAAGGAGCTAAATACAATTACTTACTTAGAATCGGCATGCGTAGCTGAACAGGCACGTTTGTACATCAAATTAACCAAATGATATCGAGTGGCAGCCCAAAATATTTGGTTTAACCAAGAATGTAGGCGGCTACAGGTAGTTCCAGACTATATGCATTTGCATTAACTTGCGGTCGTACGCGTGGTGCATTCAACTAGCTGCATTACTAGCCATCATAAGTGCGGAAGAAGCTAAATACATTTCTATCTAATTCAATCGATTTCAATCGACTTTAATATTTTTTTAACTTGACAAGCTAGCCATACTGGGATAGAATTTCCTACGCCGACTTTACATAAGAATATCTTCTGCATCATCAGGATGTGAGGAGTTTGTGCTGGCGATGTATCTCTGCGAGAAGGCGACTCAGGGCGAGGCGGTGCCAGCCAAGTTACCACAGGAGCTGATACCGCCGTCGTTCAGGTAAATATACCACAGTACATACATACATACATAAATCACGCCTATATCCCTTACGGGGTAGGCAGAGCGTTAACGGCCGTAAAACGGATATTAACACCACGTCTGACAAAAGCTTGAGGGTCAATCAGATAACTGTGTATCACTATAGTGACAGGTTGTCAGCCCGTCGCTTTAAATTGCAATACACATCCCTTGAGTCCCTTAGTCGGCTCTTACGACACCCATGGGTAAGAAATGGGCTGATGCTATTCTAAGCCGGCAATCACAGTACATAGTATAAAAAAAACCTTTCTGTGTCCCTTTGTGTGCTTGGATCTTTAAAACGAGTGTACTCGTGAACGACCTCGACAGTGGCGCCACTTCACAAAAAAAAACTGTTTAAACAAACAATCTATCAGAATGTCCGTTCTCAAGTTTTAAGTATTACGCTTAGGTAAAATAAGAACCTGCAAACTCAATAAAATATTCGCTGTAATTAAAGTTTGTCATTTTTTTTTTGCCTAATTGTTTGTATAAAAAGAAAATATTAATTTTTTGAAGTTGCGCCACTATCAAGGCCGTTCACGACTATACTCACCTATGCCTTAAAACTACGCAACGGATTTTGATGCGGTTTGTTAGATAGAGGCAAGTTTTTAGGTACTTTTTTCCGCGAAAAGATTTGTTCCTACAACGGGTAGCAGCAGGTGAAACCGCTGGGCGGATCACTAGTAGTGAATAAAAAACAAGGGTATACAGGGTGTAAGGGACGGTGTACCAATAACTTTACAGGCATGATCAGACCATGAAACTGAACAACTTTTTCTACGGAAGATATGCGACAAAGCTTCGACCTCCCATACAAAATTACCGAATGGCTGACTGACATTCTAAGAATATACTCGGAAAAAAAAACATTCCCCACCATAGGCTCCATAGTAGAAGTTGTTCAGTTTCATGGTCTGATCATGCCTGCAAAATTTTCCGGTACACCGTCCCTTACACCCTGTATAAGTTTACGCGACTTACTTGTTATTTATTTGGTAGAAAGTTTAGCCCTCTACGTTTCGGCTGGTTATGACAGCCTTCTTCAGCCTGCGACGCAAAGGTTCCGGGTTCGATTCTCGGTGGGGCACTCACAAAATTGATATTAATTACTTTGTGAATTTATTCCCAGTCTGGTTTGGAAATTGCAGGGTGAACCACCTGATTTTCCGAAACGAAATAGTTTCGTGCTTCGGAGGGCACGTTAAGCCGTCGGTCCCGGTTGCTGACTATGATTACTCAGACCGCGGTCGTTAGACAACCATGTCAGAGGCCTATTTGTAGTAGCCGGTTGAAAAACTGACACCAGGGTTCATCGGGTCGTTGGACGACTCGATGTCCCACAAGAAAAGAAGAAGCTTAAACCTACATCATGAGCGATACGTGTTCGTTTAATAATTAAACACAATGGTACTCCAAACGAATAAAAAAAAAGAAATACATAAAAAATCTCAAAATGACGTATTTTTGTAACGAACACTAATAGTAGGAATTCAAACCATGCGATTAAGATTTCCTTATTTAAATGTAACATGGTTTACTAGATTTCCGCCCAGCGGTTTCAGCCGCTGCCACTCATTTTCCTGTGGTAATAGTTGTTTTCCTACGGTAAAAAGTGGCCTATGTTTTATTCCAGGTTATACCTACCTCTACCTGTGTTCCAAATTTCGTCCAAATCGGTCAAGCCGTTTGAGCGTGAAAAGGCAACAAGCATACATACATACACAAAAACTTTCAGATTTATAATATTAGATGTAGTTCGGATAATGCACTCATAGTGCTATATTATTTTAATTTTTATAATAATTATAATTATATCTATGCTCGCCTGGATTCAGGAGCCCCAGGTAATATCATTGCACAAATGCATGTTTGCGTAGATAATGAATGCATAGTTCTCTTTTTTACACGACTACCCAACCAAAAAAGCAGTGTAATTTTTTTTAGAGTCCATGTATGTATGTATACCGCGTGTTACAAAATAACAAGTAAAGCCGCGAGGGTGTAAAAGGGAGCGAGTCTTGTAAAGAGTCTATTGACCAAAAATTGAAGCCGTAGTGTCAATTTTGAAAATTATGGAAATTATATTTTTATATCAAATTACTCAAAACATTTATCGTTGCATCGCAGCACTACTTTGACAGTTTAAAGTTCAACTGAAGTTGCCAACGCGGCGCAGCGAGATTTGACATACATTGCTTGTTATTTCATGGGTTTAATCATTTTAATGAACTGAAGATAACCAGAAGTGTATGCCAAATCGAAATTCGTTGGAATGGAAGTGTAGTACTGACCTAGACTAGTGCTGTTATTATTTCATCGACTGATAAAAATAAAAAATATTATTATTTTTGCGTTATTTTGTAACAGCTTGTATATGTGCGATTCTTTAAAGTGCTGCAACTCGTTAACCACTGAACAGATTCGAATGGGAATTGTATCGGAAGAATCCTTACATTATCCCGAGTGTCATAGGCTAGGCTTTATCTCAGAAAGCAGTCGTGTTTTTTATGTAATTTATTATTCTTGTTATGCATAATTGTTTTGGTGATAATCCAGCCAATATAAATCTGAACACCAAATTTATAAAACACTTCCCGTGTTAGGTATACTAACTTGCAAAATTTTCTACCGCGGGCAGGATTTGAACGACTTTTACTATCACTAGTGCCGACGCCTCTTCCATCTGGGCTGCCGCGGTTTATCCATTGCCCGCGAATTTTGCAAGTTTATCTTGATGCGAGTATTACGATTCTTTACTCACGGTTTGATTTGTATGAGTTCCTGGTATTTATTTAAACGATCTTAGGTCTTCTATAGAGATAGCACTACAACTATTATGCACATCGTTTATAGTTTTTTATTCACTTATTTACGAACTTAAATGAAAGCTTCAATAAGACTATTATGATTTATGATTGACACTTCCGGGCATGTTTTTGGAGGGTATTTCCTGTTTAGGGGGTCCGGTTAATCCGGTTAACATGTTAACAACACGCTTTGAAATTTCGACTTAAATTTGAAACAAATGTCGTTTTTAAATGGTAGTTGCGTAAAGTTACATGCCGTGTGATTAACCTGGCCAGCCCGGTGGCAGTGCCTTTAAATTATTATTTTTTTATCCCGCCCGAGCCGGTTTTCTATTAGGACAATACAAAATTGCTATAAAAAAAGAATATTGTGGTATACAAATATCATTTTTTTACAATGACGGATCATGACGTCAATAAGTGATAATAATATCCTACATAGAATAAAGTGTATTTCAATTTCAATTCGATTCATTATGTATGATTTAAGACTTCTTGTTACTTTTTGATATTTTTTACTGGCAATGACTTCTATAACAAATTTAATCTATTGATAAAATATTCTTTCAATCAGACGTGACTCGGTAACATCAACTGGCAGCAACAAATCTTACGAAGACCGTCGCAGAGAGAACATGGCGCGTGGTCAAGCGGAGTTGGAACGAAGAAGGTCGCAGTTAGCTGATGCTCAGATGAAGGAAAAGGTATGGTACTTTGTGGTCACTGCAATGACTTCATAAATTTTAATAACTGTTAAAAATAAGAAATTGAATAAATGTTAGCGCCCGCTGCGGCTTAAACCCAGGGCGGTAGGGTACCGTCCCATTTCTCTACCAACTGAACTACTGCCGCCTCGACCGACACTTCCAAATCTTCAATCTCTTGTTACTCGTTTAAGCGATGTACAAGCGACATCTATAGGCAAAACAGATAGCTTTTGGGGGCAAGAAATAGGTGGGAGCGGAGGAATTGACAGTCTACGCTCTCGGTAAGTATTTCAGTTTGCATTGGAGTAATATATCTCAAGATGGATTTTGGAACAACTAATTACGTGTATATCGATACCCTTCTTTTGTCCACCTACTTCTTGCCCCGTCCCGCGAGTTATCTGGTTTTATATTAATAAGTCATACTGACGAATACTTGGTTCACAATTAAAGTAGGATTCAAACCATGCGATGAAGCTTTGCTTATTTAAATGTACTGGTTTATTTTGCAATAATGTTTTCTTTTTTCGTTTTCATGCAAACTAGGAAGCAGAGGTAAAAATCATATAACTTGTGCAAATTTAAAAAAAATTACCCAAGTGTGAAGGAGAAAGCATGGTCACCTGGTGTATGTAAGAGCCTTAGTGCGAG
The DNA here is from genome assembly GCA_027580185.1 of Tuta absoluta. NCBI lineage: Eukaryota > Metazoa > Arthropoda > Insecta > Lepidoptera > Gelechiidae > Tuta > Tuta absoluta. Next base: position 5,967,497 of record JAQAHW010000030.1, read on the forward strand.
CGAGAAAGTATGACATTTGGCCGGTTTTTACAGATCTTTTCTTTATCCTGGCAGCTTATACACATAAGGTGAGTGTAGCCGTCAACGACCTCGACAGTGGCGTCACTTCACAAAAAAAAGTTTTCTCTTTATACAAACAATCTATCAGAATATCGGTTGCCCAAGTTTTTAGTATTATCCTTTAGTAAAATTAGAACACGCAAACTCAATGAAATATTCGCTGCAATTAAAGTTATGGGAAAAAGTACCTAATTACGACCTCTTTTGGTATTAATTACCATAACTTTAATTCTAACTTAGGTTCAGGTTCAGGTTCTAACTTAACTTAAGGATAATACTAAAAACTTGGGCAACGGATATTCCGATAGATTCTTTGTATAAAGAGTTTTTTTTTGTGTAGTGGCGCCACTGTTGAGGTCGTTCACGAGTACACTCGCCTTAACAGTAGATACACTTAACAGTTATACGCTTAGTATTTATTCATAAACTTGTTTTTTTTTAACAGGCAGAAAGAGAGCGAAAAGAGCGTGAGGAAGCGGAAAAGAGAGAGAAGATCCGTCTGGAGCAACAGAAGAGGGAACAAGAGGACTTGGCTCGCAAGCAGAAAGAGGAACAGGTAAGTCGATAGTTCCGTGATTCGGAGGGCACGTTAATATAGAGAGAGCCGTCTGGAGCAACAGAAGAGGGAACATTCAAATCGACTTGATAAATAAATAAATAAATTAATCAATCAATCAAACAACTAAGACGCTTTTCAAACAGTTGTAATATGGCCCTTGATTGTAACTTGACCAATATTTGTTTAGGAGAAACGAGAGGCAGCCAGAAAGGAGATGGAACGACAGTGCCAACTTGAATGGGAAAAGAAAAGGTATGCAATTATATTCGAAGAGAATGCTACTTTAGCATTAAGGCCGCCTTATTTTGCTGTATTTTTTCTTTGGTTTTTTCCATATTTGTTTGCAGTAACAGTATATTATTATTGAAGAAATTACAAGAAAATGTTTGCAGTTGCGATTACACCAATTCTTTTAGATCTAAATTTATATAAACACAATTTCGTCTGTGAGATGCCGGATTAGAATAGCATCACCACATAGAACCGGCAGTAGCGTTATCTGTGAACATCTATAAAACCTTGCACTGCGCTCGCCAATCCGACAGCCAAGCGTGGTGAGTATGGCAAATAAACCTCCAATGGGGTAGGCCCATGTCCATCAGTGGACTGTTGTGGCTGTTAATGTTAAAGACGTGCGTCAAGAAAGTGTTTTTTATTTTTCCATACGCATCGCGTTGAAAAACTATGCTTAATGCTGCGTTCATACACTCGAGGTTTGTGCAGGGAAATAGTAAGAGAAGTGGGCAGTGTGAGCATGTAAACAGGTTACTCGCGCTGCTACTCGTCATGCCGCTGCCACTTCCCGTGCTCCCGCGAGTGTCGGCTTTTCGTGCGCGAGTCAAAGGAAAGGCAGCACGAACGCTTGTGGAATATATTGCTATCTCGCTCACTCGTATTGATGCGAGAAGAGTATAACGGCAGTGTGTAAACACTCACTCGCGATGATACTTCTGTTGAAGTATTTCGAGCAATATTCGCGACAGCGGCAGGAGCAGAAGCAGGTGCATGGTCAGATTTCAGATTAAATTTATTTGCAAGTCACAAGTCATATTATATTCAAGATGGTAAAATAAAATGTCCAGTACATATGTGACAGTGAGGGTACCTTAACAATAATCACTCACGTAACATAATTTACAAAATTTTTATTTGCACTAAAGTCTTCAACATTTCAAATTTAACCTAAATATATATTATATTAACTTTAATCACATTTCATTAAATAATGGGATAATATAATTTAATTTAATGCATTTTGTCATTTCATAACATTTAATTTAAACATTAACAGATGGAAAAAAAGTAATAATAATGTAATTTTTTCTAAATCTAATTATACTACAATTTAGTTTACTTTTATCAGTATATATTTATTATTTTATAGGTTAAAATTTTGTCTGCCGTGTGATGCCGGCTTAGAATAGCATCACCCCATTTCTTACCCTTGGGAGTTGTAAGAGGCGACTAAGGGACTCGAGGGTGTGTATTGCAATTTTAGGCGATGGGCTGACTACCTGTCACTATGGCGATGCACAATTTTCCGAATGACCCTCAAATATTTGTCAGACGTGGCGTGCATGTCCGTTTTGCGGTCGTGTGCGCTCTGCCTACCCCGCAAGGGATATAGGCGTGATGTGTGTAAGTGTATGTATGTAAATTTCGTCAACACGGTATTCCTGCAGGATCCGGGAACTGGAGACGATGCGCACGGAGGAGCAGTCCAAGGTGCTGGCCCTCAAGTCCAAGACCCAGAGCATCTCGGTGGAGCTGAACGCGGCTACCAGCCGGGCCTCGACTCTAGCTGTGAACATCCGCGAGACCCGCACCGCCGTCGCCAGCGCCAAGTGCACTATCGATGGCATGAGGTAACAGAAACACACTCAATCGACATTCAAAACACACTCAAACAGCACTCAATATACACAGTACAGAGCAAGTGCACTCTCGATGGCATGAGGTAACAGAAACACACTCAATCCACATTCAAAACACACTCAAACAGCACTCAATATACACAGTACAGAGCAAGTGCACTATCGATGGCATGAGGTAACAGAAACACACTCAATCGACGTTCAAAACACACTCAAACAGCACTCAATATACACAGTACAGAGCAAGTGCACTATCGATGGCATGAGGTAACAGAAACACACTCAATCGACATTCAAAACACACTCAAACAGCACTCAATATACACAGTACAGAGCAAGTGCACTATCGATGGCATGAGGTAACAGAAACACACTCAATCGACGTTCAAAACACACTCAAACAGCACTCAATATACACAGTACAGAGCAAGTGCACTATCGATGGCATGAGGTAACAGAAACACACTCAATCGACATTCAAAACACACTCAAACAGCACTCAATATACACAGTACAGAGCAAGTGCACTATCGATGGCATGAGGTAACAGAAACACACTCAATCGACATTCAAAACACACTCAAACAGCACTCAATATACACAGTACAGAGCAAGTGCACTATCGATGGCATGAGGTAACAGAAACACACTCAATCGACATTCAAAACACACTCAAACAGCACTCAATATACACAGTACAGAGCAAGTGCACTATCGATGGCATGAGGTAACAGAAACACACTCAATCGACATTCAAAACACACTCAAACAGCACTCAATATACACAGTACAGAGCAAGTGCACTATCGATGGCGTGAGGTAACAGAAACACACTCAATCGACATTCACAACACACTCAAACAGCACTCAATATACACAGTACAGAGCAAGTGCACTATCGATGGCATGAGGTAACAGAAACACACTCAATCGACATTCACAACACACTCAAACAGCACTCAATATACACAGTACAGAGCAAGTGCACTATCGATGGCATGAGGTAACAGAAACACACTCAATCGACATTCAAAACACACTCAAACAGCACTCAATATACACAGTACAGAGCAAGTGCACTATCGATGGCATGAGGTAACAGAAACACACTCAATCGACATTCAAAACACACTCAAACAGCACTCAATATACACAGTACAGAGCAAGTGCACTATCGATGGCATGAGGTAACAGAAACACACTCAATCGACATTCAAAACACACTCAAACAGCACTCAATATACACTGTACAGAGCAAGTGCACTATATAGGTAACAGAAACACACTGAAACGACATTCAAAACACACTCAAACAGCACTCAATATACACAGTACAGAGCAAGTGCACTATCGATGGCATGAGGTAACAGAAACACACTCAATCGACATTCAAAACACACTCAAACAGCACTCAATATACACAGTACAGAGAAAGTGCACTATATAGGTAACAGAAACACACTCAATCGACATTCAAAACACACTCAAACAGCACTCAATATACACAGTACAGAGAAAGTGCACTATATAGGTAACAGAAACACACTCAATCGACATTCAAAACACACTCAAACAGCACTCAATATACACAGTACAGAGCAAGTGCACTATCGATGGCATGAGGTAACAGAAACACACTGAATCGACATTCAAAACCCACTCAAACAGCACTCAATATACACAGTGCAGAGCAAGTGCACTATCGATGGCATGAGGTAACAGAAACACACCCAATCGACATTCAAAACACACTCAAACAGCACTCAATATACACAGTACAGAGCAAGTGCACTATCGATGGCATGAGGTAACAGAAACACACTCAATCGACATTCAAAACACACTCAAACAGCACTCAATATACACTGTACAGAGCAAGTGCACTATATAGGTAACAGAAACACACTGAAACGACATTCAAAACACACTCAAACAGCACTCAATATACACAGTACAGAGCAAGTGCACTATCGATGGCATGAGGTAACAGAAACACACTCAATCGACATTCAAAACACACTCAAACAGCACTCAATATACACAGTACAGAGCATATCTACCAGCCGGGCATCGACTCTAGCTGTGAACATCCGCGAGACCCGCACCGCCGTCGCCAGCGCCAAGTGCACTATCGATGGCATGAGGTAAAAGGTTATTTAATGACACACAAATGACACTTATATGACACCCAGATGTCGATCGAAACTCACTCAACTGACGCTTGATATAGAGTGAAATTTTATTTCATATTCATATTTATTTATTCGTGAACAATTTTTATATTGTGTTCGAAATTAAGACAACATAACAAAAACAGTAGAATTAAATATAAAATTACAAAGTCAGAGCATAAAATTAAATAAGTAATTAAAATAATAAGTGACAATTAAAATTATAACTCAATGTCAAACAGCAGATAAAAAAATTGCATAAAACAATGTCAGACAAATATAAATCAATGTAAATTCAATGTCACAAACCTTATAAATACGAGAAAATGAAATCAAAATTAAATAGATATCAAAAATTATAAATGACAAATTATATAACTCAATGTCAATTAGCAAAAAATATAAATAGAAAACAATGTCAGACAAATTTAATATGAATCAAGAAACCTTAACCAAAAACGAAAATATAAAATAACTTTAAGTGAAACAAAGTATAACAAAATAATCAAACAATGTAATTATCAAATATTTTGGAATTCGTCAATACTATAGCAGCATTTTTCCAAAAGATATGCTTTTAGTTTTTGCTGGAAGGATTTTACGTTTGAGATAACTTTTAAGTCTATAGGCAATTCATTGAACAGACGCACTGCTTGGTATTTTGCGCAATGTTTGACCACATTCAGAGTCGGCTTAATCAAAGTTTGTAGGTCTTTGCGCCTGGTTGAAGTTCGTAACTCCATTTCTCTATCTGTCTCGAAGGTGTGTCTATGTTTGACAACATCAGTCAGTAAAACTAAAATATATAAACATGGTACTGTTAAAATACCTAGAGATCTAAAATGTTCCCTACACGACTCCCATGGTGGAATACGGACTATTGTTCGTATTACCCGTTTTTGTGCTGTAAACGCCTTTTTACAATTGTAATCATAACTTTTACCCCACAGTTTAATACTGTACCTAAGTTTTGACTCTACGAGAGCATAGTATACAATTTTTAACTGCTTAGCCGTTAGTTCGTCTCTTAAGCTGCGCAACGCATAACATGAGGAACTTATTGAACTATCCAGAGCTTTTAGTTCTGGTTTCCAATTCAAAAATTCGTCAATGTGTACACCTAAAAATTTCAGTTCCTTCACGATACACAGAGGTTCACCGTGCATTGTAATGTCCAGCTTTTCACTGTTACGAGCTGTAGATTTAAACATTAAGATATTTGTTTTATTCACATTAATTTTCAAGTTATTGCAGCTAAACCACTCATTAAAAACACTCAGGGTTTGACTCACTTTAGCATTTAAGCCAGTTATATTTTCGCTTGTCAGTATGGCGTTAGTATCGTCCGCATATACTATTAATTTAATGTCAGGAATTTGATTATAAATAAAATTTAGCATGTCATTTAGGAAGATAATAAAGAAAATTGGGCCCAAAATTGAGCCTTGAGGTACGCCTCTAGACACTTTAACAAGCTTAGAGTTGAATCGACCATAAGTTTGTGTTTCTTCAACATACCCTGTGATCTCCACAAACTGTTGCCTGTTGTGTAGGTAAGATTTAAACAAATCTAAAGCCTCATTTCTTATACCATAATGTTCCAGTTTGTTGATCAGAATTTCATGGTTAACGGTATCAAAAGCGGAACTTAGGTCTAGGAATACACCCGCGACTTTTTTCTTTTGATTAAGTTGTTGTTGTTTAGTAGTGGCCGATACCATAAACTCAGAACGGGTTGGTGATAAGATACAACTTTCCCTAAGGTACCTCGTTATTTATGTCGAAATATGAAGAAAAAAATTGGATCTCCCAAACAAAATGTACCAGCCGTCTAAGTAAATTTGTGTGGGAGGTCCATTTTATTTTTCATTTTTCAGCCTATACCAACTCCTCTGGGGTTTTCAGTGTCGGTCATTATTATAGCCCAGTATGGCTAGCTTTTCACGTTTTTTATTTTTAAATCGTTTATTTTTGCCTGGACCATTATTGGCCGAACCCAACCTATAATTTTATGTCATTTAAGGTATAAACTATATGTTAGCATATGCTAACATACTTTAATAATAACCACTAAAACTAGGTTTGTACACTGTATTAACTGTTACATTATTATTGATTTTTAATATAATATTTGTTTGGGTTCCTTTATTGATACTGGAAGTGCCCTGAAGCTATGGCACGCATTCAAATTAACACCCTGTGTGATTGTTTGACAGGTCCGATCGTGACACGAGTATGGCTGAGATGCAACAATTGAAAGCGCGCGTCAAAGAACTCAACGCGAAACAGATCGCGTTGAACAAAGAAAAAGCTGAACTCGACGCTAAGGTAACAATTATATCAACAATTATACTAACGTGCCCTCCGAAGCACAGAATCATCTTTATTTTCGGACAATCAGGTGGTTTTACCTTATGATGAGATGTTTATTGGGAAAAGTTGTTCAGTTTTACGAGTAGAAGTCACCCAAAAAAAATATTTGCACTGAATTTAATACTAAAGATTTTGGAATTAGAATATTGCTTCAAAATGAAAATGAAATTACTTTATTCAATGTAGGATAGTATTATCATTATTAACGTCATGATCCGTCATTGTAAAAAAAAAGAAATATGTTTAACACAATTTTCTTTTTTTATAACAATTTTGTATTGTCCTAAAAGAAAATCGGCTCGGGCGGGATAAAAATATAAAAACAAAGTCACTGCCACAAGGCTGGCCAGGTTAATCACACGGCATGTAACTTTACGCCACCACTATCTGTTAACGACATTTGTTTCAAATTGAAGTCAAGATTTTCACGTGCGTTTAATTAACCGGACCTCCTGATCAGGAAAAACCCCCCAAAAACCTGCCCAGAAGTGCTCCTACTCTGAATGAGCAATCATTCAAATTTGCAGGCTTTGGCCCTAAGCTACCCTAGCTAATTTTCATTTAAATTGATTCCAGATATTTATTAAAATACTCTCTTGGTATTTGAAGCAATATTCAAACCCCATAATCTTCATCATACAGGGTGTAAGGGACAACCCTCCGAATATAAATAGGATGCATTCGGACCATGAAACTGAATTACTTCTCATCAAAATATATTTCAGGATACGTCAAAATATTTTCGACTTACCGTAGTCTGCTGACCGTGAGTTTGTTTGCATATCATGTTTAAATTTGTTTTCAGGCGAAAGCGTCAGAGGGCGCGGGTGAGGACGGAAAACTGAATATGATGGAGGTCACTCTCAAACAACTGCGTGATAAGGTAAACAAACTACACTTAATTATTCATAGTTATAATTTAAACGGGTTTGTGGCAGCGCGCATGCGCTCCACATACAAGTCCTGAAACGCGGTATCAAAGTTATTCCGCCGATCGCTATACCGCGTGTTACAAAATAACAAGTAAAGCCGAGAGGGTGTAAAAGGGACCCTTGTAAAGAGTCTATTGACAAAAAATTAAAGCCGTAGAGTCGATTTTTAAAATTACGGAAATTATATTTTTATATCAAATTACTCAAAACATTTATCGTTGCATCGCAGCACTACTTTGACAGTTTAAAGTTCAACTGAAGTTGAAACCACGGCGCAGCGAAATTCGATATACATTGCTTGTTAATTCATGGGCGTAATCATTTCTATGAACTAAAGATAACCAGAAATGTATGCCAAACCGAAATTCGTTGGAATGGAAGTGTAGTACTGACCTAGACTAGTGCTGTTATTATTTCATCGACTGATGGATATAAAGAATATTATTATTTTTGCGTTATTTTGTAACAGCTTGTATATACAACTTCCAAACATGTCCGGTTGGAACAGTCGTTCCCCTGGTCACAACTCCCGACCAGGCGGGTAGCTACCCGCCTCCTCACTGTCGTCACTCGGCCTACTGGCCTCATCATCACTCCTCCTAAAGGTTCTTTTCTTACCGACGAATTATTTTTAATGCGAGTTCCCGATATTTGGAGCGTCATGATCACGGATATGAATAGTGTAAATAACCGCGAAAGTTTAAAATTTAGTAAAACTACCTTTAAGTTGCATTAACAGCCGCTACTGTCCACTGCTGGACATGGGCCTCCCCCTATTGAGGGGGTATTTATTTATTAGTACAATGAACAGGTGAAACCTTAAAATACTGAACAAGCAACATAATATAAACATACATATCCCTTGCGGGGTAGGCAGAGCGTAAAAGGCTGTTAAAAACGGACATTTACGCCATCTGACAAATACTTGAGGGTCATTCAGAAAATTGTGTATCACCATAGTGACAGCTTGTCAGCCTACCGCCTAAAATTGCAATACACATAACGCTCTCGAGTCCCTTAGTCGCCTCTTACGAAACCCACGGGAAAGAAACGGAGTGATGCTATTCTAAGCCGGCATCCGATATAACCTTCCGAAATAATCTTAAATTCGATTCCGAAATAAACTTATTATTATTAATCTTAAGAAATAATAGGTAATTTCACAGTCATGATCAGACCATTAAACTGAACAACTTTTACTATGCTGCCTATGTTTGAAAACGGTATTTTTTCAAGTTTCGTTAGAAAGTCAGTCAGCTAATCGGAAATTTTGTATAGGCGGTCGATAATTTTTCTCGTTTACCAACAAATCCTATTTATAAAAAGTTGTTCAGTTTCATGGTCTGATCATGCCCGCAAAGTTTTCTGTACACCGTCCCTTACACCCTGTATATCACCATGTAATTTTTTGATGTATGAGAGGGTAGGAGGATCAAGTTTTATATGTCTGTCTTGTGTTTATATTGTAATTTTCTATTCCTTCATGGTGATACTAATGTAGTGAAGTGCTGTGTTGTTGACAAACCCAATCGGGTTTAACGACGCGTAATATGTATGCCTGTATTTGTTGTATTGTAATAAAATAAATAAATAAATAAAATAATTGCTTTCCAGGTGGAAGCGGCCAAAGCGGTGGTGGAGAGCAAGTCCTCAGACCTGGACACCAACAAAACCCAGTTGTCAGAGTTGACGGCCAAGGTTGCGGAGCTCAGCGAGAAGTGTCAGCGCGTGTGGCAGCTGTACGAGCAGAAGAGGCAGGAGTATGTCGAGAGGAAGTCCACCGCGCCCGCCGAGGCCGCCTGGGGGGCCGCAGGTGAAACAAAACTCGTCTCTACATTTAAAACACTTTTCCACTCGAACACTTTTGATATTTAATCGAAGCTCGTCACTCATTCCGTAAAAACTGGTCTCCCTTTTCGTAAAAACTGGTCACTAATTCTATCAAAACTCGTCACTCATTCCTTTAAAACTCGTCACTCATTTTACTACAACTTGTCACTCATTCCATCAAAACTCGTCACTCATTCCTTCAAAACTCGTCACTTATTCTTTCATAACTCGTCACTCATTCCATCAAAACTCGTCACTCATTCCTTAAAACTCGTCACTCATTCCTTAAAAACTCGTCACTCATTCTATCAAAACTCATCACTTATTCTCTCAAAACTCGTCACTCATTCTTTAAAAACTCGTCACTCATTCTATCAAAACTCGTCACTCATTCTATCAAAACTCGTCACTTATTCTCTCAAAACTGGTCACTCATTCCTTAAAAACTCGTCACTCATTCTATCAAAACTCGTCACTTATTCTCTCAAAACTTGTCACTCATTCCTTAAAAACTCGTCACTTATTCTATCAAAACTCGTCACGCATTCCTTCAAAACTCGTCACTCATTCCATCAAAACTCGTCACTCATTCCATCAAAACTCATCACTAATTCGATCGAAACTCGTCACTAATTCCATCAAAACTCGTCACTTATTCCATCAAAATCTATCGACACCAACAAAACCCAGTTGTCAGAGTTGACGGCCAAGGTTGCGGAGCTCAGCGAGAAGTGTCAGCGCGTGTGGCAGCTGTACGAGCAGAAGAGGCAGGAGTATGTCGAGAGGAAGTCCACCGCGCCCGCTGAGGCTGCCTGGGGGGCCGCAGGTGAAACAAAACTCGTCTCTACATTTAAAACACTTTTTCACTCTAAACACTTTTGACATTTTATCGAAGGTCGTTACTCATTACTTCAAAACTCGTCACTTATTCTTTCATAACTCGTCACTCATTCCTTCAAAACTCGTCACTCATTCCTTAAAAATTGGTCACTCATTCCTTAAAAACTGGTCACTCATTCCTTAAAAACTGATCACTCATTCCTTAAAAACTGATCACTCATTTTTTAAAAACTGATCACTCATTTCTTAAAAACTGATCACTCATTTCTTGAAAACTGATCACTCATTCCTTAAAAACTGATCACTCATTTCTTAAAAACTGATCACTCATTTCTTGAAAACTGATCACTCATTCCTTAAAAACTGATCACTCATTTCTTAAAAACTGATCACTCATTTCTTAAAAACTGATCACTCATTCCTTAAAAACTGATCACTCATTTTTTAAAAACTGGTCACGCATTCCTTAAAAACTTGTCACTCATTCCTTTTAAACTTGTCACTTATTCTATCAAAACTCGTCACTTATTCCATCCAAACTCGTCACTCATTCCATCAAAACTCGTCACTCATTCTATCAAAACTCGTCACTCATTCCATCAAAATCTATCGACACCAACAAAACCCAGTTGTCAGAGTTGACGGCCAAGGTTGCGGAGCTCAGCGAGAAGTGTCAGCGCGTGTGGCAGCTGTACGAGCAGAAGAGGCAGGAGTATGTCGAGAGGAAGTCCACCGCGCCCGCTGAGGCCGCCTGGGGAGCCGCAGGTGAAAAAAAACTCGTCTCTTCATTTAAAACACTTTTCCACTCAAAACACTTGACATTTTATCGAAGCTCGTCACTCATTCTATCAAAACTCGTCACACATTACTTTAAAACTGGTCAATTATTCCATCAAAACTCGTCACTTATTCCATCAAAACTCGTCACTCATTCCTTCAAAACTCGTTACTTATTTTATCATAACTCATCACTCATTCTTTTAAAACTTGTCACTCATAACTTCAAAACTCGTCACTTATTCTATCAAAACTCGTCACTTATTCTATTAAAACTCGTCACTTATTCTATTAAAACTCGTCACTCATTCTATCAAAACTCGTCAATTATTTTATCAAAACTCGTAAATTATTTTATCAAAACATGTCGCTTATCCCGTCAAAACTCGTCACTCATTCCATCAAAACTCGTCACTCATTCCATCAAAACTCGTCACTCAGTCCATCAAAATCTATCGACACCAACAAAACCCAGTTGTCAGAGTTGACGGCCAAGGTTGCGGAGCTCAGCGAGAAGTGTCAGCGCGTGTGGCAGCTGTACGAGCAGAAGAGGCAGGAGTATGTCGAGAGGAAGTCCACCGCGCCCGCTGAGGCCGCCTGGGGGGCCGCAGGTGAAAACAAACTCGTCTCTACATTTATAATACTTTTCCACGTAAAACACTTTTGACATTTTATTGAAGCTCGTTACTCATTACTCAAAAACTACAACTCGTCAGTCATTCTATCAAAACTCGTCAATTATTCCATCAAAATTTATTACTTATCCCATCAAAACTCGTCAGTCATTCCATCAAAAAACTCAATACTCATTCCATCAAAACTCAATATTCATTCCATTACAACCCGTCACTCATTTCATCAAAACTCGTCACTCATTCCATTACAACTCGCCACTCATTCCATCAATATCTATCGACACCAACAAAACCCAGTTGTCAGAGTTGACGGCCAAGGTTGCGGAGCTCAGCGAGAAGTGTCAGCGCGTGTGGCAGCTGTACGAGCAGAAGAGGCAGGAGTATGTCGAGAGGAAGTCCACCGCGCCCGCTGAGGCCGCCTGGGGAGCCGCAGGTGAAAAAAAACTCGTCTCTATATTTAAAACACTTTTCCACTCGAACACTTTTGACATTTTATCGAAGCTCGTCACTCATTACTTTAATACTGGTCACTCATTCCGTAAAAACTGGTCACTCATTCCATCAAAACTCGTCACTAATCTCTACAAAACTGGTCACTCATTCCATCAGAACTCGTCACTCTTTCCATCAAACTCGTCACTCATTCCATCAAAACTTGTCACTCATTCTTTCAAAACTCAATACTCATTCCATCAAAACTCGTCACTCAATCCTGTAAAACTCGTCAATTGTTCAATCAAAACTCGTCACTAATTCAATCAATAGTCGTCACTAATTCAATTAAAACTCGTCACTTATTCCTTTAAAACTCGTCACATATTCCATTAAAACTGCACCTTAACACCCTGTATTTGTTTGTTATTTCAGAAGCGGATTGGGGCACTTCCAACGACGCGTGGGGCCCCAGCGAGCCCGCGGAGGAGGCCTGGAGCGACGCCCCCGCCGCCACCGGTAAGAGAACATTATACAGGGTGTAAGGGACGGTGTACCGTAAACTTTGCAGACATGATTAGACGATGAAACTGAACAACGTTTACTATGGAGCCTACCTTGGGAAACGATATATTTTTTTCGATCAGTCAGCTGATCGGAAATTTTGTATGGGAGGTCGAATTTTTTTTCTCGTTTACCAACATCGCCTCCATATGAAAAGTTGTTCAGTTTGATGGTCTGATCATGCCTTCAAAGTTTTCGGTACACCGTCCCTTACACCCCGTATACAAACTAGATTACATCCATTCCATCATTTATAATGCGCACTGCTAAAGAGTGGAACTCACTACCTGCGTCTGTGTTTCCAAACGCAAACAACCCTAATCTCTTCAAAGTAAGAGTGAACAGGCTTCTTCTGGGTGAGCTCGCTCCATCTTAGACTCTGTCTCTGTCCTATGACCTAGACTAGAGTCAAGAGCAAACCCATCATTAATAAAAAAATAAAGATTTCCGCCTAGCTGTTTCTCCCGCTGCCACTCATTTTACCGTGGAAATAGTTTTCCGCGGTAAAAAGTAGCCTATGTGTTATTCCGGGTTATACTCTACCTGTGATCCAAATTTCATCCAAATCGATCGAGCCGTTTGAGCGTGAAGAGGTAATAAACATACATACACACACACAAACTCTCAGATTTATAATATTATAGTACAGATTTAGTACCAAAATTACAATGAACTACATTGTAATAGTTCTCATAAATGAAAATAAGAAATTGAAAAGAAATTGATATAACACATAAATACTTTTATCTACACTCGTCTCATAATGTTCGAATTATGAATTCGAAAACAGTTGCATAAAGACCTACTTTATGCATTCCGCCTATAAAAACTAGGGTTTACTATAAATTACAGAAGCGTAATGACTTAATGAGAAAACTCTTACTACGATAAAGTTGAGAAATGAAACGAAGTTTTTTTTTGCCAATACTCAAATCGCCATTTTTCGCCGCACCTGACAGTTGTTGTTGTACGGTAATTTTTCGGATGTTTTTCGGCTTTTGTTCTGTTGTTGTTTAGTTGTTGTACCGATGTTGTTCAGATGTTGAGCAGTTGTTTAGATGTTGTTCAGTTATTATTCCGATGTTGTTCAGAGTTGTTCAGTTGTTGTTCAGTTGTTTAGATATTTGTTGTTGAGAGTCGACATGTAAACAACTGTTAGTAAAGAATTTTCGAAAATTCATATCAAGCCATATTACGTTCTCGTATTGAATTTGACCATGTATGTATGTATAGACTACGTGTGATAAACAGACACTCGCATTCTAATGACCCCCATTATATGACAGTTGCATAAACTACTATTTTAAATACATAGGAAGCACCTAGACTCAACAAAAATATTTGAATTTACCTTTCAAATACTTGAGCTGTGCGGGGATCGAACCCACGACCCTCGGCGTAGCAGACAGGAGACTACGCCATCGGGCCAGTCAAATAAATAAATAGTAATACTGATTGTTAATAAACATATATACATAAATCACTCCTCTTTCCCGGAGAGGTAGGCAGAGACTACTTCCTTCCACTTACTACGATCCTGGCATACTTCTTTCGCCTCCTCCACATTCATCAATCTCTTCATACATGTCGGTTTAGGGTACTCTTGACCTGACCTTTCTTAAGAACGTCCCCGATCTGATCCAAGTACGTGCGTCTTGGTCTTCCCCTTCCGACGTTCCCATCCACACTTGCCATATACACCTGTTTCGTTAATCTTCTTTCATTCATCCTCTCTACATGACCAAACCATCTAACCTTCCCTTTTTCTACACCAGTCACCACGTCTTCTTTTATACCACAACGTTCCCTTATCACGCTATTCCTTATCCTGTCACTCAATTTCATTAATAATCAAGTATGACTATTGCTAATAAATAGTAATAGTAATACTTAGTAATAAGCTGTACATGTTGTGTCGTATTTCTTTATGTTGTGTCTTTTCTGTAATGTTTTTGTGTGCAATAAACTATCCGAAAAATTACCGTACAACAACAACTGTCAGGTGCGGCGGAAGATAGCGATTTGAGTATTGGAAAAAAAAACTTCGTTTCATTTCTCAACTTTATCGTATTAAGAGTTTTGTCATTAAGTCATTACGCTTCTGTAATTTATAGTAAACCCTAGTTTTTATAGGCAGAATGCATAAAGTAGGTCATTATGCATCTGTTTTCGAATTCATGATTCGAACATTATGAGACGAGTGTATATAATAGTACATTGTGCACGCGGAGAGAAAGGAGCCGATTTAAAAACGAAACTGAGGGCCTTAATACACACGAGTTTTTAATCGGACTTTCTTCCGAGTGAGCGTGCCGCTGCTAAAACCGAATCAGGGCATGGTACTCTGATAATGTTCTTTAAGACTTATGACGTGATATTGTTATGCTTTACCTATTGAATTTATGGTATTGTATTTTATGCTTAAAAATGATTATGGTAATATTTGTTATGCGTTTATAAATTATGCGTATAGTGTTATGCTTACGTAATATTATGCGTAAGTATCATTAGTTTAAATAACAATATGCCATTGTATATTATGACTAACTTTTTTATGGAAATGGATAGGGAACCGTTTTATTAAGCTATAGGGCACTTTCTATGTAGGTG
Source organism: Tuta absoluta (assembly GCA_027580185.1). NCBI lineage: Eukaryota > Metazoa > Arthropoda > Insecta > Lepidoptera > Gelechiidae > Tuta > Tuta absoluta. Next base: position 5,983,154 of record JAQAHW010000030.1, read on the forward strand.
TGGTATAAATAAATGAATTGTTCCAGCTGTGGAGCCAGTGGCAGTTGCCGCGGCTGGTGCGGGCGCGAAATGGCGTTGCGTCTACGAATTCACCGCGAGAGCACCGGACGAACTCACTCTGCAACCTGGCGATTTGGTAAGTTTAAGACTAGTTTTTTTATTTACCCTACTTAGGGCATCCAATCCCGGTATACCGAGATCCCGAGATCCCGAGATCCCGAAATACCGAGATCCCGCATCATTTTGTGATCCTGTACAGTGCGGGATTACGAGTGCGGGATCCGCAAGATTTGCTGAACTAGCAAGCAGCATAGATACGTCTTTTATTTTTAAAAATATACGTGTTTTTATTTGTATCGTAAAACTATCCCTTTACACTTACTTAATATTTTTAAGCAGCTCAGTTACACTAACCATGTCAGTCATAGTAGTAGGCGGTTTAAAAGATCTGACACCAGGGTTTACCGGGTTGTGCGTCGACTCGGTTTCCCACACGATAGAAGAATAAGCAGCTCAGGATAGTTTAGATAGACTTAGTTTCTTTGACGATTTGCACTTGCAGGATCCCGCAATTACCGAGATCCCGCGGGTTTGAAATCTTTGACCTAGCAAATACCGAGATTCGAAATAACCTGCGGGATTGGATGCCCTAACCCTACTGCCTCAAAATATCCCTAGATATATTATTATTTTTCTAGAGTATTTATTTATATACAAGGTGTTACAAAATAACGCAAAAATAATAATATTCTTTATTTTCATCAGTCGATGAAATAATAACAGCACTAGTTTAGGTCAGTACTACGCTTCCATTCCAACGAATTTCGATTTGGCATACATTTCTGGTTATATGCAGTTCATTAAAATTATTACACCCATGAAATAACAAGCAATGTATATCGAATCTCGCCGCGCCGCGTTGGCAACTTAAGTTGAACTTTGAACTGTCAAAGTAGTGCTGCGATGCAACGATAATTTTTTCGAGTAATTTGGTAAAAAAATAGAATTTTCGTAATTTAAAAAATCGACGCTACGGTTTAAATTTTTTGACAATAGGCTCTTTACAAGGGTCCCTTTTACACCCTCGCGGCTTTACTTGTTATTCTGTAACACGCGGTATATGTAGACATGTAAATCTTTTTATCTATTATCTACACTGGTCTCATAATGTTCGGATTAAAAATCTACATCAGTTGTATTAAGACTTGCTTTATGCATTCTACCTCTACCTATAGAAATTACAGTTTAATAGACATTACAGAAGTGTTATATCTTAATGAGAACACTCTTATTTCGATAAAGTTGAGAAATGAAACGAAGTTTTTTTTTTGCCTATACTCAAATCTCCATCTTCCGCGGAACCTGTTAGATGTTGTTGTACGGTAATAATTCGAATACCAAATTTTGAAAACACTTCCCGTGTTAGGTATAACTTTTGAAATAATAATTCGTTTATTGTTCGGTTGTTGTTCAGTTGTTGTTCAGATGTTGTTAAATATGTTGTTCAGTTGCTGACTCGACTCTGAACATATTTGCTGAAGTATAGAATTTTCAAAAATTCATATAAGGCCATATTACGTTCTCGTATTGAATTTGACATCATCGTCCGGTGCGGACGTTTGGAAAAGTGCATGAGTGAGGTTTTTTTTATTAAGTGTTGATAAAATAGTAATTAGGCATTACAATGCTCGTGTCAAACTTTTATCACAGACACTCGCATTCTAATGGGGGGCATTATTATATGACAGTTGCATAAACTACTATATTGTTTGCAGGTGTATGAAGCGCCGGCGCCTAGAACCGACTCGGAACCTGGATGGAAGTGGGGCACCGCCAGAGGTAACGCCTTTTTACGTATTTTAACCTCGCAACGCCCAGGCCCCTGGGAGCTTTTCACAGATAGCTGCCCAGATGCCTTTTAAAATGTATGATTCTTCGAAGTAAAATGAACCTTATAGGAACTTCTCTATTCTGGAAGTTGCAGATCCAGCATAATATCCTGGGTGTACTAATATAAAACATACCACATGCCTTAGGGAACGTCTTGTTAATTAGTTTGAACCATAAAATATTAATAGAATAATTAAGTTACTAATTAACTAAAATAATTGAGTTACTAATTAATTTACCTTAATGAAATGTGTTACTATTATATATTATTTTATTATTTAATCGCGTATCGACATGTTTAATTAATTATTACACTAATTGCGTTTGGTTGTAACTGTTAGCAATTAAGTTGACTTAATAAATGAATTGAATTGAATTGAATAGACACAGGTATTTACTATTTAATATATGCCCGAGTTTACAGCATGGTGTGAACGAAGAATTTACGGTACATTTCACCGTTGTGACATTTTTTTAGCTCTGGACTCTTCAATTTTTTGCTCTGGGGCCATGAAATCTACACCTGGGCCCGAAGTCTGTCAGTTGTGTATCAATGGCCTGTCAGTGTGACAGTTTTGGTCATTTCGTATTCTGCTAACAGTTTGAAGTATAGAGAATCACAGTGGCATTATAATGACAGTGTAGTGTCGCTGGCATTGCAAGTGTAATATAATAAGAGAATCCGGGCTCTGGCAGGGAGCAGGAGCTCACCGTTAGAAGTTTTTGTGGTTGTTCAAACAACCCTTTGGACGCGATTGGGCTTACGAGTTGTTCTGGGAAGAACGGATTGGACTGAATCTACCCGGTACGTGCCGGTAGTTCTCAAAATGAGGAACAAATCTTATTTTTTTTGGGTGGGACACCGAGTCGTCCAACGACACGATAAACCCTGGTGACAGTTATTCAACCGCCTACAACTAATAGCAGGCCTCTGACATGTTTGGGACAAATGGGGTAGTCGGTAGCTTGTGGAGTGTGATCTACTCGCAATGGCTGCAGCAGTGGCTACTGTTATGTCGTCAACATCATAAGAAAGGAAACCGTATGTATGTATAATCTCGTTATTGTGCATTCTTAAAACGAATACATAAAACACATTTTAAATAAAAAACAAGAAATGACACTAAGGCGGACTTATCCCATTAAGGGATCTCTTCCATCCAACCCTTGAGAAACTCTGAGGATACGATGTTGTGACAATATTTTGTCTTTTCAGGTGCTTCGGGTTGGTTCCCGGAGGCCTATGTGGAGGACATAAGCTTGTCGTCGACAGTATACGCCGCGGAGGTCATTGAACCGCTCGCTAAGACACAATTACAAGGTAGTGTTTTTTTTATACATGGTTATTTTTTACAGGAAATTTTACAAGGTGATTTTACTCATGATTCTGAACCACTTTTATTATGGGGTCACCTGCGAAATCGCGAAAAAAAAACAGCTGTTCCATAGAAAAATTCGTACCTACTCGAACAAAATGTATGGAACAGCTGGATTTTTTTCGACCCCATTCTTTTTTTTATGGTATTCAGGAACTTTTTTTTAAATAGAATGGAAAAAACAGTAATGAGATTTAAACTAAAACTATTAAGATAATTCTTTATTAATAAAGTTAATTACAAATAGGTTAAACGATACAAAATAATTATGTGGCTTCTGTTTCGTAAACTAAAAATATTAATTCCTGTATCTATATTTGTTGGGGAAAGCTTTTCAGTTTCATGGTCTGGTTCATTCCTTGAAAGGAACGCAGTACTTTTCCTTACACCCTGTATATGTATTTTTTAATTTTTTTTCAGGTATTGCAGAGGTACCAGAGGCGGAAATCACCAACGATTTAGGAGGCGCCATGCCTGTAGTTGGTAAGCTACAAGCTATTATCTCTTGCAGGGTAGGCAGAGCGTAAACAGCCGCAAAAACGGATATTTACGCCACGTCTGACATATATTTGAGGGTCATTCGGAAAATTGTGTATCGCCATAGCGACAGGTTGTCAGCCCATCGCCTAAAATTAGTCGCCTCTTACGACTCCCACGGCATAGATATGGGGTGATGCTATTCTAAGCTGTTTATGAATGAATGACTTTATCAATTTACCTGTTTGCTTAAATCGTCCAGCATCTCGGACAGATTGCGGCTGTCTTAGTTCCACGACTGTTTTGCTGTTGATATCGCGTTTCATGAACTAACAGCGACATCTATCGACCGCCGGACCAAACTAAACTGTAATACCCTGTAAAATTAAAACAAGCTCCTCACTTTCCAGAGGGCGGCGATTTCTACATAGCCGCGTATCCGTACGCCTCACCGGAACCGGGAGATTTGAATTTCGAAGCCGGGGAGAGGATCGAGGTGATACGGCGCGACGGTGATTGGTGGACCGGCCGCATCGGCATCAGGTCAGTCTGTCTCGCTCACTCGCATTGAGATTGTACAGTCGGTTGTAGCACATAAGGTACTCCAAAAGAATGGGATTATTTTTAATTTCCAGTTAAATTATAATTCCATTTTCTACTAATACATGTTCATGTCAAGAAAAAAATTTTGCTGGGGACGAAAATAATTCAGTTCTTTTGGAGTACCCCTGGTACCTTATGTGCTACAACCGACTGTACATACAGGGTGTAAGGGACAGCCCTCCGAATATTGATAGGGTGTATTCGGACCATGAAACTAGTTAACTTTCCTTAAGAAACTATTTCAGGAGGTGACGTCCCATAGTAAATGCTGACTGATTGTGATTTTGTATGGGAGTACGTTTTATTTTGTTGTTTCCTGGCATATGTTTGAGTACTGTCAAGTCAAACTAAGAAAATGTCAAACAAAAGTCACATCACCGCCATCTATCCTAAAATAGTTGCCATACCTGGCTAGTCTCTCTGTTTCTTAGTAATTTTGTTAGATGGCGTTCATCCTATCTCATTTCTGTTAGCTTGTCGTTGGTATATCTTATTTATTTATGTATAAAAATACATAAAATAATTTATGTATTTTTATTTTTCATGTTAAATTATTAAGTATAGTATTTTAGTTTATTCTTTCTTATGTATTGTAGTTTAGTGCGAAATTTAAGTACGATTATATTTCTTTATTTTTTTGTGTATGGGCACCCGCTTTTACTCTTTCTGTTTATCTTTTGGTTGGCCGGTAGAGAATGCCGCGTGGCATTAGGCCCGCCCTTTGTTCTTTCTGTGCAATAAAGTTTAATCAATAAATGAATAAAATATGTTTCTTAGGGAAAGTTCAGTGTTATGGTCTGTATGCACCCTATCAGTATTCGAAGGGCTGTCCCTTACACCCTGTATATAGCTGTCTCGCTCTAACTCTTAAGATACTTTTATTAATAATACAAAGCTTCAGAATCTGTAGTTCTATCTGACAGAAGGAGTTTTCGATAAATGACGTTTTCATCGAATTATGAATGTTTAAGTGATAGCAACGCTTATTATAGTTACAATCATGAAACTTTATTGTTAAAATTAGAACTACGGTATTAGAAATGCAGGTCTGAAATTTTCGAATGTATATTTAGATCATAGAACTTGAGACGTCCAAATAAACGGCACCAAATCACAGGGGTCTCGTGCTAAAATTGGTGGGCCTCAAGGCTCTATTTAAGTACCATTTCTATTTCTAATACTTTTATATTACAAAGCTTATTGTAAGTTATACAGTACTGACAAAGAGGCATGGAGCTCCGAAACTCCACCGCAACGCAGGAAACAACTCATTGTGGAGTTTACAACTGACATCCTACTCAGTTATATAACTCTTATATGTAGGTTTCTTTATTTCACACTAGATTTCCGCCCAACGGTTTCACCCGCTGCCACTCATTTTCCCGTGGTAATAGTTGTTTTCCCGCGGAAATAGTAGCCTATGTGTTGTTCCAGGTTTTACTCTACTTGTGATTTAAATTTCATCCAAATCGATCGAGCCGTTTGAGCCTGAAATGGCAACAAACAAACAAACTTTCAGATTCTGAAAGACTTTATTTTGAATCTACTTGGAAATAAAAGTATTGAAGTTTGAAATGGAGCGTAATATTTTTCCCAGAACGGGCATATTCCCTTCTAACTACGTGACGAAGGACGCGACAACGGATGCGGCTGCCACCGACGCGATACCGACCATACCGGAAGCGAACGAACCGGATGCGGCTCCTGAACCGAAGCAAGTCGCGTATGAACCCGCTCCCGTCGCGCCCATGTCGCCGCCCGCACAGGTTACTTTATAATTAGCTTCACACATTGCACTTGCCGATCCCCAATTACATACACACACATATATGTATATCACGCCTATAATCCCTTGCCACACACACACACACACACACACATACACACCCACACGCACTCACACATACACATATATATATCACGCCTATAATCCCTTGCCACACACACACACACACACACACACACATACACACCCACACGCACTCACACATACACATATATATATCACGCCTGTAATCCCTTGCGGGGTAGGCAGAGCGCAAACAGCCGCAAGAAACGGATATTTACGCCACGTCTAATAAATATTTGAGGGCCATTCAGAGAATTGTGTATCTCCATAGTGACAGGTTGTCAGCCCATCGTCATAGTGACAGGTTGTCAGCCTATCGTCATAGTGACAGGTTGTCTGCCCATCGTCATAGTGACAGGTTGTCAGCCCATCGTTTGTCAGTCTTTCTTTCCAAATGAATACTATTAGTATTAAGTATTAAGTATCAGGCGTTACTTTGCGTCCATCTTGATTGAATTAGATAGAAAGCTATTAGTATTTGTATCTACAATCGTCTCATAATGTTCGAATTATAAATTCAAAAACAGTTGTTTAAAGACCTGATTTATGCGTTCTGCCTTAAAAATTACAGTTTAATGGAAATTACAGACGCGTAATGCCTTAATGAGAAGGCTCTTACTTCGATACAGTAAAGAAATGAAACGAAGTTTTTTTTTGCTAATACTCAAAATCGCCATCTTCCGCCGCACCTGTCAATTGTTGTTGTACGGTAATTGTTCGGTGGTTGTTCAGTTGTTTTATTAAGTTGTTGTTGAAATGTTGTTCAGATGTTGATTAGTTGTTGTTCCGATGTTGTTCAGTCGTTGTTCAGTTGTTGTTAAGATGTTGTTCAGTTGTTCAGTTAAGTGATAGTTAAGACACCACATCTGACGGAGCCATATTACGTTCTCGTATTGAATTTGACCTTGTATCGGTCCTTGCAATCGCCGGTGCGGACGTTTGGAAAAGTGTTAAATTGAGTTTTTTTTTGGAGAGTGTAGATAAAATAGTGTATGCAACTGCTGTAATTAGGCATAAGAATGCTCGTGTCAAACTATTATCACAATCGCGTTCTAATGACCCCCATTATATGACAGTTGCATAAACTACTTTTTTCTCTCGTAGGTGAAGCACAAAGCACTATCCATTACTCGGCAGAAAGTACGATTACTAACTCGTGTGTATTGAGGCTCAAACTACACCCTCGTTAATAATCGGTCTCTTTCTTTCCAAAGTGAAGAATATAGTATTTTCATTTATTATTAACCAGTTATTGCACACAAGAAACATTACAAGGGACATAATATACAAAGAATGACGACACAACAGGACAACTTATTTCTACTAAGGAATTTCTGACTTCATATGACTGATTTATTTGCAGGAACAGAAATCCTCCACTCCAATATCGTCAGAAGTGGCAGCCATCACTGACTCGGCCAACGGCGCCGCCGCCCCCGCCACGCGGCCGGGCTCCGTCGCCAGGAGGGACTCCGGCCGGGACTCGGGCCGGGACTCCGCCCTCGGACGCAGGAAGAACGAGATCGCTCAGGCCATCGCCAACTATACTGCCACCAGGTACGTCATTCAAGGTCTCACCAATGTGTTAAAGGCATGCCTCGAACTTTTAAACGTCCCTTTCCCGCTAATGGCAAATCATGTGTGTGAGAACAGAGCGGAATCGCCATATTAATACGATTTTTCACTCTTTTTGAAATTTCTCGCCAAATAAACAAGTAATACAAAAACTGTACGACAAACATCTAGTAATGTACAAGACGTATCGTATTCGCATAAAATAATGTGTTATTTTCATAGGATTGCTATACACTACGCAAAAAAGTGTAAAAATAGACCAAACTTTGAAAAATAAATCTATCGAGCAAATTTCTTTTATCGTGTTTTCCTGCGACCTGAATCAAGATAATATAATGAAAAATCATTATACATAAAAATAAGGTGTTTATCGTATTCACCAACAAAATTGCGCGCATCCATAAATAAATACCCAATTTTCTCACGTTCCGCCCTTAATGCCCTAAATTAGTGCTGTCACTTTCCGTCAAAAAGGTTTAGAAAAGAACAGGTGATATCTTCTTTGTTTTCGCTATCGGTGACAAGTAAAATATCACGTGATTTGTTCCAGCGCTGAACAACTTTCCCTAACCAAGGGCCAGCTGTTGGTGGTGCGAAAGAAAGCTGACAGCGGTTGGTGGGAGGGAGAGCTCCAAGCCAAAGGGAGGAACAGACAAGTCGGCTGGTTCCCTGCCAGCTACGTCAAGGTAAACAAACTGAACAACTTTCCCCAAGCAAGGAACAGGTTGGTGGGAGGGAAAGCTCCAAGCCAAAGGAAGGAACAGACAAGTCGGCTGGTTCCCTGCCAGCTACGTCAAGGTAAATAAACTGAACAACTTTCCCCAAGCAAGGGACATGATAGCTCTAAGCCAAAGGAAGGAACAGACAAGTCGGCTGGTTCCCTGCCAGCTACGTCAAGGTAAATAAACTGAACAACTTTCCCCAAGCAAGGAACAGGTTGGTGGGAGGGAGAGCTCCAAGCCAAAGGGAGGAACAGACAAGTCGGCTGGTTCCCTGCCAGCTACGTCAAGGTAAATAAACTGAACAACTTTCCCCAAGCTAGGACCACGAGAGCTCCAAGCCAAAGGGAGGAACAGACAGGTCGGCTGGCTTCCTGCCAGCTACGTCAAGGTAAATAAACTGAACAACTTTCCCCAAGCGAGAAACATGAAAGCTCCAAGCCAAAGGTAGGAATAGACAAATCGGCTGGTTCCCTGCCAGCTACGTCAAGGTAAATAAACTGAACAACTTTCCCCAAGCTAGGACCACGAGAGCTCCAAGCCAAAGGGAGGAACAGACAGGTCGGCTGGCTTCCTGCCAGCTACGTCAAGGTAAATAAACTGAACAACTTTCCCCAAGCAAGGAACAGGTTGGTGGGAGGGAGAACTCCAAGCCAAAGGGAGGAACAGACAAGTCGGCTGGTTCCCTGCCAGCTACGTCAAGGTAAATAAACTGAACAACTTTCCCCAAGCAAGGAATATAGGTTGGTGGGAGGGAGAGCTCCAAGCCAAAGGGAGGAACAGACAAGTCGGCTGGTTCCCTGCCAGCTACGTCAAGGTAAAAAAACTGAACAACTTTCCCCAAGCGAGAAACATGAAAGCTCCAAGCCAAAGGTAGGAATAGACAAATCGGCTGGTTCCCTGCCAGCTACGTCAAGGTAAATAAACTGAACAACTTTCCCCAAGCTAGGACCACGAGAGCTCCAAGCCAAAGGGAGGAACAGACAGGTCGGCTGGCTTCCTGCCAGCTACGTCAAGGTAAATATACTGAACAACTTTCCCCAAGCGAGAAACAGGTTGGTGGGAGGGAGAGCTCCAAGCCAAAGGGAGGAACAGACAAGTCGGCTGGTTCCCTGCCAGCTACGTCAAGGTAAATATACTGAACAACTTTCCCCGAGCAAGGAACAAATGTTGGTGGGACGGAGAGCTCCAAGCCAAAGGGAGGAACAGACAAGTCGGCTGGTTCCCTGCTAGCTACGTCAAGGTAATTAAACTGAACAACTTTCCCCAAGCGAGGATCATAGGTTGGTGGGAGTGAGAGCTCCAAGCCAAAGGAAGGAACAGACAAGTCGGCTGGTTCCCTGCCAGCTACGTCAAGGTAAATAAACTGAACAACTTTCCCCGAGCGAGGAACATAGGTTGGTGGGAGGGAGAGCTCCAAGCCAAAGGAAGGAACAGACAAGTCGGCTGGTTCCCTGCCAGCTACGTCAAGGTAAATAAACTGAACAACTTTCCCCAAGCAAGGGACATGATAGCTCTAAGCCAAAGGAAGGAACAGACAAGTCGGCTGGTTCCCTGCCAGCTACGTCAAGGTAAATAAACTGAACAACTTTCCCCAAGCAAGGAACAGGTTGGTGGGAGGGAGAGCTCCAAGCCAAAGGGAGGAACAGACAAGTCGGCTGGTTCCCTGCCAGCTACGTCAAGGTAAATAAACTGAACAACTTTCCCCAAGCTAGGACCACGAGAGCTCCAAGCCAAAGGGAGGAACAGACAGGTCGGCTGGCTTCCTGCCAGCTACGTCAAGGTAAATAAACTGAACAACTTTCCCCAAGCGAGAAACATGAAAGCTCCAAGCCAAAGGTAGGAATAGACAAATCGGCTGGTTCCCTGCCAGCTACGTCAAGGTAAATAAACTGAACAACTTTCCCCAAGCTAGGACCACGAGAGCTCCAAGCCAAAGGGAGGAACAGACAGGTCGGCTGGCTTCCTGCCAGCTACGTCAAGGTAAATAAACTGAACAACTTTCCCCAAGCAAGGAACAGGTTGGTGGGAGGGAGAACTCCAAGCCAAAGGGAGGAACAGACAAGTCGGCTGGTTCCCTGCCAGCTACGTCAAGGTAAATAAACTGAACAACTTTCCCCAAGCAAGGAATATAGGTTGGTGGGAGGGAGAGCTCCAAGCCAAAGGGAGGAACAGACAAGTCGGCTGGTTCCCTGCCAGCTACGTCAAGGTAAAAAAACTGAACAACTTTCCCCAAGCGAGAAACATGAAAGCTCCAAGCCAAAGGTAGGAATAGACAAATCGGCTGGTTCCCTGCCAGCTACGTCAAGGTAAATAAACTGAACAACTTTCCCCAAGCTAGGACCACGAGAGCTCCAAGCCAAAGGGAGGAACAGACAGGTCGGCTGGCTTCCTGCCAGCTACGTCAAGGTAAATAAACTGAACAACTTTCCCCAAGCGAGAAACAGGTTGGTGGGAGGGAGAGCTCCAAGCCAAAGGGAGGAACAGACAAGTCGGCTGGTTCCCTGCCAGCTACGTCAAGGTAAATAAACTGAACAACTTTCCCCAAGCGAGAAACAGGTTGGTGGGAGGGAGAGCTCCAAGCCAAAGGGAGGAACAGACAAGTCGGCTGGTTCCCTGCCAGCTACGTCAAGGTAAATATACTGAACAACTTTCCCCGAGCAAGGAACAAATGTTGGTGGGACGGAGAGCTCCAAGCCAAAGGGAGGAACAGACAAGTCGGCTGGTTCCCTGCTAGCTACGTCAAGGTAATTAAACTGAACAACTTTCCCCAAGCGAGGATCATAGGTTGGTGGGAGTGAGAGCTTCAAGCCAAAGGAAGGAACAGACAAGTCGGCTGGTTCCCTGCCAGCTACGTCAAGGTTAATGAACTGAACAACTTTCCCCAAGCGAGAAACAGGTTGGTGGGAGGGAGAGCTCCAAGCCAAAGGGAGGAACAGACAAGTCGGCTGGTTCCCTGCCAGCTACGTCAAGGTAAAAAAACTGAACAACTTTCCCCAAGCAAGGAACAGGTTGGTGGGAGGGAGAGCTCCAAGCCAAAGGTAGGAATAGACAAATCGGGTGGTTCCCTGCCAGCTATGTCAAGGTAATTAAACTGAACAACTTTCTCCAAGCGAGGAACATAGGTGGGTGGGAGAGCTCCAAGTCAAAGGGAGGAATAGACAAATCGGGTGGTTCCCTGCCAGCTATGTCAAGGTAATTAAACTGAACAACTTTCCCCAAGCGAGGATCATAGGTTGGTGGGAGAGAGAGCTTCAAGCCAAAGGGAGGAACAGACAAGTCGGGTGGTTCCCTGCCAGCTACGTCAAGGTAAAAAAACTGAACAACTTTCCCCAAGCAAGGAATATGGGTTGGTGGGAGGGAGAGCTCCAAGCCAAAGGGAGGAACAGACAAGTCGGCTGGTTCCCTGCCAGCTACGTCAAGGTAAATAAACTGAACAACTTTCCCCAAACAAGGAATATGGGTTGGTGGGAGGGAGAGCTCCAAGCCAAAGGGAGGAACAGACAAGTCGGCTGGTTCCCTGCCAGCTACGTCAAGGTAAATAAACTGAACAACTTTCCCCGAGCGAGGAACATAGGTTGGTGGGAGGGAGAGCTCCAAGCCAAAGGAAGGAACAGACAAGTCGGCTGGTTCCCTGCCAGCTACGTCAAGGTAAATAAACTGAACAACTTTCCCCGAGCGAGGAACATAGGTTGGTGGGAGGGAGAGCTCCAAGCCAAAGGAAGGAACAGACAAGTCGGCTGGGTCCCTGCTAGCTACGTCAAGGTAAATAAACTGAACAACTTTCCCCGAGCGAGGAACATAGGTTGGTGGGAGGGAGAGCTCCAAGCCAAAGGAAGGAACAGACAAGTCGGCTGGGTCCCTGCTAGCTACGTCAAGGTAAATAAACTGAACAACTTTCGACGGTGGGAGGAAGAAGCCGAGCCAAGAGATACGTACTTTTCATCCCTCTATCGCTCATAATATTAAAAAAAAAATGTGTTTATTGTTTATGAACTTAATTACTATTTACAAATTTATGTCAGTCCGAAAAACATGAATTATCTAATAACATAAACAAGAAGGTGTTTGGTAGGAGATTGTGAGATCGAGGGCTAATCTATTCTATATTATACATGCAATGCTAAATTTGCAGATACCTACATAAAAAAGGGCAAAGATTATGTAAGTGAAAAAAAAGAAACAAAATTAAACTCAGGTTCGGGGTAAACAATCGGTTATAGGTATAAACAATGATTTTATAGCCTAATTAAAAACGTGCCGACATCGCAGTGACTCGCAATCCATCCATTTTGACAGTTCTCGCTGGCTTCTGTCAACGTGCTACAATTCCGCCAGTGTCAAAAAGGATCGATAAATGTCTGTGGATATATCCGTTACCTTTAAATGCTAACACCATTCCATGAGAAAGACAATAAATTCTTACGAAGTCACTTCAAAATCACTTAACAGTGCTGTCATCTATAAATTCTCGTTTCTTCAGAGGTTAATATTACTAGGGATTGCAATCTCGCAATGCGGGATCCTGCAATCCCGCGGGATCCCGCGCCAATTTTGGCCTGGCGGGATCCCGCACATTCAAAGCGCGGATCCGCGGATCCCGCACGGGGCGGTAAAAGCTCACGCGATGTTGCCGTTTCTTGCAGAACGGATACTGGTGGTTGGCGTCGGCGGCGGCGGGAGTGTACGTACAATATCACGCAACGTTGCCGTTTCGCACAATTTGTGTTCGTGTTCGGTCTCGGTCGCCTCGTGCGCGTCTCAGTCAGTTCAGTCAGTTGCACTAAGACTACCTGACACTTGCCTACAAATATATGCTGACCATCCAGCCTACTAGCGTAGAAGATGAAAGAGCGTTTTCGGCGTCAGGATATATTTGTAGTTCACTAGAAGCAGGCTGGGTGATGACACCATTGATACCATTTGCTTTCTACGAGCATACTTTCAAAAACGATCGCCATAGCCAAAGTTAGTAATAGTAACATAACAAAGATGTGATTTGATTATTCATATATTAATGATATCATATGTTAATGATAATAGTTATAATTATAATATAAGAAACAGCATTTTTATATAATAAGACTGTTGATTTGTTAGATTAAGGACAAAATAAACAAATCAATGCAAGTCTAATTAATTCTAAAATTACAAAAAACAAATAAGTAATGTAGGACTGATTTTACTTACAATACAAGTAAATAATTTATAATTGTTATTTTGGAAAGAAACAAATATTTTTAGTTCCAACATGAAAGACATGTTTTAGTTTTTCAAATAAAAGTTGTTTTTTTTAACAAAAACCTGCACTTTCATATGTTTTTTTATCATAATTTCAAAGCTGCGGGATCACGCGGGATCCGCGCGGGATTGGGCCAATCCCGCGAATCAATCCCGCGGGATTGGCGGAGGTGCGGGATTGCAATCCCTAAATATTACCCTACATGTAATAAATTTTGTGTGATGCCGGCTTAGAATAGCATCACCCCATATCTTTCCCGTGGGAGTCGTAAGAGCCAACTTAGGGACTCGTGGGTGTGTATTGCAATTTTAGGCGATGGGCTGCGACCTGTCACTATAGCGGTACACAATATTCCGAATAACCCTCAAACATTTGTCAGACGTGGTGTAAATGGCCGTTTTTTGCGGCTGTTTACGCTCTGCCTACCCCGCAAAGGATTATAGGCGTGATATGTGTATGTATGTATGTGTATGTAATAAATTGCGTTAGGAACCATAAGAAACATCCAAAATTACAAAAACATTTCATTTTTTTGTTACACTAAAAATTTGACACAACAAAATCGGTTGGAATGAGGTAAAAAAACATTAGGCATCCCATATAGAAATGTTTAAAAAAAAAACTTTGTATGGGAGAGGTTCTACCTCCTTTTTCATTTTTCGATCTATAAATTAAGGTCTTCAGATCAGGTTTCGACCTAAAATAAATTAACCCTAAAAAATTGTTTATTTATCTTCTAGATCTTGCAGTCTTCAGGGCGCACGTCGGGCCGCACCACACCTGTCATGTCTAAGATGGACATGCCGGCCGAAACTGTCATTGACAAGGTAACATAGATAAAGATTTATTTAATTTCAGTTAATATCAGCATCAAAAAATTATAAAATGGCACAAAAATCAATACATACATACATACATAAATCACGCCTATATCCCTTACGGGGTAGGCAGAGCGGTAAAGGCCGTAAAACGGATATTAACACCACGTCTGACAAAAGTTTGAGGGTCATCAATCAAAAATCAATAAATGTCAACATATCGAGTAACAACATTTAAATTGGTAAAAAGCCCTGAATTAACATTTTGCCAAATGTTTAAACACTGCAATCTGTAAGCATGTGTGTGTTAGACATACAGGTTTTTTTTATTCTGCGCGGAAATTTTTCATTCTACTCATGATTCTGAACAACTGTTACTGTGGGGTCACCTGCGAAATCGCGAAAAAAATAGAGCTGCTCCATAGAAAAATTCATACCTGTAAAACTTCCGTGCTGAATAAAAAACACATACATATATCACGCCTTTATCCCTTGCGGGGTTGGCAGAGCGTAAAAGATCGCAAAAAACGGACATTTACGCCACGTCTGACAAACATTTGAGGATCTTCAGAAAATTGTGTATCGCCATAATTACAGGTTGTCAGCCCATCGCCTAAAATTGCAATACATACCCTCGAGTCCCTTAGTCGCCTCTTACGATATATTTTATTCTCCCGCGTATAAAGTAAATATTTTTTAAGACGAAACTGGTATATTTATCTTGCTGCACGGGATTCTTTCCGCGATTCGGTATTTCGTTCCAGTTGGTAAGATAATTATACTATTAGTTAGTTATAAGATAATTACTTTCTTTTTGTTCAAATTTTATTATGAAGTGACATGCCGCGTGATTAACCTGACAAGCCCAGAGGCAGTGCCTATATTTTTATTTTTTTATCTCGCCGGAGCTGGTTTTCCATGGACAATACAAAATTGTTATAAAAGAAAGAAAATGGTGCTATACAAATTTATTTTTCTTTTACAAGGACGGATCATGACGTCAATAACGATTCAACGACTAAGGGACTAGAGGATGTGTGTTGCAATTTTAGGCGATGGGCTGACAACCTGTCACTATAGCGATACACAGTTTTCCGAATGAGGCGATGGGCTGACAACCTGTCACTATAGCGATACACAGTTTTCTGAATGAGGCGATGGGCTGACAACTTGTCACTTTAGCGATACACAGTTTTCTGAAGGAGGCGATGGGCTGACAACCTGTCACTATAGCGATACACAGTTTTCTGAATGAGGCGATGGGCTGACAACCTGTCACTATAGCGAAACACAGTTTTCTAAATGAGGCGATGGGCTGACAACCTGTCACTATAGCGAAACACAGTTTTCTAAATGAGGCGATGGGCTGACAACCTGTCACTATAGCGATACACAGTTTCCTGAATGACCCTCGAACTTTGTCAGACGTGGAATAGAGGTCCGTTTTTTGCGGCCGCTTACGCTCTGCCTATCCCGCAATGTGTATGTATGTCCTACATTGAATAATTTTCATTTGTTTGTACGTGTCTGTGTGTGTGTGCAGGTGATAGCCCTGTACCCGTACACGGCGCAGAATGCGGACGAGCTGAGCTTCGAGAAGGACGACATCATCGGCGTCACCGACCGCAGCCAGGACCCCGCCTGGTGGCAGGGTAACTACCAAACATACCTCACAAAACTGCTACATAACATTCATTTCTGCCAAGGCAGCATCGTCTCAAGCCTTAGCCTGTAGGAAAATTAAAAATGGTACGGCTGCTCGCTACGAGATGGCGCTGTTGAAGGATAATGACTATATGAAACGGTACCGCTACTCGCTACGAGGGGTCGCTGTAAGAACTAAAAACAAGGCAGCATTGTTTGAATAACTCGGCCTTACAAACCTGAAATTTAAAATGACAGTTTTTTTCGCGGGTCGGAATATTTGATAAATTTTTGTTTATTTGCCGTTATTTATGTGGTAATGTGATGAGATTAACATAATAATTTGTCAGCAGTGACTGTAATAGAAACATTTATTAGAATTAGAACCACCCGTATTATTAGAATATGTAATATTCTTTATTGCATAACGTACACAGAAAATAATAAATATTATTTTTTCGCAAAGGCGAGCTTATCTCAGAGATCTCTCCCAGCCAACCCATGTGCTGTTAGAGAAATTAAAGTTTTTGGGGTTTAAAAGAGAATAAGGAATGAAATTACTTTAACTAAATAAACTCTAACTTTGAAAACAAAGAAAATTATCTAAACACATATATACACAAATAAAAATATTACACAAAATGATTAATAATACTTATATATATATATAACTAGCTTTTACCCGCGACTTCGTCCGCGTTAGATAGTTTTTGTAGAAACAGGTTCAGGTTTAGGTGGGCTCCTGATGGTACACCTGGTGGTCTACATAAGGTACTCCAGATCCTCTATGTCCTTGTGAAAAGAAGCGGCCCATCATACCGAACAACTTTTGTTTTGGAACCATGCCTGTATCTCTTATAGTTTAGCTGGGCTCTTGATGATACACCTGGTGGTCTACATAAGGTACTCCAGATCCTCTATGTCCTTGTGAAAAGAAGCGGCCCATCATACTGAACAACTTTTGTTTTGGAACCATTTCTGTATCTCTAATAGTTCAAGTGGGCTCCTGATCGTACACCTGGTGGTCTACATAAGGTACTCCAGATCCTCTATGTCCTTGTGAAAAGAAGCGGCCCATCATACTGAACAACTTTTGTTTTGGAACCATTTCTGTATCTCTAATAGTTCAAGTGGGCTCCTGATCGTACACCTGGTGGTCTACATAATGTACTCCAGATCCTCTGTGTCCTTGTGAAAAGAAGCAGCCCATCATACTGGTCAACTTTCGTTTTGGAACCATTTCTGTATCTCTAATAGTTTAGGTGGGCTTATGGCGGGTGACAGGAGTGATGCCAATAGGCAGAATGGAGGGTTCCAGGTGGAGTCGGGAAAAGGGTAGCTACCCGCCTGGCCGGGTGTTGTGGCCAGGAGACCGACTGGTCCGCCTGGATAGAATTGGAAGTTGTATATATGCGTTGCGCGGTGAAACACTTCGATACCGCGTTTCAGGCTCTTTGTTCTGTCACGTGGCGCCATCTTGCAGCTATGTTGGAACTTCTGTTGCGACTTGCTTGCTCGTGAACCACTTTGAGTGAGCTTCTTGTTGTAGCTCCCAGAGGTCGCTACAGTACTCCCCCTCAAGACCGGAGGTCGATACTGTCAGCGAGCGAAGTGGGGCTGATGACGTCATGTAGCGTGTTGATGCAGTCAGGCGTGGCGAAGCAGTGCTGGTTCCAATGTCCACGGTGAGTCGGGACGTCTACGGTGAGTCGAGACGATGATGGAAGACCAGTGAAGCTGCCGTGCTGTGACTGCGGTGGGTGCTGATGACGTAGTAGTTGGCTGCATGCTGTAGTAGTTGATGCGTGGTTGAAGGCTGCGAAGTCCAAGGTAGGGGTCACCAATATTGGCGGGTGACAGGAGTGATGCCAATAGGCAGAATGGAGGGTTCCAGGTGGAGTCGGGAAAAGGGTAGCTACCCGCCTGGCCGGGTGTTGTGGCCAGGGGACCGACTGGTCCGCCTGGATAGAATTGGAAGTTGTATATATGCGTTGCGCGGTGAAACACTTCGATACCGCGTTTCAGGCTCTTTGTTCTGTCACGTGGCGCCATCTTGCAGCTATGTTGGAACTTCTGTTGCGACTTGCTTGCTCGTGAACCACTTTGAGTGAGCTTCTTGTTGTAGCTCCCAGAGGTCGCTACAGGCTCCTGATGGTACACCTGGTGGTCTACATAAGGTACTCCAGATCCTCAATGCCTTTTGAAAAGAAGCGGGCTATTATACTGAACAACTTTTGTTTTGTAACCATGCCTGTATCTCTAATAGTTTAGCTGGGCTCCTGGTGGTACACCTGGTGGTCTACATCTGTACTCCAGACCCTCGATGTCCTTGTGAAAAGAAGCGGCCCATCATACAGAACAACTTTTGTTTTGGAACCATGCCTGTATTGCCTGTATCTCTAATAGTTTAGCTGGGCTCCTGGTGGTACACCTGGCGGTCTACATAATGTACTCCAGATTCTCTATGTCCTTGTGAAAAGAAGCAGCCCATCATACTGGCCAACTTTCGTTTTTGTCTATTTCTGTATCTTTAATATTTTAGGTGGGCTCCTGATGATACACCTGGTGGTCTACATAAGGTACTCCAGATCCTCAATGTCCTTGTGAAAAGAAGCGGCCCATCATACTGAACAACTTTTATTTTGTAACCATGCCTGTATCTCTAATAGTTTAGCTGGGCTCCTGGTGGTACACCTGGTGGTCTACATCTGTACTCCAGACCCTCGATGTCCTTGTGAAAAGAAGCGGCCCATCATACAGAACAACTTTTGTCTTGGAACCATGCCTGTATCTCTAATAGTTTAGCTGGGCTCCTGGTGGTACACCTGGTGGTCTACATAAGGTACTCCAGATCCTCAATGTCCTTGTGAAAAGAAGCGGCCCATCATATTGAACAACTTTTGTTTTGGAACCATGCCTGTATCTCTAATAGCTTAGCTGGGCTCCTGGTGGTACACCTGG
The DNA here is from genome assembly GCA_027580185.1 of Tuta absoluta. Taxonomy (NCBI): domain Eukaryota; kingdom Metazoa; phylum Arthropoda; class Insecta; order Lepidoptera; family Gelechiidae; genus Tuta; species Tuta absoluta. The sequence goes on from JAQAHW010000030.1 coordinate 6,002,308, forward strand.
TGGTCTACATCTGTACTCCAGACCCTCGATGTCCTTGTGAAAAGAAGCGGCCCATCATACAGAACAACTTTTGTCTTGGAACCATGCCTGTATCTCTAATAGTTTAGCTGGGCTCCTGGTGGTACACCTGGTGGTCTACATAAGGTACTCCAGATCCTCAATGTCCTTGTGAAAAGAAGCGGCCCATCACATTGAACAACTTTTGTTTTGGAACCATGCCTGTATCTCTAATAGCTTAGCTGGGCTCCTGGTGGTACACCTGGTGGTCTACATCTGTACTCCAGACCCTCGAATGGTGATAAAAAGTAGCCTATGTCCATTCTCGGTATGCTAGCAAACTCTGTGCCAAGTTTCATGAAGATCGGTTCAGCGGTTTGGCCGTGAAAGCGTAGCAGACAGACAGACAGACAGACAGACAGACAGAGTTACTTTCGCATTTATAATATTAGTGTGGATGATATAAATACATAAACATACTTACATTAATATATATCAAGAATATTATCTTCAAAAATAAAAATTACATACAGTGAAAACATACCTAAAAGCTTGTTAATTAGACTATTAAATATGTATTTATTTGCAGGTGAGCTTCGAGGCATGACCGGACTGTTCCCGAGCAACTACGTCACCAAACTCGTCAACTAAACTGTACTTATGAAAAGTAAACACAATTCACAACTTTACCTACGTATTAGAATGTAGGCACTCATAGCGCCATATTATTTCTATATGAAAATAAGACATCGAAACTACCATTACACTCGTTGAAATCTTGCGCATACGAATTCTACTGCTTCAAAACTACGCCTCCTGGGGTACGTTCAGCGTGATTTGGATATTACAATACTTACAATTTAAAAAGCGGAAGCAATAGTTTTCGTTCAAAAATTTCGTCTTCGAGATTGACAGATCTTTCGGAAATCCGGTTATTTTCAGACTAGTATAGCCGACAGTAATAAACTAATAAAAATACATTCACACAGCGCCATCTAGCTCTTAACTAAGCAAAGCTTGTACTATGGGAATTAGATAGCTGATATAATACATAAAAACTTATCTTGTAACAAACACCACAAGTATTTGGAGTGAAGTTATTATCTTACGACCCACGAACCATTGCAAAGAACTCACGACCCTCGGCGTAGCAGGCAGGGGTAGTATCCACGACGCCATCGGGCCAGTTCCTTCCAAATTACAAAAAGCAGTCGAAATAATTCAATTATTGTTCGATTTCTTATTTTCATTTACCTACGTAGTCGATATTAGCCGCGTCCACACCGGCCGAGCAGCCTCGCCATATGACAGATAAAACAAAATGGCGCCGTACGTGCGCACAGCTGTTTCAGCCTAAGGTTATATTTTGACATTATATTAATAACTGGTTCTTGGGGTCTCTATCATTAGTCAATTATACCTACTATGTTATAGACTGACAGTCTTTTGTATCCATCGTTTCGATCGACAGCGCTAAGAAAATAATAACAACAAGAGAATAGAATCTCGGCCTTTACTTGTGATACCGGGATTTCGGGACTGGTTGAAGGCAATCCCGGGTTCCCGGGATAGTCTCGGGACCCTAAGGTCGAAAACAAAATCGCTGTAGAATAATCAAAGTACATAGGTTTATTGTTGGCATCTACACTAATATTATAAAAAGGAAAGATTTGATTGTTTGAATTCAATAGGCTCCGTAACTACTAGACCGATTAAAGAAAATCTTTTACCATTAAAATTCTACATGATCCTTGATAAAATCTTAACGTATTTTAACCACAGTAAAAAATATATAGGAACTTCTATGTTTGGTAATTTTTCGCGATTGCAACCTCTTTATAAGTATCTTTTACAACTTTTTATTAACATATACGAGTATTAAGTAACTAGTGTGCTAAAAAATGGTTTTAGAATATCTTATCCATTGATTTTCTCTTTCTTGGCAATCCCGAAAATCCCGGTATTTATAAATTGTTATCCCAATATTTTGGACTGAAAAATGATCGGGATCCCGGGACCCTGGGATTCGGGAATTCCCAACAAACGACTGAGGCGCCTTTGAGCGAACCGTTTTTCCGACACCGTTTGGCTCGGTCGCGGCACGTCCACACCGACCGCTCGCGAGGCTGCGAGGCTGGTATGGACGCGGCTAATGAGTATTAGCCGCGTCCATACCTTCATGTGTTGTATTGTTAATTAATTACTTAGTTACCTATTTATTATTATATCGTGTTATAAATCAATCATTCCATTTACTATAAATGTTTTGTATAGAATGCTTTTCTAGTAGTATTAGGTATATCCAAATATTATTGTTCTTTTTGCAATAATTTAAATACCAAAAATAATCATGTGGCTTTTTCAGGCTTTTTTTCTTTGTAATTTAATAATTATTTATGATATAAATTAAAATGACTAATTCAATCAATGTAATCAGTTCACTGTTAAAAGTAGTTGTTTAGTCAAATAAATGTTAAACACAGCTTAAACCAGAGTTTAATTTATTTATCAAACTAAATGCAAGTTAATCAACAGTTACTAGACCTCGACAGTGGCGCCATTTCCCAAAAAAAATATTTTCTCTTTATACAAACAATCTGTCAGAATATCCGTTGGCCAAGTTTTAAGAATTATTCTTAAGTAAAATTAGAACCTGTATACTCAATGAAATATTCGCTGTATTTAAAGTTATGGCAATTATTACCAAGAGTGGCCGTTTTTGAGTACTTTTTCTCCATAACTTTAATTGCATCGAATATTTCATTGAGTTTCCAGGTTATAATTCTACGTAAGAAATACTAAAAACTTGAGCAACGGATATTTGTATAAGTAAAGAGAAAACTTTTTTGTGAAGTGGCGCCACTGTCGAGGTCGTTGACGCCTACACTCGCCTTAAATATAGAATCATCGATCACTTTTTTAAATATCTTTAGATGGGGCCAGAAAATAAATAAAACACTCATCATTTAACAGTCATATTTTAATACACATTTGAACATAGGTAAGAAATTTAACATGGTATGGTATTACTAATAATAAAGAATTAGTGTAATTAACTAAATAATAGTATACATGTCTCGAACGAGAATTATATTTGCGTGGCCGGGTACTATAAGCAACTAGTCAACTGACCCATTTAAGGGTTCAATCCATATACAGGGTGTTAGGAAAAGTACTGCGTTCCTTTCAAGGAATGAACCAGCCCATGAAACTGAAAAACTTTCCCCAAGAAACATAGGTCGAAATATTAAAAAAATTGACCTCCCATACAAAATGTAGCAGCCGACCAAGTCTGGTCGTATTTCGTAGTCGAAATTATTGATATATTGGTCTATGTTCCTTGAGGAAAGTTTTTCAGTGTCATAGGCTAGTTCATCCCTTAAAAGGAACGAAGTACTTTTCCTGACACCCTGTATAAGGTGAAATTTAACTAGTGACCGATAGCTAAGTGCCAATCCAAGACCAGAGTAGTCATTATTAGGAGTAGATATAGAAGAAATATAACTTGGAATTTGGGCGCTAGCCGCAGTCTAACAGGTTCCAAAAAACATACCTAAGGATTTGCACACGTGCCACACTTCGTTGCGGTAGTTGACAGCTGCACGGCGGTTCTACATGCGATTGCAAACAACTGTCCTCAGCGACACCGGACCGGAAAAATATGCGGCACGTGTGTGGCCATCTAATCGTATTTTAAATCATCAATCCAATAAGTTGGACGTTCTCTGCGAAATTCGTCGATACTTCATCTTAAGTTAAGGCCACATCAATCACAACTACTCAATCACTTAAGACTATTATCTACCCTTTTATTGTGGACCATGAACACTGAAGGCGTGCGTTTAACAACAAATCGTGTAGCATTACTTCAACACAAATCTTTTTTTTTTATTAATGATGGGTTTGCTCTTGACTCTAATCTAGGTCATAGGACAGAGACAGAGTGTAAGATGGAGCGAGCTCACCCAGAAGAAGCCTGTTCACTCTTACTTTGAAGAGATTAGGGTTGTATGCGTTTGGAAACACAGACGCAGGTAGTGAGTTCCACTCTTTAGCAGTGCGTTATAAATGATGATAACTTACTAGTCGTTTCAACATTTTCAGTACTTTGTAAGACTACTATTTTTAAACAATCTACATGTATACCCTAATCGTTACCCTTACGCTTTTTTATTTGTTTATGAACACTTTACGTAGCCTTAATGTCAGTGATTATTTTCAATAATATTTTTTATATTATTTGTATCGTCACTCGACATTCTTTATAGAGTGGCGAAAATGGCAGACCCGTTTTTTTAAAATTCAATCTAATCATTAGTGAAAAAAACAAAATTGATTTTATGCGAAATTTTCTAGGGATTCTCGAGTGTCATGTAGAGGGCGCTGAGCTTAATGGGAATAACGTTTCTTGACACAAAACCGTACTACTTTATAAATTATTCTTTAATTGTGTATATTGAATTGTTAAAAATTTATTATTGGTTATTTGTTTACTTCCACGAATGACACTCAATATAACAGCAAGGCGATAAGTTTATTTTGTAGTAAATCGAACTAACATAATTAATTTGTAACAAACACAACGTGGAACGGAACCTGTGAAAAAACTATGGCTGACGCCAGCCATATTGAATCGTCAAAATTTCAGTTTAGCACAGCGCTCTCTGGTTTGACATTCAGAACTATCAACAGAACTGTCCACAGAAAATCTCCCATTGAACATTAAATACAATCCAAATGCACATGATTTAATAGTAAAAAGAGTGTTTTTAAGCAGTGACCAAAGCTTACATCAAGCAAAGTGTTGTTATAATGTATTTAAAATCATTTTTCTTAACACTAATACATATTTTTAATCTACATAACGGATAGGCACTCATTCACTAAATGTATAACTTGTCCAGATAAATAGTGAAGCTGTAAATGGTGGCGGTTACTCAAATGTGAGGGAGAAAGAATCACGCGAGTGCTCTGGGTGCGAGCGAGAAAACTAGATAGCCGGCCGCCACTTACAGATACTTTCTTTATTTGCACGACTAAGGGTTGGATTATAATAAGCGGCTCGGCGGCTGAAGCGACCTGTGTCCTATGCTATCATTGTACAACTACAATTCTACAGGCGAAAAAGTGGCAACATCGCGCCAAAATTAATATTTAAACAGCAACACTGATGAAAATTACAACTACAGGCGTTTTATGAAGCTACAGGTCTACAATTTTACAAGTCACATGTACAGGCATCTGTAGATTTCCATCGACAAACCATAGCGTAGATTTTGCTTTTAAAAACACAATCGAGCAAGTTTTACAGGTGTTCATCAAAAGATTTGTAAACTACAACAGTAAAAATTGTGAATAATTTTACAGGTCGTCTGACCTAGGTAATTATTTTACAAGTGCAAGGTTTCTGCATAAAAATCTATACAATATGTTCAAAATTACTCAAAATGCGTTCCTTGCCAAATTATTTTGCTCGAGGCATTGAATAAACAAACCTTTATCGTCAATTGTGAATTATTATTATTAATTCACAGCAGTACTATTTTAACGTACTCTATCAATAATATGATTTGAATTAGAAATATTATTAATTTCATTTTTGTTATTTCTTTTGTATCAAAATAATATTTTTCATTGTAATTGTTTCTTATATATTTTGCAAAGTGTTTACATACTTGTACATTATTTAATCTGTGCTATGACACTGACGTTGAATTTGAGTGAATGAAATGAATGAATCGACAGTGTTGTACATCGACTTGTAAAATTTACTTGTAATCGAGATTTTGGAGCGATACTGACAGTGGTAGCTTTACAAGTGTCTTCATAAAACGCCTGTAACCTGTAAATTGTAACTACAAGTGCGCTACAGGCAGATTTTCGCCTGTGAATGTGGACCTGTCCTGTACATTGATAACACACGACACTGGTCGCTCGCTTATTATAATCAGAACCTCATGGAAATATTAATTATTATTAAAAGCTGTATTGCAAATTGACTCAATAATTAACATTTTACTATATTAAACCACTTTTTATGGGTTATAACGGGATCTACGCAGATATTTTACATCAATAAAATATATTTTTGTCACTTTTTTATAAAAAAAAATCTGTTTAAATTGCAACAGACATATTATCTCTTGAAATCAAATTTAGGAAGCAGATTTTTAAATGCTTTGTAAATAATAATCTATTGGGCAAACCACTGGTCACATTAAAATAACTTTGTATAAAAATGGCACTTATTAAAATAATATACAAAATACAATTTAAATAATGTAATTACAATAAATTGTTTAAAATTACTTGATTTAATGGGATTATAATCAATCATGTAAGCAAAATATATTACATATTTTTTAACTATGGCACATGAATGTGTTATACAGGGTGTAAGGGACGGTGTACCGCAAAGTTTGCAGGCATGATCAGCATGAAACTAAAGAACTTTTTATGGATCCTATGTTGAGGGAATGATTTTTTTGATCGAAAATTTTGTATTAGTCGTTTCTTTTTTCTCGTTTACTAACATAGCGTCCATAGGAAGAGTTGTTCAGTTTCATGGTCAGATCATGCCTGCAAAGTTTACGGTACACCGTCCCTTACACCCTGTATACGTAAAAATATATATTGTGCCTGTTTTGTAAAGCAGTTACTACAATTGACTTCAAGTTAAACTAATTCATTAGATTTTTTAAATAACTTTTATTATAATTTCCGTGTTAAATATCGACACGTTGTCATCTTTCCTCATCTGTAAAAAACATAAAATAATCAATAAAAATAAGACTTGTACCTTTAGTTGAGGATGAATACTTTTTTGAAGTTACCAAATTATTAATTTGTCAGTTTCTACAGGCAGTAACAAAAAGGATATAACACGCCGAAAGGAGAAAACAAATTATGAAACTGAACAACTTTCCCCATGGAACAGGGGTCGAAATTAAAAAAAATATCTCCAATACAAAATTGCCGATCAGCGGCTTAATTTACTATGGGACGCTCAATGTTCCATGGGGAAAGTTGTACAGTTTTATAGTACCTTGACCTCCTTTCGGCTTTGCTATACCCTTTTTGTTACTCTTGTACAAAGTATTTAACCGATTGTCAAAATTTTGAACGATGCATTGCCAGCCACGGAGATTATCATTTGCACACATAGTACATACATACATACACATATCACGCCTTGCAGGGTAGGCAGAAGACAAATACTTGAGGGTCATTCAGAAAATTGCCCATCGCTTGAAATTGTAAAACACACCCTCGAGTCTCTTAGTCGCCTCTTACGACTCCCAACTCACCCTCTTTCAGTATTTGGCCAATTACAAGCTACCACAGATAAACAGAAATATTTTACATTCCAAAAAGAAAAGAATGCCTTTTGGAGTGTAAAATCATAGGGGAAAGTTTGAACTCACCGTTTCAGTATTCAGAGGGCTGTCGGTTACACCCTGTATGCTTAAAGTTCTCACCTTACTTGAGGTTGAGTCCGCCGGAGTTGTAGATGTCGAAGTCGAAGCTGTCCTCGTCGAAGTTGCGTATCTGGTCGAGAAGCATCTCCGTGTCGAAGGGCGCGTCCACCGGCGCCGGCGTCGACCCGCCCAGGTAGCTGGTGTGTGGCCATTCGTGTTGATGCGGGGTGATTGTTGATTTGTGTTGGTGATTGTTGATTTGTGTTGATGATTGTTGATTTGTATCGGCGCTTGTTGATTTGGGTTGGTTATTGTTGATTGGTGTTGGTTATTGTTTATTTGTGTTGGTGATTGTTGATTTGTGTAGGTGATTGTTGATTTGTGTAGGTGATTGTTGATATGTGTAGGTGATTGTTGATTTGTGTCGGAGATTGTTGATTTATGTTGGTGATTTTTGATTTGTGTTGGTGATTGTTGATTTGTGTTGGAGATTGATTGTTTTATTGGTTTGTGTATGCGGTGGTTGATTTATGTTAGTGATTTTTTATTTTTGTTGATGATTGTTTGTTTGTTTTATTGATTTGTGTTGTTATTGTTGATGTAATAAATATGGGTGGGTTTATTTGTATTAAAGATGAATAATGATAGTTAATTTATGTTTTGTTAAGTTTAAATAAAATCATTTTAATTGAGTAAATAGTGTAGGTAAAAGGTTTATTTTTATGTTATGGAATTGGTGTTATGGTGAGTATGATTTTGTGTATATTACCAAGTCGACAGCGTCGTTGAAGGGATCGGGAAAGAGAGAAAATGCAACACATTAGACAATAGACGGTCGTTAGAATAATTAAGAAAATAATAATATAAAATAATTTGCAAAATAAACCTCGTTCGCCAAAAAGGCAGCACAGACAAAATATGGCAAAATTCGTGTGCCCGGCTTTACTCTATAATTACATTGAGTAATATAATAAATGAGAATATAACGAACATAAATAAAAAATTACGACCGTCTGTGTTGCATTTTCGCTAGAAAAGGTTTTGTTAAATGTCTTTAACATTGATAACAAACAAGCATAATAAATTCAAAAATGTAAAAGACACGACTGCTTTCTGAGATAAAGCCTAGCCTATGACACTCAGGATAATGTAAGGATTCTTCCGATACAATTCCCATTCGAATCTGTTCAGTTGTTAGCGAGTTTCAGTCCTTTAAAGAATCGCACATACATACATGAACTCTAAAAACATTACAATCCTTTTTTGGTTGAGCAGTCGTGAAAAAATAAATTATCAATTTATTTCATAAAAATTGTTCCAAAGCATGCAAGATATTTGTATTATATGTTAAAGACATTTCTTTATGTTAAATCAAATAAAGTGTTTTTCGACATATATTTATATTTTAAATACAGTGAACGCACATACATCCATCATTTAAATTTTAACATTTAATATTTTCGTATCAATGTGTAAATTATATTTAGCCTTATTCGTAACACTACTTTTATATAAACGTCACACGCACTTATATATATCGTTGTTTTTTTTTGTTTGGAATACGGAGTTTTCTTTTTATTTATTTTGAACTCTTCCCTAGTCGCCGGATAGATGGCGCTGTACTTCGTACGTTAACTTATGGAACGGAACGTCACATCATTTTTCTTTTATGTCACTTGAATGTATAAGATCGTAAAAAAAATGTTACTTATCATTATTACATCAATCGCATCACAAAAATATTTTTTATTTTCATGGGTTTCCTTGCATAATAATTAAAACCACAACGAAAACATCGTACAAACAAAACAGAATATACGAACATACATTCGGAAAGAACAATTACTTTTTTTCATGCCTTTTGGCTTTGGCATCTAGTAATGTAGACCGTAGTCAGTTTAACGCCATCTACAGAGTTCTTGAAATACTAATCTTTATATTTAATTCTCAAAAAGAAAACTCCCTATAGTCGTAACAAAAATGCCTTAAAACCGGAAAACAAGTAATTTGTTTTTGTGCATTTGTTAATTCATGTTGATATTATGTAACTAAACTAACTCTTAGTAAATGATCAAACGCGAATTAACAACTTTGCGAAACACTTATGTTAGTAGTGTACAATTATTTTTTACGTGTTTGGTATACAATTTTTTTAGAACTTGCACGCCACATGCCACGTGTTATAGGGATTTAGATATAATTGCATAATTTCAACAACGGCATGCAAGCCGCGGTAGCCCAGCCGGGAGAGGCGTACTTTTGTTATCGAATGTCGCAGGTTCAAATCCTGCCTGTGGTGAAAGTTCTCAGAAATAGTATACAACTCATGTTGGTATTTTTCAAGCGTTGCCGCTAAGACGGATTGTACCACTTTCTTTCTACTTCACATGTAAAAACGTGGAAAATCTTGTATTTTAAATTACATTTATGTAACTTACTGCCTTACCTAATATTAGCTATAATAGTCACATCCAATGATATTTCAATACTTATTTTTAAATTCGTTTCTTAATAAGATTATAATTAATAAGATACGCAAACAATTATCTATAGATCTATATTAAATAAGATAATATATAAAATTTTGTAACGTTATATAATTAATATCATTGTCTAATTTTCTTTAACAATTCCAATCAGATAAAATTGATTACAATCACACAAAATCTATAACAATATTATACAGTGTGTAAGGGACAGTCCTCCAAATACTGATAGGGTGCATGCAGACCATGAAACTGAACAACTTTCCCATAGAAACATATGTCAGGAAACGACAAAAAAAATTTGACCTCCCAAACAAAATCACGATCTGCTGACTGCAATCACTATGCGAAGTCAAATTTGTTTTGGAGGTTTCCTAAAAGATTTTCTCACGGGAAGTTGTTCAGTTTCATGGTCTGGATGCACGCTATAAGTGTTCGGAGGGTTGTCCCTTACACCCTGTATAATATTACATAAACCGAGAAACTGAAAAAAAAATAAACTTTAATTTTTGATCAACTGATAGATATATAATTATAAATTAGTCTAAATATCATGTTACCAACTAATATCTCTAACTAAACTGTCACTGTCACTTTCAGTTAAACAGGCTTCGACAAGGATAGAAGATGATCGCCTCTTAAATTTGACTCATTTTACGCGGTATCTGTCAAAATTAAGCGGCGATTTAAAGTGCCGTGTGATGCCGGCTTAGAATAGCATCACCCCATTTCTTTCCGGTGGGAGTAGTAAGAGGCGACTAAGAGACTCGAGGGTGTGTAATGCAATTTTAGGCGATGGGCTGACAACCTGTCACAATGGCGATACACAATTTTCCGAATGACTCTCAAACGTTTGTCAGACGTGGCGTAAATGTATACGCTCTGCTTACCCCGCAAGGGATAAAGGCGTGATATATGTATGTATATTAAAAATACAAGGAAATCTGCGAAATGGCGAGGTCATCATAGTCTATAAGACATGACATGACTTAAATAGTCTATGACATCTACTTTACTTTTCTAAACTTATTTATTGGAAAGTGACAGTGCAATTTTAATTATCTGTTTTAGTCAGTAACGTGCAATCTAGACAATTCTATTCCTAACTTAAAGTGTAATAAACATTGTCATGCATGTACTTTAAGTCATAAGAAGGACCATATTCAAGCACCGAATTTATACAAAAAAAATCACAATTAAATTGTTCAAAAAGATCTAAAAATTATTTTTATTTTGACTAACAAAACGAGACCTGAGTGTAACGAGTTGTTTTAAAAAAAATGCTTATCTGCTAAACTATGCTATCAATCGGCGTGACACTTTTTTATACAATTAGTTAATAATAATATAGTTCTTCAAAATATTTAATAATAATTGACAAATGTCACAGTAGATTTAAAATTGTCAGTAACAAATAACCAACATATAAAAATTATGTCACGCCGAGATAAACTTACACGGCTATTACACTAGTCTGAATACCGTACATTGCTGGTTATTATACGGATGTCGTTTCAATACACTGAAGATGACCAGCAATGTATAACAGTGTAATATGGGTCTGATGTCGTTTCAATACTCTCAAGATGACCAGCAATGTACAACAGTGTAATATAGGTCTTACAATATGTAAAGAAAAACTGTCAATACTCTCCTACCAAATAATCAAATCGATTAACATTTAATTGACACAATGAGATCAAGCGAAAACAATACTTTTGTGCGAGATTATAAAAACTATCTAGTTACAACCAATCATACACTTTTGCATATTACAAGGAGTAACAATAAGAGTATAACAATTCGAAAGAAGGTCAATTCACTTATGAAACTGAACAACTTTCCCTATGGAACATGACAAAATATTGAAAAAAGAATGGCGCTCCCCCTTATACTGGAGAGATAAATTACTCAGTAGATCGGCAATTTTGTATGGTAGTTATTTTTTTATATTTCGACCTATCTTCCATGAGAAAAGTTGTTCAGTTTTTATGAGTACCTTGAACCCCTTTCGGATTGATGCCCTATTTGTTACAACCTGTATTTTTATTTTTTTTTGTGTTTTGACAGTTTTTCTTTCTTTTCCTAAAACTAACATCAACCAGCTTAATATTTAATTTGAAATGCATTACATGGACCCAAATATAAGGATTTGTTGGAAAAACTAAATTATACACGTTTATATAATTTCAGTGTATAAAAATGTGTATATATATGATTTATATAAACTCATTGCAGGACGGTATGGTTAAAAAAAAAAGTTTATCGAATTCGATTTATCAATATATTTTTTTAATTTGGTCATAGTTTTTTATACTGTCGAATATCCTACTTTGGCATTCTCTAGCCCAATATATAAAATAGTCATAAAATTTAACACTCACGCTTTTAAGAAAGCCTCAATTGTATAATTTTTGAGCCGAATTGCATAAATTTTCAATAAGTAAAATGTTTAGTTTTTAAGACGACAGTCGATTATATAAATAATAGACATGACGTTTCGTAATTTTTGTAAATGTAGTTTTTTTTTCCATGTCAGTTCAAAATTGGTCGTAATTAGTACAAAATTTTCTAATTGATCAATTGATTTAATAGAACTTATTTGCCGATTTTTTTTCTTTAAGTGTTAATTATTTCTCTGGCTTAACGTTGAACGTAGGTATATATAGAATGGTAAAATTGTAAAATTTTCAGCTAATTAAGTATAAACCACTTAATTATATAGAATGGTAAAATTGTAAAATTTTCAGCTAATTAAGTATAAACCACTTAATTTTAATATTAAAACACTTATATCTTAGTACGTATACGATTTAGCACGCTACAGTATACGAATATTTATTTCTAAAACACCCAGTTTTCCAACAGTTTATCTAACAGTATATATTCATTATCTAAAACATTCAAAGTTCCGATCAATTATTAAAATATACAGGGTGTAAGGGACGGTGTACCGAAAACTTTGCAGGCATGATCAGACAATGTCGGTGAAAAACTTTATCTATAGAGGCTATGTTGGTAAACTAGATTTTTTTTTGTTTTATTTCGACCTATGTTCCTTGGGAAAAGTTGTTTCGTATCACCAGCCCGTCCTCTGTTTTCAGTATTGGTCACTAGTAAATTTTCACCCTATATAACGGTTTAAATGCCACTCAAATCAGATGTACGTCGCTTTTTTTAATGTAAAATTTACCATAATTCAGAACATTTTCAATTATTGTTGCTTTGCACACATTGCAGTTTTTTCACATATCAGACATGTAAAAGAGTGAACTGAAGATATAATTCAACGTCATTCCCTATCATTGTTTGAAAAGCGGTCCCTTACACCCTGTATATAAGTTCTTGAAATACTTGCTGCTATGTTTTTACAAACGGCCGTATGATGCCGGCGTAAAATAGCACTACCCCATTTCTTTCCCAAGGGTGTCGTAAGAGTTGACTAAGGATTTTTAGGCTTAGACAGGCTGACAACCTGTAACCATAGTGATACTCGATTATTATGTAACGGCCCTCAAGTATTTGTCAGACGTGGCGATAGCGATCGTATTTTACGGCCACAAACGCTCTGCCTACCCCGCAAGGGATAAAACCACGATATGTGTAACTATGTTTTTTACACTTTGCTATTGATATGTCGTACTTTTATTTTTTATATTTTAAATTGACGCCGTATTAATTGGTATAAATTATAACTATACAGGGTGTAAGGGACGGTCTACCGAAAACTTTGCAGGCATGATCAGACCATGAAACTGAACAACTTTTAGTATAGAGCCTATGTTGGGGAAACGATTATTTGTCCGCGTTACCATAGAAAGTCAGTCAAACCGGCATTTTGTATGGGGTCGATTTTTTTTCTCATTTACCATCATAGCCTCCATAGAAAAAGTTGTTCAGTTTCATGGTCTGAACATGCCAAAGTTATCGGTACACCCTACGACCCATTTACGCGTTTGCTGTCTTTAAAAACATCAAAGTTATTTGTTTAAGTTATCTAGGTTTCTTATTGAGATTGAATAAGTAAGTTCTTTCTGTGACACCCTGTCAGATTACGGATATTTCTCTTAAAAAGACATTTGATATATTTTTCATGATCGAGTTATTTTCAGACTTTATTAAGCACAACATCCTCTTTTCGTGTGGGACACCGAGTCGTTCAACGACCCGATTGACCTAGTGTCTTGTGTTCTTTGACCTCCTTTCGGCTTGTTATAAACATTGTGTTTCTACCTGTATTTGGTCGAATAATTGATCTGTCAAATTTGACAAGATAAGTACGAATCCTTATGAACTATAGAAAGTATTGAAAGTCATATTAAAGTAGCTTTGCCCTCAATTCGAAATATAAACTCTCTTAACTTGTCTTAAATTAGTGTTGTCACTTTTCGTCAAATAAGTTTAGAAAAAGATAGGAGATATCTAAGTCCTGTCATTTATTAAATGTATATGGGTGCTTCGCAATTTCTAGTAAATTTAGTCGCCATTGTTTTCATCGTCACCTTTTTTAAACAGATAACACGTATTTTGCGTCAAATTATAAGACATGACAGAACTAAGATATGTCCTGTCCTTTTCTAACTCTATTTGAAGGAAAGTGACAGCACACATTTAAGGCATGTTAAGAGAATTTATATCCTAAATTGAGGCCATTGTCGACTCTCAAGAGAGATCACAATTAGTAAAAACAGTTGTAATTTTAACAAAAAAATACCCGTGAATAGAATAAAATACATCTCATCACGATTTGTATTAAATTATTTAAAAAAGAATACTAATTTTGCTTAAAATCACGAGTTTAAAATACTGCCGCTTATAAAAGAAAGTCTTAAGTAATAGCACAGACAACAAATGCACCACACAACAACTAACCATTCATTATTAATACTGACGTTTTGGAAACTAAATAGTAGAATATTACTAAAAAGTTTGTTCAGTTTTTCGTTGTATTTCTTTCAGTTTATAGCTGAAGCATCGTAGTACCGCCGCTAAAATACCATTTAAATTTAATTAAGTATAAAAAATTACATTAAAATATCACTACAGTAACGCCATCCCAATAAGTCATATTTTACAGCTATTAGCCACACTAAAAGAGATGTCAACAAAGGCAAAATGAACCCTCTGCCATAGCATTAGCACGAATCTGACAGCTGTCAAACATGACTTAATGTGATAAGTAAAGTAAGGCCACTTAACTTTGTGTACTCCTAAGATGAATACATGAACTTTGAAAAATGACAAATAAACAAAATTAAAAAATGGAGGGATTTAGCGCCAAAACTAATAATAAAATACAAAAAGAGGATGTGACTATTAAAATAAACAAATAAAAATTAAATTAATTAGAAATGTAAACAATTTTGTTTTGCGTCAATCAAATCTACAAGTAAGCAAAATTTAAATAATTTTCTTGTAAACAGAAAACAAAATAAAATTTTGTAATAAAATACCCCAAATTTTTAAAAATATAATGTGTATTGCTAACCTAATATCGTTTAAGTGTTTTTTTTATTGCTATGTTGCTTGTCCAAACACAACATCAACAGTAAAATTACAAATAAATTGTAATATCCACGAAAAGTTATACAGAGTGTAAGGGACAGCCCTCCGAATACTGATAGGGTGCATGCAGAACATGAAACTAAACAACTTACCCCTAGAAAACTATGTCAGGAACGACAAAAATAATCTACCTCTTATACACAATCAAAATCAGCTGACTGCATTTACTATGAGAAGTCATTTATTTTTGGCAATTCCTGAAATATTTATTGATTAAGTTGTTTCAGTTTCATGGTCTGAATGCACTCTATGAGTATTCGGAGAGCTGTCCCTTACACCCTGTATAGGTCAAATTTTGATGTATTGAATAACGGAGTACTTAAATTTTAAAACATAGCAAACTAATTAGAGAATTTGCAAAATTGCACCGAGAGTGAATAAAACGCTGGGAATTAGTTGCAAAACTACCCCGGTAGATGGAGCCGTGACACGCGTTACTACAAATATTATCAATGCGAATGTTTGTATGTTTGTTTGCTACTTGAATACCAAATTTTAAAACACTGCCCGTGTTGGGTATACATACGAGAGAGCCGTGCCACGCGTTAATGGCATTAAGATACACTTGTAAAATTGGCGGGCATTGGATGAGCCGCGGTAGCCCAGATGGAAAACGCGTCGCCACTAGTAATGACGAAAGTCGCAGGTTCAATTCCTGCCCGCGCTTGAAAATTTTGCATGTTTTTTTACTTCTTGACGCAAAAACTACTGAACCGATTGTAATGAAATTTGGCACAAATATAGAAGGTAACATGGATTAACACGACAGCTAGTAGGTTTTAAGGGTAGATAAGCCGCGGAAGCCGAGATGTTAGAGGCGTCGCTACTAGTGTTATCGAAAGTCGCAGGTTCAAATCCTGCCCGCGTTGCAATTTTGCAAATTCTCAAAATTTAATAACTCCTTTATTGAACATAATATTTTAAGGACGCGTTAAAATATCGGCTTATTCTAGCAGAACACCAATCAAAAGTCCATCATGTACCTAAAGGAAAAGAAACAAAATAAAAATCAAACTAAAACATAATTTTTAAACACAAAAAATACCCATAAACAAAAAAAAAGTGTAGTATAATTAAAACAAGCATTTGGGAGAAAATTATATATGAATGGAAACAAAATCAATTCTGACCGACTGATATGGCACGCATTTAAATTAACACCCTGTATAATTTTATTTTTATATCCAATGGCTGATATTTTATCTTAAGGATAAAAAAAAGCAAATATTTGTCCATTTACAATGGGAAATTTTCTAGTTTCTAGCCAATCTTTAAGTCTACAAAGATTGGCGCTGAGCTAAACTAAAAAGTTTATTTCCATAGAAACGTATGTGTATCTGAAAGTATTTATGACTCAAATGTCAAAATTTCAACTTAGTACGCCATCTGATGTGACATTATAAAAAAAGCTAGAGAACTGTCCCCATTATAAAATACAGTAATCTGAGGCACGCATAATTTTGGATATTACCAGAATATTAGCCAATGGGGATCGTTTTTGATCAAATTCAATTTGATCTAGGTATAATGTCATGAAATTCAATTAGATCTAGGTATAATGGCAAGAAATTCAATTAGCTCTAGGTATTATAGCAAGAAATTCAATTAGCTCTAGGTATTATAGCATGAAATTCAATTAGATCTTGGTATTATGGCAAGAGCGAGTAACTCACCTGCTGTGAACGGAGGGCGTGTTGCGATGCGAGTCGGGCGAGTGAGCGCTGTAGGCGGGCGACGGGGATATGTACGAGGGTAGCGTAGTGACGAGACCGGGACGCACGTAGCCGTTCTTAAGCACCTCGTTTTCTAAACACAAACAAGTTTCTCTACACTCGTCTCATAATGTACGGATTGTGAACTTGAAAACAGTTGTATAACATCACAACAACTACTGAAGAACAACCTAATAAAACAACTTAACAACAACCGAACAATTACCTTACAACAACTGACAGGTGCGGCGGAAACTTCGTTTCATTCGCCTTCTCATTACGCTTCTGTAATTTCAATAAAACTGTAATTTCTGTAGGCAGAATGCATAAAGCAGGTCTTTATACAACTGCTTTCGAGTTCATAATCCGGACATTATGAGACGAGTGTAGATAAATGTGTTTATCTACACTTCATAATTCGTAATTCGTTCAAACACATTTATCTACACTCGTCTCATAATGTTCGGATTATGAACTCAAAAACAATTATATAAAGACTTGCTTCTGCCTATAGAAATTACAGTTTCTTCTAAAACACAGAAGCATTGCGTCTAATAAGAAGGTACGCCTTTCGATATAATGGAGAAATGAAACGAAGTCTTCAGAATCAGTTTGGTTGTTGTCCAGTTCATATTCAGGATATTGTTTAGTTGTTGTTATTCAGATTTTGTTCGGTTGTTGTTCAGTTGTTGTTCTGCAGTTATTGTTCAGTTGTTGCTGAACAGCAGCTGACTACATTATATGACAGCTCCTATTTTATGACAGCTGAATAAACTATTATATTACACATTATGTAGAGAGTGTTCTATTGCTTTTTCAAACATAGAGAGGAATGTGAGTCATTATGAGCGTGAAGAGGTAACAAACAAACACACACACACACACAACACACACTTGCGTATTTATATATTTTTTTTTGGATTCTTAGTTAGCTTGTATCATTGGTCATAAAAGTTGAATCCAAGTTCAATCCCCGGCTAACGCAAACCATTTTTCAATTTCCTATTTCCTTTATGACCAATGGATACACGTTAAAAATCCAAACAAAATTTTACATACGGAAGTTTGTGTTGTGTGCGTTTGTTGCCTCTTTACACTATAAACCATACCATATATATAAACCATAGTACATTTGTGTCATTGGTGCGTATATTTATGAAATTTCTTATTAGAGATAAGCAGTGCCTGTTGTGTCTGTATTCTTTATGTGTTTTTCTCTTTAATGTTCATGTGTACAATAAATCGTAAATAAATAAATAAATACAATGACACTATATATTAATATAACACGTTTGCATTTTTGCTGATGTTGCACGCGGTCGGCGAGCGCAGTGACAGGCCACGGAATGTGAACTGCAGGCTGAATACTGTCACCTGTCAATTAGCAACGTACCCGGCTTGGTGTCAGCACTCGGTCGGCGAGCGAGCGCAGTGTGAGGCCACGGAATGTGAACTGCAGGCTGAATACTGTCACCTGTCAATTAGCTAGAGCTGTCAATGAGCAACGTACCCGGCTTGGTGTAGTACTTCCCGAAGACGTCGTCTTTGCCGACGTTCGGGTAGAGGAACCGGCGAGCGCAGTGACAGGCTAGAGCTGTCAATGAGCAACGTACCCGGCTTGGTGTAGTACTTCCCGAAGACGTCGTCTTTGCCGACGTTCGGGTAGAGGAACCGGCGAGCGCAGTGACAGGCTAGAGCTGTCAATGAGCAACGTACCCGGCTTGGTGTAGTACTTCCCGAAGACGTCGTCTTTGCCGACGTTCGGGTAGAGGAACCGGCGAGCGCAGTGACAGGCTAGAGCTGTCAATGAGCAACGTACCCGGCTTGGTGTAGTACTTCCCGAAGACGTCGTCTTTGCCGACGTTCGGGTAGAGGAACTGTAGCTGTTGCAGATCCAGCACTCGGTCGGCCAGCGAGCGCAGTGTGAGGTCGCGAGACGTGAACGGCTGGAGACTGAACACCTCATTGCCCTCTGTCGACATTCAAGATTCATCTATTCATTGAAAGTCACAGTACAAAAGGTGTGTAATTGCCCAGATTCTATGACTATAGAGGTAAGTAGAAATGAGAGACAGTGGTACAAGGGTGGCAACAGAAAGTAAGCCAGTAAGTAAGTAAAAACACTGTATTGCACATTCAAAACACAAATAAAAAAAGGAAAACTTAAACTAAAAATGCGCAAAGGCGTCTCTGAAAGCGATCTCTACCAGACAACCTTTGGGTGGAGGAGAAATCAAAGGGAAGAAGAGAGTAGTGCATAGACAGTGTAAGTACATTAATAAATATACTAAATCACACCATATTATAAATAAATACAGATTTTAATACATAAAGTATAAATACATATTTATATATATAATCTAAGAATGCAATAGAATACAATACTAGCTAGCGAACAGACTTTTTCATAAAATGTTGATGTACCTTAATTTTAAAGGTATCCAAAGAAGTACAGTGACGTATTTCTCAAAATACAAAATGTTGGTCTTATAATCTAAGTAACTATAAAGTAGTGACATCTATCATTTTACTAAGGAACTTCTACCTACAAGCAGTGAATTGATTCCATACAATGGTAAATCTCTTGACTACTAACATATCTAACTAGTTCAGATAAACTCTGATAGATGGTGTTAAATACAATTTAGTATATTGCGTTACAGTGAAGCTGTAACATGGTGTTAACAATGGGATCGGTTTGCATAAAATTCTTTGTCATACTATTTGTTTGGCATAATGTTTATATGTCATACTGCATTGAAAGTCATACTATGACTTGACGGCCGATGTGGCGCAGTGGTAGTGCGACTGCCTGCGACGCAAGGGTTCCGGGTTCGATTCTCGGTGGGACACTCACAAAAGTTCATATTTATCTCTTTGTGAATTTGTTTCCGGTCTGGTTAGGACATTGCAGGTGAACCAACTGATTGTCCGAAAAGAAATGGTTCCGTGCTTCGGAGGGCACGTTAAGCCGTCGGTCCCGATCTATGATTACTTAGACGGCGGTCGTAACACAACCATGTCAGAGGCCTACTAGTAGTGGCGGTTGAAAAACTCTGACACCAGGGTCATCGGGTCGTTGGAAGACTCGGTGTCCCACACGAAAAGAGAAGAGTAAAAAACAAAGGCACATGCGTTCCGTCAGTGTGTGGGAGTGCCAGTGCCTTAACAGGCTTCTTTTGGGTGAGCTCGCTCCATCTTAGACTCTGTCTCTGTCCTATGTCCTAGACTAGAGTCAAGAGCAAACCCATCATTAATAAAAATAATAAAAAAAAAAACATGCCCCGGGGCTGGCCAGGTAAATCACACGGCATGTAACATTACGCCGCCGCTGTAAACGGCATCTGTTGTCAACTCACCGCCGGTCCAGGCGATGGTGATGCCGCCGAGCTCAGAGTCCGAGAAGCGCAGTATGAAGGTGCCCGGGCTGCATTTAGCCAACATCTCTTCGGCTTGCTTCTTCTGAATGAAGCCCATTATCAATCTGCACACAAACATTAATATACTTACACTTAAATATCAAACACTTATTTAATAGGAACATTATTTGCCTGTTCTAGTAGAACTTCACCATACACACGTTTGTTGCTAAAATAAAAACTAAAATGAATGAATACGAGCGCAGCCAATATAGAAACACACGAGGCACCTAAAAAGGAATGAAATTAATTGAAAAAAAAGTATGAGACGTTATGGCTATACTTTCATTTGAAAAAAAAAATAACAAGAGATGTAAGGGAATGGAACGAAAGCGAAAAAAATGGAAAGGCAAGTCAAGGGGAGGGAGGGAAAAGTAAGTCAAATTCTGACCGACGAAAGGATTTATGGAGAAAGAGGGAGAAAAGACGGACAGAAAAACAAAAGGAAGAGAAGGAAGGGTAAAAGAAGGAATGGAAAGAAATGGAAAGGAAAGGTAAGGATATGGAAGGAAAGGGAATGACAAGAAAAGAAAGAGAAGGAAAGGGAAATAAAGGAACAGATATAAAAACGTGATACAATTATAAACAAGGCACGATTATGTATAATAAGTATTTTATTCTTTATAACAAAATTATGTGACACACACCGATTGTAGTAGAACGAGAGAGAGAGAGCGCCTACCGTTTAGACATTAGCTATAGTTATTTAATAACAGTCTTGCTTCACTATTTATGTCAGGCGTTTGCGTTCATACTCTAACACACCCCTCTGGACGCAAACCCAATGTTTGCATGAAGGCTTGGTGCTTCGGCCGGTGAAGTCCCTTGGTGAGTGCATCAGCCACCATGTCCTGAGTGCTCTTGTAGCTTACTACCTGATCATTCTCATCAGTTTTTGTTTTAAAAACCCATTTACATGGTATGATTTTCTTATTCTTTGGTGGATCAACTAGTGTCCATGTATTGTTTTGAAGTAGAGATTGATGCTCATCTTTCATCGCTTCGAGCCATTCGTCTGCCTTGTTACTTTCTAAAGCTTCAGAAAGGCTTTGGGGGTCTTTGTCCAAAATTCCCATGGCTGTTTCGCCACTCATACAGATAAGTGAGGTTCCTGTTCTATCATTACCATTGTTTGATGTAGATGATTCATAAAATTCTTCTCTTCGATTGTTTTGTTGGACCAACTTCAATGTTGAGTCCCCAACATCATCATCAAAAGTATCGCTTGAATTTTCATTGTTTGATGGTTGATAAATTTCATCATTGGGATCTGAATAGTGTGATGATGGTGAATCCACATCAAGATTAGAATTTTCTATTTCCTCGTTTTGTTCTTCTTCACTCTGTATTATTGTTTCTTCATTCTGTACCTCATTTTCATTTTCTTCATCTAGTTGAAAAAATTGCAAGTTTATTGCTTCTGATTTATTTTGATTATTTGCTTTTATGTTATTTATTTTATCTGTGTTACTAATTTTTACTTTTCTTTTTACAGGTTCTTTTTCATGGTGTGTAATTTCAGCTTCATTATTTATTATATTTCTTTTGACAGTAGCTTCCAGGAATATAACATCTTTACTTGTTATTGCTTGCTTAGTTTTCGGATCTATAAACCGGTAGCCCTTTACACACTCACTGTACCCAACAAATATAAATTCTTGAGATTTTATATCAAGTTTTCGACGGTGTTCTTTAGGTATGTGTACCATGGCCTTGCATCCAAATATCTTCATACGTGTCAAATTTGGCTTTTTCTGTGTCCATACTTCTTCGGGGGTAATATAATTCAGAGCTTTAGTTGGTGACCGGTTTATAATGTAAGCTGCGGTGACCACTGCTTCGCCCCAGTAGGTGTTCTGTAATTGAGCATTTGTTAACATACATTTAGAGCGTTCAATCAATGTTCGATTCATTCGCTCACTTAAGCCATTTTGTTCCGGAGTATAAATATTTGTAGTTTGATGCAATATGCCATATTTCTTTAAAAGACTGTTAAAATTGTTGTTAATATATTCCTTGCCATTATCTGTCCGAAGTTTCTTTATCTTTTTATCTAATTCTGTCTCCACTCTATTCTTATATTCAATAAATTTTTCAAATACATCAGCTTTACTTTTGATCGGATATACAAATACTTTACGTGAGAAATCATCTATGAAAGTGACAAAATACCTGGCACCTCCAAGCGTTGCGGTTTGAAACGGTCCACATACATCGGAGTGGATGACTTCTAGCAATTTAGTTGCTCGGGAGCCTTCACTTGGAAATGACTGTCTTATCTGTTTGCCTTTTATGCAATCTATGCATGTCACATTTGCTTTCATCGGAGATAATTCCACACCGGTAGTACATTCAGTCATTTTATTCAAATCGGAGAAATTTAAATGACCCATCCTTTGATGCCATAGAAAAGAGTCATTCTGTGTAGATACTGACATGGCATGTACTTGAATATCACTATATTTTACTTGCAAGCGGTATGTTTCGTTGATTAGGTCAGCTTTTGCCAACTGCTGTTTTGTTTTACGGTTTATTATCAAACAACCATCATCAACAAAGTCTGGTTTCCATCCACCTTTCATCATTCTGCTCACTGACATTAAGTTGGTGGCTAAACCAGGTGCATAAAGTACATCCTTCAACAATATTGTATTAATAAACCCTTTTGAGTCTAAAACTTGCAGTGAAACATTTCCACAACATTCAACTTTTAACTCTTCATCATCAGCTACTCTTATAGTAGTTACAGGCGGAGACTTGATATAACTCAGCCATTCACAGTGCATGGTCATATGCATTGAAGCACCTGAGTCTACATACCAATTGTAGCTGTCATTTATTTTTGCTGCTGAAAAAGCTGCTACAAAACTTGCTTTGTTTTCATTTTTGTTATCTTTTTTGAAGAAACAATTCTTACTAAGATGACCATATCGGTTGCATGAAAAGCAACGGGGCCCTTTCTTTCTGTGATCATTTTTATTGTTATATTTAAAGCGCGGTAGTGTCGGTACTTTGAATCTCTTGAAGTAATTTATTTTTTACCGAATCAGCACTAATCGTCACACCAGAGCTTTCTAATCCCATGATCATTGGCTTATACATATCTGGCAGGCCGGCCAGCATCAGAGTACCAAGCCATTCATCATCAACTTTAAAATTTATATTTCTCAATTTGTGTGCCGCAGACATGATTTTGTTTACATAATCTTCAATGGATAAGCTGCTTTCTAAAGAAGTGTTTATTAGTTCTTTTAATAGACCAACTTTCCTTGTCAGCCCACTGTCCTCAAATGCACTTGTCAAATTGTCCCATACTTCCTTTGCATTTACAGCATCTTGAATATGAACATATAATATTGGATCAACTAACAGAATTAACTTTGATTTGGCTTTTGTGTCATCCTGAATACTTTTTGGTTCCTCTGTGGGCACCGATTCCACGCAATGAAACAAATTTTCCAATTGCAAATAAGCCTTCACAGCAAATCTCCATGTTGACCAATTTTCACGTCCTTTCAACTTCTCAATGGACATCGAGTTATTGGCCATCTTATTTTCGCTCATATATTAATGTTTATTAGCTGAAATGAGCTGAAAAAAAGAGATAACTTGTTCACGACCGCGGTAACTAAAAGTGAGGTTATGTTGACTGTCCACGTTTACGACTTTCGGAAATTCACTTATATTTTACTTTTTTCTTTGAATTTATTGTTGCAAACACTAGACGGTAGGTATGGGACGGCCCATAACCTGATACAATTATAAACAAGGCACGATTATGTATAATAAGTATTTTATTCTTTATAACAAAATTATGTGACACACACCGATTGTAGTGGAACGAGAGAGAGAGAGCGCCTACCGTTTAGACATTAGCTATAGTTATTTAATAACAGTCTTGCTTCACTATTTATGTCAGGCGTTTGCGTTCATACTCTAACAAAACGTTTTATACCTGTCACACCACAGCTGCCTGAGGAAGTCCCTGGTGACCTTGACCACCATGTAGAACCACTCCCAGAACGTGAAGTTCCTGTCCGGCAGAGCGTCCTTGCAGAACTGCGTCCAGCTCACCGAGGAGAGGATATGGAGAGAGAGGGAGACAGGGACGGACAGAGAAGGAAAGGGAAGGGAAGGGAAGGGAAGGTAGGGAAAGGGAAGGGAAGGAAAGGGAAAGAACGAGATGGAAAGGGGAGGAAAGGAACGGTAAGTAAAGGGGAGGAAAGGGAAAGAACGGGATGGAAAGGGGAGGAAAGGAACGGTAAGTAAAGGGGAGGAAAATGAAAGAACGGGATGGAAAGGGGAGGAAAGGAACGGTAAGTAAAGGGGAGGAAAGGGAAAGAACGGGATGGAAAGGGGAGGAAAGGAACGGTAAGTAAAGGGAGTAAAAGGAATCAGATTTAAACTAAAAGAAATTAAAAGTAAAGAATCACCTGTCACACCACAGCTGCCTGAGGAAGTCCCTGGTGACCTTGACCACCATGTAGAACCACTCCCAGAACGTGAAGTTCCTGTCCGGCAGAGCGTCCTTGCAGAACTGCGTCCAGCTCACCGAGGAGAGGATATGGAGAAAGAGGGAGACAGGGACGGAATGAAAAGGGAAAGAACGAGAAGGAACGGGAAGGAAAGGAAAGGATAGGAAAGAAAAGGGTAAGAACGGGATGGAAAGTGAAGGAATGGAAAGGAAAGGAAAGGAAAGGAACGGAAAGGAAAGGAACGGAAAGGAAAGAGAAGGAAAGGGTTTAAAAGGAAACGGATTTAAACTGAAATAAATTCAAAGGAAATGACCAAATATTCACCTGTCACACCACAGCTGCCTGAGGAAGTCCCTGGTGACCTTGACGACCATGTAGAACCACTCCCAGAACGTGAAGTTCCTGTCCGGCAGAGCGTCCTTGCAGAACTGCGTCCAGCTGACCGAGGAGAGGATATGGAGAGAGAGGGAGACAGGGACGGAAAGAGAAGGAAAGGGAAAGAACGGGAAGGAACGGGAAGGAAAGGAAAGGATAGGAAAGAAAAGGGTAAGAACGGGATGGAAAGTGAAGGAATGGAAAGGAAATGAAAGGAAAGGAAAGGAAAGGAAAGGAACGGAAAGGAAAGGAACGGTAAGTAAAGGGAAGAAAAGGGTTTAAAAGGAAACCGAATAAACAGAAATAAATTAGAAGGAAATGACCAAATAATCACCTGTCACACCACAGCTGCCTGAGGAAGTCCCTGGTGACCTTGACGACCATGTAGAACCACTCCCAGAAGGTGAAGTTCCTGTCCGGCAGAGCGTCCTTGCAGAACTGCGTCCAGCTGACGGTCATCGCGTTCAGCTCCAGCGGGTTCAGCGGGAGGGACGTTCTGCTTGAAGGGAAATCACGTTTAATATGGTTTGATAAGTAAGTCTTTTAATTTTCCGTGTGATGCCGGCCTTGAATAGTATCGCTCCTATACCACCTGTCGAAAAAAAGCGTCTGAAGGATAAATTTGAATGGTCGGAAGCCTCTCTTGTTAATGCAACATTAGACACTGCGCTCGCCAATTCGTCTGTTGTTATATACCCCGAAAGAGCAAGGCCCATATCCAGCAGTGGACTGTTGTGGCTGTTGTAGATGTAATTTGCTGTGTGATGCCGGCTTTGAATAGCATCGCTCCTATACCCTGTCTAATAAATTCGAATGGTCGGCAGCCTCTCCTGTAAATGCAACATTAGACACTGCGCTCGCCAATTCGTCTGTTGTTATATACCCCGAAAGAGCAAATCCCATGTCCAGCAGTGGACTGTTGTGCAACAGCCACAACAGTACAGTAGCTTAATCAAACGGCCAGGCGCTACCGAAAGGTCTTTTTTGTAAATTAAATTCAAATCGCAATGATTTTAAACAAGGTTTTTTTAGTTTTAGGAAAGAGTACTGTAGTCATCACTCGAGCTTTGCTTGTTAATAGGCTTCACTGCTCAAATTAGTAGCGTTTTTGTTAGTGATTTAAATGAGTACATAATGTTATAAACATAATGATAACCTGACTCACAACTACCTCGCTTTTAGCAGCAAAATGGCTGACATAACTAACGGCGCTTGTGTGAGCCATTCCACGACTGAACCAATATCTACTTAATTTAAATTACGATACAGTCTAGTTTCACTTAGCAACTAAATCACGCGAGTTGTGCGCGAGCCGGATAAAACAAAAAAAATCAATAGCTATAATTATAGGGTAATACCTGAATATCTTCTCGGCAAGGAATCGAACATTGTCCTCTGTGAGGTCCCCGCCGGTCTGCGACAGGAACTTGATGCGTAACGTTTCCGCCAATAGGCCCCATGTTACCTGATAAAAATCATTCAAAATATTGATGAAAAAGAACCGGAGTACACAAGAAAAACAGCATCAAAAACTAAATTATTCCCCACGAATCTGACAAACAATTATTACATAAAAGACATTTCCAAAATTGTGTATCAGAAATTCAGAAATAGTTACATTTAGGCCCCCCACTAGAGGGATATAGCAGCAAAAACTGAATTATTCGCTACGAATCTGACAAACAATTATTTAATAAAGGACAGGTTCAAAAATTGTGTATCAGAAAATTCAGAAATAGTTATGTTATTTTTAGCCGGCGTTACTAAAGCGCGGAAAATGCTAAAAGTCTCTCGCCCAAGTCAATGGAAATTTACATTTCCATAGATATATACAATTGTTCAAAAACCTGAACTAGTGAAGATTTATGATCAAATTGAGTTTAGGTTTTGTCATCTGCCAGTCTTTGATCGAACCTGAACCTATGGATCAAAAACCTTTAACATATATGCACCAGGAAATTGGGTTAGATTTTGTGATGCTTCACACACTGCTTACGGAGCGGTATTGATTTTATTTTATTCAAGAAGTATGATACCTTGTTGCCATGTACTATCCCCCCCTATACTTACCTTGTCCATTTCGACATAAAGCGATAATATTATAATACCTTGTCAATACTTTATGAGTTCCCAACGCAAAAACAGAAACAAACCTTGCATCACGAAGAAGGGGGTTTTGTTGCCAAAAGAAGAGTGTGCTAAGGAATTCGCAGAGTACTTTCACTCGGTGTATAGCAAGAGTGCACCGCGGTTGCAGACGGACGAGGCAGTGCGCGCGGCAGGTGCCGGCAACGGCGCTGCGCGCGTACACATTGGTCAGCTGCAGCTGAGCGACGTTCGCACGGCTTTGGCACGGCTTAGGGCTAAGCGGTCGGTGGGGCCAGATGGGATACCACCTTTTCTAATTAGGGACTGTAGACGTGTATTAGATGAGCCACTCCTTCATGTCTTTAATTTGTGTTTAGAGGGAGGTTACTATCCAGAACAATGGAAACTTACCAGAGTTATACCAGTCCCAAAAGGGAGTAAGGACTCAGATGTAACGAATTTCAGGCCAGTGGCGGTGCTGTCTTCATTTGCAAAGGTCTTTGAGTCTATTCTGTACGCGTATATTTATCCGCAAATAAGTGCACAGTTATCGGATAAGCAGCATGGCTTCAGACCAGGACGAGGCATAGACTCAAACCTATTGTCCTTTATGGACAGAGTTGCGACAGCTCTTGATTCGGAGGTTGGAGGGAAAATCGATGCAGCATACTTCGATTTCCAAAAGGCATTTGATGCAGTCGATAATGATGTCCTTTTTGTCAAGCTTGCGAGCGTTGGATTTACCCCACATTTATTAGACTTTTTTGTGAGTTATCTGAAGGAGCGTAGACAGTACGTTGAGTATGATGGCTATAACTCCGAGCCATACTACACTTATTCGGGAGTAAGTCAAGGCAGTAATCTAGGCCCACTTGAATTCTTGATCCTTATCAACGATCTACCTCAAGTGGTCACGGAGGCTGGTTGTCTACTTTTTGCAGATGACCTAAAGTTGTTCACGCCTGTCCGGAATCAAACAGATTGCCTTAAGCTGCAGGACGACATAGATAACGTAATGAAATGGAGTCTACAAAATAAACTTAAGTTCAATGTGGCAAAATGTAATATTTTGTCACTCTCAAGATCCAAGACTCCATTGAACTATAGTTATAGGCTTGACGGGGAGGTCTTGCCTAGGGTAACATCTGTTAGGGACTTGGGTGTTCGTATAACGGAAGACCTAAATTTTAAAACACACATAACGGAAGTATGCTCTAAGGCTTTTAGGAATCTTGGTTTCATACTACGACAGACGGGCGACTTCGACAATGTTGCAGTAGTCAAAGCACTCTATAACGCATTGGTCCGTAGTCGGTTGGAATTCGGGGCCATGGTGTGGAACCCACATCAAGAGAAGTACATATTTATGGTGGAAAAGTTGCAGAATAAGTTTGCCCGGGCACTATACTTACGGCAATACGGTGTGTATCCCTTCTACCCGTTGATGTACCCAACTATGTTTGTTTTAGGCATGGTTGGGTATTATCAATTGGAGGTTAGAAGGAATACAGCATTGACACTTTACGTGTTCAAGGTGTTTAGAGGGAAAATTGAAAATCCCCAAATACTGGAAGCACTGAAGCTGGCAGTACCGAGCAAGGCTGGCGGTTCAAGACGCAGTCCTCGCATATTCGCAGTGCCTACCGCGCGCACAAACATCGGCGCCTACTCACCGGTCACTCGAGCTGTACGCGCGATTAATTGTATAACACAGGAGAATCCGGACGTCGATGTTTACACGTGTTCGTTGACGGAATTCACTAAGATAACATTATTATATTTCTGTAAATTGTAAATATGTGCGTATATAGTTACCTTGGGAATGCATGCCTGTTAAGACTATATATTTGTGGTAAATAAATAAATAAAAATAAAAAAATAAATAAATAATAAACTTATATCATGTATATTTGCCTGGCACCAGGAAATAAGGTTAAATTTTGTGATGCTTCACACACTGGTTAGGGCGGAGTTTTAGTATGAATCAACAATAAAGGGGATACTATTTTTATCTTTATTATTATTAGTATTATTGTAACTACAATTAGTTTTCCTTATGTAATAAATAGATAAATATCAAATACCGGGTTTCGGAGCGGTTTTGTTTGATTTTCTTAAGAAGTTAGAAGAAGTGTTATACCTTGTCGGGCACCTGGAAGGGCACCCGCCCCTGGGGGCTGAAGGCGTTGTCCCAGGTGACGGTGGCCCAGCCGTGGGGCTCCTGGTTGCCGTGCACTATCACCACCACCGGCAGCGACAGCGTCCACACCTGACCAAAGAAAATAATTACATTTCTGCGAGATGACGTATGAATATGCAAATATGACCCATGACCTGATAATATTATAAATATGACATACTTAATTGTGAAATGTATTTTTATTTATTGTTCTTATTTTATTTATTGTCAAATCTTATTTACTATTCTAAATAATCTTATAACTATAATTGATGTCGACATTCTTGTTCTCGTTTTCTGTAATTGGTACGCCGTTGAAATTTGAATAAATAAATAAATAAATATTGAATCAACAATTTAATGAAAAAATTAAATCTACACTAGACGTCAACGTCAAAGGGTAGATGGCGCGGTCTTCTGATCTGAATTTTACTTAAGGATAATATTAAAAACTTGAACAACGGACTGTCAGATAGATTGTTTGTAATATAAGTTTTTTTTTGTGACATGGTGTCACTGTCGAGGTCGGTAAGATCGGGTCGTTCGCAGACTGTATTACCTGAAACACCAGCTCGCCTCCGCCCACGTTGAACTCCGACTGGAAGAGCAGTGTTAGCTTCTCGTCCATCACACTCTCAGTGCCTTACTATTGTAAGATCGGGTCGTTCGCAGACTGTATTACCTGAAACACCAGCTCGCCTCCGCCCACGTTGAACTCCGACTGGAAGAGCAGTGTTAGCTTCTCGTCCATCACACTCTCTGTGCCTTACTATTGTAAGATCGGGTCGTTCGCAGACTGTATTACCTGAAACACCAGCTCGCCTCCGCCCACGTTGAACTCCGACTGGAAGAGCAGTGTTAGCTTCTCGTCCATCACACTCTCTGTGCCTTACTATTGTAAGATCGGGTCGTTCGCAGACTGTATTACCTGAAACACCAGCTCGCCTCCGCCCACGTTGAACTCCGACTGGAAGAGCAGTGTTAGCTTCTCGTCCATCACACTCTCTGTGCCTTACTATTGTAAGATCGGGTCGTTCGCAGACTGTATTACCTGAAACACCAGCTCGCCTCCGCCCACGTTGAACTCCGACTGGAAGAGCAGTGTTAGCTTCTCGTCCATCACACTCTCCGTGCCTTACTATTGTAAGATCGGGTCGTTCGCAGACTGTATTACCTGAAACACCAGCTCGCCTCCGCCCACGTTGAACTCCGACTGGAAGAGCAGTGTTAGCTTCTCGTCCATCACACTCTCTGTGCCTTACTATTGTAAGATCGGGTCGTTCGCAGACTGTATTACCTGAAACACCAGCTCGCCTCCGCCCACGTTGAACTCCGACTGGAAGAGCAGTGTTAGCTTCTCGTCCATCACACTCTCTGTGCCTTACTATTGTAAGATCGGGTCGTTCGCAGACTGTATTACCTGAAACACCAGCTCGCCTCCGCCCACGTTGAACTCCGACTGGAAGAGCAGTGTTAGCTTCTCGTCCATCACACTCTCTGTGCCTTACTATTGTAAGATCGGGTCGTTCGCAGACTGTATTACCTGAAACACCAGCTCGCCTCCGCCCACGTTGAACTCCGACTGGAAGAGCAGTGTTAGCTTCTCGTCCATCACACTCTCTGTGCCTTACTATTGTAAGATCGGGTCGTTCGCAGACTGTATTACCTGAAACACCAGCTCGCCTCCGCCCACGTTGAACTCCGACTGGAAGAGCAGTGTTAGCTTCTCGTCCATCACACTCTCCGTGCCTTACTATTGTAAGATCGGGTCGTTCGCAGACTGTATTACCTGAAACACCAGCTCGCCTCCGCCCACGTTGAACTCCGACTGGAAGAGCAGTGTTAGCTTCTCGTCCATCACACTCTCTGTGCCTTACTATTGTAAGATCGGGTCGTTCGCAGACTGTATTACCTGAAACACCAGCTCGCCTCCGCCCACGTTGAACTCCGACTGGAAGAGCAGTGTTAGCTTCTCGTCCATCACACTCTCTGTGCCTTACTATTGTAAGATCGGGTCGTTCGCAGACTGTATTACCTGAAACACCAGCTCGCCTCCGCCCACGTTGAACTCCGACTGGAAGAGCAGTGTTAGCTTCTCGTCCATCACACTCTCTGTGCCTTACTATTGTAAGATCGGGTCGTTCGCAGACTGTATTACCTGAAACACCAGCTCGCCTCCGCCCACGTTGAACTCCGACTGGAAGAGCAGTGTTAGCTTCTCGTCCATCACACTCTCTGTGCCTTACTATTGTAAGATCGGGTCGTTCGCAGACTGTATTACCTGAAACACCAGCTCGCCTCCGCCCACGTTGAACTCCGACTGGAAGAGCAGTGTTAGCTTCTCGTCCATCACACTCTCTGTGCCTTACTATTGTAAGATCGGGTCGTTCGCAGACTGTATTACCTGAAACACCAGCTCGCCTCCGCCCACGTTGAACTCCGACTGGAAGAGCAGTGTTAGCTTCTCGTCCATCACACTCTCTGTGCCCTTCTTCTCCGCGCGCTTGATCTTACGCAGTTGCATGTTCCTGTTCGACACAAAACAGGATTATAAACAATCCACAACATTTCAAATTTCTAACAAGACTTTTTTATATTTTTAATAGATAGTTTAACGCATCATTAAGAGGCCGTACATAGTTTTGAGTAATTTTGTCTTGTTTCTTCAATTCTGTAGGACCTCGTTTAAAAAAACAGAATAAGTAACAATGTGTTATGATATGTTTTATTGAAGATTAATTCAATATCTAAAAATTGGCCCAGACAAATTATTGATTTTGATTGTTCAGTTTGTTTAATAGTTAATAACCTGAGACGTGTTTTAATTGTTTTCGATGCGTGACGTTCGTATCATTATTGTTTACATGAATTTTAAAATATGGAGTGGTTTATAAAGTATACAGCAATAAAGACATTGAAAAGTGCTAAAAATTGGCCGAGGAGTTTTTAGTAATTTAATTCAAAAATTAAAAAAAAAAACTGCAGTAAAATGGCCCTACTTTGAAGAAATTTTAAACGTATACAGCGTCGGATTTCTAGTACAATACAACACGTTTTTAAAAAAATCAATTTACACATTGAAAAATAGATTCATGCTAACACATTAGCTATAAAAAAAATTGCAAATATGTATTTTATGAAATTTATCGAATATTTTAAAGTTCTCCGGAATTATCAATTATATACGGGAGCGCAAATGCTGTTTCGGCAGACCGCGCGCCGCGCTCTTGGGAGAAGGACGTGTATCCTGCTGCGTCACACTCACGCACACATACAAAATTACGAATGTGTGTCGATCGCGCGCGTAGAGGACAGTAGATCACGCGTCACAGGCGGAATTATAGTGCGACCGATACTTTTTGATCCTGTAAGTATTTTTTTCAGTGCGGTATTGATTTATGATTGATTAAATTAATTGAACTAGATATTGTGATTTTACTTCCTATTAGAGTATAAATAACTTGAAATTTCGGGATTTTGCAAATAAATGGCCATTTTAACGGACTATAATGATACATTACAGATTTAACTATCCACACTAATATTATAAATGCGAAAGTAACTCGGTATGTCTGTCTGTCTGCTACGCTTTCAAAACCGCTGAAACGATCTTCATGAAACTTGGCACAGAGATTGCTAGCATACCGAGAACGGACATAGGCTATTTATTATCACCATTCGAGGGTCTAGAGTATAGATGTAGACCACCAGGTGTACCATCAGGAGCCAAGCTAAACTATTAGAGATACAGGCATGGTCCTAAAACAAAAGTTGTTCAGTATGATGGGCCGCTTCTTTTTACAAGAACATTTGAGGATCTGGAGTACCTTATGTAGACCACCAGGTCTACCATCAGGATCCCACCTAAACTATTGGAGATACAGAAATGGTTCCAAAACAGAATATGTTCAGTATGATGGGAATAACTTGAGAAAGGACATTGCCTACTTTTACCGAGGATTTTTTATCATTACTGAAAAATACCGCTGTGCCGCCGCCGTTTGCATCGTATGCACTACCTTCATTGTAATTAAGCATATCTACTTAGGTGATACGTTACCATGTTCTGAACTGAAAAGTATCATCCACATAACACGTTAAGTCGGGGATCACATTTGACGTCCGATGCGGCGTATTTTGTAAGTGTAAGGGAGTAAAATAGAAATTCGCGATTTCCTTTCGTCTGACATACGCATGCGTTATGGATATGTATTGAAAATACACAGCAACTAAATAAATAATGCCCGGTCTTATGACCGCGGCCGCGCGCACCGGCCGATCCGGCGCGGCGCGGCGCGCGCGCTTTGGCGGCGATGCGGGGCGGAGGGGGAGGGCGCGACAGGGTGCGGCTACCCGAACGGGTATACACGTGAGGGCAGACTCACGAGTGTCAAACCCACAAAATCTTTGTTTTCGCAAAATACAGAAAAACAAAAAATATGGTATATAAAAATGTATTACAGTAACTTAAAATACCTTTTTATCTGTCTTATCTACTTATGCTGACCATTTTAGTGTTCTCAAATCGGCACCCCTGGAGTAAGTACTCTGTTATCTACTGACTTTTATATTCAATTTTTATAAATATTGGTCTCTCAGGCCGGATAGCAAATCTTGAATTGTCCCTTTAACAACAGAAGCAAGCAAGTTATCTCTAAACAGTAGAGATAACAACTGTTCCAATATCACTGTCACACTTACTATGAATACACATAGGTAGGTACCTACTTTAGAACTTCTGCCAAAAAAAAAAACTATCTAACGCGGACGAAGTCGCGGGTAAAAGCTAGTAGGCAATAAATATAAATTCGGCGCTGTTAAGCGAAAAAAAGATGCTGGTACATGGGCACACCCCTGAATAGTAGTCGGTAATTAATTAGTTTCGATAACATTCCACAAATCCCAAAATTCTTAGTAGGTACGCAATAATTTTAAACTTTTTCATACAATTGCCACAAAAACTATAAATAGGATCAAAACTGATTGATCGAACTATACGCTGCCGTCCGCCGCTGGGTCTGCATATCGCCGCCGCTCGGCTGCACGATGACGCGTTCTAATGCTAATTACCTACTTTCGCCCAGCGCAATTTCATATACGGCCTTTTAAATAAAGGGCAAGTTCTTTTTGTTCCTTTTTTGTTTCATAATCAGAGATTTGAAATTTTAAAAAGTGCTTTAGTTTAGTTCCAACAACTAGGCTGCTGAAAACAAAATTCATTTGCCTACCACCTCTATGACCTTTATTAAAAAAAACTGATTGACATTGACAGATGAATGAATGAAGTCTTCCCAATGTTTTTTTTCTTTTATAAGCAAAGGTTTTTTTCAGGGTAATCCTAACTTTGGAAGTTTTTACATCTTTTCAAAATATTTTAGAAACGATTGCATTAAAAATTAATAATATGTGTATCTTAATAAGCAACCCAAACACTCTAAACGATATATATATTTTTTGTATCTAACGTAAAATGCAATGTTGTGGATTTGCTGAACGAAAAGACTTTTCCTAAGGAAGATAGGTTGATAAACAATAATCTGAATCATTTATATGAAATGTGTTTAACAACTAAATTGACAACAAACAGAAATAACTTGCCTAGAAACAGAACTAAATTGGCAGTAAACATCTTTGCAGAACAAAAAAGGAGTTTTTTTAATATACAGGGTGTTAGGGACAGCCCTCCAAATACTGATATGGTGCATTCAGACCACGAAACTGAACAACTTTCCCCTAAAAACATATTTCAGGAAATGACCAAAATCACGATCAGCTGACTGCATCTACTATGGAAAGTAAAATAGTAGTAAAGTAAAAAAAAATAACGTTTCCTGAAATATTTTCTTATGGAAAGTTGTTCAGTTTCATTGTCTCAATACACACTACCAATATTCGGAGGGCTGTCCCTTACACCCTGTATATGAAAATACTTCATAGGTGTACAAGTGTGAGCGAAACTAAATAACTTTCCCTAAGGAACATAGATTGAGAAACAATAATCTAGATCATCCATATAAAATGTGTTTAAAAACTAAATTGTCAAGTAACAGAACTAAATTGTCAGGAAACAGATCCAACTCGTCAGGAAACATATTCAGCTCTTCAGGAATCAGATCTTACTCGTCAGGAAACATATTCAACTCGTCAGGAAACAGATCTAACACGTCAGGAAACAGATCTTAAACGTCAGGAAACAGACCTAACTCGTCAGGAAACAATTCTAACACGTCAGGAAACATATCCAACTCGTCAGGAAACAGATCTAACTCGTCAGGAAACAAATCTAACACGTCAGGAAACAGATCTAAATCGTAGGGAAACAGATTAAACTCGTCAGGAAACAGATCTTTCTCGTCAGGAAACAGATCTACCTCGTCAGGAAAAAGATCAAACTCGTCAGGAAACATATTCAACACGTCAGGAAACAGATCAAACTCGTCAGGAAACAGATCTTCCTCATCAGGAAACAGAAAAATCTAGTAAGGAAACACATCTTACCGGAAGCTAACGCTGAGTTGGCGCGAGGTGGGCTGATATTCCATGGAGCCGGTGTTGTTCAGGATATCTCCGCATTCTATCGGCTGCTTGCTGCGCCCGCCCTCGCTCTTCAGAAGGAGCTGGGCTTGTTGTTCGGAGATTATGACCACCTTAAATTGAAATAGATTGATTAATCTTCATTGTAAGCTATAAACCTATAAATATAATTTCTGTTTCTCTTTTTTTAACAAATTTAAGTAAACTCAGGTCATGTATGTAGTATACATTTAAATTAATTAAGCTATGTACCTATACCTAGCTGTTTAAAGCTTTTAGATTATTTCTTATTATTTTTAAACCACTGATGTAAATATGTTAAGTCTCAAATAATTAATGTAAATTTGATTAGTTAAAGCTATGTTTTAATAAGCCTAGCTATGAACTTAAAATAAAGAAGATTTAATTGATTTTTTTATTTATTTATATGCATAGAATACTCGGTTGTTTTGTAGTCGGCGAATATTCTGCTTAATATCCGATTATCCGATTAAGATAAATTAGTTTAAAAAATGGGAGGGCGCCACTGGGCGGTCGGCGCCGCCTCAAGTGATAGTTCTGTGGAATTTGACCCATATGTTTGACAGACGCATCCGTCAGTAGTGTGTGATGCTGAAAACCAAATGGTATAATATAATGTGACTTACGCTGACGCGGGGTGGTGTCATGTACACGTTGAGCTGCCCGCCCACCAGCAGACGCACGGTCGCTGTGAACCTGCACAAAAATACATACATTGTGAACCTGCACAAAAATACATACATTGTGAACCTGCACAAAAATACATACATTGTGAACCTGCTCAAAAATACATACATTGTGAACCTGCACAAAAATACATACATTGTGAACCTGCACAAAAATACATACATTGTGAACCTGCTCAAAAATACATACATTGTGAACCTGCACAAAAATACATACATTGTGAACCTGCTCAAAAATACATACATTGTGAACCTGCACAAAAATACATACATTGTGAACCTGCACAAAAATACATACATTGTGAATCTGCACAAAAATACATACATTGTGAACCTGCTCAAAAATACATACATTGTGAACCTGCACAAAAATACATACATTGTGAACCTGCACAAAAATACATTCATTGTGAACCTGCACAAAAATACATACATTGTGAACCTGCACAAAGATACATACATTGTGAACCTGCACAAAAATACATACATTGTGAACCTGCACAAAAATACATACATTGTGAACATGCACAAAAATACATACATTGTGAACCTGCACAAAAATACATACATTGAGAACCTGCACAAAAATACATTCATTGTGAACCTGCACAAAAATACATACATTGTGAACCTGCACAAAAATACATTCATTGTGAACCTGCACAAAAATACATACACTGTGAACCTGCACAAAAATAATCATTATAGTAGTTTATGCAACTGTCATATTATAATGGGGGTCATTAAAATGCGAGTGTCTGTTTGACACGAGCTAAATCTAATGCCTAATTATAGCAGTTACACAAAATTTTATTAAACTCTCCAAAAAAACTCTGTTTTAAACTTTTCCGAACGTCCGCACCGGCGATTGCAAGGCCCGATACAAGGTTAAATTCAATACGAGAACGTAATATGGCTTGATATGAATTTTAGAAAATTCTATACTTTAGAAGTTGTTCGGATGTGGAGCCTGAACAATAACTTAACTAAACAACTGAACAACATCTAAACAACAATTGAACAACATCCGAACAACAGCTGAACAACTTAATAAAACAATTGAACAACAACCGAACAATTACCATACAACAACAACTGACAGGTGCGGCGGAAAATGGTGATTTGAGTATTGGCCCAAAATAACTTCGTTTCATTTATCAACTGCATAGAAGTAAGAGCCTTTTTATTAAGGCATTACGCGTCCGTAATTTATATAGGCAGAATGCAACAACTGTTTTCGAATTCATAATTCGAACATTATGAGACAAGTGTAGATAAATTTATTTATCATCGTTTCACGAGTAGAATTCACCCTAAAAATATTTACACTGAAAAACCAAAAACAAAACAAAAAGGTCAAAAACTTGTCCCTAACTATAATAAATAATATTATAAAGAGGAAAGATTTGATTGTTTAAATTGAATAGGTTCCGAAACTACTGGACCGATTTGAAAAAATCTTTTACCATTATAATCCTACATTAGACCTTATTCCAGACGCCCTTCTATTATTACTAAGTCTAATTTGACGTTTCTAAAGCCGTTTCCTATTCTGCATGTAACTGTCAAACTCAAATGACAGGATTATAATCTCTAAAAATAACTGACAGGATTAAACTTAGCTTTAGCCGATTAGTGCAATTCTAGGAGGTGCAAAATTAAGCAATTTAGATATTTAAAAAGATTAAATTTACTAATCTTAGCGGCCACTAAAAAGGTCCCGCTTAAAAATAGTACTGTCAAAACAAATCGAAATGGTTGCAATATTGGAGTTTGCTGTGTGATTTTCGGTCAGATAGGAGAGTTCTAAAGTGGGATAAATTGAGTTGGGAGGTCCTAGAGTGTCACCGGGTAGGAAAGATCTAAAGTGGCACCGGATCAGAATGTTTTAGGCTGGCACCGGGTTGAAAGGTTGTAAAGTGGCACCGGATCAGAATATTCTAGGCTGGCCCGGTGCCTTGATTTGAAAGGTTTTAAAGTGGCACCGGGTCGGAAAATTCTAGAGTGGTACCGAAAGAATATTTATCTATCAATTTCATTTCTTTTTGGCGATTTTACACAAAAATGCACCAAATAAACATTAAAGCATTATTGCGTACTGCGCTCGTCAATCCATCTACCAAGCATGGTGTGTTAAGCATTTTCCCCCAAAGCCTCAACAGGGACAGGCCGGTTTCTATAGTTAAATATAAGAATTATTTTACCAAATAATAAAAAATGCATTTTCGTGGTGTATAAAAAATATCTGTTTTCTTGCAACACTTTTATATATTTTTAAATTTGCAACACTAAATTTTGGTAAAAATAGCATTGTCAAAATCAAATTATATTCCTGTCAAAAACTTCCCAAAACATGGCTTTTGTGGAATAGCCACACTTAAAACC
Source organism: Tuta absoluta (assembly GCA_027580185.1). Taxonomy (NCBI): domain Eukaryota; kingdom Metazoa; phylum Arthropoda; class Insecta; order Lepidoptera; family Gelechiidae; genus Tuta; species Tuta absoluta. The sequence continues at coordinate 6,041,648 of JAQAHW010000030.1, forward strand.
TCTAAGTTTAGGGATTTTATTTTAGTGATTTTAGCATTAGAAACTTAAAATGATTAAAACGTGGAATCGGGACTATTATCCCTGATGAGCATACGCTATATTGTCTTATTACTGCGGGAAAATGGTAAGCAGCCAGGTCTCTTACATACATACATATATCACGCCTATTATCCCTTTCGGGGTAAGCAGAGCGTAAACGGCCGCAAAAACGGACATTTACGCCACGTCTGACATATATTTGAGGGTCATTCGTAAAATTGTGTATCGCCTGAGGTCTCTTACTAAAGCGGATAATCGGTAAATTAAGTTTTCATCAAGTAATTTTTTAATGATGAAGGCGCAAATTTTCCCAAGGGATCCCCCCCCTTAATAGAGAAACCACTTGACAGCTGTCACTTACCTAGTGTTGGTCTTCATGACCTGCGGGGGCTGCTTCTCAATGACGAAGGTGGAAGTCACCAACGTGGATAGCAGGCTGGTCACCTGACAACAAACAACTAATGTTTAGCGATCTAATTTCAACTTTTTTTTAATCTAGGCTAAGAGCATTAGCGGCAACTTACATACATAATGAAAATGAAAATGAAATAACTTTATTCAATGTAGGATAGCATTATCACTTATTGACGTCATGATCGGTCATTGTAAAAAAAGAAATTTGCATAACGCAATCTTCTTCTTTTTATAACAATACATACATACATACATACATATATCACGCCTTTTTTCCTTTTGGGGTAAGCAGAGCGTAAACGGCCGCAAAAAACGGACAATTACGCCACGTCTGACAAACATTTGAGGGTCATTAGGAAAATTGTGAATCGCCATAGTGACAGGTTGTCAGCCCATCGCCTGAAATTGCAATACACACCCACGAGTCCCATAGTCGCCTTTTACGACACCCACGGGAAAGAAATGGGGTGATGCTATTCTAAGCCGGCACCATGCGGCAATTTACTTAGCTTTTAATCGAAGCTTATAGGACTCAAGTCGAATAATCTGCGAATAAAGTGTGAATAGCACTTAAAGCTAAAATGAGAACTTTTATAGCACATAATTTCGCTATTTGGGAAACAATTTTATTTCCTTTTTATTTATATTCTTCTAGTATTTGGGAAATAACAATCTGTACAACTGAACAACTTTACCCTCAAAATATAAGCAGACGGAATTTGGACTTCTCATACAAAAAGTTAGTCATCCAAGTAATTTTGTATGGGAGCTCAAAAAATATTCTCATTTGAAATATTCTATCGACCGCCGGAGCGAACTAAATTATAAATTTAATACGTTGACACCGGGGTTCATTTGGTCGTTCATAGACTTGGTGTCCCTCACGATATTTAATGACTTGATTTATTCACCTGTTTGCTTAAATCGTCCAGCATCTCGGCCAGATGCGGCTGTCTTAGTTCCACGACTGTTTTGCTGTTGATACCGCGTTTCAGGAACCAACAGCGACATCTATCGACCGCCGGAGCGAACTAAATAATAAATTTGATACCTTGACACCAGGGTTCATTTGGTCGTTCGTAGACTGGGTGTTCCTTATGATATTTAATGAATATATTAATGTACCTGTTTGCTCAAATCATCCAGCATCTCGGCCAGATGCGGCTGTCTTAGTTCCACGAGTGTTTTGCTGTTGATATCGCGTTTCAGGAACGAACAGCGACATCTATCGACCGCCGGAGCGAATTATACTATAATATCCTTACACCAGAGTAAACTGGGACATTTATCGACTCGGTGTCCCACACGTTATGAATGAACGACTATATTTACCTGTTTGCTCAAATCATCCAGCATCTCAGCCAGATGCGGCTGTCTTAGTTCCACGACTGTTTTGCTGTTGATACGAGCGACATTGTTCACCTGTAGGAAACATAGATAAATAAATAATAGTAACATTATTTATTACATTAAACATAGATAAATAAATATTTTTTGGTAGAAAGATTTTTTTATCTCAGACGGCCCTAAAGAAAATATTTGTTCTGAAGTGTAAAATAACCATGTATTATGAAAATTAAATTACTATATTCAATGTAGGATAGCATTATCACTTATTGACGTCATGATTTGCCATTGAAAAAAAAGGAATTGGTATAAACACAATTTTCTTATTTTTATAACAATTTTATAATTTCCTAATTGAAAACCGGCTCGGGCGGGATAAAAAAATAAAATAAAAGCCACCACGACCACCATCTGTAAATGACATTTATGTTAAATAATACCTGTTGTCGGGAGGTCCAGATGAGATCTGCCAACAATTCGCACCACTCCTGTATGGTGTTCAGATTGGACTGCATGGGCACGCCGTTACCGCTTAGCTGTTGCTCACGTTTCCATCTAGGTAATGTAAAAAAATAGGGTTAATAAATATATATACAGGGTGTAAGGGACGGTGTACCGAAAACTTTGCAGGCATGATCAGACCATGAAACTGAACAACTTTTACTATGGAAGATATGTTGGTAAGCGAGAAAAAAAAATTGGCCTCCCATACAAAATTCCCGATCAGCTGACAGACTTACTATGAAACTCGAAAAAAAAATTCGTTTACCAACATAGGCTAGCATAGGTTTCATGGTCTGATCATGCCTGCAAAGTATACCCTGTATATCCTGCGCAATTCACACAGCGCCATCTAGCCCCGAACTAAGCAAAGCTTGTACTATGGGAACTAGATAGCTGCTATCAATACTTGTATACTTCTCTTTAATAAATACATATTGTACATAGAAAACACCCAGACTAAACACAAATACTTGAAAATTGACTTATCAAATTGTCCTGTGGGGATCGAACCCACGACCCTCGGTGTAGCAGTCAGGTGTACTATCCGCTACGACATCGGGCCAGACAATCACTAAAGAATATAAAATAAAGTCCTTTCCCGCTGTCCTTATGTATGCTTGGATCTTTAAAAATACGCAACCGATTTTGATGCGGTTGTTTTAATTAGGTAGAGTGATTCAAGAGGAAGGTTTATAAGTACTAAGGGACTCCAGGAAAGTTTGTCAGTACCACGAGTAGAATTCACCCTAAAGTATGTGCACTGAACCTAATAGGAGGATATACACCCAATACTAATTGTATGATTACAACTTTGAATCCAATACAAATGTTATGTTAATGTTACATAGATGGTCAATTTACAGATACCTACTTCTTGTACTTTTATGTACACAGTGTATGAAAGATTTCTTGTACTTTTATGTACACAGTGTATGAAAGATTTCTTGTACTTTTATGTACAGTGTATAAAATATTTCTTGTACTTTTATGTACACAGTGTATGAAAGATTTCTTGTACTTTTATGTACACAGTGTATGAAAGATTTCTTGTACTTTTATGTACAGTGTATAAAATATTTCTTGTACTTTTATGTACACAGTGTATGAAAGATTTCTTGTACTTTTAGGTACACAGTGTATGAAAGATTATTTGTACCTTTATGTACAGTCGGTTGTAGCACAAAAGGTGCCAGGGGTACTCCAAAAGAACTCAATTATTTTCACAATAAATATATTTTTTTTTATGTAGGTAGATTAAAAAATCTTATACTAAAAATAATCTTAAATCTAGTGGTTTTCTGAACCACGCTCTGCTACCAAAAATTGTCTAATTCCAAGCCAAACTCCCGCAGTGGAAGCGATTTACACAGGTAAATTTCTAGTAAAATACCAGGAGTTCAACTGGAGGCAGACAATGGCTGCGTTACGCAGCGCTAAATAGCATACGTTGCACAATATAGCAGCGCATACTATGAATTAAACGTGAACCTAAATCTATTTAACTTAATTAACTAAGTTGATTGAAATTGGCAAATGATGTGTTCCAACCCTTACATAACTCAAGTCGGTAGTAAATACCGTCTGCCGATCTGGCGTTACGTCACACGTATTAACACACACACACACACACACACATATCACGCCTATAATCCCTTGCGGGGTAGGCAGAGCGTAAACAGCCGCAAAAAACGGCCATTTACACCACATCTGACAAATGTTTGAGGGTCATTCGGAAAATTGTGTATCACTATAGTGACAGGTTGTCAGCCCATCGCCTAAAATTGCAATACACACCCTCGAGTCCCCCAGTCGCCTCTTACGACTCCCACGGGAAAGAAATGGGGTGATGCTATTCTAAGTCGGCATCACACGGCAACACGTATTAACACTAGATTATAAGTAAGTACCTCCAAATTATATCACCCCACGAATTCCGCAATTCGTACTAAGGAGTCACAATGATATGGTACAACAAATGTGACTAAAGGGAACACACCATTAACACGAATAAACAGTTTTATCACTTACAGTCACGTGCCGGTCCAAATGCATAAAATACCCAACGGAGAAAGGAAGTTCAGGGAATGGATCAAATGGGGAATTCCGTGGGTACTTACAGGGCTGGGTGGAAAAGATATCGACACCCAGCATTCCACTACAGCCTTGGCGCGTTATTCACGTCAAACCACTCACAGCTTCTGTTCGTATTCCACTTTGATATTAGTCATTACGCGTGACCCAACCCGAATTTGGGCCGTACAAACGCGGGCCAAAATGGCCACCTGATGCCTATTCAACGCGACGCTCACGTGGAAGACGTCGAGACATCCAACAATCACTAAGCCTGGTATTCTAGTATAACCCAGGAGAACCGCAATAATACGATGCATCAACACGCGCGATCTCAAATTGAATCGTCCATTACACGCGGCATCACAAAACTCGTGGCGGGAAATCCGTACAAAACACAATACGCTTGTCCGAGCGGTTTTGAGTGACTGACTGCGGTGCAGAAATCACCGCCTGGCGCCTACAGGCGGCCCGCGCGCACGCCGCCACCCGCGAGCGAGAAAGGGACGACATATGCCCAGAGCGATGCGTGCGGGCGAGCATCGCGGCGTATTCACAGACCGTCACCAATACCTAACCTACCCCAGCATAGCAACGCTAAATTAAACATTCACCCGCCCTAGGCCGAATCCCTTAGGCCTATTCACTACTGGGGAGACGAGATAGCGTTGCTATTGCTCGCTTAAGAACTGAATCCCCTACCTGAACTGTCGCGACTCGAGGAGTGCCATCACTACCTGGGAACAAGTTGAGAATGCGCCCTCTGCGCCATCGCAGTGGCGGCAGGTTGGCATCCTTAACCAGAACGAGATCTCCGATGCGAGGGGGTTCAGTTCTGTCCGTCCACTTAAGGCGTTGCTGCAGAATGTGCAAATACTCAAGCGACCATCGCTTCCAAAAATTCTGAGACATTTGCTGCAGCAACTCATAACGCGTCAAACGATTGCTACTGACCTCTGTGTAGGGGTATTCTGGCAAGGCGTTAAGTGGTCGGCCAATTAAGAAATGCCCTGGTGTCAGGGCCTCCAGATCATTCGGATCTGAGCTAAGCGGACACAAAGGACGTGAATTGAGAACGGCCTCAATTTTACAAAACACGGTCGCTAGCTCCTCAAAGGTTAATATCGTTAAACCTATAACGCGCATCAAATGCGTCTTAGCGGACTTTACAACCGCTTCAAATATACCACCCCAGTGGGGGCATCCTGGTGGATCGAACACCCAGTTAATGCCCTGACGGGAGAGGCTCGTGCCGATAGCTTCCTCGTTTTCCGATAAAAACGTTATAATTTCTTTCATACATCGATCAGCGCCCTTAAAGTTGGTACCACAGTCCGACCTGATCAGCGCTGGTCGCCCTCTTCGCGACACAAATCTATCTAAAGCTGCTAAGAAAGCCTCCGTAGTGAGGTCGGCCACGAGTTCCAAGTGGACGGCCTTGGTTGCTAGGCACACAAACACGCACAAATACGCCTTGATTGACTTCGCGTTGCGAAGGCGTGATGCCTTTACCATAAAAGGCCCCGCAAAGTCCGTTCCCACACCCGCAAACGTCCAGGCTTCCGTCACCCGGTCCGGTGGGAGGTCTCCCATCTGAGGTTGCATTGTGGCTGCCTTCAACCGATAGCAAGGCAAGCACCGAAACACAATGCTCCGTACCGTACGTCGTCCAGACAAGATCCAAAACTCGCGCTGCAGAATAGCCAAAAGTGCATTGCAGCCCGCATGCGAGTTTTCCTGGTGACGATCCCTAACTATAAGTTCTACCAAAGGTCCCTTCTTTGGGAGTAACAGCGGATGCCGTGCTGAAAAGGGCAGGTTAGCGTTCCGAAGTCTACCTCCAACCCGGAGCATTCCATGCTCGTCCACGAACGGGTTGAGGCGCACAAGACCTCCCTTCAGCTTTCCACGGCCATCCCTGAGCAGCCTGGCCTCTTCCTCAAAATGTTCCGCCTGGACGACCCTAACCAATAAACTTAGAGCCGCATTCCGCTCCGCAGGCGAGAGGACAGGTGCCAAGTTCCGTTCTGCTTGAGGTTTTCTACAGTTGTTCACGAACCGTTTGATCCAACCTGTCACCCCTAGAAGTTTGTCGAGGGAGCTGTATCGTTCCAGCAAGAAAGCCGCACTAGGCTTAGGTACGATCTGCCCTACGTTCACTCGCAAACCTCGATCAGGTGGCCCAAGCGGCGACCCGCACTCATTGTATGGCCATCTCTCAGGTGACTCAGTCAGCCACTGAGGTCCCCACCATAGTGAGTGACCTACCAAATCAGGGGCCCTACATCCCCGTGAGGCGCAGTCCGCTGGGTTCTGTTCTCCCGGTACGTGTCTCCATACCAACGGAGTTTCCGATCCTTTAATCTGTGACACCCGATTTGCCACGAAAACCTCAAGAGTATGTACCGACGTCTGTAACCAGCACAGAACTATCCTACTGTCGGTCCATGCGTACACCGTTTCATCCAAATTGATGGTACCGCGTAGATTACTAGCGACATGATGTAGCAAGCGCGTGAGAAGCGCTGCTCCCGCCAATTCCAACTTTGGAATGGTCCATCTTGTCCTAACCGGAGCCACCTTACTCTTGGCCATAACTAGACGCACGTCTACAGTTCCCGTTGAACTGACTGTCCGCAAATAGACAGCTGCCGCGTACCCTCGCTCCGAGGCATCACAAAACCCATGTAGGGTAGCCTTACATCCCACCGATGGGAGCAACTTGCGAGGTATGGCGATGCGTACGATCCCTGGTAAGGTGGTCACAAACTTGGTCCAATCATTCAACAGCTCTCCGGAGAGCTGGTCGTCCCAACCCAAGTTTGCTATCCACAACCTTTGCAAGAAGCACTTCGCCATGAACGTCACCGGTGCGATCCACCCGTTAGGATCGAAAGTTCTGGCGATCGTCGATAATACCGAACGCTTCGTCCAAGTCTTCTGCAAAAGGTCTGGCTCGATCTGATACGTAAAGACATCATGCGTTGGCCTATATTGCACCCCTAGGATGCTCAACGTATTTGGATTGTCCGGGTTCTCGAAAAGGTGCGGGTCCTGCTGGAACTCACCTGGCAACCCGGCCAGGAGCTCTGGACAGCTGGACAGCCATTTCCGCAACTCATAACCTCCTGATTCCATGATCGCGATCAGCTCGTCTCGTAGTAGCAGTGCTTGTTGCACGCTATCTGCACCCGTGCAGATGTCATCCACGTAGACGTCGCGATCCAGTACTGCTGCGGCTCGAGGGAATCTTACCCTTTCCTGTGCGGCCAACTCTCGCAGCGTGCGTACTGCCAAAAACGGACTTGGCTTCAGACCATACGTTACCGTGTTAAGCTCATAAGTGACCATCGGCTCGTCAGGGCTCTCACGCCACAAAATCAGCTGGTACCGACGGTCATCCGGGTGTATAATTGTTTGGCGAAACATCATTTTGACGTCTGCGACGAACGCTACTTGGTGCAACCGAAAATCTGTGAGGATGTCCACAATGTCCCGGTTCAACTTGGGACCCGCGTGCAGACACTGGTTCACAGACACACCATTCGATGTAGGAGCAGAACCGTCAAACACTACCCGTATCTTCGCCTCCGGTGACTTCAAAACAGCCAGGTGTGGTATATAGTAATGCTCGACACACCTCCAATCTATGCTGGACACCGACATGTGGCCTAACTCTAGGTACTCCCTCATGAATTCGATATACTTCTGCCGAAGTGCTGCATCTCGCTTCATCTTTCTCTCCATAGCCAGTAGTCTCCGTTCCGCGATCTGTCGCGAACTACCTAAGGAGGGGCGGTTTGGGAGAAATGGCAGCCTGGTAACAAACCTACCTGACGAACTTCGTGCAGTGTTGTACTGATAGAACAGCTCGCACTCGTCATCCTCTGGCTTCCGTCTATCCGCTGTGGGTGGCTCCTCAGACTCCCAAAACCTCTGCAGCACCTCCGACAACACACTACCATAGAGAACCGTATCGCCCTCTGGTAGGTCCTGAGGTCTCCAAACTGGGCCAAAAATAACATACCCCCCTGTGGTATCAACGGCCACTAAACCAGTTTGCTGAAGTACTCGTTTTCTGCCACACCAGAATCTCCCGAGGACGTCTGACCCGAGGAGAACGTCCACCGTACCAGGAGTATCAAAATCAGGATCAGCTAGCTCTAAGCCTGTGGTTAACCCTCGTACCGTTGACGGTAACCGAACCTGAGGAAGTTTCCCTACCACATCATCCAGCACCACTGCTGAGGCATGATAGCTGACCCCTGTACCTGTATTACCTAATGTGAACTCGAAGTTCACCTGACCCCGAACGTCAGGCACATCTACACCTCCAATACCTACAGCCCCATCCGTTGTGGGCCTTATATTTAAGCGTAGCCTACTCACCAGCTTACTAGACACAATACAACCCTGAGCCCCTGTATCTAACAAGGCTCTTACCTGTATGCTGCGGCCACCGTATCCCCATACCCAAATCATTGCCGTAGGCAACAATACCGTAATTGGCCGGGGGGCCGAAGCTGGCGTGTAGGCGGCGATTACCTAGCAGGAACCTAAGCGCGGAGTGTCCGCGTCCTGCGGGGGGGTCCCCTCTCTCCGTACACCTTCGAGTGGGTCCCACTCCTGCTGATAGGGACCTCTGGTCCTGTACGCCATGGCTGGCAGCCTATAGTAACCCTGCGGCAGGCGCGCGTACCGTGGATGCGCCTGTAGCCGCGGGTGCTCAGCCAAGGGGAGAGGCATGCGTGGGTCATGAGACCTCACCATGTTGTTCAGTCCCGCCGAGTACTGCATGTACTGGCCCTGGTATTGGCACCCGCCCGTAGCATCACGTATCTGTGATGGGTGCCTCTGACCTTGGACCTGTGACCACCTACCCTGTCCCGGCACCTGCTGCCGAGGTGGTGACTGTCTCGCGCGTGGTGAAGGGGGCATCACCTGCTGATGTCCCTGGCCTCGTCCCTGAAACCCTGGTGGAAGAGGACTCCTCCTTGGAGGGGGTGGGGAGCGTTGCTCCCGTCTAGGTAGGGCAGACTCCGTCCGCTGACCCGCGTCAGCTCTGCCTCCGTAATCTCCGCTGCGGTTCATGCATAGGAGCTGATGGTGGGCACCCTGGCAGTACCTGCAGTTGGTGCTTGATGGGCACTCTCGCACCTGATGCGGCCCCATACACCTAAAGCACCAACGCCGTTGCTGCACCACACCACGACGTTTCTGCACCCGCTGTGCAGCGAACTCCTCACACGCAGTCACCTGATGCCCCGCCTCTCTGCAGTAGGCACACCTCGATTCCAAATTAGCGACATTGTATCGCCTGGGTGGCCTACTCTTACCGTCTCGCGCCTGTGCACCCGGCCGTTCCGGGCGGCGAGCGGCCGCAGACTCCGCGTGAGGCGACTCTCCAAATTGGGCATCTACCCGCCTGCACTCGGCCTCGAGGAAGGACTTGAGCTCCTCGAAGGTCGGGAGGTAATCAGATGTCTTACCTCCGTGCGACTGTTCAAAACGAGCGGCCATGTCGCTCGGCAGGCGGCGCAACAACGTGTGGACCAGGATATAATCATAGCCTGACACCGGCATCCCCTGTCTCTCAAGAGCGTTCACTGCAACGCAGACAGGGTTGAGGACCTTGGCCCTGAGGTCCGTCCCTCGTGTGATGGTCGGCACGGTGAGCCACTGTTCCAGGAGTTGGTCAATCATGAGACGTTTGTTGCTGTATCTCTCAATCAGCAAACCGCGAGCCGTCTCGTAACTTGCATCATCGACTGGTAGATGCTTTACCAGCTCATGGGGCTCACCTTGCAGCTTGGCCATCAATTGTGCCATTTTATATGCCGGCTGCAAGTCAGTGCGGTTATGAATCACACTGTCAAACAGATCCTGGAATCGGGTCCAATCCGTGTAGTCCCCGTGGAAGACCGGAATCGCCACAGCCGGCAGGGGCACTTGCACCCCCGGTCCCCGCGGACCATGGGGTGGGTCCGGCTCCCCAGCTCTACGCCTGGTGATCACAGCAGCCGCCTGCTGGATCTCCTGCCCCATCTCCATGCACTGGGTCACATTCGTCCGGACCGTAAGTTTGACCTCCTCATCAGGCGTCCCATCAAATAACTCCTCGCATCCAGTGAGGCAATCCAACACCTCCGCGACCCGTTCGTCAATCCGTTGCGCACAAGCGATGAGTGCGTCCTCTCGGTCCCCGCGACCAACCATCGCCTGCTTAGTCGCGAACCAAATTAGGTGCGTTCTAATTTTTGCCTGAAGCTGTGTAATTGTGGGAGCCATGGTACCAACCCAAAGTAACACCGAACCTTACAATAAAAAAACAATAATAGACAATCGGCCCTGATCCTACCGTTAGGATATCCGCACAGGGTAAACACAACGATAATAACAAGCAATTCACTAATTGATTGGCCCTGATCCTACCGATAGGATATTCTACACAGGGCACACACTACAATCACAATAAATATATTTTTTTTTATGTAGGTAGATTAAAAAATCTTATACTAAAAATAATCTTAAATCTAGTGGTTTTCTGAACCACGCTCTGCTACCAAAAATTGTCTAATTCCAAGCCAAACTCCCGCAGTGGAAGCGATTTACACAGGTAAATTTCTAGTAAAATACCAGGAGTTCAACTGGAGGCAGACAATGGCTGCGTTACGCAGCGCTAAATAGCATACGTTGCACAATATAGCAGCGCATACTATGAATTAAACGTGAACCTAAATCTATTTAACTTAATTAACTAAGTTGATTGAAATTGGCAAATGATGTGTTCCAACCCTTACATAACTCAAGTCGGTAGTAAATACCGTCTGCCGATCTGGCGTTACGTCACACGTATTAACACTAGATTATAAGTAAGTACCTCCAAATTATATCACCCCACGAATTCCGCAATTCGTACTAAGGAGTCACAATGATATGGTACAACAATGTGACTAAAGGGAACACACCATTAACACGAATAAACAGTTTTATCACTTACAGTCACGTGCCGGTCCAAATGCATAAAATACCCAACGGAGAAAGGAAGTTCAGGGAATGGATCAAATGGGGAATTCCGTGGGTACTTACAGGGCTGGGTGGAAAAGATATCGACACCCAGCATTCCACTACAGCCTTGGCGCGTTATTCACGTCAAACCACTCACAGCTTCTGTTCGTATTCCACTTTGATATTAGTCATTACGCGTGACCCAACCCGAATTTGGGCCGTACAAACGCGGGCCAAAATGGCCACCTGATGCCTATTCACAGGGACCGGAAGCGCTTTCCCTTTAAGGGGTTTTTACCAGGGTTTGGAAGCAGAATATTTCTTTTATTTGATAAAAATACACGGCGATATTGCTTGATATCTTAATGACTATTCCTTCACACGGAAACCCAATGAAAGGCTTTCCCAACGGGTAAGTTAAATTGTTGCAAAGCAGAACAAAAAAGCCTATTGATCGACTGTCCTAATCCGCTAGGGAAACCCTTTGATAGCGCTTCACGCGAGATAATTCATGCGAGTTAGTGCCGTATGCGTAGTTAATATGAGTGAAATTGACTTTGCAATAGTGCCGTTTGGAGAAGGTGGAGATTCATTATCACTAGACATTTTCTTTAACCAAATATTGAATAAGTACTACGATATTTATCAAATTTAAGAACAGGATATTATTTATGTACCGTCAGATTTAGAATTTTTCAAAAAACATCATTTCTAGTTCAAGTTCAATCTACCCTTATTTTGTTATAATTTATAATCAACAGAGTTCGTCCGTCCGTCCATAAATACCAAAAATGCTGGGTAAGCCTATGAAAGACTTTGGTTAGCGCTAATCACTTTGATTTGTTAAGTTTTCCCAAAATAAAAAGGGAAAGCTAAACATTTAGCTCGTATACCAACGCGGTTAGCAAACGTTGCGCTAGCCAAATGAGTGGGAAACCCCTTCAAAGGGTATTGAAAATTAATCCGCTCGTCCGGTCCCTGCCTATTCAACGCGACGCTCACGTGGAAGACGTCGAGACATCCAACAATCACTAAGCCTGGTATTCTAGTATAACCCAGGAGAACCGCAATAATACGATGCATCAACACGCGCGATCTCAAATTGAATCGTCCATTACACGCGGCATCACAAAACTCGTGGCGGGAAATCCGTACAAAACACAATACGCTTGTCCGAGCGGTTTTGAGTGACTGACTGCGGTGCAGAAATCACCGCCTGGCGCCTACAGGCGGCCCGCGCGCACGCCGCCACCCGCGAGCGAGAAAGGGACGACATATGCCCAGAGCGATGCGTGCGGGCGAGCATCGCGGCGTATTCACAGACCGTCACCAATACCTAACCTACCCCAGCATAGCAACGCTAAATTAAACACCCAGTTAATACATAATAATAATTTTAACTTTTTCTCATAATATAAGTGATTTCCTAGTTTTCTACTAATACATATTCATCTCAAGAAAAGACCTTACTGGGGACAGAAATAATTCAGTTCTTTTGGAGTACCTCTGGTACCTTATTTGCTATAACCGACTGTACACAGTGTATGAAAGATTTCTTGTACTTTTATAGACACAGTGTATGCAAGATTTCTTGTACTTCTATGTACACAGTGTATGAAAGATTTCTTGTCTTTGTATGTACACAGTGTATGAAAGATTTCTTGTATTTTTATGTACACAGTGTATGAAAGATTTCTTGTCCTTTCATGTACACAGAGTATGAAAGATTTCTTGTACTTTTATGTACACAGTGTATGAAAGATTTCTTGTACTTTTATGTACACAGTGTATGAAATATTTCTTGTACTTTTATGTACACAGTGTATGAAAGATTTCTTGTACTTTTATGTACACAGTGTATAAAAGATTTCTTGTACTTTTATGTACACAGTGTATGAAAGATTTCTTGTACTTTTAGGTACACAGTGTATGAAAGATTTCTTGTAATTTTATGTACACAGTGTATGAAAGATTTCTTGAACTTTTAGGTACACAGTGTATGAAAGATTTCTTGTACTTTTATGTACACAGTGTAATATGAAAGATTTCTTGTCACTTTATGCACACAGTGTATACAAGATTTCTTGTACTTTTATGTACACAGTGTATGAAAGATTTCTTGTGTTTGTATGTACACAGTGTATGAAAGATTTCTTGTACTTTTACGTACACAGTGTATGAAATATTTCTTGTACTTTTATGCACACAGTGTATGAAAGATTTCTTGTACTTTTATGTACACAGTGTATGAAAGATTTCTCGTACTTTTATGTACACAGTGTATGAAAGATTTCTTGTATGGTCACATGACTCACTTGATCAGCTCCTCATCCAGCACCTGCGACTGCAGCTGTCCCAGGTTGGCGATGTTCTCCTTCATGTGGTCTACTAACTGCAATTGGCTCTGGCTGATTTGCGAAACCTGGAGAAATAAAAACATACATACATACATATAAGGTGTAAAAAAATTAGCTAAGAATATTTTAAGGGGTGAACCAGTACGTGAAACTGAACAACTTTCCCCAAGGAACATAGGTCGAAATATGAAAAAATTATTTGACCCTCCCATACTTAGTGTGTTACCCGGCCGGGATAATTTGTATGGGAGGGCCAATTTTTTTTTCATATTTCGACCTATGTTCCTTGGGGAAAGTTGTTCAGTTTCACGTACTGAATCACCCCTTAAAATATTCTTAGCTAATTTTTTTACACCATGTATATCACGCCTTTATCAAGGTAGGCAGAGCGCAAACGGCCGCAAAAAACGAACACCCACGCCACGTCCGACAAACGTTTGAGGGTCATTCGGAAAATTGTGTATCGCCATAATGACAGGTTGTCAACCCATCGCCTAAAATCGCTATACACACCCTCGAGTCTCACGAGAAAGAAATGGGGTTGTAGCGACCTCTGGGAGCTACTGCAAGAAGCTCACTCAAAGTGGTTCACGAACAAGCAAGACGCAACAGAAGTTCCAACATATCTGCAAGATGGCGCCACGTGACAGATGTGCAGAGAAACAAAGAGCCTGAAACGCGGTATCGAAGTGTTTCACCGCGTAACGCATATATACAACTTCCAATTCTATCCAGGTGGACCAGTCGGTCCCCTGGCCACAACACCCGGCCAGGCGGGTAGCTACCCTTTTCCCGACACCACCTGGAACCCTCCATTCTGCCTATTGGCATCACTTCCTGTCACCCGCCATATTCACGTCGGGGTCACCAATATGGCGGGTGACAGGAAGTGATGCCAATAGGCAGAATGGAGGGTTCCAGGTGGTGTCGGGAAAAGGGTAGCTACCCGCCTGGCCGGGTGTTGTGGCCAGGGGACCGACTGGTCCACCTGGATAGAATTGGAAGTTGTATATATGCGTTACGCGGTGAAACACTTCGATACCGCGTTTCAGGCTCTTTGTTTCTCTGCACATCTGTCACGTGGCGCCATCTTGCAGATATGTTGGAACTTCTGTTGCGTCTTGCTTGTTCGTGAACCACTTTGAGTGAGCTTCTTGCAGTAGCTCCCAGAGGTCGCTACAGGGTGATGCTATTCTAAGCCGACATGACACGGCATAAAAAACATATTTTAGATAACTTAATATTCGAGATGCATAGACTATGGTTTTGGCCGACTAGTCGACTACAGACTAATCAGTTAATTATACGCATGTAAGTAGCACGCTTTGAAAATCTTGACTTAAATTTGAAACAAATGTCGTTTATAAATAATGGTGATGTAAAGTTACATGCCGTGTGATTAACCTGGCCAGCCAGTTGTATCGGACCTTGCAATCGCCGGTGCGGACGTTTGGAAAAGTAAATAACTAAGTTTTTTTAGGAGATTGTATTTATTATTTTTTATTATACATGGTGTAAAAAAATTAGCTAAGAATATTTTAAGGGGTGAACCAGTACGTGAAACTGAACAACTTTCCCCAAGGAACATAGGTCGAAATATGAAATAAAAAAATGGCCCTCCCATACAAATTATCCCGGCCGGGTAACACACTAAGTATGGGAGGGTCAAATTATTTTTTCATATTTCGACCTATGTTCCTTGGGGAAAGTTGTTCAGTTTCACGTACTGGTTCACCCCTTAAAATATTCTTAGCTAATTTTTTTACACCTTATATGTTAAAACTTGATTTCATGTAAACTGTGTAAAGTTGTAATTGGAAACCAGATTTAAAAATGTTGTTTTAGACTGGTTATATTTAAGCTATTTAGTTTGTTTTCTGTAACTGTACCTATTTAAATAAAATTAAAAATTAATAAAATAAAATAGTGTATGCAACTGCATACAGGGTTATTTTAATCCACCCCGGAAATTTTACAGGGTGATTCCTCTCATGATTCTAAACAACTTTCATTATGGGGTCACCTGCGAAATCGCGAAAAAAAATCCAGCTGCTCTATAGAAAAATTCATATCTACTCGATCAAAATGTATGGAACAGCTGGATTTTTTTTCGCGATTTCGCAGGTGACCCCATAATGAAAGTTGTTCAGAATCATGAGAAGAATCACCCTGTAAAATTTCCGGGGTGAATAAAAAATAACCCTGTATGACAGTTGCATAAACTACTAATTCTATGCACTTGTTCTAAATTCTAAAATCTTGACTTCAATTTGAAACAAATATCGTTTTCAGATGGTGGTGGCGTAAAGTTACATGCCGTGTGATTAACCTGGCCAGCCCCGTGGCAGTACTTTGATTTTTATTTTTTTCTCCCGCCCGAGCCGGTTTTCTATTAGGACATTACAAAATTGTTATAAAAAAAGAAAATTGTGTGATACAAATTTCTTTTTTTTACAATGACGGTTCATGACTTCAATAAGTGATATGATAATACTATCCTACATTGAATAAAGAATTTCAATTTCAATTTGTTGGCGCAGAAATCGGCCACGATCTGACCGGATACTAACCAGAGCTCCGAGTTTTCTCTCCATATCCTCAATCTGAACCCTCAGACAGGCTTCCAGCTCTCGCCTGTCGTTGGTGGTCGGCCCTGACTGCTGAAGGTAGTTGATGTGCCCTGAAGAAACAAGCATAATAATAATAAAAATATAAACAATCTTTTTTGACTCTATTTGAATGTAAAAGGTTACCTGGAAGAGATCGCTGCAAGCAATAAAGTGTTCATCTATCTATCTATATATTTATCTAAAAACTCGACTGCTTTCTGAGATAAAACCTAACCTGTGACACCTGGGCTAATGTATGGATTCTTCCGATACAATTCCAATTCGAATCTGTTCAATGGTTAACGAGTTTCAATCCTTTATAGAATACATACGCCGTGTGTTGCCGGCTAAGAATAGCATCACCCCATTTCTTGCCCGTGGGAGTCGTAAGAGGCGACTTAGGGACTTGAGGGTGTGTATTGCAATTTTAGGCGATGGGCTGACAACCTGTCACTGTAGCGATACACAATTTTCCGAATGACCCTCAAATATTTGTCAGACGTGGCGTAAATGTCCGTTTTATGCGGCAGTTTACGCTCTGCCTACCCCGCAAGGGATTATAGGTGTGATATATGTATGTATGCATGTATAGAATACATACATGATCTCTAAAAACATTACATTCCTTTTTTTTTGGTTGGGCAGTCATGTAAAATTAGAAGTTTTTTTACATTACTTTTTTACATTATTTTAAATAAAAATAAATAAATAACAGCACGTACCTTTGTTCTTAACGCACTCGTGGTACTGTATGGAGAAGGATTCGATGTTGCTTTGGAGGGTGCGGATGTCCTCACTAACCATGTTCACCTTCTGACGGACCGTCTGCAGACCTGTGATAAGCTGGAGAGAAAAAAACTAACTGTATAACATACATACATACACGTATCGCGCCTGTAATCCCTTGCGGGGTAGGCAGAGCGTAAACGGCCGCAAAAAACCAACATTTACACCACGTCTGACAAACATTTGAGGGTCATTGGACAAATTGTGTATCGCTTTAGTGACAGGACTAAGGGACTCGAGGGTGTGTATTGCTATTTTAGGCGATGGGCTGACAACCTGTCACTATGGCGATACACAATTTTTCCAATGATCGTCAAATATTTGTCGGACGTGGCGTAATGTCCGTTTTTTGCGGCCGTTTACGCTCTGCCTACCCCGCAAGGGATTATAGGCGTGATGTGTGTGTGTGTGTGTGTGTATAAGGTGTCATTTTATAGCGAAGCACCGATGTATATCCTACTAATCCGTACTAATATTATAAATCTGAGAGTTTGTGTGTGTGTATGTATGTTTGTTACCTCTTCACACTCAAACGGCTTGACCGATTTGGATGAAATTTGGTACACATTTAAAGTATAACCCGGAATGACACATAGGCCACTTTTTACTGCGGGAAAACAACTATTACCACGGGAAAATGAGTGGCAGCGGATAAATCGAAATCTAGTACTATAAATGCGAAAGTTTGTATTTTTGTTTGATACTTCTTCACGCAAAAACTACTGAACCGGTTGTAATGAAATTTCGCACACATATAGAAGGATGTATGACGGCCGATGTTTCGCAGTGGTAGTGCGACTGCCTGCGACGCAAAGGTTCCGGGTTCGATTGTCGGTGGGACACTCACAGAGTTGATATTTATCACTTTGTGAATTTGTTCCCGGTCTGGCTGGTTAGGTCATAACAGGGGGAACCAACTGATTGTCCGAAAATAAATGGTTCCGTTCTTCGGTGGGCACGTTAAGCCGTCGGTCCTGGTTGCTGTCTATGATTATTTAGACGGCGGTTGTAATACAGCCATGTCAGAGGCCTACTAGTGGTATCATCTCCATAGCTAAGCACCGCCGTATATACAGGTATAGAACCCCGTTATAACCCCGTTACCTCGCTGTATTCACTTCCATCTCCATAGCTAAGCACCGACGTATAAACAGGTACAGAACCCCGTTATAACCCCGTTACCTCGCTGTATTTCCGTTCGGTGGGGGGCACGGCTCCGTCTGGATCACTTCCATCTCCATAGCTAAGCACCGACGTATATACAATTGAAGTGAATTTGTTACGAAATTCAGCAACTAGGTCAGCTGAGACTTCGAATTCTGCTGACAACGAACAACGCGAAGTGCGTGCCGTCGGTGAATCATATGCATCGGCGACAAGCACATCGTCAGCAAATTCGCCCGCCAAGCGAACCGACCAGAGTGCGCCCGCGACCCCCGCCGCCGCCGCACCGCTCGACCCGCCCCGCCCCGCTGCACCAACGCTGTCAGCTGCGCCCGGCACAGCTGCTGACAAGACTAAACGTCAGCGCCGGAAAGTCGCCAACCGGCAACCAATGCCGCTCGCTGCATCAGCGGCAAACAGAAAGAGTATGCGTCAAGAACCACTCGATGTGCTGACCCTCAACAAGCGTTCTGACCAAGTAGACGCGGATGGGTTTACTTTGGTCCAGAAGAAACGCAGCAGGCAACCTCGCCAGAACAAGTAGTTTGGCAGTAAATAACCATGGTTCTCAGGAGTGTGATCTTACATTGATAAGTCATAATAGCTATCACAGTTTTGTGGGACTATGTTTAGTTTTAAGATAGTGAACTTGTGTTTTAATAAATAAATAAATAATAATAATAATAATAAAGTGTGGCACCGCCCCGGTCGAGGCCAATCTACAGCTGCGCGCCTTCACGCCGAGGACATCGCTTTATGTCTCCCGCCTGCACGACTCTACTACCAAGCAAGACGTGCTGGACTACATCTTCGCGAGGCATAAAGCAGGTGCCTTCAAGGATACGCCAAGACTCGGAGTGTACGTGGAGCCGTTGGAGTCGCGCCATTGGGTGGGGTTTAACTCGTTCGTGGTGCGAGTCCCGACAGCTACAGTGAGCGTCTTCACGTCGCCGGAGTTTTGGCCGCAAGGAGTCGTGTTCCGCCGCTTCCGAGGGAAGCTGCCGTTGCCGTCTCCACAATAGTTAGAATAGGTTTAGAATATTATACTGTTAAGTCTATTTAAGTATATTTTTATTGTATAGTATAATTAGTTCATTTAAAATAATAGTTATGTCGGCTATCTGTTTACCTAAGATACAGGAATAATTATTCTTAGTTTAGGAAACAGAAGCCTCATAATTATTTGTATCGTGTTACCTATTTGTAATTAAATTTATTATTATTACTTAATAAACAATTATAGTGGACCACAGTTTCACCAATACCAAACAATACAGGTACAGAACCCCGTTATAACCCCGTTACCTCGCTGTTTTTCCGTTCGGTGGGGTGCACTGCTCCGTACACGGCCCCAGCGCTTTGGATCACTTCCATCTCCATAGCTAAGCACCGACGTATATACAGGTATGGAACCCCGTTATAACCCCGTTACCTCGCTGTATTTCCGTTCGGTGGGCGGCAGGGCTCCGTACACGGCCCCAGCGCTCTGGATCACTTCCATCTCCATAGCTAAGCACCGACGTATATACACGTATAGAACCCCGTTATAACCCCGTTACCTCGCTGTATTTCCGTTCGGTGGGGGGCACGGCTCCGTACACGGCCCCAGCGCTCTGGATCACTTCCATCTCCATAGCTAAGCACCGACGTATATACAGATATAGAACCTCCCCGTTATAACCTCGTTACCTCGGGGACGTATATACAGGTATAGAACCCCGTTATAACCCCGTTACCTCGCTGTATTTCCGTTCGGTGGGCGGCACGGCTCCGTAGACAGCGCCCGCACTCTGGATCACTTCCATCTCCATAGCTAAGCACCGACGCATGTATAGGTATAGTTGGTGGGGGTCGTGGCTGCGGACAAAACACAAGATTCAACACACATATCACGCCTATAGACAGCCCAGAACTTTTGTCAAAAATTTATCTGCGGTCTAATCAACTTCGGTGTAGACAGCGCCCACTGTTGTCAGCAACTTCTGCTAAAATAAATTGTAAGAAAAATTCGTTTCTTATCCGCACTTGTCGTGCGTTCTGTGACTTACCAAAAGATATTGACATAGATATATTCTGTACCAGTGTTTCAGCCATAAAGCGACTTCTAGCCAGACATGCATTCGAAAACAAGTATTTTTTTTATATCTTTTTTTTCACTGCTATTTCCTTTATTTCGATTTTTTTTTTCAAATGTATTCAAAATTTCAATTTTTTACTTTGTTCAACTGTAATACACTATAGGTGGAGATTTGTTATTAGTCCGATATAATTTATTATTCTGTTTTGTATAAAACTGTTAATCTCCCAAATAAAATACAATAATATATACATACATATTGAATAATGAGAGTATTTTGAGACCGAAAGTAAAAATCCATAGGATGAGAGCCTGATGATTTGTAATGCAGGTCCCTCCTAGTACGAACTCCAGTCTCTCACAAAGTTAAATTAAGTTTCACATACTCAAAATTGTTAAATATAAGTTTAAACTCTGTAATATTGTTTTGAGAGAAATAAAGATTTTTATTTTTTATCTATTATTTATTTAATCCCTTGCGGGGTACGCAGAGCGTTAACAGCCGCAAAAAACGGCCATTTACACCACGTCTGACAAATGTTTCAGGGTTATTTGGAATATTGTGTATCGCTATAGTGACAGGTTGTCAGCCCATCGCCTAAAATTGCAATACACACCCTCGGGTCCCTTAGTCGCCTCTTACGACTCCCACGTGAAACAAATTTAAATTATACACACACACACATATCACGCCTATTATCCCTTGCGGGATAGGCAGAGCGTTAACGGCCGCAAAAACGGACGATTACGCCACGTTTGACATATATTTGAGGGTCATTCGGAAAATTGTGTATCGCCATAGTGACAGGTTGTCAGCCCATCGCCTACAATTGCAATACGGTGTGTAGCTCAAGTCCCTTAGAATTTAAATTATAATTATGAATTATATAAAGGGACTCGAGGGTGTGTATAGCAATTTTAGGCGATGGGCTGACAACCTATCACTATGGCGATACACAATTTTCCGAATGACCCTCAAACGTTTGTCAGACGTGGCGTAAGTGGCCGTTTTTTCGGTCGTTTACGCTCTGCCTACCCCGCAAGGGATAAAGGCGTGATATATGTATGTATGTGATTATATAAATATATGTACCTGTAGTGCATATGAAACACTTTGGCCGCTTCCATCAGCTTCATTTTGGTCAGGAATGTGTCAGGTGACATCATCAGGTCAGCTTGGGTCTGGATCTCCGTGAGCAGCTCGTCCAGGAAGTAGCGCTGGTTCTCGTCCGTCTCCTGGGTCCTGCGATGAATGAC
This sequence comes from Tuta absoluta, assembly GCA_027580185.1. Classification (NCBI taxonomy): domain Eukaryota; kingdom Metazoa; phylum Arthropoda; class Insecta; order Lepidoptera; family Gelechiidae; genus Tuta; species Tuta absoluta. Next base: position 6,063,280 of record JAQAHW010000030.1, read on the forward strand.
ACTGTCAGAGCTTCAGCTATTAAGGCGAGTGTACCTGTAAACGACTTTGCAAGCGGCGACACTTCACAAAAAAGAAAAATCTCTTTATACAAACAATCTTTCAGAATATCCGTTGCCCAAGTTTTTAGTATTATCCTAATGTAAAATTAGTTCAAAGTTCTTTATTTGTTTCAATATAGGTACAATAATGGTCTTATATTATATGTAAAATCCTTAAACTATATTCCGCCCATGAGGCATACAAATGTATCATTGATTCATCATAATATATATGTGACTAAAGCAAATTCAAATAATATTAAATATAACAATCGAAATAACATTAAATTAAATTATATTATATTAATTACTAATTACATTAAATTTTGCATTAAATTACATAAATTCACAAATGTCACTTCATTAATTAAAAGTCAATTATTATTAAATTTATGCCAATACAATTAATAATCTATCACAGAAATTCTTTGAAACTATATATACACTTTTCCAACAACAGCTGTTTTAGTTTATTTTTAAACAATTTATTTGTGAGACCTCTTATTTCTTTTGGTATTTTATTGTACACATGTGGTGCCATACACAGGACACTTTTCCTCATCAGAGAGGTTCTGGCACGTGGTACCCTTATAATGTCATTGTCCCGTCTATTGCGTGGCACTGTTTGTGAAAGTCTTGGGAACATTTCTGGATTATTTTTTACGAAAAGAGCTAATTCCAAAATATAAAATGAAGGGCAAGTTAGAATTTTATGTTTTTTAAACAAGGGTTTACAGCTTTCATCAGATGGTATACCAAACATTGAACGGACACACTTTTTTTTAACTAGAAAGACTTTCTCTCTGTTGGTGGAGTTGCCCCAAAAAATTATTCCGTATCTCAGATATGACGCTACAGTTCCATGATAGGCAGTAAGTAATGAGTCTACATTTAGTACAGGTGCAAGTTTACGTAGAGCATACGCTGATGTGCTAAGTTTCTTACATAAATTATCAACTTGTATTTTCCAGTCAAACTTATAGTCTATCGTTAAGCCGAGGTAGTTTGCACTGTCTACACTACATACTACTTGATCGTTATGTTTGACATTTATGCTATCAGGTATCACTCTCTGTCTAAAGTGCATAACTTTTGTTTTTGTTAAGTTCACCTTTAGGTTATTATTATATAGCCATGTTACTGTTGATTTAAGCGCCTCGTTGATGTCTTTTTCATATGTCACTCTATTTTTAGACTCAATTGTTATTGTACTGTCGTCTGCAAAAAGCGTCATATGTTGTGACGTACTCTTTGGGAGATCATTGATATAGATGATGAACAACAGAGGTCCAAGTACACTACCTTGTGGTACCCCATGTTTTATAATTCTTTCTGAAGATCTGTAAGTATTTTCAGTCTTTGTTCTTATGTCTATATTATTTATTTCCGTTCGTTGTTTTCTATTCGTTAGGTAAGATTTTATTAAATTTAGGACATTTCCTCGTACACCATATGCATTTAATTTTTTTAGTAGTAGATCATGGTCAACGTAGTCAAATGCCTGTGTCATATCACAGTAAATGGTACAGACGGGTGTTTTTTTATCTATGTTCGGTATAACTTTATTAATTAAATCAAATAGAGCCATTGCAATTGTTTTATTTTTTCTAAAACCTCTTTGTTCGGTTGCAAACAAGTTGTATTTTTCAAAGAATTTGCAAAAGTGATTACAGATATATTTTTCAAATATTTTAGAAATATTTGATAAAAGTGCAATTGGTCTGTAGCAATGGACATCTTCTTTATTTTGGTTCTTAAATATAGGTTTTACGATTACTGTTTTTAAAAGATCGGGGTAAACACCTTCCACAATGCATAGATTTAGAATATGACTCAAGGGAAAGCAAATAATATCAGCTACATATTTCAGAACATTAGTCGATATTTCATCGTCTCCAGTACTGTTCGTATTTTTTAATGACTTTACTATTCCAAAGATGTCTGACGCGAGACATGGCGCCAAAAACATTGATACAATATTACTTTGTATAAGCTGAGTGGTATTGCTTCGAGAAATGCCCGTAGAATCAACCTTATCAATAAAATGGTCATTAAATCCATTAGCGATTATAGTTGGATCTGAAGTCGATACGTTATTTATTACAATTTTGGAAATATTTTCTGTAGGTGTAGTTTTTTAGAACCTGCAAACTCAATGAAATATTCGCTGTAATTAAAATTATGGCAATTAATACCAAAAGTGGCCGTTTTAGGTACTTTATTCCATAACTTTAATTGCAGCGAATATTTCATTGAGTTTGCAGGTTCTAATCTTCATCCATTCAAATTTAAGAGCTTGGCTCTTGTCGGTGGAGTAATTGGCATTTACTTGAGGATAATTCTAAATACTTGGGCATCGGATATTCTGATATATTGTTTTAAAGAGAAATCTTTTTTTGTGAAGTGGCGCCACTGTCGAGGTCGTTGACGGCTACACTCGCCTTAAATGAGGAGGAAAACTGGGAACTAAATAGCGCCACTCACAACTGTGCCTTTTTTCTATTTTAAGTTATTTGTATAACGGTTACAGGATTTGGTCGTTAGTTATTTTGGCCTCAAATCGGGATATTAATTCTTTCAACTTACCTTAAATTAGTTCTGTCACTTTCAACAAAAAGGGTTAGAAGAAGATAGGAGATATTTTAGTCACGTCATGTCTTATAATTTGACGAAAAATACGTGTTATCTGTCAAAATAAGGCGACGATGAAAACAATGGCAAATAATTGACAACAAACTGCGAAAACCCCTTGGACATTTATAAAAATTACAGGATTTACATATCTTCTATCCTTTTCTAAACCTTTTGACGGAAAGTGACAGCACTAAATTAAGGTAAGTTAAGAGAATATATATCCCGAATTGAGAACATTGCCAACTTACCCAATAAGATATGAATTTTCTGACATCAAATGGGTTGGCTGGAACAGATCTCTTCTTAAGAGATAAGCTCGTCTATGCTACTTATTTTATTGTAAAACCTTTTTATTGTGCAATAAAGGATATATAGGTATAGGTCAAGAATCTGTCGAAATATTTGATTTGACAAAGTTTTGCCTTACCGCCTATTGGTGCGTTTAGGCACAGTCGTGCATGACGATATCTGCAATAAGGTTTGGGTTTCCCTCCCGTTTAAATTGGTTGAAATAAATGTAAAGTTCAGATCACTATTACTTCCAGGGTTCATCGGGTCGTAAGTCCCCAAGTCAGTTAGGGAATCCCAGACGAATTTAAGCTATTTAAGAGATATTCTTAAAGGAAGAAATCATAACATAATAATAATAAATATTCTGGACAGTTCACACAGCGCCATCTAGCCCCAAACTAAGCAAAGCTTGTACTATGGGAACTAGATAGCTGATTATAATACATACATACTTTTTTTTTTGCAAATAAATACATATTATACATAGAAACACTACATATTATATAGAGGAAAGACTTGATTGTTTTGAACAGGCTCCAAAACTACTGGACCAATTTTAAATTCCTTTACCATTAGAATCCTACATTAACCCTGATGAACAAACATACATACATACATACATCACGCCTATAATACCTTTCGGGGTAGGCAGAGCGTAAACGGACGTCTGACAAATATTAGAGGGGACTCGGAAAATTTATCAATAGCTGTATTAAAATGTCTTGCGGCAAATAATATACCGATCTTACTTTACATTTATTTTCAACTTTGGTACTAAATATGACTAGTCATTTTGGTACACACAGGTTCGGGGACGTTAAAATCAAATCACAAATAAGTGTGTTCAAAACTTCAAACATTTCAAATCACTCGCAAAAAATAGGCATGTTAAAACATAAAAGTACATTTACGCCACGTCTAACAAACATTTGAGAGCCATTGTTGACAGCCCATCGCCTAAAGTTGCAATACACAAGTAAATCTTGAGTCCCTTAGTCGCCTCTTACGACACCCACAGGAAAGAAATGGGGTGATGCTATTCTAAGCCGGCATCACACGGCACATTTGAGTTTTAACGTCCTAAGGTTGTAAATGCCAACGACAAAAGACAACAGGCAAAAGCGCATTCCCAGGGATAATTCGCCAATTGGTGCCCTAAAGGACCTTAAAATCTACGTTCACACACTCATCCTGCTATTGAGGCTGCCGCGAATATTGCCCGAAATACTTCCTCGGAAGTATTAACGAGAGTGAGTGTACAGTACACACTCGCGTTTGTGTTGCCATTCTTTTGACTCGCGCACGAAAATTCGACACTTGCGGTAGCACGAGAAGTAGCAGCGGCATGACGAGTAGTACCGCAAGCAACTGTTTACATGCTCGCGCTGCCCACTTCTCTTACTATTTTAGTGCCCATATAGGCATTGTCTGAACGTGGCATTATGCCGCGTTCAGACGCTCGCGCTATGAGCAGGGAAATAGTAAGGTAAATTGGCAGCGCGAGCATGTAAACAGGTTACTCGCGACTCGTCATGCCGCTGTTACTTCCGAGTGTCGATTTTTCGCTCAAGAACTCAAAGGACCGTCAGCACGGGCATGAGTGAAATATATTGCTCTTTCTCTCTCAAGAGTATGACGGCAGTGTGTAAACACTCACTCGCGTTGTTCCGCAGAAGTATTTCGGGAAATATTCGCGGCAGCGGCAGGAGCAGGATGAGTTTGTGAACGTAGCTTCACAGAGAGAAGGAAGGACACACGTTTTGCGTTCAACATTTTGCGTCAATGGTGTGCCGCTGGATTTTATGACAGTTCTATCGCCAGTCTTTTTTAGGCCGGGATTTAAATATCTTGGACCATTACTTTCATTTAAATTTTTCATTATTATGGTATTTAGGCAGTATATGCCGGCGACAAGACTTAACATTTTATGTATGGCTTCTACAGACTCGGAAATTAGCGAGTCAGACTTTGGCCTCAATTTGGGTAATAAATTCTCTTAACTTACCTTTCATTTGCGCTGTCGATTTTCGTCGAAAAGGTTTCGAAAGTGATAGAAAATATCCAAATCCTGTCATGTTTAAAATAACAATGAGTTTTTGCAATTTCTAGTCAATTTATTCGGCATTGCTTTCATCGACGCCTTATTTTGACAGATAACCCGTATTTTGAGTGACATTACAAGACATGACAGGACTTCAATATCTCCTATCCTTTTCTAAACCCATTAGACCGAGAAGTGCGCGTGACATCGCTAATTTAAAGATGAGAATTCATTACCCGAAACCGACAGATCAAAACGTAAAAATCTAAACGTCCTTTGACTAAAGTTGCTTTCTCAGACTATTAACGTCAAGGCTTCAACGCTGTACTAATAAGAAACTTTTCTTGTTGATTGTTCAACCGTAAAAAACAATTGACGATCCGGGGATTCGGCCCCTCACCTCACCCGAACACAAAACGCGTGGCCACTTCTTATCTGGTGACAGATTCCTTAAGCGGTTCTTGTTCGACCAACTTGTCATCCGTCATCGCTGCGTATTTTAAACGCATCGTAACGGAAGCGTCTGTCCAACTAAAGAATATTGCGAAATCTGATGTTATTCCTATACAAATACGGCTACGGTGCGTTTACAGATGCGTCTGTGAAACGACTTGACAGTCGCAACCGTTACGCACACGTAATTGCATGGGAATAAGATCGGAATCCACAAGATCATTTCGTCTGACAGACGCTTGCGTTAAAATACGCAGTAACGGCCGACAAGTGGAAGAACCGGCTTAAACTACGATTTAAATTTTGTTGATGGAAAATGCAACATAATTCGACAAGGTAACGTAATGAACACAGTTTGTTAGTATTGTAATAAGTGCACACCCGTTCCAGCCACCGCCTCGCCAGTAATACGAGTTACACCTGGAACCATCCCACTTGGTTAATACCAAGAACATTTTCCAATCATCATATTTATTCATCGTGATAGCTGAATTTGTTAGCGCCAACGCTGTGTGGAGCGGCCTAGATTCGGCAAAATACTTGAGCGGCGCTGCGTGACGCGGGTCGCCCAGAACCTCCACCTCGCCGTATTATAGCTACATAAACATGACCCGCCTTCTAAATTCGGACGGATAATATGACATTATACAGGGTGTAAGGAAAAGTACTGTGTTCCTTTCAAGGAATGATCCAGCCCATGAAACTAAAAATCTTTCCCCTGGAAACATAGGTCGAAATATAAAAATAAATTTACACTCCCATACAAAACGTAGCAGCCGACCAAGTCTGGTTTTTTAAATATATTGGTCTATGTTCCTTGAGGAAAGTTTTTCAGTTTCATGGGCTGGTTCAACCCTTAAAATGAACCAGTTTTTTTCTTACAACCTGTATAATATATAATAATATATTAAGACGCGCCGGACCGCGCGTGCAGCCCGCTCAACGCAGCGTTAGCGCTTAAAAGACTGGGTGAGCACTAGCTCCCCACCAAATAATCAGGTAAGTTAAAAGTCTCAGAACGCTCTAAAGAAATACTTAGAGTTTGTTTCAATACATGGAACAAAAGGATCATCCACAAATAACGTAATTTAGAGGAAGGGTCTGATCAGGCGTTATCATTTATACTAAAAGGGCGTTACGTCAATACTAAAGTACCGCCGGTCCAGCGGTTTCCGAGATAATACTATGGCAGGGGCTATTCTCCTTGGTTAACATCTCTTTTAGTATGGAGATGACAACTGTCAAATACGACTTATTTGAACGGCGGTACTTTACGAGAAGGGGGGATAAATTTGTAAAATTTTGAGTAACGTAATTTATGTACAGCCCGATAATCAGCTGCACTGCAATAGGTAGTTATCATTGTTTCATTTTTATACGGGGTGTAAGGGACAACCCTCCGAATACTGATAGGGTGAATTCAGACCATAAAACTGAACAACTTCCCATAAAAAAATATTTCAGGTAACGTCAAATTTATTTAACTTCGTATTGTAAATGCAGTCCACTGATTGTGATTTTGTATATGGCGTCGTTCTTTTTATGTCGTTTTCTGACATATTTTTCTAAGGGCAAGTTTTTCAGTTTCACGGTCTGCATGCACCCTATCAGTATTCAAAGGGCGCTGTTCGTTGGTTACATTTCAAAAATACGTAATCAGTTAATCACCTATCGAAAGGGTTTTATCTTAGCCCTACCAAAATCAAAGCATATTTTGTCTGCATTACTTGCTTTTTGTATGTTTCTTGAAGCATCTGCTCTTATTTACACCTCGTATATGTACAGTCATGATCGGGCTGGGTTAGACAGTTTGGAATTTGGACCGTTCTTATTTCGCGCGCATAAGACTTACATTGGTAGTTTGAGTGTCTAACCGAACGTGAGTTTGACTGTACAAGATAAACAAAACTGAAATCGTTTTTGAGTATATTCAGGAGATTTCAATCGTGAATAAAAAACTTGTATGAACAATGTGCTGTTCGTTATGTTAGCCTTTAAAGAATAGATAAGTTCTCACCATATCCTGTTCTCGATCCAATGCGACAGACAGTGTCGCACTTCGATAGGGAAATGCTCGCCGTATATAGCCCGCACCTGGGTAAAAAAAAGTTAGTAATTAAAAAATTCCGAGGGGGGGCGACGGGGGGTCTGACCGACGGAACTGTGACTAAGCTATAGAACCAACACAATATTTTACTGAATACCAAATTTTAAAACACTTCCCGTGTTAGGCATACAATTTTTGAAAACTTGCAAAATTTTTAAGCGCGGGCAGGATTTGAACCTGCGACTTTCGCATTACTAGTGGCGACGCCTCTTCCATCTGGGCTACCGCAGCTCATTCCGTTCAATCATTCAATCCGTAAAGATAGAATTAGTCGCCGGGTATTAGTTGCAAAACTAACCCGGTAGATGAAGCCGTGCCACGCGTTACTGGCAATAAAATACACTTGCGAAATTGGCGGGCAAGGAATAAGCTGCGGGAGCCCAGATGGAAGAGGCGTCGCCACCAGTAATGCGAAAGTCGCATGTTCAAATCCTGCCCGCGCTTTTCAATAACATATGCAAGTATAAGCAAGATGCAAAAGACAGACTTTTTTTATTATTTTCGTCGCATTTCACCAGTTTAAACCGGCCAAAATGGAGTCTCTGCCATTGGAGTCCTATAAACCAAACAATTTTAGAAGTAAAGTAAAAAAAGCTCTTTGTAGTTCTAGCGCTTTGTTTAAAAGTACTGACGATGTGTCAAAGTATATATTTGTTTGTGACAACTGAATAAAAAAATAATTGCGTATAGTAAATGAAACTTGTACAACCTTCTAATTGGCGTTTATGTGTTTTCTGTGTTTTGACCGATAGCATAATCCCAAGACAGGCTGGTGATAAGGAACAACTTTCCCCAAGAAATAAACAAAAATATTTAGAGTTTCCATATTAACTCAAATCAGCTGATCGGCAATGCTGTACAAGATTCAAGATTCAAGCATTTATTGGTAAAAATAAATTTTACAAGTCAAATGTCATTATTCTATACAAAATAATATTATTCTTTAAATATTTCAATCTTTTACATTATGAATATAATTATATTTTTAACCTATGGTTCAGTTGATGACCCAATCTCAAGAAATACAGGAGGGCCTTTTTTTTCGTATTTCGACCTCTGTCCCTTGGACAAAGTTGTTCCTTATCACCAGTCACGAGATTTCGCTATCGGTCACTAGTAAAATTTCACCATATACAGGGTGTAAGAGACAGCCCTCCGAATACTTAAAAAATTTCACTACAACGGGAATTTCGGTATATTTCTATCATTCAATTAGCAGCAAAATAATTAAAAAGATAACCCAAGAGTTATTTTGTTTCTAGTCTGTCGCTTAGATAAGGAGGTTAAATGTTATTGATTTAAACAAAGCACATTCTAAGTAAGGGAAAACCATGCATGTAATACGTTATCATACATATTTGATTGTCGATGTGTCGCAGAGGTAGTGTGACTGTTCCCCATTTTGGGAACTATCGGCACGTGCCGGGTAGATTCAGTCCAATCCGTTTTTCCCAGGACAACTCGTAAGCCCAGTCGCGCACCAAGGGCGCCATTGGGCTGGTTGTTTGAACAACCACACACAAACTTCTCCGGGTGAGCCTTAGCTCCCAACCAAATAGTCAGGTGTAGATTAAAAGCCCCGGGGCTTATATCATACATACATACATACATTAATCACGCCTATTTCCCTTACGGGGTAGGCAGAGCGTTAACGGCCGTAAAACGGATATTAACACCACGTCTGACAAAAGCTTGAGGGTCAATCAAATAACTGTGTATCACTATAGTGACAGGTTGTCAGCCCATCGCCTAAAATTGCAATACACATCCCTCGAGTCCCTTAGTCGGGTCTTACGACACCCATGGGTAAGAAATGGGGTGATGCTATTCTTAGCCGGCATCACACGGCAAATATCATAGGGTCCACAACTAAAAAAAAAATGTAGTGTCCAGCCCTAAAAATATGTTCTATTCACAGCAAATGCAACCTATTTAGTGGTTTCATCCCTCAGACTCCTTTTGCTATACTGTACCGGTAGAAATGGCGTAATGCTATCCTAAGGCACCACACGGTACTTTTTGTCGTTACGTGCCTTCCAAAACACAGAATGTATTGTGACGTGAGACTCACCTTTTGCAGGCTGTCAGGGGGCAACTGCTGAGCGCGCGCCCAGAGTGACATTTTCGGACTGAAACAAAAAAACAACACATGTTATTATTAATTCATGATATAGGTTTACGCAACATACTTGTAATATATTTGGTAAAGAGTTTAGCCCTCTACGTTTCGGTATCTTAGTGTGGAATACTAGTGACCGATGGCGAAACCTAAGACGGGCTGGTGATAAGGAACAACTTTGCCCAAGGAACATACGCCGAAATCGTATACGATATAAATTTTCTTTATAAAGAAAATTTGGACCTCCCATACTTACCGATCAGCTGATTTGAGTTACTATAGAAACTCAAAATATTTTTGTCATATTTCAACCTTGGGGAAAGCTGTTTCTTATTGCCAGTAAGTCTTGAAATTTCGCTATCGGTCACTAGTACAATTTCACTCTATTTAAGTAGATGTACGACGGCAGAAAATTGTTGTTTTTTTCTTCTTTGGAATACATATTAAACGTCACACGAGTTTATACATTACAGAGTAAGTTCCTAATTGGAAGTGAATGCCCTGCCACGGGTTAACATTGCATGTAACATTCTTAATTTTGACACACCAATAAGTTGGTAGGCTGGCAGTAATTCGACTGTAATATCACTAGTAATGCGACTGGATGGCGAAAACTATAGATCGTGCCATATGGCGTACTCTGGGGGAGGCCTACGTCCAGCAGTGGACTGCAATAGGCTGATGTATGTATCAGTACTACTTACGGTATTTGAAAGCATCCAGGCACAAAGTTAGAGGCACAATCCATTGAAGACGTGTCAGGCGGAATTTCACCAAACTGATTAGACGATGAAGAGTTACAATTGTCTTGATTACGGAAAAACTCGTCAAAATCTAAGAAACTTTCATTTGAAGAACTTGATGGCACATTATGTTGATGCCATTCACGCTTGACAGTTGTATTAGAAGTGGCATTTTCCGAAGAAACTCTGGGGTAATTAAAGTTATTACTTTTCACAGAAAGGGTTTTCAGTTCTTTGAATCTTGAGTCAATAAGGTTTTCTTGAGGCGATCCATCGATCAGTATATTATTATCTCTAGCAGACGAAGAAGAGTTTTCCAAAAAGCTTTCTTCATTGACGATCATATCAAGTGGAGAAATTTCTTCTCCAACTATTTCTCCACAGCTCAACATGTCCAGAAGTTTGGAAATATCCTCCTGGGACACGTTTCCAGACACAGGCGCCATTTCTTTTTTGTTCAGGACTGACAATGACTTTAATTTCACTTTTCGAGTAGTGCGACTGCCGGTTTGATTCCCGGTGGCACAAATTTGATATTATAACTTTGTGAATTTTTTCCAGTCTGGTTAGGACACTGCAGGCTGAACCACCTGTCCGTAAGAAAGATGGTTCCGTGCTTTGGACGGTACGCTAGGCCGTCGGTCCCGGTTGCTGTCTATGATTACATAGACGGCGGTCGTTACACAACCATGTCATAGGCCTACTAGTAGGCGGTTAAAAAACTGACAGCAGAGTTCATCGGGTCGTTAGTCGACTAGTTGTTCCACACAAAAAGAAAATTTCACTTTATTCTTAGTTGTCACTTAATTATTCTCAATTTCACACCAATCCTACTCAAAACGAGTGATAATTTTTAATTAGAACATATATTCTAATAGTTTTTGCAAGAACAGAATCACTATGAAAAAGTAAAATAACTTCAAATAATCACTCCATAGTTAAAAAGTCGCTTCACGTGACCCGGTGTCCCATTGTATGCTTAGATCTCTAAACCTACGCACGACAGAGTAATTCAAGAGAAAGCTTTTTATGTATTGGGAAAAGGTCACACTCCCACGGGAAAACAACCGGTGGGCGCGCCGCTAGTATTCGGATAAACAATTTATTTGACGGCGACCTTACTGAACGGAATTAGAATCCAAACTGATTATACAAGCGGAAAAACGAGAGCTTATATAAGTATGTATGTAATATATAATAATATTTATTATTTATTTACATTATAATAACATACTTACTAGCTTGAGCGATAACCTAACTATGACAGTTTATATAAGAGTATGGATATTCTATTGGTACCGTGTGATGCCGGCTTAGAATAATATCACCCCATTTCTTTCACGCGGGTGTCGTAAGAGGCAACTTAGGGACTCGAGGGTTTCATGTGTATTACCATTTTAAGCGACAGGCTGACACTACAGTGATACACGATTTATTTAAAACGGCCATCAAATATTTGGCAGACGTGGCGATAGCAACCGTAAATTGCTAAAGCTCTGCCTACCCCGTAAGGAATAAAGGCGTGATATGTGTATGTATGTTCTTAATTTCCTGCTTGAGCGATAACAGAGCTATGACTGTTTATATAAGCATATGGATTTTCTAGTTTAGTCGGTTAAATGTACAGTCTAGTAGGTATTTGCTTCGATTTCCATGTATAATTCTTGTAACTTTTATTTTCTAAAGGTTAACAGTTACTTGCGTTGATACTTCCGGAAGTATTTCGAGCAATATTCGCGACAGCGGCAGGAGCAGGAGCAGGTGCATATCAAGAACGTGCTATAATAATTATTTATGAATGAACATTTAATGAAACCTTTTAATCTCACTAACAACATACCTAGAGTTGACTATGTGTGTATACCAACGGATCAGGGGTCGACCAAACGCGTGCATAACAAAATAATTATAGTATTAGGAGGACACTGTGTTTACCACATCTTTTGAGAGATCATATTCTGGGGTTTGTACTGCGACATTCAAAAGACTTCAGCAATATGAACACCATAAAAACTTTATACAATACCTTGGTGCGAAGTAGGTTATAGTATGGTGGTGTTATTTGGTGCCCCCATGAGGCCAAATATAATGACATGGTCGAGACATTGCAAAAAAAATAATTAAGATATGCTTACTGGCGGCAATATGGGGTGTATCCCTTCTACCCCCTGATGTACCCGACCTTATTTGTGATGGGAATGGTAGGTTACAACAGGTTAGATAATAGGAGATACTTAGCCCTAGTAACGTACGTTTTAAAAGTATTCAGGGGTGGGTTGTTCAATCCAGCACTGCTGGAGTCTATACATTTAAAGGTCCCAAATACCCGCCTTAGATTGGCACCTAGATATCAATCCTTTGAACTACCTGAATGCAGGACAAATCTTTTGAGACAAGCTGAAAATGAAAAAATGAAAATGAAATAACTTTATTCAATGTAGGACAGCATTATCACTTATTGACGTCATGATCGGTCATTGTAAAAAAAAGAAATTTGCATAACGCAATTTTCTTTTTTCATAACAATTTTGTATTGTCCTGATAAGAAACCCGGCTCGGGCGGGATAAAAATAAAGGCACTGCCTCGGGGCTTTAGTCAAGATTTCCAAAGCGTGTAGTTTACATGCGTATAATTAACCGGACCCCCTGAACAGGAAAAACCCCCAAAAAACCTGCCCAGAAGTGCTCCTACTCTGTGCTCCATTGACTACAGCTCTACGTTTATTAAATGAAATAGGGAAAGCTGTTGATTTATTTTATTGTTCTCTGGCGGAATTTACAGAAGTGACTCTACATTTTTTAAGCTACAATAATAATTTATAATTTGATTTGATTAATGCAATCTTTGATGTTTAATTTAAAATTTATTTTGTACATTAGTTTAGGTTATATTATAAGATTTTTATTTGAGCTGTTGGCTTATTTTTAGTATTGTAATATATTATCCATATTGACATTTGCAGTAGACTAAAAAGTATTTTGAAAATTTTAATTTATTTAGTTTGTATTATTGACATTTTGATAAGATATTTAATTTAATGATAATGACATGAAGAATTTACGTTTTATTATGGACATAGAATTGTTGAATACTGTGTTATGTGTTAATGATATTATTTTATTATAAGTGACGTCGATTTGGGTTCCAACCTGTTATGACCTCATTTTTGTAATTTGGTTTTATATTAAGTAGGTATGTAATGAAAAAGGATAATTTTCAATTATTTTTAATGAATTTAAAATACATTCATTGTAAAAAAAAGAAATTTGCATAACGCAATTTTCTTTTTTCATAACAATTTTGTATTGTCCTGATAAGAAACCCGGCTCGGGCGGGATAAAAATAAAGGCACTGCCTCGGGGCTTTAGTCAAGATTTCCAAAGCGTGTAGTTTACATGCGTATAATTAACCGGACCCCCTGAACAGGAAAAACCCCCAAAAAACCTGCCCAGAAGTGCTCCTACTCTGTGCTCCATTGACTACAGCTCTACGTTTATTAAATGAAATAGGGAAAGCTGTTGATTTATTTTATTGTTCTCTGGCGGAATTTACAGAAGTGACTCTACATTTTTTAAGCTACAATAATAATTTATAATTTGATTTGATTAATGCAATCTTTGATGTTTAATTTAAAATTTATTTTGTACATTAGTTTAGGTTATATTATAAGATTTTTATTTGAGCTGTTGGCTTATTTTTAGTATTGTAATATATTATCCATATTGACATTTGCAGTAGACTAAAAAGTATTTTGAAAATTTTAATTTATTTAGTTTGTATTATTGACATTTTGATAAGATATTTAATTTAATGATAATGACATGAAGAATTTACGTTTTATTATGGACATAGAATTGTTGAATACTGTGTTATGTGTTAATGATATTATTTTATTATAAGTGACGTCGATTTGGGTTCCAACCTGTTATGACCTCATTTTTGTAATTTGGTTTTATATTAAGTAGGTATGTAATGAAAAAGGATAATTTTCAATTATTTTTAATGAATTTAAAATACATTCATTGTAAAAAAAAGAAATTTGCATAACGCAATTTTCTTTTTTCATAACAATTTTGTATTGTCCTGATAAGAAACCCGGCTCGGGCGGGATAAAAATAAAGGCACTGCCTCGGGGCTTTAGTCAAGATTTCCAAAGCGTGTAGTTTACATGCGTATAATTAACCGGACCCCCTGAACAGGAAAAACCCCCAAAAAACCTGCCCAGAAGTGCTCCTACTCTGTGCTCCATTGACTACAGCTCTACGTTTATTAAATGAAATAGGGAAAGCTGTTGATTTATTTTATTGTTCTCTGGCGGAATTTACAGAAGTGACTCTACATTTTTTAAGCTACAATAATAATTTATAATTTGATTTGATTAATGCAATCTATGATGTTTAATTTAAAATTTATTTTGTACATTAGTTTAGGTTATATTATAAGATTTTTATTTGAGCTGTTGGCTTATTTTTAGTATTGTAATATATTATCCATATTGACATTTGCAGTAGACTAAAAAGTATTTTGAAAATTTTAATTTATTTAGTTTGTATTATTGACATTTTGATAAGATATTTAATTTAATGATAATGACATGAAGAATTTACGTTTTATTATGGACATAGAATTGTTGAATACTGTGTTATGTGTTAATGATATTATTTTATTATAAGTGACGTCGATTTGGGTTCCAACCTGTTATGACCTCATTTTTGTAATTTGGTTTTATATTAAGTAGGTATGTAATGAAAAAGGATAATTTTCAATTATTTTTAATGAATTTAAAATACATTCATTGTAAAAAAAAGAAATTTGCATAACGCAATTTTCTTTTTTCATAACAATTTTGTATTGTCCTGATAAGAAACCCGGCTCGGGCGGGATAAAAATAAAGGCACTGCCTCGGGGCTTTAGTCAAGATTTCCAAAGCGTGTAGTTTACATGCGTATAATTAACCGGACCCCCTGAACAGGAAAAACCCCCAAAAAACCTGCCCAGAAGTGCTCCTACTCTGTGCTCCATTGACTACAGCTCTACGTTTATTAAATGAAATAGGGAAAGCTGTTGATTTATTTTATTGTTCTCTGGCGGAATTTACAGAAGTGACTCTACATTTTTTAAGCTACAATAATAATTTATAATTTGATTTGATTAATGCAATCTTTGATGTTTAATTTAAAATTTATTTTGTACATTAGTTTAGGTTATATTATAAGATTTTTATTTGAGCTGTTGGCTTATTTTTAGTATTGTAATATATTATCCATATTGACATTTGCAGTAGACTAAAAAGTATTTTGAAAATTTTAATTTATTTAGTTTGTATTATTGACATTTTGATAAGATATTTAATTTAATGATAATGACATGAAGAATTTACGTTTTATTATGGACATAGAATTGTTGAATACTGTGTTATGTGTTAATGATATTATTTTATTATAAGTGACGTCGATTTGGGTTCCAACCTGTTATGACCTCATTTTTGTAATTTGGTTTTATATTAAGTAGGTATGTAATGAAAAAGGATAATTTTCAATTATTTTTAATGAATTTAAAATACATTCATTGTAAAAAAAAGAAATTTGCATAACGCAATTTTCTTTTTTCATAACAATTTTGTATTGTCCTGATAAGAAACCCGGCTCGGGCGGGATAAAAATAAAGGCACTGCCTCGGGGCTTTAGTCAAGATTTCCAAAGCGTGTAGTTTACATGCGTATAATTAACCGGACCCCCTGAACAGGAAAAACCCCCAAAAAACCTGCCCAGAAGTGCTCCTACTCTGTGCTCCATTGACTACAGCTCTACGTTTATTAAATGAAATAGGGAAAGCTGTTGATTTATTTTATTGTTCTCTGGCGGAATTTACAGAAGTGACTCTACATTTTTTAAGCTACAATAATAATTTATAATTTGATTTGATTAATGCAATCTTTGATGTTTAATTTAAAATTTATTTTGTACATTAGTTTAGGTTATATTATAAGATTTTTATTTGAGCTGTTGGCTTATTTTTAGTATTGTAATATATTATCCATATTGACATTTGCAGTAGACTAAAAAGTATTTTGAAAATTTTAATTTATTTAGTTTGTATTATTGACATTTTGATAAGATATTTAATTTAATGATAATGACATGAAGAATTTACGTTTTATTATGGACATAGAATTGTTGAATACTGTGTTATGTGTTAATGATATTATTTTATTATAAGTGACGTCGATTTGGGTTCCAACCTGTTATGACCTCATTTTTGTAATTTGGTTTTATATTAAGTAGGTATGTAATGAAAAAGGATAATTTTCAATTATTTTTAATGAATTTAAAATACATTCATTGTAAAAAAAAGAAATTTGCATAACGCAATTTTCTTTTTTCATAACAATTTTGTATTGTCCTGATAAGAAACCCGGCTCGGGCGGGATAAAAATAAAGGCACTGCCTCGGGGCTTTAGTCAAGATTTCCAAAGCGTGTAGTTTACATGCGTATAATTAACCGGACCCCCTGAACAGGAAAAACCCCCAAAAAACCTGCCCAGAAGTGCTCCTACTCTGTGCTCCATTGACTACAGCTCTACGTTTATTAAATGAAATAGGGAAAGCTGTTGATTTATTTTATTGTTCTCTGGCGGAATTTACAGAAGTGACTCTACATTTTTTAAGCTACAATAATAATTTATAATTTGATTTGATTAATGCAATCTTTGATGTTTAATTTAAAATTTATTTTGTACATTAGTTTAGGTTATATTATAAGATTTTTATTTGAGCTGTTGGCTTATTTTTAGTATTGTAATATATTATCCATATTGACATTTGCAGTAGACTAAAAAGTATTTTGAAAATTTTAATTTATTTAGTTTGTATTATTGACATTTTGATAAGATATTTAATTTATTGATAATGACATGAAGAATTTACGTTTTATTATGGACATAGAATTGTTGAATACTGTGTTATGTGTTAATGATATTATTTTATTATAAGTGACGTCGATTTGGGTTCCAACCTGTTATGACCTCATTTTTGTAATTTGGTTTTATATTAAGTAGGTATGTAATGAAAAAGGATAATTTTCAATTATTTTTAATGAATTTAAAATATATTTTAAAACTTTAATCTTATCAGTTACTGTTGCGATGGGTGATGAGCTGTTGTGATTCCAATTCTAATTTAAAGTCTAAACGAATTATCAGACAGACGACGGACCAGGAACAGGGTTAACCCGCCAAGATAAGATGCCACACGCGTTCACAATTAGTATTTCCCGTGAAATGTTTCTGCGGATACGATGTTTACCATTTCTTATCAGTCACTTTCCGATGGATGATTCCAAGTACAATAATTGAATCTATTGTATGATATGAATGTATGAATGCACGTTTACTACCACAAGCACCGAAACGTCATGCGCTGTCAACCCTACTATATGCGCCCTTTGGGCAATATAGCGTGTCAATCTAAAAGACACAAAAAATAATGTGTCCGTTTTCGCCCGTGATTCCTTTGGTCTGTGTTTACTACGTTTGTTTACATACGGCTGATACGGCCCGGGAACAGGGTTAACCCGCCGAGATAAGTTGCCACACGCGTGCAAAATGAGTATTTTCCGTGAAAAGTCATGTGCTGTCAACCCTACTATATGCGCCCTTTGGGCAATATAGCGTGTCAATCTAAAAGACACAAAAAAATATGAATTCATGTAAGGGACATTTTGGAGATGTGTCCATTTTCCGTTTATGTCCGTCAACCCTACTATATGGGCAATTTGGGCAATACAGCGTGTCAATCTAAAAGACACAAAAACATTAATTAATGTAAGGAGCATTTTGGAGATGTGTCCGTTTTCACCTGTGATTCCTTTGGTCTGTTGGCGTTTGTTTACATGGCCGATGACTTAAAAAAGGCGGCTGGTAGCAACTGGATGGCGAAAACGGGAGATCGTGCCCTATAGCGTACCCTGGGGGAGGCCTACGTCCAGCAGTGGACTCAATAGGCTGATGTATGTATTATGTTTACATACGACCCGGGAACAGGGTTAACCCGGCAAGATAAGATGCCACACGCGTGCAGAATGAGTATTTCCCGTTAAATGTTTACAATCTCTTATCAGAGACTGTTGCGGTGAGTGATTAGCCGATGTGATTCTAATTTTAATAACTGAATCTACAGGGAGTAACAAAAAGATGATAGCAAGCCGAAAGGAGGTCAAGGACTCAAGGCACTCATTGAACTGAACAACTTTTCCCTTGGAAAATAGGTCAAAATATAAAGTAAGTATAAAATATAATATTTTTTTAAACTTGCAAAATTTTCAAACGCGGGCACGATTTGAACCCGCGACTTTCGCCATTACTAGTGCCAACGCCTCTTCCACCTGGGCTACCGCAGCTCGTTCCTTGCTTGCGAATTTTGAAAGTGTATCTTAATGCCAGTAACGCGTGGCACAGCTCCAATTACCGCGTTAGTTTTGCAACTAATTCTAACTTAACAGATTGAATGTAGTCTAATCGACGAAAGCCCGCGATAAATTTAATAGCAAATTTAAAAACACTTCCCGTGTTAGGTATAGTATGTTTGGAAACTTGCAAAATTAAAACAATCTACTTACCGTTATATATAACAACTTCCCGACGCAAAACTGTCTCTTGAACCTGTAACAACGATAACATAGTTAGTATTGCCTTATTTCAGTTGTTTGTCTTGCCATGTGATACCGGCTTAGAATATCACCACCCCCAAAAATTGAGTGATGGCAATCTAAGCCGACATCACACGGTACATGACAAACATAGATAATATACAGGGTCTTAGGGACAGCTCTCTGAATACTCATGGGGTGCATTCAGATTATGAAACTGAGCAACGTAAAAAAACATACATACATATATCACGCCTTCATCCCTTGCGGGGTAGGCAGAGCACAAACATCTACGCCACATCTGACAAACGTTTGAGGGTCATTCGGAAAAAAACATTGACTTCCCTTAGTAAATGCAGTCAGCCGATTGTGATTTTTTATGGGAGGTACTTATCAGTATTCGGAGGGCTGTCCCTTACACCCCATATAAGAGGGTTGAATCCCAAATTTTTAAAACACTTCCCGTGTTAAGGTATAAAAAAAATTTAAAACTCCACTAAACTTTGAATTTTTACTGCCGCGCCACGCGTCAAGGTACACTTGCAAAATCCGCAGGCAATGGATGATCCGCGGTAGCCCAGTTGGAAGAGGCGTCGCCACTAGTGATGGCGAAAGTCGCAGATTCAAATCTTGCCCACAAAGAATTTTGCAAATTTTCTTATGTGTTTCCAAACGCATACAACCCTAATCTCTTCAAAGTAAGCGTGAACAGGCTTCTTCTGGGTGAGCTGAGCTCGCTCCATCTTAGACTCTGTCTCTGTCCTATGACCTAGACTAGAGGCAAGAGCAAACCCATCCTTAATGAAAAAAAAAAAATGAGATTATCACAATTATCCGAATGAAATAGAAATGTTTATTTGTTATCAAAATATCAATTTATCATTAGGTAAGTACAGTCACAAATTTAAAAACTTAGATTAGAAGGTAACAAAACTGACCCTCAAATATTTGTCAAACGTGGCGTAAATGACATTTTTTTTCGGCCGTTTACGCTCTGCCTACCCAGCAAAGAATTATAGGCGTGATATGTGTGTGTATGAGAAGTTATTAAATGTATTTGTATTCATTTTAAGTATTAAGGTCTATCGCGATAGTATTTAGGTAAATATTAGGAATTAACTTTATTTAGTCAACCCACGACCACAATACATGAAACTGTATTGAAACGTCAGGACACATGTAAATTCCTAATATTTACCTAAATACTATCGCGATAGACTCGGTCTAATACTTAAAATGAGTGAAAGTGTTGTATTTAAAAAAGTTATGTATTTGTTGTATTGTCATATATTTATGTATGTATTGTCATATATGTATTGTTTCCCAGTAGCAGTCAATCTGAGTTACATTTTCAGTGCTTTTTCATGGCTAAGCTTTACGACAACTTTACGACTACGATTGTAATGGACAACAATATTTTAAACAACCATTAATTAAATCACTCATTCCAATTCAATCATGAAAAAAAAACATTTATTTTATGTAATGTAGGTATAATGAGACTGTGTGATACAGTTTTAGAATAGCATCACCCCAATTCTTTCCCGTGGGTGTCGTAATAGGCGACTAAGGGACTCGAGGGTTACATGTGTATTGCAATTTTAGGCGATGGGCTGACAACCTGTCACTATGACATACATAATTTTCTGAATGACCCTCCAATGTTTGTCAAACGTAAATGTTTGTTTATTACGGTATCACGGTTTGCGTTTACGCTCTGCCTACTCCGCAAGGGATAAAAGCGTGATATGTGTGTGTGTATATAATATAAACGAGCGGGAAAAGCCTGATGTCAAGACAAACCTTTTCGGGTTTAGTGATGTCATTTAATGTTTAAGTATTAATTGTATAGAGCAAAAATAAATGAAGTAAAAGAGACACAAAATTCTCCCATTAATCCTTTTGTAGTGATTCTTTGAACTACTCAGGGATTTGTTCCCAGTCTGGTTAGGACATTGCAGGGTGAACCAACTGATTGTCTAAAAAGAAATGGTTCCGTGCTTCGGAGGGCACGTTAAGCCGTCAGTCCCGGTTTCTGTCTATGATTACTTAGACGGCGGTTGTAACACAACCATGTCAGAGGCCTACTAGTGGTAGTAGGCGGTTGAAAAACTCTGACACCAGGGTTCATCGGGTTGTTGGACGATTCGGTGTCCCACACGAAAAGAGAGAGAGAGAGGGAGTAACAAAAAGGGTATTACAAGCCAAAGAAGATCAAGGTTCTCATGAAATTGAATAACATTCCCCAAGAAACATAGCTCAAAATATAAAAAAAAAATTTGGACCTCCCATACTAAATTGCTGATCAGCTGGTAAATTTACTATCTGAGGTCCACATTATTTTTATATTGCCACATATGTTCTATGTTAGACTGAACAACTTCCCCCTAGCAATATATGTTAGAAAACATTTAAAAAAATCTTCCTATAGTAAGGTCAGTCAGCTGATCATGACTTTGTATGGTAGGTCAGTATTTTTATGCCATTTCCTGAAATATATTCCTTGGGGAAAGTTGTTCAGTTTAACAGTCTGAATGCACCCTTTCAGTATTAAGAGGACTGTTCCTTACACCCTGTATATTGAGTGTAGGTTAGTACCTATGCTAGTGATTGAATTTAGCCATAAGTGTTGTAACTAATTTTATTTGTCTATTTCAATGTTTTTTTAAACACAAATACCTACATTTATCACGCCTATATCCCTTGCGGGGTAGACAGAGCGTAATTGTTAATTATTACGGCCGTTTACGCTCTGTCTACCCTGCAAGGGATAAAGGCGTGATATAACTATGTATGTTGGTAAAGCTATTTAAACACAAGTATAATAAACAAAGTAGGTAACAATTATCTAAACTTAGCATAACTTCATTGTATAATGAGAGAACGCCTTTAATTGTGAATATCGATGAATTAATTACCTCTACTCCATAGCACGAAGGCGTTTTTTCACACAATTACCCAGCGATTCTTGGAAACTGCGCCTAACTTTAAAACGACGAGAAGTGTGAACTATAAACAACTTGTTTCTCGCGCGCTTTACACAAAACTCAAAAAAAGAACACTGTATTTATATTTAGTTATTTTTCTTTCAGTACCGACGTGAAAGGTAATGTTCAAACCATTCAACCCTCAGATTTACCTGTATCGAGCGACCGCCGCGGCAGAAATTCCCGAGGCAAAATTCTTGGAAATTTGACGTTTACACACACATTCGAGCCGCCAACACGACCCCGGATACAAACACAAGCAAGCAATTTAATTTTAGCTGTATCAACAAACAAAGGTCATTGTTATATTACCTGATATATCGAAGAGTACGGCCGTTTAGGGTGCACTTTTATCCTCTATACACTAATTAACACATTGTAAACTCGAACTTTTCCCTGTAATACGAATTGAATTAATTTTATCTAATAATTATTGCATGCACAGCACGTTCACCCGGTGACGAACATGCGAGCGAGATAAAAGATAAATACGTCATTTATAAAAAATGACAGAACCGATGTTGCTATAACCCAGTTTATTTCTCCAACTTTAGATAGAAAATCTATGTTCGTCTGTTTCATTCAAATTCATAACCTTTTTACAAATCTTATGGTACTTAAAGGCAGTAGTAGTAGGTTACCTATATATTAGTTGTAAGATTTCAAAAAAATATAAATAAATAGGTAAAACATAATTCTTATCAGTAGCTACTTTGAAGCAAAACGTTTACTTACATACTCGCGCCACAGTATAATTAATAGTACTAGCGTACAGTATGGTCACTCCCTGCCTCCCCCTACAAGCGCCGCCGCCAGTGTCCGAGGTGTGCTCGCGCTATGGGCAATAAAATAGTATGGGTAGTAGGCAGTGCGAGCATGAAACAGAATACTCGCGCTGCTCCTCGTCATGCCACTGCCACTTATTGTACTCGTGCGAGTGTCGAATTTTCATTCGGAAGTCAAAGGACCGGTAGCACAAGCTCGAATGGAATGTATTGCTAACTCGCTCTTATCGCATTACTGTAAGTCGTTTAATGAATAAGTATTAAAGCAGTGTGTGATCATCACTCACTCACGTTGACACTTGCCCGAAATACGGGCAGAATTCGTGGCAGGAGCAGGAGCAGAACGAGCATGTAATCGTAGCATATCATTTACTCTTTAATTTTTTGCTATTGAAATACAAAATAGTATTATATTGTTAAAATCACTGGAGCGATGAGGATTTCATATACAGATGAACAGTTAAACTAAAAGACACTGTTTATTTTTGGACCCGAGCAAAACCGCAGGGCACACAACTAGTCAAATTATAGTTCCTAATTAAACTACCTAATTATCAGCTAATTTTAATAATATGGCAACAGTATTCAGGAGTTGAATACTGTTATCCGTTAGATGTCGCTAGTTTCTCAACTTGAAGTTGTTCCATTTGACGCAAATCAATTTGTGGATGTAATTTTAACTCCCTAGTTTTGAAGGTATAACAAGGCAATATTTGAATAAACACTAGAGTAAATTTATAATAATATGCTTCAAAATTTTATTTTGTTTACTAAGTTTTGGCTAAAAGTTCTATGATCAAAAGTGAATTTGTGCACTAATGCTATGGAAATCATTAGATAACAATATTATATTCTGTGGTGACCTGTCAAGAAACTTCATCTTCAATGGCGGTCGTCCACTCTCTATTGAGCAAAACACGTTAATTTTTTACATAATTCTCACAGTTTCAGCTTTAACAACTGCATGAAATCAGTGTTATCCCTCTAAATCCTTCGCAATGTCGACTGTGGTGTCCGACTGTTTCACCATCGGCAGTATTGTAGCGACACGTACATGTTACAATGAAAACATTGAAGGAGAAGTTCTAGCGTTCGATCCTCAAACCAAGATGTTGATACTGAAGTGTCCGTCTTCTAGCGGGAACCCGAAACGCCACGATGTGAATATAGTGAACCTATCGCTGGTGAGCGACGTGCAAATAAAGAAGGAAGTGACGACAATGCCCGAGCCCCCGCAATCTCTCAACCTCCACAGATTGAACACTAGAGTCCGAAATTCCATAGAAAATAAGAGAAGATTAGTGAGTATCAGTTACCTATTTATGTAGAAATCTCTTACCTAAACCTTGCTTTGGTGGTATTCTAAATTGCTCAATATTTTCATAAGTTACATTTAACTCTATCTGACTGTGGCCTATTTACTGGAAATCCTTATAAACTTGTGCAATAGATAAAAATTAGTGTTGTTTGTGCTTTTTTAAAATTTTGGGTGAAATTTTACTAGTGACCAATAACAAAAACTCAAGTTGGGCTGGTGATAGAAAAGAATATTTCCCAAAAAACATAGAAATATGAAAAAAATTGATCTCCCATACAAACTGTGCGAGTCTATTTGCATCACAGGTCCAAATGTATTTTTCATATTTTCACCTATGTCCCTTGGGAAAAGTTGTTCCTTATCACTGGCCTAACCTGAGTTTTTGGTATTGGTCACTAGTAAATTTACAGCCATGGCTGTACTGCCAAAGGCATAATATTTCCAATCTACTAAGTTAGCTAATTTTGTAATGTTGGTATTTACAGTGCTATTCAATTTATTCTTTAAATTCCAGATAACAAAATATAAAATCAAAATTCTGTGATGCCGTTGAAACTCTATTGTCATTCTATTGCTAATGTGTTTTTCTATGCGTCGTAATACAAATAGCCAAAACCATGTAACTGGCACTCTATTGAAACACAACTGACATTCCAGCATACTGCTATGTAAAATATGCATTCTACGTTCCAGGTATCAGCATTATCAGCGTGCCTGGACCCAGAAGGGCAGCGGTTGTTCCTTGCCATAGCGCGTGTCATTGACGACGTCTCGTGGGCCGGACAGAACATCCGCGTTTACAATGAAGTCACCATCACACCTCCTTACAAGGTAAATCCAGTCTAAGAGGCCATCACCTAAAACTGGAAACCAGTTTTTCGCACAATCTTCCTCACAAAAATTTCTTTGCTAACAGAGTTGTCCATGAATGGAATAAACTGCCAGAAGATGTAGTCTCAGCCCCAAAACATCAATATATTCAAGAACAGACTCTGACAGACAGACCACGTCTGACAGACATTTGAGGGTCACTCAGATAATTGTGTATCACCATAAAGATAGGCCTATAGCCGAAAATTGCAATACTGATATATCCCTTGAGTCTCAAAATCACCTCTTACAATACCCAAGGAAAAAAGATGAGGTGATGTGATGCTATTCTAAGTTGGCATCACGCGACATAATTAAGAGCATTGAGGGACCATTGGGATTTAACAAGAAAAGCTTTATTATGATTTTTTATTTGTATCGCAGGTGGAAAACGTGCTCGGTGAGCAGGACTCCAAACCCTACAACTACATTCGTAAGTTTGTCGAGCGTCACTGGCGCGATGAGCGACCGCAGCACGCCGCGCCCCCGCACCACTAAACAGGAGCCCTAATTCTACGGACCTATGAAACTGTATGACAGCAGTATAGAAATACTAGATTTCCGCCGTTTCACCCGCTGCCACTCATTTTTCCCGTGGTAATAGTTGTTTTCCTGCGGTAAAAAGTGGCCAATGTGTTATTCCAGGTTATAGTCTACCTGTGTTCCAAATTTCATCCAAATCGGTCAATCCATTTGAGTGTGAAGAGGTAACAAACATACATACATACATACACAAACTCTCAGATTTATAATAAATCAAAAAATCCTCTTTAAAACCACTTTTTAAAGAGCTAAACCAGCCCATTTAACCGAACAACTTTTCCAAAAGAAACATAGGTCGAAATATGATAAAAATAGTAAATTAACCAGCCAATCGACAATTTTTTATGGGATGTCCCATTTCTTTTTAAATATTTCGCCACATGTTCCAAGGGAAAAGTTGTACAGTTTCATGAACATTGAACTCTTTTTGGGTTGTTATCAGGGTTGGAAAACAACATGTTTTTTTTTAAAGATCAAAACATTATTTAATTTCAAATAAAAAAAACATGATCATACTCAACAACAAAACTTAACATAGGTAGGTACCATACCAAGCTAAGCTCACAAATATTGTTATACACTGTTGGTTACTCCTTGTATTTCTGTCCAGCTGTCATTAATGTCATAGGTACATTGAATTATAAATCCCTTTTTTAGCCAAAGTTTGGCTAGAGTGCGTATTTTGTGAGTGCTCTGTAGTTAGATTTGACATCTGGTTCATCACTAACATTTATATTTTGTCTGGTACATTATTTAGCAATATGTCAAAAACGCGAAAAAATATGCAGAATCTTAAAAATTGAAAATTACACAGATGCATAATATCAGATTTGTAAAATGTCAAGTTGCAATAAGACTGTGTTGCATTATGTCAAATATGAAATAAATTACATTTTGTAAGTGTTATTATTGTAATCACACAACTTCAAGAGTGAACTAAATGAAAAGTCAGCATTTAGATTTCGTTAAACCTAATACAGAGCGCTCACTTAGTAAGCATTATATTTCTAAGAGAATAAGGGTTACAAAAACTATACTTTTTCCTTGTCATAATTTAGTTGTTCCATAATGACACAAAACGACTGTATTTAATCGCAAAACAGTATTCGTAAATTCATAATCAGCTGGCTGATTGACTGAACAATATGTTTCTTCATAATTTATATTACTAGCAGCCTGCCCAGCGGTTTCACTCGCTGCTAACCGTTTTTCCTGCATGAATTATACATAAAAACCTTCTTCTTGAATCACTCTAACTTTAGAGAACTGCATCTAAATCCGTTGTGTACTTTTAAAGATCTGAACATACTACATAGATATAGGGACTCGGGAAGCGACTTCATTTAATGCTATTTAATGATTATTTTCTCATTTTATTTAATATTACGAAGTATTTTAAAGTAACTATTTTGTAACATCATGCCATTATGAGATTATTGTCATCACTAAATTTTAAATAAAAATAAATAAATCTAAAATGTATAGTTTTGTAACCTTTATAAATTAAAAATAAGGTTTTAGTAATCAAGAGCAAATTTTATGTATGATACAAAAAACATTCAAACTTATTAACTTCATTCAATACATTAGTATTTTCATTTATTTACATAATAGATTTATGGTTGTATGAAATAAAGTTCCATCTACATTACCTTGCCTATTGCCTACATATACAGGGTGTAAGGGAAAATCCTCCGAACATTGATAGGGCGCATGCAGACCATTACTGAACAACTTTCTTCTAGGAACACATATCAGCAAAGGACAAAAAAAAACGGCCTCCCAGACAAAATCACAATTATTGCATTTACTATGGGACGTTTTTATTGACGTTTCCTGAAATATTTTCTTGTGGAATGTTATTCTGTTTCATGGTCTGAATGCACCCTATCAATATTATTGATATTCAGAGGGCTGTCCCTTACAACCTGTGTAGTTAAACTGTTGTTCTCTCATTTTATTTCTTAAAATAAAAAGAGATAGCAACTGTTTTTCATTTAACTTTAGCCTGAAAATCAATTAAAACTAATTATTTGTTCTTGATTACTGATTTGCCTTTAATTTAGGCTCCAACAATTAATTTGTTAGCAAACAAATCTTCCTGTATTAGACTGGAAATTGAATCTTGGACTCTAATAAAAAAGACAGACATTTTTAACTAAACTGAAGTCCTGGTCAAATATAGGGTGAATTTTTACTAGTGACCAATAGCGAAATCTCAAGATGGGCTGGTGATAAGAAACAACTTTCCCCAAAGAACACAGGTCGAAATAGAAAAAAAAAATCACCCTCACATACTACGAACAGTTGATTTGGGTTACTGTAGAAGCTCAATATATTTTTGACATATTTCGACCGTTCCTCGGTTCGAGTTCCATAACACCAGCTCGTCTTGAGATTTCGTTATGTGTCACTAGTAAAATGTCAACCTATATATCTATGACTTATGTTTTCAGATAACATAAATCCAGTTTTAGGCATTTCTCAATTTCCGAGTATTTTATTTGTTCAAACCTATCTAATATACCGTCAATAGTTGGATCCAATGAAATTATTGTTTTTCTTTTTATCCTATATATTTTTTGTTTAGTCTCTCCAAAATATTAATGTAGTATCGTAAATTACTGTATCGCCTACCATTCAAAACATTCTTAACATAAGTACTTTAAACTTTGTTAAAAACAGCATCAAAATTTACAACATACATTTAGGAGGTACAGTAGTATACGAAAAATTTTGGAGGCAAATAGCATAGGAATATTTATATAATGTTGGAGAAGTAAATAGAGAAAATTATTGAAAAAAAGTGAAAAATTGTTATTTGGTTGTTTTATTTTATTACTATGGCGATACACAATTTTCCGAATGACCCTCAAACGTTTGTCAGACGTGGCGTAAAGGCCCTTTTCCTGTCATGCGTGTTTTCGCCCGCGCGCGGATCTGGTCCGCATGCGGATGACAGCACGCTCCGGGCCACGCGCAGGACAGGGATTCCCCGCATCCAATCCGCGTTCCGCGCGCGTGCTAGCCGCATGATATGAAAAACATGTATCAAAAGATAATATGCGTGCGGCCCGCATGCGGACCAGATCCGCGCGCGTGCGAAAATACGCATGACAGGAAAAGGGCCCTAAGTGGCCGTTTTTTCGGTCGTTTACGCTCTGCCTACCCCGCAAGGGATAAAGGCGTGATATATGTATGTATGTATGTTTATTTTATTAACCTAGCCATCCTTTACATATCACAGTTTAAGGGCGGGGCAGACCGGCTCCGTATGCGTTCCGTATCCAGCTCTCGTCCGTAGTCACGCACGTGATCACGTCCGTACACCCCTGCCACACCGGGTTACGGACACGATACGGACGTGGTTACGCAGGTTACGGCGTACCTACGGACGAGAGCTGCAAGGGGTCTGTTGCGTACCCAGCCGACGTCATATTGCTTTTCATGCTTATTTCTCGAATCGAAAACTTACGCGATGTCTCGAGAAGATTGTGAGGACGGCCTAAGTAGTTCTTCGGAAGACCGAAGAAGAAGCATTGTTGCTTTTATTGTGCCAAAATTGTGGTAGCCCGTAGTCCGTACCTCGTCCGTACTACGCGCAGGACAGAGCTGTGCGTGTCCGGACTTGTTTGGTGTGACGTCCAATAGGGAATCTCATAGAATACAACGTCATCACTGCACGCAGAGTACGCAAACGGTTTGTCTTTTGGAAGCTGTACGGCGTAACTACGGCGTAACCCTACAGTGCGTGCAGCACGGAACGGATACGCAACGCAAGCGGTGTGCCGTATCTCATGCAGTCTCATACATTACAACGTCATAAGTTCGTGCGTGACTACGGACGAGAGCTGGATACGGAACGCATACGGAGCCGGTCTGCCCCGCCCTTTACTCCCGCCAAGGCTCGGCTCAACTCGTGCCTTATTTAGATCCAGAATGTCCATTATGTTGCAAAATGTCCCAAGTCACCTGATTTTTTTTTCCGAGATTATCCAGCTCTCGTCCGTAGTCACGCACGAACTGATGACGTTGTAATGTATGGGACTGTATGAGATACGGCACACCCCTTGCGTGCAGCACGGAACGGATACGCAACGCAAGCGGTGTGCCGTATCTCATACAATCCTATACATTACAACGTCATCAGTTCGTGCGTGACTACGGACGAGAGCTGGATACGGAACGCATACGGAGCCGGTCTGCCCCGCCCTTTACTCCCGCCAAGGCTCGGCTCAACTCGTGCCTTATTTAGATCCAGAATGTCCATTATGTTGCAAAATGTCCCAAGTCACCTGATTTTTTTTTCCGAGATTAAGCCTAGCCTAAAACACTTGGGATAATGTAAGAATATTTCCGATACAGTTTCCATTCGAATCTGTTCAGTGTTATACGAGTTGCAGTACAGTCTGAATATGAATAACCTACACAAGGGTTCTGTAAACGAATTAAAATGTTTTTATTTCCAGTAAAAATATTAAAACTAATTTTGATATAAAATGACTTCCTCTACGAGAATCCATTACCACAATTCTTATATTTTCATTGGAGATCAAAATATTGTGTAGCTTATTCCTTTGCTGTGTGTACCACTTTTAATTTGAAGAAACGCACATAAACCCCGGTTTACATTGTCTTAGTGTTTAGTCGAGTGCTTTAGTACAAGTTGAAAGGCAAGTTCAATTCAAGTAGAACTGTACTAAACTGTACTAAAGCAAGTAGCGTTTACACGTTTCAACTAAAGTACTATCCTTAAGCACTCGGCTAAACACTAAGACAATGTAAACCGGGCTTAACATAAATAAATACATACATGATCTCTAAAACATTTCACTCCTTTTTTGGTTGCCCAGTCGTGTGTAAAAAAGCATTCATCGAATCAGACGGGAAGTTTTTACAAACTGCCATCTATTGTTCAGTATTAGTACTTTTGTGATTAGCGTCATCTATTGTTACATTACAGTACTATTATAGTAAGCGCTATCTATTACCGAGTAGCGGTTTTAGCGGATGTTTTCGAAACCACACATGCACAAACAGGAAATTGCAGTTTTTTATTATTATTCAAAAAGTTTGTAACTTTAAAAGTTTTCCCGCTCTGACCCTGGATTTACATACTCTGACCAAAATCTCTTCAAATTCCTATATATTACATTTTCATTAAGTACTAAACACCAAAGCACTCAGCTAACTGTAGAACTGCAGGTGCGGAGCGGCTCGGCAGATCTGCGCCGATATTAACGAATTACAGGCATTTACAGGTTATAATTTTACATGTGAAATTCGATGTTTATTGCGTAGTTGGTGAGTCATTAAGATACTAAGAACATGGCCAGCTAGAAAGAAATTATTTATTATTATTTGCAGTAAATGTGGTAAATATAAGTTCTTGCAATATTACAATATAATTTGTTAGTCTCACACATTTAACCCATTTTCTGGGCATGCAAAAATTAAACAAGTAGAAACAACTAAATTTAAAAAGAATACAATATAATAATTCAATAAGTAATATAAATTAAAAATGTCAAATAATAAAATCAATACAGAATGTCACATAAATTATTACAAAAGAAAATCAGGAACATTATAAATACATTTGTCACATAAATAATTATAGCTACGCTATTTACTAAGAATTTTAGCTGTAGACTTGTAGCCTATAGTTTCATAACATAGGACCCTGATCTGAGGAGCAAAATGCGAATAAATTAACGCCGCCGCGCCACGCTTTTCGCCCGACGAGAACGTAAAGGAGCAGTAGAATGTTCTTCTTGCGTCGTGTGATTGTATTGTAGATTGGAGCGCGATCTATACAAATATTAGTTAAAGCCACGCCGCTATTACGCTAGTACTATTAATTATACTGTGCCGCTATAGTGTGGTTTGACGATAAAAAGTCTAGGCAGCAGGTGAACTCCGTCAGTCTATTATGAAATCTGCTTCAAGTTTCTATTTTCATTACCACATGTTTCCATAGATCTTAAACTATAATACAAGTCGAGCTTGTAGCACCTTCTTTTTCGTGTGGGACACCGTGTCGTCCAACGACTCGATGAACCCTGGTGTGAGTTTATCAACCGCCTACTAGTGGTTTTGTTAATACCGCCGTCTAAATAATAATAGACAGCAACCGGGACCGACGGCTAAACGTGCCCTCCGAAGCACGAAACCTTCATTATGAAATGATAGATAGCATTCACATACTCATAAATTGCATTTTAATTCACTATTTTCACATACAACTACTCAAATAGTATTAATTTACAAAAGTCTAGACTAGAATTGTAGAAAAACACTTAATCAACTAAAATTCAACTTTTTATACTTCCATTCTGCCATGACTTTTTGCCGCTATGATCATTTGCTCCTGACATTTTGCCATTTTGAAATGCCTGCTGAGATATTCAATATTAGTATTATTACTTAGTTACTAAAGTTCCACCAATATCAGAAACTCTCTTTAGCAGCATTATCCTCAAAGCTGGTTTGGGTCTCTGCTGAATTGAAACTTAACAACACATCTGATTTCACCGAAGACTTCAGATCATGCGTTTGTGTTTCTGCCGTTGCCAAATTCAAGCTGCAAGGGCTAGATGTGACACTGTCAAACAGTCTGTAGTTCACCTTAGGGGAGTCGTACAGGCAAAAACATGTTTGCGTCTCTTTCATGCTTAGATCTGGCGATAGAGCCTCTGTCAATGTTTCTTTATGAGACCGGCTCAGTCCGAACTCCAACGGGAATGTTTGTGTTTGAATATCAGACAGTGACACGGTTTCAGAGAAAAATATGGAGTCGTCTTCACTTGTTTGTGATTTTAAAGACAGCAAGTCTTCGAAAACAGTTTGTGTCGATATTTCATCAGTTTTCGTCTCAAAGTTTTCATTTTTGGTCTGCCAAGACGGCAAAGCGACATCGTTTTTTATGTGGTCTTCAGCTGTTTGTGTAGCGAAGGACCTTTTCGGACTGTCACACATGTATTCTGTGAATTTATCCTCGTTTTTAGCTTTCTTTGTTTCAGTTACGGTGCAAGACTTTCTTTTTAACGATTTCCTCTCTTCTTTGTACTGTTTGTGTAGATCGGGATGCTTCCTAAGAAGGTGTACCAGCAATTTCTCATTAGAATTGTATGAAACATTGCAAATTTGGCACAAAAACGTTGTATTGCAAGATTTTTGATGGCTTCTTAAAAGTGGTTCGGTTGAAAATGATTTCTGACAACTATTGCACTGGATAATTTTGCTGGAATGGACCTTGGCTATATGTTGGTTCAAAAACTTCCTTCCTTGGAAGAATTTGTTTTTGCCTGAATTAATGAAATATGCGCAAGTATTGATGGAGCAGTAATATTGAAGTTCAATTGAGAAATCTTCATCATTTATTTGATGTTGTTTGGCTAGGTGCAATAATAAGTCTTTTTGTTTGATGTAGCTCTCTTGGCAGTAAGGGCAGGACAGATATATTTTTGTCTCAGTATTTGGGGCGGTGATCATGATAATAAGTTTCTTATCATACAAAACACAGGATATTGTGTTTTCTGAATTGCTTATGTCCTGCCTGGATAGTGAACATTCATTTTTCTTTTTCTGAAACAATAACATGTTAGTTTAATAACATTCTAGGTATAACATTAAACACAAACATATATTTATCATGCTTATATTGCTTGCAGGATGGTCGTAAAAAACCGACATTTATGCCTCGTCTGACAGAGATTTGAGGTGTATTGATAAAATTAATTTATCACTGGATTGATAAAACCGGTAAATTAATTCATCACCAAAAAGTCTATTACACATGAAACCCTAGTGTCCCTTAATTTATAACGTGTACTATGGTTTTATTATGCACTCACAGTGCTATATTATTTTCCCAGTTCAAGTCCTGCTGTAATTTTTTCAATTTCTTATATTTATTTCTAACATGGCTTATTTACTGTACTTGCCAAGCATAATAACTGACTAGAAGAATATTTGCAGTTCTTCTCCTTATACATCCAATGCAGATCGTTTAAAATCTATAGCAGCGATTGCTGTTAATATGCCAAAATTACCACTATCTCAAATATTCCACTGCTGGATATAGCCCTGCGTTATTGGGAGTTAAATGCTATGCTCTTCATGCTTTGCAAAGCATAATATAATGGCGTAAAGTTACGTGCTGTGTTATTAACCTGGCCAGCCTTGAGGCAGTGCCTTTATTTTTATTTTTTTATCCCGCCCGAGCTGGTTTTCTATTATGATAATACAAAATTGTTATAAAAAAGAAAATTGTGTTATACAAATTTCTTTTTTTTTAACAATGATAGATCATGACGACAATAAGTGATAATACTATCCTGCATTGAATAAAATTATTTAATTTTCATTTTCATTCTGGGGATTCATCCCTTATTACCCTGCTTACCTCCATGGTACTCCATAGATGCTGATTAGAACTCTGGCACTGCATTCTGAATGACTTACACGAGGAGAGTATTTGTTCACAGCTTACACACAGCAGCTCCGATACGCCATCCGATCTTTGTAACTGTGAAGATAGAATTAGTTTATTTATACGTGTAATGCTATGGTTCTTTCTTGTTGGAACCATGTTATAAGACATCTTTGGCTGTTCTTGACAAAATTCAATCAAAGTGTTTACGAATTGTTTGCGGAGCAATGAGGTCCTCTCCCATTAATGCCCTTCAGGTAGAATGCACAGAACCTCCTTTATATCTTAGACGGCAATATCTTTCAGACAGATTCTTTTATAAATTAATTCAACTTTCAGACCACCCTCTTCTCCCTAAACTACATTCTCTTTCAAATTTAATTTCTACTGATAAATACTGGAAACATAAAGAATATCCATGTCTCTTCAACAGTTTTGTAAAATATATCAGTCTTCCTTGTCCTGTTTTTCAATGCAAACTTAACCCTCTTTTTGACACTTCTTTTGATGCTATTATATATAGACCCAATGTTTTACTGAACTTAGGTATTGAAAAAGATTCTCCATCAGCTAATTCCCAGCTTAACCGTGTTATTGGTAAAAATTGGAGTGAGTGGCTGACCATATACACAGACGCATCCAAGATTTCTGATCAGGGTTGCGTTGGCGCCGCTGTTTGGATCCCCAAATACAGGATTATTCTCAACTTGAGATGCCCGTCTTTTGCCTCTGTTTTCACTGGTGAATCTCTAGCAATCTTGGAAGCTCTTCAATACATTGAGTCTCATAAACTCGATAAGTCTATCATCTTTTCCGACTCAAAAAGCTGTTTGCAAGCTATTCTTGCAAATCAACTAACTTCTAAGTCTAAATTTCCATTTATCTTAAAAATTAAAAGCATTTTATATAAGTGCCAAGTCAGCAATATTAGAGTCATTTTGGCTTGGATACCCGGCCACAGTGGCATCCATGGTAATGAGGTTGCAGATACTTGTGCTAAAGATGCTACAATTTCAGGTGTTGAGACTAATATTGTGTACTCTTCAGATTTAATTCCTTTAGCTAAGAAACATATGTTTTGCATATGGGAAGAACAGTGGAGAAAATCCAGCTCCCTGAAAGGTAGATCCAACTCATCTCAGCGGAATCGAGCGTTGCAGTTAATTAAAAAAAAAAAAGGTGTTGTCGTTTGGTTGCCGTCGTTCTTTTGTGATCCCGTGTATACAGTCAAAGTCGTCATCGAAACTTGACACTGGCGAAATCATAATGAAAATGCCATAAAAACAAGAAATTGAATTGAAATTACCTTTAAAAAGGTATATAGCTATATAGTGGTTCGAACCCAAGCATATGGAAACATTACATTAGAAAGCGACCTTAAAGCTAATATTATCAAAGAAGTGCTTATAAGGTTCATTTTACTTTGAAGAAGTATGCCTTATTTAAAGGCACCTAGGCTGTTCTGTGAAAAGCTCACAGATGCCTGGCCGTTACGACGTTATTTATTAGCCTAGTTTATAAGTATCAGTTCTATCAGAATTCCATGTTTCCAAGAACAATACTTAAGTCCAGTTTAGTCCATTTCATTCTTAAAATTATTTTATTTGTTCGTAAACAATTTATACTTCCCAGAACAACCCAACACAACCCTTCAAACTTCTCCGGGTGAGCTCTCACTCCCCACCAAATAGTCAGGTGTAGATTTCAACGCCCCAGGGCTAAAATCGTGAAGTCCAATCTCTCAAAATAGAGTTTCAAGATTTATTCAGATAACTTTTGGTCATGGAGCTTGTGCTAGAGATTAGATTAGGTATATTTTGAGTCATAAGTGGGGAAAAAGTAGCTTGTCTCCACAAATTCCTTTACAAACCTGAACATTAGTGCAGTTAGTGAAATCTTCAGCCAAGCCCCATTCGAACATATTCTTCATCTCGCCGGACTCTGCGAGGCAGCCGCGGCATACCATCATCACATGTTCGTCTAAAGGTTTCTCTCTTACAGCGTAAGGAGCACTCATTTTGATTATAATAAATCAAAAACTACGATGAATAAAATATAATTGAAATATTTTGACACAATAGTTTGTGAACACAGGAAAATAAACAAAAGTAATAAACACGAAAGAGAGGCTTGTGAGAATCTTCGTATATCGTTATTGCAAACGGCCTTCCATTTAGTAAAATAAACGTACTACAAAAGCGCATTTGACAGCGTTGCATTCCGTTCCAGCTCAAATTCATTTCATACGTTAATGAACCTCAACGAAAGAAACTGTGTACATAGAAATGTTTTTTCTTAAGGCTGGATTTCAGGGATTTTTGTTTTTCCTCTGGAGCTGGGGAGCTGGATCCTATTCTGCTAGAGAAAAAGACTACTTGGTTCAAAGACAACAGGGCAGCCAAAAGAAAAAAAGCCATACTGCTCTCAGTTATCACAAAACGGGTTAAAAGAAAATACTTCTTGTAACACAGGCCATCTGTAGAGTAAAACCAATAAAAAATAATAAAAAGAACAAATGACTTTTGACATCTTTTTTGGCTTCATTTTGGCTTACCTAAATTTACAAGAGTATGATTGTCTTATAGAAAGGTATTTTTCCGTTTATTTTATCATTATTTTCCATAAAAACATTGATTTTCAGGAAAAGCCGGCGTTTTCATTGCCACGAAGTTAGTTTATTATTTCCCCGACTCCGGTTTCTGGACGAACTTCGCTGCGGTCGCCATTTGCGCCACGGAGGCTGGCTGATCGTTCTGTGTGTAAAATTGTGAAATTAGAGGTTATAGTGCTGATTTTCCAGTTATTAGTGAGTTGAATTCGTCAGATATAGTTTGGGACACGACAACCGCTAATCAGATGTGTGAAAAATGCTGAATGTACGTTAAAAAGTGAGTATTTTGGTCTCTTCTCTCGTTACGTAGGACGTAGCACAACACGTGTTACTTAAAAATGTTTCAATTTTTCTGCAAATTGCTTTTGCATGGTGCAGTGCAACGATTTATCTTGGACTTTACCCTTGGTTCCGTATCAGTGGCTACATAAATAGTATAACCTGCCGCACTTTGTAGTCTGTCAATTTATTATTTTCAAATCTAGGTGATCTATTTTAGGCTTGGCCAGCACTATTGTTCCTTGTTCGAACTTAAAAATAATGTTTTATGCTGTTTCAGTCGTCGGAAGTCGCATACTTAAATGTCAGCTTAGTTTATTAAAGTCTTGTGTGCGATTTGGCGGGCGTCACCACGCGGAAACGTATTTCTGTTTGGAAGCAGTAAGATTCGTTGTTGACATGTACTTTCATATCAATAAAACCGAGACAGCTATCTTTTGTGAGCGGAGTACATTCAATTGAGATATTACAGCAATCTACGGAGGGATTGTTGAAATTATTACATGCATACAATTGGGTATAACAGTCTTATTGGCTGCTTGTTTCATCAGAATACTTGTATATTCCGATTATGCACACTCTGTCATATGCATTGAAGCACCCTTTTATGATTTTAGCCTGTATTGGCCGCTTCTCCTGTACTCTACTATACATAGGTGTATTTGTGATTCATTTGAAGTCGGGTCTCCTGAATGACCCTCAAATGATTGTCAGATGTGGCGCAAATGTCTGTTATTTATGACTGTTTACCCTCTGCCTACCCCGCAAGGGATATAGGCGTAATATAGATAATACTATGCTCTTCTTCTCCTTCTTCTTCCTCGGGTTGGGACGTCTGCGGAGCTCGCAGACGGGTGATCAGCTCCACTAGGCGGGAACCATTTCACCCAATTCCCAGGTTTGGGGCACTGGGTTCACTGGTGCTCCGGCAGCGTCACCTCCTCGAATCTTCTTGTTGCCCTGCAGAAATGCAGGACATCTTTTAGAGATATATTGGTTAACCCTCTCAGACTTTCAACTGACATTTCCCAGCTACCGTTCGCTGGTGTCAAATTTCGCAAACAAAAATGGCGACTAATTTCGCAAGGACTATGGTTGCAAAAATATAAATTATTTAAAATTTTTACGGTTTACATTCAATCCACTACTAAATACTAGTGCGGAAATATATTACCGGTTTATTTACAAATTTTCGGCATGTTTATGTTGTTTTGTTTTTTATTTTCTGGGCCTGGAAGTTGCATGTCTAGAAATTTTGCTGACGTCGCAATATATAATATAATTACGAAAAATATATGATGTACCGATAAAGTTCAATTATTTTAGCACAATCTGTAATAAATATGTGATGCAATTATACATTTCTCCATTTGTCTATACATACATATTTTTTTCATATGAAAAGCAGTAAAAACATCATCCACCAAAAATTTCCGACGGGCGAAAGCGGTTGATCAACTTTGACAGTTTGTTATTTTACTTTTTTTTTCTAACGCTTTACACTTTGTGTTGCTAGTATAAAGAAAATTTTATTCTGAACAGTTCTATGCACGTTTCATTCACCAAAAATGTTAAGTTTCGTCTATGATTCATTTTTGACGGACCGAAAACGCGCGAAAAACTTGACACCATACTTAAAGCACACATGTGTGCTTCGACGAGCGAACGGTAGGCGGCCATTAATGTACACATGTGTGCTTTGACGAGCGGGGAGGTTAAATCCCTTTCTTCAAGTTTGTCATTACCTAGATATTCCCATCTTGGCAGCGAGTAGCTTGGACATTCCGCTAAGTAGTGGAAGCTACTTTCTTCCTGTCCGCACTCGGGGCAAGATGGGTCGTCTTTTAGTTTCATAGTATATAGGTGTTTGTTGAGATCGCAGTGTCCCGTTAATAGACCTATAATCAGTCTTGTATTTTTCCTACTTAGTTGCAGAAAGTTGCGCGTTCTTTTGGGATCCATGCTCATACTATGCTACATTGAATAAAGAATTTCAATTTCAATTACTATCTGCAGATTTTGATGTGGTTCATTATACAGAACTTGACACTAGCTTTCCAATAGTA
Source organism: Tuta absoluta (assembly GCA_027580185.1). Lineage (NCBI taxonomy): Eukaryota > Metazoa > Arthropoda > Insecta > Lepidoptera > Gelechiidae > Tuta > Tuta absoluta. The sequence goes on from JAQAHW010000030.1 coordinate 6,102,247, forward strand.
GAATAATTATCAATATTACTCTAGAACTTTTAAGAGTTAATAAGAACAAACATCTAAAACAACAAATCTTTCTCCTTATAATTTAACCATCTGCAATATGGTTGCATAAATTCGACCTGTATACAGGATGTAAGGGACAGTGTACCGAAAACTTTGCATGCATGATCAGACCATGACACTGAACAACTTTTTGCCTTCATGCCTGTTGCTGTTGATTAGTCTTTGTTTTATTGTAGATATAATTATTCAATCAGGCACTTTCCAGTTATCACATATTTCTGACTAGTTGATAACTTTTTTATGGAGGATATGTTAGTAAACAAGTTTTTTTTTCGACCTCCCATATAAAATACCCAATCAGATGAATACCTCTCTATGGAAAATGGAAAAGAAAATCATTTTCCAACATAGGCTCCAACATAAAAGTTGTTCAGTTTCATGGTCTGATCATGCCTGCAAAGTTTTCAGTACACAGTCCCTTACAACCTGTATATATGTAAGTTTGATCGAATTCTACAGTATCTGTATTTTGGTCTCCTAAGACAAATGTATTTATCCCAGAATCTCAAATATTACTGGATATATTCTGATAAATCTATTTTTATATGGTAGGGAAGTTAAGAGTCACAACAAAATTCATTAAAACAACTTCAGTCATTTTCAAGTTTAAAATTAATAAAATAAGTTTAGTAGTTTTCAAGTTATATCAAGAGAAATTGTACTAGTACACAAACAAATTTCCCCAAGGATCATTATGTTGCAATGTGACAAAAATATTTTGAGTTTCCATAGTAACTCAAATCAGCTAATCAGCAATTATTTGCATGGGTGGTCCAACATGTTTGTTCATATTTTGACCTATGTTCCTTATCATCAGCCCTTATACTGGGAAATCACAAGTGACCGATAGCAAAAACTCCAGACTGTCTAGTGATAAGGAACAACTTTCCCCAAGAAACATGGTTGAAATAAAAAAGAAATTGAAACTCCAAAACAAAATTGCCGAAAACTGATTTGATTTACTATGGAAACTACAAATATTTTTGTTATATCTCAACCTATATTTCTAGGGGAAAGTTTTTGCTTATAACCAGCTGATCTTGAGTTTTCACTATCAGTCATTAGTAAAATTTCACCCTTTATGCGTGTTTATGCAAAAGGAAGTTTTTTTTTTGCTGTTAAATTAAGGGTTTTTTATTATTATTATTATTTATTTGATCAGGCAGGCAGTTGAAACAACTGATAATGCCTGCATCCTATTATTCACTGTTCAAGTTCGTCACTATATAGCACTTATATTTCACTTTAGTTATTTATGTTAAATTTTTTGATTTGCCACGACACTGTTTTTGATGTTCGTCTAGTTTGTTTTTAAATGCATTTATGCTAGTTGCCGAAAGGTTTTATTTAAAATAATTTTTTTTGTTCATTTCAGCTGCCAGGAACCCCAGAAATGAAGATTGAACGTAACAGACAAATACACAGAAGTAACTCTACAGAATCAACGTAAATCAAATAAACATTTATCATTATAATCCTACGTCTTATCTAAGCTCAAAAATAGACAGTATTTCTATTTTATTTTAAACCTAAACATAAACAAACATATATTTGACGTTATTATTGTAAGTAAAGTTTGTGTTAGTGCGAATATTTGTTATACGGACAAAAGTAACCTTAAAGTGTTGCAAGCATGAAAATACCAGAGACTTCGGCGAATGTTGGCGCTTACTATGGGAACGAGGAAAATGGACAATGGCAGGTTGGTGTACGTTGATTTTTTGTCTTTAATTTTGCAATTTTTATTTTTATTTTTAATCTGCCTGTTACACACATACATCAGCCTATTGCAGTCCACTGCTGGACGTAGGCCTCCCCCAGGCTACGCCACGCCATAGGGCACGATCTTTCGTTTTCGCGATCCAGTCGCTACAAGCCGTCTTTTTAAGTCATCGGTCCATCTGGCCGGAGGTCCTCCAACGCTTGGGCCTCCACTTGAGAACCCGCTTACTTTACCGTCCGTTGGTTCTACGACAGATGTGCCCAGCGCACTGCCACTCTGCCTGTTATGATACACAATTTTCAAAACGTATTTGTCAGGCGTGGCGCAAGGGATATAGGCGTGATATATGTATGTAGGTATGTCTGATTTGTATGTGTGTATGAATTATTAACTATAGGCAAACCAGGTAAGAAGTAGGTGGGAGCGGAGGAATTGACAGGCGGTTCGGGGGTGAAGGCGGGCGCGCAAGACAGGGAGCACTAGTGACGTTTTTCAGTACGCTTGCGGCTCCCGTGGCGTGTATCGATTTCCTCCGCCCACCTACTTCTTGCCCCGCGGGCGTCCCGCGAGTTATCTGGTTTGCGTATTAAGTATGTATGTAGTACTAGCTGTTACCCGCGGCGTTGCCCGCATAAGTGGTGATAAAAACTATCCCATGTGTTAATCCATATTACCCTCTATATGTGTGCCAAATTTCATTACAATCGGTTCAGTAGTTTTTGCGTAAAGAAGTAACAAATGAACTTAAAAAACAGACAAACATACAAACTTACGCATTTATAATATTAGTAGTACAGTAGTATTACTTGAGGCCTCTATTACAGATTGCAATTTTTTTTTATTTGCTCCACCGAATTATTTCCTGCAGGTTTCGTGAGAGGTGAATAAGGATACACTTATTTGGGGATTGAGACTAGATAACATTGTGTGTATTGGCCCGGATATATTTATCTATAATTATGTTTTCAGCCAAACGGTGTGATCATAGACAGCGGAGTGGGGGGCGGAGTGGTCGGGAGTGGCGACGCGGGCATCCACAGGCCCGTCTACCCTGTGCACCACATACCCAGGGGGCCACATCATATGCCAGGTAAAGAAACCCTTAATTTTTTACATAAAAAGTGCCTTTTACCAGTCTGAATTCGTATTTATACCTCGTGAATCCTTATAGATCAACTAGATTTCCACTCATTTTCCCGTGATAATAGTTGTTTTTCCGCGTTAAAAAGTGGCCTATGTGTTATTCCAGGTTATACTCCTGTACCTGTACCTGTGTTCCTAATTTCATCCAAACGGTCAAGCCGTTTGAGCGTGAAGAGGATCACAAACTCTCAGATTTATAATATTAGTAAGGATTTGTTGTCCCTCTGTCTGAAATTGAAATTCTTTATTCAATGTAGGATATTATTATCATATCACTTATTGACGTCATGAACCCTCATTGTAAAAAAAAAGAAATTTGTTACACAATTTTCTTTTTTTACGCACGACCGCATGTACTTTTAGTATTTTTATCTTCTAGTGACTCTTAAAACTATTTCTGAAATAAAATCAGGCTGGACCTCCCATGTCCATGTTAAATGCCTGTATCCTACTCTTCAATTGTTCTGGGTGCCTTTCTGTGACGCTATGTGACGGCCCAGTTTGTTTTTGAAAGAGTTGAAGAAAGAATGAAAAATAAAATCAAATCAAAATCTTTAATGTAATTACACTGTCTCATCTTACCTTTATTTTATGCACTACTCTCTTCTTCCCATTGATTTCTCCTCCATCCAAAGGTTGTCTGGTAGAGATCGCTATCAGTTATAAGGCCGCCTTTGCGCATTTTTAGTTTGTTTTCCTGTTATTTATTTGTGTTTTGAATGTAAATAAAGTGTTTTTACTTACTTTCTTACTTTAATTTGGTGCAGACTTGCACCAGGTGCCTATGTTATGAAACTACAGGCTACAAGTCTACAGGTGAAATTTATAGTACATTGCGTAGCCGGTTCATGTTCCTGGTATCATAATGGTTAACCGACTACGCAATGAACATCGAATTTCACCTGTAAAATTGTAGCCTGTAGTTTAATAATATCGTGTACTGGTCTTTCGCTGTAGCCATTGTTTGTTGTCCCCCAGGCTACGTGATGGCGGGCGCGTACTACGGCCCGGCGGGCGGGGGCGTGGGCGCGGGCGCCGCGGGGTACACGCACGCGCACGCACACACGCACGCACACGCGCACGCGCCGCAGCCCGAGGACTTCTCCGACTACATGTGGATGGAGAATGAGGAGGAGTTCGACAAACAGGTGAGACTGATGATCACCAGCCACGCGAACCAACCTGCGACCGAATTTCGCTAATTTAAAAACGTCTCAGATGGTTTTGGTCGTTTCAAGTTCTGCTTACAGTTTGATATATAGAATACTAGATTCCCGCCTAACGGTTTCACCCGTTGCCACTCAATTTCCCGTGGTAATAGTTTTTTTTTGTGTTTTTTTAATACTTTATTGTACACAGGAAATACATCTTGTTTTTAAGATATAAATTAAAAAAAGTGTACACAAGGCGGCCTTATAGTTGTTTTCTTGCGGTAAAAAGTGGCCTATGTGTTATTCCAGGTTCTACTCTGTGTTCCGAATTTCATCCAAATCGGTCAAGCCGTTTGAGCGTGAAGACGTAACAAACATACACACACACACACACAAATTCTTTGATTTATAATATTATATAAGATGTAAAAAAATTAGCTGAGTATATTATAAGGGGTGAACCAGTTCGTGAAACTGAACAACTTTCCCCAAGGAACATAGGTCGGAAAATGTAAAAACTTTTTGGCCCTCCCATACTTAGTGTGTTTGTTACCCGGCCGGGTTAATTTGTATGGGAGGCCCAATATTTTTTTGCATATTTCGACCTATGTTCCTAGGAGAAAGTTGTTCAGTTTCACGTACTGGTTCACCCCTTAAAATATTCTCAGCTAATTTTTTTACACCATGTATATATACACACACACACACACACACCCACACACATACACATACACATACACACACACACACACACACACACACACACACACACACACACACACACACACACACGCACACACACACACGCATACAAACTCTCAGATTTATAATATTAGAACGGATTACAGTGGATTGCCATTTGAATGACAAGCTAAAACCAATAAATAATAAATATAAAATTTTTATTTGGTGTGTAATTGTCTGCAGGTGATGCAGCAATTGGAGGAGGAGGCTCTGATGGAGCAGTGCATCGAAGCGATGCTGGAAGACGAGCAGAGGGAGCGGGGCGAGCACAGAGCAGGAAACAATGCAGAGTAAGCATTAAAAAAAATTACATTCGTTATTGAAAACTTGCAAAATTTTCGAGTGCGGGCAGGATTTGAACCTGCGACTTTCGCATTACTAGTGGCGACGCCTCTTCCATCTGGGCTACCGCAGCTCATTCCATGCCCGCCAATTTTGCAAGCGTATTTTAATGCCAGTAACGCTTGGCATGGCTCCATCTACCGGGTTAGTTTTGCAACAAATAACCGAAACACTCGAAAATTTTGCAAGTTTTCAAAAATTGTATACCTAACACGGGAAGTGTTTTAAAAATTTGGTACTCAATTACATTCGTATTCATATTTACTTGATGCCGTGTGATGCCGGCTTAGAATAGCATCACCCCGTTTCTTCAAATTCAAATAATCCTTTATTGCGATTAAGTGTACAGTGGTCTTAAATAATAACAATATAGCTCTTAATAGTAGTTTATGCAACTGTCGTATAATGGGGGTCATTAGAATGCGAGTGTCTGTTTATCACACTCGGGCCGAGTGTGATAATAGTTTGACACGAGCATTCTAATGCCTAATTATAGCAGTTGCATACACTATTTTATCTACACTCTCCAAAAAAACTCAGAAACACTTTTCTAAACGTACGCACCGGCCATTGCAAGGCCCGATACAAGGACAAATTCAATACGAGAACGTAATATGGCTTGATATGAATTTTAAAAATCTATACTTTAGCAGTAGTTAAGATGTGGAGTCTTAACAATAACTTAACTAAACAACTGAACAACATCTGAACAACAACTGAACAACAACTGAACAACATCTGAACAACATCGAAACAACAACTGAACAACATCTGTACAACAACTGAACAACAACTGAACAACATCGGAATAACATCTGAACAACAGCTAATCAACATGTGAACAACAACAGAACAAAAACCTATTAAAACAACTGAACAAGATCCGAAAAATTACCGTACAACAACAACTGTCAGGTGCGGCGGAAGATAGCGATTTAAGTATTGGAAAAAGAAACTTCGTTTCATTTCTCAACTTTATCGTATTTAGAGTTTTCTCATTAAGTCATTACGCTTCTGTAATTTATAGTAAACCCTAGTTTTTATAGGCAGAATGCATAAAGTAGGTCATTATGCATCTGTTTTCGAATTCATAATTCGAACATTATGAGACGAGTGTATATAAAAACTTAATCGTCCTTTTCGGACGTAGCAATTAGGATGGGTTCAAGTAATAATTTTTATCTTCATGCATATTATATTACATTACAATAAGTTTTACATAATATTATTATATTAAATTATAGTATTTCATTGAATCTCAATTAACATTCGGAAATATTTATAAACATATTATAGATTAAATATTAAACGCCGTGTGATGCCGGCTAAGAATAGCATCACCCCTTTTCTTACCCATGGGTGTCGTAAGAGCCGACTAAGGGACTCGAGGGATGTGTATTGCAATTTTAGGCGATGGGCTGACAACCTGTCACTATAGTGATACACAGTTATCTGATTGACCCTCAAGCTTTTGTCAGACGTGGTGTTAATATCCGTTTTACGGCCGTTAACGCTCTGCCTACCCCGTAAGGGATATAGGCGTGATTTATGTATGTATGTATGTATGTATACATTTTCAATAGTATATTTGTTATTTCCAGAACGAGTAACGGCACATCACTATCACTGGAAGAAACAGTATCGCGGTCCACATTGAACCCTCTGGCGGCAGAGTTTGTGCCCACATTCGTCTCGAGAAGGCCTGCGTCTGAAAAAGGTTAGTCTCAAAACGTCAGATGCTCAAAATGACAACGTCTTAAAAGGACAATGTCTCAAAAAGACAATGTCTCTAAATAAAAACGTCTCGAAATGACAATATCTCAATGACAGTGTCTCAAAATGACAATATCTCAAACATACAATGTATTAAAACGCCCACGTTTTCCGTTGCTTTTAAGCGAAATTATATTAATTATAAAGCTAGTAAAATGTAAAAGTCATAATAGCAAATTACCAATACCAAGCGCAAAATATAGGGGAAATTTTACTTGTGACCGATAGCATGAACTTAAGTCGCTTAAGAAAACGGGATATTAGGAACATAGGTCGAAATACGAAAAAACAAAATGATTTCCCGTACAAAGTTGCAGTGCAGCTGATTTGTGTGAGAGAAACTCAAAATAATTTGAACATATTTCAACCTATATTCTTTGCGGAATGTTGTTCCTTATCACCAGCGCGTCTTGAGATTTCGCTATCAGTCACTTGTAATGTTTCACACTATATTGAAGTAATAAAATGTCATTGTAACAAAATATAGAAGTAATAAAATGTCTTTCAAAATACCGTGAGAATAAAATATCAATGTTGCGCTTTCCAACACGTGACCGTCCATCTCTATAGAACTTTACGACTACTGCTAACATAAATTAAAATTTGTAAATGAAAAAAAAAAACGCGTCGGCCGAGGTTTGAACCCGGGACCTGTGGAGTACCGTCCCACCACTCTATCACTGAGCTACCGGCGCCCCAACTGACTCGCCCAAATTTTTCAACGGGACGGTACTTCACAGGTTCAATCCCCGGCCGACGATAAAAAAAAGTATTTTAATTTATAAAATAATATAGTACTGTGGGTGCAAAATAAACTGTAGTACAACTATAATTGACTAAACATCCATGTTTATATTCCAATAGAAGACAAAACGGAACCAGTAGCGGAAGCGGCCGCGACGGACGCGACGGAGGCCGCGGACACGCACACTACAGAGAACGACACACAGCCCGCGGACAGACAAACAGAAGGTAACACATATTTACTACTGTATTTGTATGTAGGTTTATATTTATATCATAGTTTTGTATTCTGTATTTATTGTGTTTATTCAAGTTACCTTTTCTTTCATGATTACTCTCGCACTGCTCTGTTTTTCAATACTCTCTCCTCCACCCAAAGGTTGTCTGGAAGAGATCGCTTGTAGCGATAAGGCCGCCTTTGCGCATGTTAGCAATAACTTTTCCTGATATTTTTGTTTTTTGCTTTGTGCAATAAAGTGTTTTTACTTTTACTTACTACTAAATTTATTTATTACTAGATTTCTGCCCAGCGATTTCACTAATTTTCCCGTGGTAATAGATGTTTTCCTGCGGTAAAAAGTGGCCTATGTGTTATTCTAGGTTATACTCTACCTGTGTTCCAAATTTCATCCAAATCGGTCAAGCCGTTTGAGCGTGAAGAGGTAATAAACACACATACACACACACACATAAACTCTCAGATTTTTAATATTAGTATATTATTATTACAAGTTTAAATCACAGTTGATATATAATTTACATTTAAGATACATACATACATAAATCACGCCTATATCCCTTCCGGGGTAGGCAGAGCGTTAACGGCCGTTCAACGGATATTAACACCACGTCTGACAAAAGTTTGAGGGTCAATCAGATAGTATCACTATAGTGACAGGTTGTCAGCCTATCGCCTAAAATTGCAATACACACTCTCGAGTCCCTTAGTCGCCTCTTACGACTCCCACGGGAAAGATATGGGGTAGAGCTATTCTAAGCCGGCATCACACGACACTCTGATGTTTAATATTAGTATATTACTATTACAAGTTAAAATCGTAGTTTAGTTGATATATAATTTATATTTAAGATAGAATTAAATTTTATTTTTTTATTAATGATAGGTTTGCTCTTGACTCTAGTCTAGGTCATAGGACAGAGACAGAGTCTAAGATGGAGCGAGCTCACCCAGAAGAAGCCTAGTTAAGGCACTGGCACTCCCACACACTGACGGAACGCAGCAAGCTACAAAAACTAGTATTAAAATAAACGTACAGTTCCAGAGCCGCAGCCGGATCCGCCGGAGGTATCCGCGGCGGACGTACAACCAGAATTAAATAGTATTAAAATAAACGTACAGTTCCAGAGCCGCAGCCGGATCCGCCGGAGGTATCCGCGGCGGACATACAACCAGAATTAAATAGTATTAAAATAAACGTACAGTTCCAGAGCCGCAGCCGGATCCGCCGGAGGTATCCGCGGCGGACGTACAACCAGAATTAAATAGTATTAAAATAAACGTACAGTTCCAGAGCCGCAGCCGGATCCGCCGGAGGTATCCGCGGCGGACATACAACCAGAATTAAATAGTATTAAAATAAACGTACAGTTCCAGAGCCGCAGCCGGATCCGCCGGAGGTATCCGCGGCGGACATACAACCAGAATTAAATAGTATTAAAATAAACGTACAGTTCCAGAGCCGCAGCCGGATCCGCCGGAGGTATCCGCGGCGGACATACAACCGGAGCGAGTGAGCAGGGACAACAAGAAGGCAGACAAGAAGACAGACAAGAGGCCCGTGAAGCAAGACGCGAGGAAAACCAAACCGGCCGTGACCAAGAGCGAAACTAAAGTGCAGGTGAGACATTGCTGAATACAATGTTGCAAAATCAACCACATTATTGTATATGGAAGGATGTGTGTGTGTGTTGTGTAAAGATTCTTTGTTGTTATTTTATTGTTAATCCACAACATTTCATTTTACGTTAGATACATACATACATACATATATCACGCCTATAATCCCTTACGGGGTAGGCAGAGCGTTAACGGCCGTAAAACGGATATTAACACCACGTCTGACGAAAGTTTGAGGGTCAATCAGATAGCTGTGTATCACTATAGTGACAGGTTGTCAGCCCATCGCCTAAAATTGCAATACACACCCTCGAGTCCCTTAGTCGCCTCTTACGACACCCATGAGTAAGAAATGGGGTGATGCTATTCTAGGCCGGCATCACACGGTAATTGCTGAATACAATGTTGAAAAATTAACAGACAGACAGACAGACAGACAGAAACACTTTATTGCTCACATTAATAATCATAACATATAAGGTGTAAAAAAATTTGCTAAGAATATTTTAAGGGGTGAACCAGTACGTGAAACTGAACAACTTTCCCCAAGGAACATAGGTCGAAATATGAAAAAATAATTGGCCCTCCCATACAAATTATCCCGGCCGGGTAACACACTAAGTATAGGAGGGTCAAAATATTTTTTCATATTTCGACCTATGTTCCTTGGGGAAAGTTGTTCAGTTTCACGTACTGGTTCACCCCTTAAAATATTCTTAGCTAATTTTTTTACACCATGTATACAAGAACAAACAACACAATATCAGCAAAGGCGGCCTTATCGCTTAAAGCGATCTCTTCCAGGCAACCCTGCACACTAAGAGAAAACATTGAAAAACACACTGTAAATAGCAGCGGCAACACATATAAGACAAAAAAACATTAATTTAACAAATGTAAGTAACTTTTTTTAAAAACTAAGTAACATTTTAACTGAACAATATTAATACCTACCAAATAATTTATAGTATACATACATACTAAAATAACCACATTATTGTATATGGAAGGATGTGTGTGTGTGTTATGTAAAGATTCTATGTTGTTATTTTTCAATTTGTTAATTTTGTCTATGTATGTGTGACTGTAGCAAAAATAAATAAACTTATCTATCTGTCTATCAGTCGATTGAATTAGCTGATTAAAGGTCAACTTAAAGCTGTTATAGTCAACCAAATACTTGGATAGTCAACCAAAAACATGGATAGTCAGCGATAAACTGTGATAGTCAACCAAAAACATGGATAGTCAATGATAAACTGTATAAGTCAGTGATAAACTGTGATAGTCAACCAAAAACTTGGATAGTCAGTGATAAACTGTGATAGTCAACCAAAAACTATATAAGTCAGTGATAAACTGTGATAGTCAACCAAAAACTTGGATAGTCAATGATAAACTGTATAAGTCAGTGATAAACTGTGATAGTCAACCAAAAACTTGGATAGTCAACCAAAAACTATATAAGTCAGCGATAAACTGTGATAGTCAACCAAAAACTTGGATAGTCAACCAAAAATTGTATAAGTCAGTGATAAACTGTGATAGTCAACCAAAAACTTGGATAGTCAACCAAAAACTGTATAAGTCAGTGATAAACTGTGATAGTCAACCAAAAACTTGGATAGTCAACCAAAAACTGTATAAGTCAGTGATAAACTGTGATAGTCAACCAAAAACTTGGATAGTCAACCAAAAACTGTATAAGTCAGTGATAAACTGTGATAGTCAACCAAAAACTTGGATAGTCAACCAAAAACTATATAAGTCAGCGATAAACTGTGATAGTCAACCAAAAACTTGGATAGTCAACCAAAAATTGTATAAGTCAGTGATAAACTGTGATAGTCAACCAAAAACTTGGATAGTCAACCAAAAACTGTATAAGTCAGTGATAAACTGTGATAGTCAACCAAAAACTTGGATAGTCAACCAAAAACTGTATAAGTCAGTGATAAACTGTGATAGTCAACCAAAAACTTGGATAGTCAACCAAAAACTGTATAAGTCAGTGATAAACTGTGATAGTCAACCAAAAACTTGGATAGTCAACCAAAAACTATATAAGTCAGCGATAAACTGTGATAGTCAACCAAAAACTTGGATAGTCAACCAAAAACTATGTAAGTCAGTGATAAACTGTGATAGTCAACCAAAAACTTGGATAGTCAACCAAAAACTGTATAAGTCAGTGATAAACTGTGATAGTCAACCAAAAACTTGGATAGTCAACCAAAAACTGTATAAGTCAGTGATAAACTGTGATAGTCAACCAAAAACTTGGATAGTCAACCAAAACTATATAAGTCAGTGATAAACTGTGATAGCGAACCAAAAACTTGGATAGTCAATGATTACTGTGATAGTCAAACCAAAAGTGTTGATTGTCAATGGTAAACTGTGATAGTCAAACTAAAAATGTTTTAAGTCAATTGTGAACTGTGATAGTCAATCAAGTACCGTGATAGTCAACCAAGAACTGTGATAGTCAACCAAAAACTCGGATAGTCAACCAAAAACTATATAAGTCAGTGATAAACTGTGATAGTCAACCAAAAACTTGGATAGTCAACCAAAAACTATATAAATCACTGATAAACTGTGATAGTCAACCAAAAACTGTATAAGTCAGTGATAAACTGTGATAGTCAACCAAAAACTGTATAAGTCAGTGATAAACTGTGATAGTCCACCAAAAACTTGGATAGTCAACCAAAAACTGTATAAGTCAGTGATAAACTGTGATAGTCAACCAAAAACATGGATAGTCAACCAAAAACTATATGAGTCAGTGATAAACTGTCATAGTCAACTAAAAACTTGGATAGTCAACCAAAGACTGTATAAGTCAGTGATAAACTGTGATAGTCAACCAAAAACTTGGATAGTCAACCAAAAACTGTATAAGTCAGTGATAAACTGTGATAGTCAACCAAAAACTTGGAGAGTCAACCAAAAACTGTATAAGTCAGTGATAAACTGTGATAGTCAACCAAAAACTTGGAGAGTCAACCAAAAACTGTATAAGTCAGTGATAAACTGTGATAGTCAACCAAAAACTTGGAGAGTCAACCAAAAACTGTATAATTCAGTGATAAACTGTGATAGTCAACCAAAAACTTGGATAGTCAACCAAAAACTGTATAAGTCAGTGATAAACTGTGATAGTCAACCAAAAACTTGGATAGTCAACCAAAAACTGTATAAGTCAGTGATAAACTGTGATAGTCAACCAAAAACTTGGATAGTCAACCAAAAACTGTATAAGTCAGTGATAAACTGTGATAGTCAACCAAAAACTTGGAGAGTCAACCAAAAACTGTATAAGTCAGTGATAAACTGTGATAGTCAACCAAAAACTTGGAGAGTCAACCAAAAACTGTATAAGTCAGTGATAAACTGTGATAGTCAACCAAAAACTTGGAGAGTCAACCAAAAACTGTATAAGTCAGTGATAAACTGTGATAGTCAACCAAAAACTTGGAGAGTCAACCAAAAACTGTATAAGTCAGTGATAAACTGTGATAGTCAACCAAAAACTTGGATAGTCAACCAAAAACTGTATAAGTCAGTGATAAACTGTGATAGTCAACCAAAAACTTGGATAGTCAACCAAAAACTGTATAAGTCAGTGATAAACTGTGATAGTCAACCAAAAACTTGGAGAGTCAACCAAAAACTGTATAAGTCAGTGATAAACTGTGATAGTCAACCAAAAACTTGGAGAGTCAACCAAAAACTGTATAAGTCAGTGATAAACTGTGATAGTCAACCAAAAACTTGGAGAGTCAACCAAAAACTGTATAAGTCAGTGATAAACTGTGATAGTCAACCAAAAACTTGGAGAGTCAACCAAAAACTGTATAAGTCAGTGATAAACTGTGATAGTCAACCAAAAACTTGGATAGTCAACCAAAAACTGTATAAGTCAGTGATAAACTGTGATAGTCAACCAAAAACTTGGATAGTCAACCAAAAACTGTATAAGTCAGTGATAAACTGTGATAGTCAACCAAAAACTTGGAGAGTCAACCAAAGACTGTATAAGTCAGTGATAAACTGTGATAGTCAACCAAAAACTTGGAGAGTCAACCAAAAACTGTATAAGTCAGTGATAAACTGTGATAGTCAACCAAAAACTTGGAGAGTCAACCAAAAACTGTATAAGTCAGTGATAAACTGTGATAGTCAACCAAAAACTTGGATAGTCAACCAAAAACTGTATAAGTCAGTGATAAACTGTGATAGTCAACCAAAAACTTGGATAGTCAACCAAAAACTGTATAAGTCAGTGATAAACTGTGATAGTCAACCAAAATCTTGGATAGTCAACCAAAAACTTTATAAGTCCGTGATAAACTGTGATAGTCAACCAAAAACTTGGATAGTCAATGATATACTGTGATAGTCAAACCAAAAGTGTTGATTGTCAATTGTAAACTGTGATAGTCACACTAAAAACGTTTTAAGTCAATTTTGAACTGTGATAGTCAACCAAACATTATGAATATTATGATAGTCAATCAAAATTTTCAATTTTTTATGATAAGCTGTGATAGGCCAAGTACCGTGATAGTCAACCAAGTACCGTGATATTGGACCAAGTACCGTGATAGTCGACCAAGTACCGTGATAGTCGACCAAGTACCGTGATAGTCAACCAAGTACCGTGATAGTCAACTAAGTACCGTGATAGTCAACCAAGTACCGTGATAGTCAACTAAGTACCGTGATAGTCAACCAAGTACCGTGATAGTCAACTACGTACCGTGATAGTCGACCAAGTACCGTGATAGTCAACCACGCACCGTGATAGTCGAACAAGTACCGTGATAGTCAACCAAGAACTGTGATAGACAACCAAGTACTGTGATAGTCGACCAAGTACCGTGATAGTCGACCAAGTACCGTGATTGTCGACCAAGTACTGTGATTGTCCTATTTCGACCAAGTACCGTGATTGTCTTATTTCGACCAAGTACCGTGATTGTCCTATTTCAACCAAGTGCCGTGATAGTCGACCAAGTACCGCGATAGTCGATTAAGTACCGTGATTGTCGCCCAAGTACCGTGATTGTCGACCAAGTACCGTGATTGTCGCCCAAGTACCGTGATTGTCGACCAAGTACCGTGATAGTCGACCAAGTACCGTGATAGTCGACCAAGTACCGTGATTGTCGACCAAGTACCGTGATAGTCAACCAAGAACGTGTGATTGTCAACCAAGAACGTGTGATAGTCAACCAAGAACGTGTGATAGTCAACCAAGTACCGTGATAGTCAACCAAGTACCGTGATAGTCGACCAAGTACCGTGATAGTCGACCAAGAACGTGTGATAGTCAACCAAGAACTGTGATAGTCAACCAAGAACGTGTGATAGTCAACCAAGAACGTGTGATAGTCAACCAAGAACGTGTGATAGTCAACCAAGAACTGTGATAGTCAACCAAGAACGTGTGATAGTCAACCAAGAACGTGTGATAGTCAACCAAGAACGTGTGATAGTCAACCAAGAACGTGTGATAGTCAACCAAGAACGTGTGATAGTCAACCAAGAACGTGTGATAGTCAACCAAGAACGTGTGATAGTCAACCAAGAACGTGTGATAGTCAACCAAGAACGTGTGATAGTCAACCAAGAACGTGTGATAGTCAACCAAGAACGTGTGATAGTCAACCAAGAACGTGTGATAGTCAACCAAGAACGTGTGATAGTCAACCAAGAACGTGTGATAGTCAACCAAGAACGTGTGATAGTCAACCAAGAACGTGTGATAGTCAACCAAAACCTGTTATAGTCAGTTAACGGTTAAAAGTTATGAAAGTCAATCAAAAGCTGTGAAAATCAATGGTCATAATAAATATACGTTTTTAAAATCCCTTGTAATATTGTTGCAGCCTAAGAAGAAAGAAGCCGTAAAAGCAGTGAAAAGTGATAGCAAATTGAATGACGTATCAACACCAGCCGTGACCCCCCTGACCCCCCTGACTCCTGTGACCCCCGCGACCCCCGCGACCCCCGCGCCGGCGACAGTAGAGAGCTCAGTGTCTGTCACTAAAGTCGAGGTAATTTTTGTGCGGTATTGTTAGAAATTGGCATATTAATTTTTACATGACTGCCAAACCAAAAAAAGGAGTGTAATGTTTATGTGTGATTCTTTAAAGAACTGAACCTCGCTAACCACTGAACAGATTCGAATGGGAATTTAGCGGAATAATCCTTATATTATCCCGAGGGTCATAGGCTAGGCTTTATCTCAGAAAGAAAGAAAGCAGTAGTGTTTTTCATTTTTTTATTTATTATAGGTGTGATTTTGATTTTAGAGACACGACTTGATAAAGGCATAGGGCGAGTTCATTTGGAATCCTCAAAAGCAAGCAACTGTTATAGTAATCAAAGTTGCTTCAGTTTGCCAGTGATTGTCCAATCTCATATTGTGTCAAATCGAAATCTGATTAAAATAAAAAAGGACTGCAATAAAATTGTAAAACAGAAGCGTTTATTTAGATTTTTTATAATAATAACTGAAATTATTTTATGGGGCGAACTTAGGTAATCAGTAATCAATGACAAAATATTGTATGGGAGACTGAATTTTAATTTTATTCCGACCTATGATTTCTCAAGTAGAGTTTCATGCTACAACAATTTGTTTACATGATAAGTCATTACAAAATAAACGGAGTATACTTAAATGCTTTCACCAAGTTTTCTTTCACGCTTAGAGTATTTCTGGTTTCATTGAAATGCAAACTTAAAATTTATTTCAAAATTTCTCAATACCAAATTGTAGAACACTTCCCGTGTTAGGTATAAATTTTTTGAAAACTTGCAACTAGTAATGACTAAAGTAGCAGGTTCAAATCCTGCCCGCGCTTGAAATTTTGCAAGTGTTCAAAAAATTAAAATTTTTAGTTTTACTGAAACGTAAATTTATTATATTGTCCACAGCCGTCGCTACCGACACCGGCAGCGACGACAGACGAGCCCCCATCCGGGCCCAAGCCCATCAACTACGCGGCCGCGGCCAAAGCCAACAAACCGAAGAAACCAACCACAGAGAAAACACCACCACCGCAACCACAACCACAACCGCAGCCAGAGAAACGGCCACTCGTTAAAGCGAAGGACACGAAACTGCCAGCCAAGGACAGACCAAGGAAAAACTCGGCTAAGTAAACTTTTTAGTTTATGGAAATTTTATTCGTGAATGGTTTTTGTGTCTTAGCGATCACCGTGCTGTTAATGTATTAATGGTAAATTAGAAATTTTAATATTTGTCTTAAGTGCCAAGCCCGTTATTACAGTACGGCCGTCCCAATAAGCCGTATTTGACAGCTGTTCTATTCATGTCAAAGCTGCTATAAGGGCAATTTTTCTATGTTGTCTTCTATTTTAGTTTGGAACTGACAGGTGTCAAATATGGATCGTTGGGATGGCCGTACTTTAATGGCAAATTGAATGAGAAAACGGCTACAGCTTTCATGCGTGCCGTTTTGCGATCAGAACATTGTAATTTTTCAGTAAATTGAATTCTTTAATATGAATTTCTGACATTATTTCAAAAGGCTTGTGTCCTAGTCAAACGAGATACTTTTAAAAACGATATTTTGTATGAAAAACTAATGTTGTGACGTCACTATACACTATTAAGATGGCGTCGTAGAAAATTTCTACAGGAAGTTATACAGGAAGTAACAAAAAGGGTATGACAAGCTGAAAAGAAGTAAGTTACTCATATGAAACTGAACAACTTTCCACAGGAAGTTACAAAAAGGGTATGACAAGCTGAAAAGAAGTAAGTTACTCATATGAAACTGAACAACTTTCCACAGGAAGTTACAAAAAGGGTATGACAAGCTGAAAAGAAGTAAGTTACTCATATGAAACTGAACAACTTTCCCCATGGAACAAGGGTCGAATTATATTTTAAATTTGGACCATATAAAATTGAAACTAGGAGGTCCCTTTTTTCATATTTCGATTCGACCTATGTTCCATGGCAAAAGTTGTTCAGTTTCATAAGAATCTTGACCTCCTTTTGGATTGTTATACCTTAAAGAATGACTATGGCCGTCGACAGAACTATTTTGATTTCTAATTTGTCATTATACTGTACGGATTTTCATGATCGTTTTAACGTTGATACAAGAGTTTTGAAAAATCATTAAAAATTATTTGTAGTATTTTTGTTCGGTAAAAAAAACGTAGGGTGTCGTTTGGGTTATGATTTGTCGATTTTGTGAAAATATTGTGGTTTTCATGGGATCACCTATTTGACTTTAAATGTCAGCTATGACAAACGAATCATAATGAAACAAGAAATTTAATTATAATTTAACATAGTCTGCTTATCCAATTTCAAGTTCTTAATTAACGGCACTATTGAAGATAAGTCATCGTGTATTTGGTCGTTCCAGTGACCTACACGACAGAAGTCATTAAATACCTATAATTTTGGTTTGCCTAGGTATCATGCGAAATACCTACCGAAATGACGAACGACTCAAAAAGCCGTTGTATCACAAACTTGACACTAGCGAAATCACAATGAAAACGCCACCAAAACAAGAAATTGTATTGATTTAAAATGCCATAAAACAAGAAATTGAATTGAATTAAAATGCCATAAAACAAGAAATTGAATTAAATTAAACATAAATACACAATTGAAGTTAATTCGTAGTTCAATGGGTCGTTCCAATAGTGTCCTATACGACCGAAGTCTCAAAACATGGCGAATTGAATTGAAAACACTACGAAACAAGAAATTGAATTGAATGAATTGTGTTACACATTTGATGTCAGATAGGTGATGCCTTGCCGGCATCACAATCCCAAGTATTGTCGTATTGTAATAGGCAATTTAAATTTCGCGCAAAATGTCATAATATTGCAAAATTCATTTTGTAAAATGTCACGTACTGGGTAAAAATGACACTTTTGCAAATGCCCATTCGCATTACATTTGCTATATTTGCGGTATTGTTTGATTAAAATTAAAACGTAAAATTATGTACGTTAGATTGAAGTGCGCGAGAAATTAAAAGCAATTTTAATTGATAAATATTTTTCGGTAAGTTAATGTTAAATTTTTTTAAAATTAGTTTAAAATCTTTCGTTTTTAATGTTAAATCAAGTAAATCTTATGTAGAAATTCTATATTCCGCTAATGTTTTCTTTTTTAAATTCATTTAATTGTTTTAAGGAAGGAAGTGTTTTTTTTGTTTGTACAACGGGAACCCACCTCGTATCCAAAAAATTTGCACCAATCAAGAAAAGTTATTTGTAGTTGCAAGTTTTCGTGTGGATTTCAAAATAATTAAGTGTATATAGTAAGAGACCACCAAAATTAAATGCTTCTAATGTGGCAAGTTTGGCCACTCATCGTCATTTTGTACTGTTTGACAGGTTATGTCGATATTTTTCAGTGGCAACACTCACTCGCTATTTTGTGTGTTGCCATGATTATCTGAAAATACGGAGGTCATAATTATAGTTAAATATTATGTATAGGACTAGTAGGTATGTGATATTTCCAAGTTAAAGTTGCATTTTCTTTTCTTTTTGTAAAGTAAAGCAAGAAAAATAATAAAAAAGTGTATAAAAGTCGTAAAAGTAAAACTATAACATTATGTTTATACCTATAATCGAAAATAAATAAAAATATGCGGCTAGAATTAAAAATTAAATTCAAGCAATAAATATGATAATGAGCTTATTCTTGTTTTCGCTTTTTTTTTGTAATTCTAGTCGGAGAAAAAGTACGGTCTAAAATTTATTCTTGGTCGAAACAAATTCTTTTTTGTTTGCAATTTTTTTTGTATAATATTCAGAATGATGTATAAAACACCAAAACTAGAACATAGATTTCGAATGTAAATAAGCGAAGAGGCCTAGACGCTACTTAGGCCGTCCACGATATAAATAAATAAAAAATAACATTAAATAAAAAAAATGTTGAGTATATGTTTTTTTCATTTTGGTTATAATTTTATTATAATATTTCACAGTGTATGACATAAGGCACGATATATGTGACGAGAGTAATTAGTGCGGTTTTCCCGAAATTGTGTATCACATAATTTTAGTTTTGTGTATGGTTGAATTCATTAGTTTAACCATGAATAAAATAATACCACTAAATTTGTGCAAATAAAATATATCAAACCATGAGTCTTGTCTTTCGGAACCTTGCTTAGTTTCTGAAAGTCAAGATTCGGGTGAAGATGTTAGATGTAGCGACCTCTGGGAGCTACTACAAGAAGCTCACTCAATTAGTTCACAAGCAAGCATGACGCAACAAAAGTTCTCAACATATCTGCAAGGTGGCGCCACGTGGTAGATTGGCATAGAACAATGGGCCTAAAACGTCATGGAACTGATTATCTTACCCATGAGAAAATATTTCAGGAAACTTCAACAAAAAAATTGATGACATATAGTGATTGCAGTCAGCTGATCGTGATTTTGTGTGGGAGGTCAAATATTTATGTCGTTATCTGACATAATGTTCCGAGGGGAAAGTTGTTCAGTTTCATGGTCTGCATGCACCCTATCAGTATTCGGAAGGCTGTCCCTTACACCAAGTTTGAATAAGCTACCATGCATTGAATCAAAAATAGTAAAAAATAAATCAAAATGTTGTATGTGCTTCACAGATACATAACACAATCGTACATAAAATAAGCGATTTTAGAATTTTTGTGAGTTTTGCCCTCAAATAATGCCAGCCATACCGAACTCCCGAAAAGATTGCTTAGACGTGCTTATAATATTAATCCTAAATCCTTTTTTGCGATTGGTTGACAACATTTTTTGCGAAATGACTTCAAAGAGTGTCTTACACAATAGTTTAGCTGTTTTTCAACACATGTAGTCGTGTTTTTCAAATGGCATGGTGATGCCAGCACTTGAAGTAATATTACTAGTGATGCATCGACTACGGTTTTGGGTGACTAGTCGATTATCGACAAATCAACTTTAAATTAGCCGATTAGTCGCCGGCTACAAAAATGTCTCAATAATGACTCTTGGGAAAAAAAAACGCGTGTCTACTCGTTTTTAAGCCTTTGCTACCAATCAACAGTTGTAGTTTTCAGATCGCAACATTTTTTAAATAGATTTTAAAATTCACTGTCTTTATTACTGCCGACTAATTGGCTATTCAGCTTACTAGTCGCAAATCGGTGTATCTCTAAAAAAAATATTATTACACAAGGATGGTATCGATTTTTTTTTCTGTAATAAACAGAGAGATGTTTTCTATAAAATATTTAAAAATATTGCTATAGTTTAAGGTCACTAAATACGATTATTTTTTAGTGTTTACATTTAAGGGAGCGTGCGAAGATGTACGACTAATGGATTAGATCCATTATCTTATATTCTTTCGATACGTAACGTAATGTTACTGTGTGAAATTGTTTCAGTTTATATTTATTTAGTGTTGAAAATTATTGTTTCTTGAATGTTTTTAGCATTATTTGTATCGGGTGTAGGGCACGGTGTACTGAAACAATAAGACATATTTGACCGCTGTCAAATTCGTGCTAACGCTATGGCAAAGGCTCCATTTTCCTTTGTTGATGAAACTGACAGCTGTCAAGTATGGCTTATTGTGATGGCCTAACTTCAGGATACGACAAGTACCGTCATGTCTACAAAGGTCTCGTCTCGGTATACCGTCCCTTACACACCGCATATACTTGATTATTTTTGTTTTTGTTTTGAAGTACCTATATAAAATACGCATAGTATAATTAGTAATTACCGCCTTATGAGCTCATCCTTAGTAATTTAATTTTGTTTTTAATTTCCAATTTAAACATTAAATTCAAAATTTGGATTTCCTATTTCGATAGACAATTTTGTAGACTAACAAAATCTGTAGATTTTTCTATCCCTAATTATAAAACACCTAAGTTTATTATGGATATACATAATGTTTGATAGTCGAATCGTTTTAATTATCTTCTTATCTTAACGATAAATTTAATATCGGGTTGAAAACGTAAATTGAGAAATTTATTTTTAATCTTATTCTTATGGCCTAAAATTATATAATCGAAAAATTATGAGTAGCTCAAGAATTCATTCTAAATTTAATAAGATTTTCACTCATATTTATTTATCCTTGGTTAGTCAACGTCATCCAATCATGACATTTCGTTAGATTCGTTCGTAGACCCGGCGTCCCAAACTACAAGAAGTTGGCTGTCACTACTGTGTGACTGTTCTGACAAGTTCGTTCAGTTCATTTCTTGTCACGATTAGATGACTTTGGCAATCGAAAGGTAAAAAAAATAGTTTGACAATTAAAAGGTTAAAATATTTAATGTATATTTTGAAGAAAATACAATAATGAATTTAAATAATTACCTAATCATACGAGTCACTGCCAGATATTGGATTCAACTAATAGTAATAAATAAACAATTAATTATAAATATATCATATGCATCCCGCATACAGGGTGAACGACAACAGGTATAAACTATGATTAAGTTTACTATGAAATTAGACAAATGTAAAAAACTTTAAAAGTTGCTCAGATGCTGTTGTGTGTATTTTTAATACCGAAAACAGGTCGGACTGGTGATGGAACAACTTTTCCCAAGAAACTACAGGTCGAAATATATCAGAAATATTTTGAGCTTCCATGGTAGCCGAAATGAATCGGCAATGTATGGGAGGTCCAATATTCTTACGTATTTCGGCCTATGTTCCTTGGGGAAAGTTGTTCCTTATCACCAGCCCGTTTTGAGATTTCGCTATCGGTTTTTACTGAAATTCAAATCTCTTCAAAGTAAGAGTGAACAGGCTTCTTTTGGTTGAGCTCGCTCCATCTTAGACTCTGTCTCTGTCCTATGACCTAGACTTAGAGTCAAGAGCAAACCCATCATGAATAAAAAAAAAAACATACTATATCTATCTCCATAGTTTTTACCAGTTTTCGTCGCCACTGTTAAAGGCTACCTAGAATAATAACGGTATACAAGCGTATTATTAAACTCGATTCATATTAAGATTGCATTTACTCATAGCAAAACTATTCGAAACGAAATTATTGTAGATTTGTAATATTGTGTATGTGAAACGTCAAATTATTATAATGTACGAGCTACTTTTTACACCGCGTTTGAATTTAGAGATTTCGTGTTGGCTAAAATAAAACGTGACGTGAAGGAATGTACAATATAGTCAAAAATACGGATCGTTTTTTTTGCGTTGCGTTTTTTGTGTGACAGCCATCATGTTACTAGGTTTAGCTATAGACTAAAAACAATTAAGATTTTAAACACCCTATATGTCAAAAGTAGCTCTTAATCTGGGTGACGCTATATTCCGTAAGTGCCTGATAAATAATAATAAAAAAAATGCGTCTCTGTATTGTAAAAAAAAAACTCCGAAAGTTTTAATCTATGACTAAAATATAAAAAAAAACATAGGATTAAATGTTATATTGAAAATTTAGATGTAAAAAAAGTTGATGTGCCTATCAGCGATATGAGTATTAGGTAAAACAACAAGTATCTTTATTGTGTAATATATTAAGATATTGGTCTCAATTTCACGTTAGTAACAAGAATATCTAACTAAAAATATCACTGTCACTTTCTGTTAAATAGGCTTAGACAAGGATAGAAGATGAATTGTGGGCATTGGACAGTTTTTAAGCGTTGGACATTTTGGGAATTGGACATTATGTACCTAAATGAAACTGTTTATGATTTCACGCATTTTACGCAGTATCTGTCAAAATTTAGCGGCGATTAAAAATATGTCGGCTAAACATACCAGATTAATGCCGTGTCATATCAAGAGGAAATGAAAAGTCTTGCCTCAGACACGAGGCGTCTATCACAGACGTGTGAGGCCAATGATGATGATGATGATGATGATATCAAGAGGTCAAGTCGCTGGCAGAAGATAGAAAAAAATGGCAATTACTCCACCGACAAGAGCCAAGCTCTTAAATTTGAATGAATGAAACATACTAGGAAATGGCGCGGAATTCATAGACTTGACTGAAATTGTCTATGACATCTACTATCCTTTTCTGAACCTATTTGACGGAAAGTGACAATGCTATTTTTAATTAGCTGTTTTAGTTAGTAACGTGGAATCTAGACAATTGTTTGCTGTGTTTGTATAAATGTAGGGGAGGGGTGTAATATAATTACCACTTTTTTTTTGCAAATCCCACCTAGAATGTGCAATTTAATTTACAAAAGTTGTTTGAACGACTATTCGTAAAGTCGTATTGCTGATAGGCGCGTCAGAATTGTATATGTGTACATTATTAGCGAGCTAGAGTACTATCACAAATAACTACATACTGTTTAGACAATTAAATAATTATGGTATTGACAAAAACTGCTTTTTCTTTTTTTTCTTAAACACACACTCACTTATTACCCTTGCGGCACACCTCGGACACTCCATACAGCGGACTTTTTACAGACAACTGCCATTTCTACATGTGTATGTGTGGGTGTTCACAGATGTGTGAGCCCGAGGCAGTCTCTTTATTTTGCTTATCCCGCCCGAGCTGGTTTTCTATTGGGACAATACAAAATTGTTATGAAAAGAAGAAAATTGTGTTATACAAATTTCTTTTTTTTATTACGATAGAATCATACCGTAATAAAGTGACGATAAGTAATTCATGGCCTCACACGTCTGTGACACTGCGTTGCCTGGGACGCAATTATGGAAAACGCAGGGCTGCCCAGGACCTGCGCCACCCTCTCGGCCTTCCTGGCTGGATCCGCAGGAACGACTAGTCGATACGTGCGGAGCCAGGTCGGCTGCAGCAGTCTGCCGCGCGTTAGATCTCTGTCACACGGGCCTGACGGAGACCCCGTTCCGGGTTTAATTGTGGAGTTGGCCTCTCCAGGGCGGTTGTGCTTGGGTCGGATTTATCCCTCGGTCGCTTCTTACGACCCCCACGGGAAGAGATGGGGTGGTGCTATTCTACTCTGCCGGCACCACACGGCTAAGATAAGTAATTATAATATCCTATATTGAATAAAATAAATTTCATTTCTGTTTAAGCTATGCATTTCCCTAAAAGACCTATCTATGACAAGTTCAGAGTTGTTTTCCTATCCCTTCCTCCACTACTTCACGAAGGTATAGGAAAACAACTCTGAACTTGTCATAGATAGGTCTATATCCCGTCTATGAACGACCCGATGAAGATATTTTATTTTCACTCTACAGAAACGGCTATTTAAGTGGAAAACAAGCAGTTTCAATATAGGGTACCAGAAGGCGCCCTTTTGCTGTTAAACAATCCACACTATAATATTATAAATGCGAAAGTAACTCTGTCTGTCTGTCTGTCTGTCTGCTACGCTTTCACGGCCAAACCGCTGAACCGATCTTCATTTCGGCCAAACCGCTGAAACTTGGCACAGAGATTGCTAGCATACCGAGAACGGACATAGGCTACTTTTTATCACCATTCGAGGGTCTAGAATACAGATGTAGACCACCAGGTGTACCACCAGAAGCCCGGCTAAACTATTAGAGATACAGGCATGGTTCCAAAACAAAAGTTGTTCAGTATGATGGGCCGCTTCTTTTCACAAGGACATTGAGGATCTGGCGGTCTACATTATGTAGACCACCAGGTGTACCATCAGTAGCCCAGCTAAACTATTAGAGATACAGGCATGGTTCTAAAACAAAAGTTGTTCATTATGATGGGCCGCTTCTTTTCACAAGAACATTGAGGATCTGGAGTACTTTATGTAGACCACCAGGTGTACCATCAGGAACCCTGCTAAACTATTAGCGATACAGGCATGGTACTTAAACAAAAGTTGTTCAGTATGATAGGCCGCTTCTTTACACAAGGACATTGGGGATCTGGAGTACCTTATGTAGACCACCAGGTGTACCATAAGGAGCACAGTTAAACTATTAGAGATACAGGTATGGTTATAAAACAAAAGTTGTTCAGTATGATGAGCCGCTTCTTTTCACAAGGACATTGAGGATCTGGAGTACCTTATGTAGACCACCAGGTGTACCATCAGTAGCCCAGCTAAACTATTAGAGATACAGGCATGGTTTTAAAACAAAAGTTGTTCATTATGATGGGCCGCTTCTTTTCACAAGGACATTGGGGATCTGGAGTACCTTATGTAGACCACCAGGTGTACCATCAGTAGCCCAGCTAAACTATTAGAGATACAGGCATGGTTCTAAAACAAAAGTTGTTCAGTATGATGGGAATAAGTTGAGAAAAGACATTGCCAATTTTTTCCGAGGTTTTTTTTGTTAAATAGCAAATTTTTAATTGTCCCTTTAACAACAGAAGCAAGCAAGTAATCCTTAAACAGTAGAGATAAGAACTCTTCTAATATCACTGTCATACTTACTATGAATATACATATCTACTTTAGAACCTGTGCCTAAAAAAACTATCTAACGCGGACGAAGTCGCGGGTAAAAGCTAGTACATACATATATTACACCATGCCTATATCCTTTGCGGGGTGTGTAGAGTGTAAACGGAGATTTACGCCACGTATCCCTTAACATTGGGTCATTCAGAAAATTGTGCATCACCTCAGTTACAGGCTGTCAGCCTGTCGCTTAAAATTGCAATACACATGTAACCCTCGAGTCCCTTAGTCGCTTCTTACAACACCCACGGGAAAGAAATGGAGTGACGCCATTCCAAGCTGACATCACACGGCGAGTGTGCAATCATGCGGCCTTATTGCTTTTATGCAATATCTTTCAGGTGTTTCTGGTAACTATAATAATAATATCTTGGACATTTCCCACAGCGCCACCTAGCCCCAAACTAACCAAAGCTTGTACTATGGGAACTCGATAGCTGATATAATACATACATAAGTACTTCTTTTCGTAAATAAATACATGAAATACGTAGAAAACTCCCAGACTCAACACAAATGTTTGATAACTAACTAACAAATACATGTGCTGTGTGGTGTGGGGATTGAACCTACGACCCTCGGCGTAGCATGCAGTGGTAATCTGCAGTACCCGTTTAGGCGACCCATGTTGCCAAAGTGTTCAAACGCTACCGGCGAAACCTCGGCGGAACAGACGGTATGGTACGTCGGCCTTAATATAGGTCAGAAGTAACCGCTACCTAAGTCTCTACAGATCGATTGCGCTGCCCGCTTCCACTGCGCAGTTCACATGTCATTCCGCAAGCAGACGCGACGCACGCACGCGATAATACAAGGATATTCCCAAGCTTTCTTATTCATTAAACCCGCATATTAATCCTGTGCCAAAAAGCGTGCGAGGCTTGAATTAAACCTTTACAAAATGTTGGTCATCCTACCGTAACGATTGCCAACGCGTGATTCAATTTCTCCTAAGTAAAATCGTCGTGGAAATTTGTGAAAACGGCTCCGAATAAAGGTCTTAAGTTATCAAAACCAATGTATCTAACGGCTGAAGCCGTTTCTTCGACCAAAAGGGTTAAGTTCGGTTTGGAATCGACGGAATCTGAAGACCATTTTACGTGTGATATATCGATAGCTCTGCCTGCGCCGCCGGACATCTTAGAGCTATGTCGCTGCCAAGAGAATTCATCTTTAACGAGGTGAGTGTATTCTTTACCCGACTACAGCAAAGCAAAAAGGAGGGTTATGATTTTGATCTGTATGTAGCAAGGTAAACGTTTGTTTCGTCCTAACTTCTAAACTAATAACAGAATTTGACAAATGAGGTGTCAATAGAGCCGTGTGATGTTAGAATGGTGCCGTTTGATAACTAAATAAATGGAATAGCATCACCCCATTTCTTACGTGGGAGTTGTAAAAAGGGACTTGAGGGATTCAAGATTGCAGTTTGAGGCGACAGGCTGACAACTTGTCATACACGATTCTACTGAAACAACCCTCAAGTATTTGTAAGACGTGGCGATAGCAACCGTATTTTTACGGCCGCTAACGCTCTGCTTACCCCGCAAGGGATAAAGGCGTGATGTATGTGTATAGGTATCAATAGACAAGTCTGAACAGGCTGTTGGTTTTAAGTTATATTATGTCATAATAAATTTATTCCACCCATTTAATTGAATGTGTCGCCTTCTAGAGAGCATTAAGTTAAATCTAATGAAAACTACCCGTGGGTGTCGTAAAAACCGACTAGATGAATCCGGG
The DNA here is from genome assembly GCA_027580185.1 of Tuta absoluta. Classification (NCBI taxonomy): domain Eukaryota; kingdom Metazoa; phylum Arthropoda; class Insecta; order Lepidoptera; family Gelechiidae; genus Tuta; species Tuta absoluta. The sequence goes on from JAQAHW010000030.1 coordinate 6,129,952, forward strand.
GAATAGGCAGCAGCATTCTCTGTAAATCTTGCACTGCGCTTGCCAATCCGCCTGCCAAGTAAGGCAAAAGCAGTGAACTGTTGTGGCTGTTATAGTAAAGCTTATAGCTAGCCAACTAAAGAATTGTTAGCGTAATGCTTTGTCGTTTTTAGAGAGACAAATATACTCTACCTACCCCGCGATAGAAGTATGCAGGTGTTATTTAATGATTGGATGCCAAATCTTAATAAATAGTCAACAAAAATACTGTTTTTTTACTCCAGCGCTACACGACTCGTAGTCCGTAGCAACATCTACGGTACGAGTAGTATGCGTAGCACTCGCCTACGCAGGACTCAGCTGTTTCTAATTAGTTTTGAAACTTCTATTGACTGGTAAACCGATTTCGAAAGAAGGTTACAGTGTCAAAAACACACAAATCTAGAAAAACTCTTATTATTCTTCCTAACATCAATTTGGTACCTTCGATCAACGCGGCCTTTCCGGAACGAGACGAAAGACCGCGTTGCTCGAAGCAAGGTACCTAAATGTATTTGGACATTCTAAATCTTGGAAGTTTTGCAACATATGTTTTTATTGGTCAAAACGGAAAATACGCGAACTCCTGACATATGTTCAGTGTCATGGTCTGCATGCACCCTATCAGTATTCAGAGGGCTGTCCCTTACATCCCGTATATTTAACGCATATGTCCCTTTCGGGGTAGTCAAAGCATAAATACCTACTACGTAAGTTTTAGTTGTTATTTGTCCAAAACTGTTTCTTAATCCGTACTAATATTATAAATCTGAGAGTTTGTGTGTGTATGTATGTTTGTTACCTCTTCACGCTCAAACCGATTACCGATTTGGATGAAATTTGGAACACAGATAGAGTATAACCCGGAATAACACATAGGCCACTTTTTACCGCGGAAAAACAACTATTACCACGGGAAAACGAGTGGCAGCTGGTGAAACCGCTGGGCGGAAAACTAGTAAAAAATAAAATACGGGGTAGTCCGAACATAAATAGGTACCTACGTAAGTTTTAGTTGTTATTTGTCCAAAACTGTTTCTCAATTTGTCAAAACTTTTGTCGTTTTAATCGTTATTTTTTTTGTTTTTATAGGGTGCCTAACCCGCAAGGGATAAAGGCATGATATAGGTATGTACGTACCTACGTTCTGCGTAGACTGGTGTATCATGTTATGAGAAGCAGCTGAGTCAGGTATCGATCGCGTTTCCGTACCGCCCGTGCCTTGAGCGCTGTGCGGGGTCACAGCCAGACAACATTACAATATTGTTAGATTATTGGTGTGTACTTGGCTACTTGTCTCATCATTCTGCTTGTATTTTTATGTCCGTATGAATAACTATGTAACATTTACCCGACTACCTCAGAAGAAGGGTTATGTATTTCGAGAGTATTTATGTACTCATTAAACCACTGTACGTTCCTTATAGCCTTACTTATAGAGATAGAGATCTTCCTTTGCAGCGATTGGTCGCACTTATCTGTTCCAAAGCTGTGTGATTGGTTACGTATGCCCCCACACCCCACCCCACTCCGACACGGCAGGGCGGGGCGAGTCGGCCCGCTTGGCTTCATTGGCGATTTTTCTTTCGCAGTGAGCGGTCGCGCTCAGAAAATAATTTTTAAATTTCGATAAAGTTTTAAATTTTAAACTTTGAAAAATTATTTTCTTACAATTTTAACGGTTTTGCACCGTTCGTTATTTAAATAAATAAATTTAGTGATTTAATTGTTCCTATTTAAATACATTTTAAAATCAGTGTGTGTATAAACTGGGTAAGTCCTTTATATTTTATTATGCATGTGGCAAATCAAATTTCTGAAGGCGGTTTTCCGTCGGACACAACTTTGCAATTTCTTACAATTTTAATAAATTATTATTGAAATCTGTCAAGACCGTTAACGAATAAATAAATTGTTCCTGGCGATCCGAATTCTGTGAACAAAATAGTTAATAATTTATGGGAATTATTTGTCAAGAATAATGATCCCAAATAAATAAGCAAAGTGTGTTATAGAAATTTGGTTGCTATCGAAGTTTTAGTTACCCGGATTTAACAATAGTGAATTTTTTTTACGAAAAGTTTTTAATCCGGAAGTAATTAGTTCGTTCGATTCTTTACGAACGATCAAATGAAAATCCAATAATCATAGTGCACTTCGCACAAGCTTTGAGTGGCATTATTTTAAGATTTTCAATATAAATGTTCATCCCTCGCAGGTTTTTAAACTAGTTACCTTGAACTGATAGGTAGATATTCCTCGAGAGAAGTAATACCTTTTTTCTATTTATAGGTTACTACCCCATCGAACTAGTTTCTACATATCCCCCGTGCACGTTTTTCATTAATGTGCCTGATTGATTTATGGATTTTCATTTGTGAATGATTATTTTATTTTTACACGTGTTTTTGTAAATTGTTATTTGGACATAAATACATTTTTATGTCGTTTACTGGAGCTAGTAATGGTATACAGATGCTCCTTTCACGTAGCAACGTGTTATTCAAGTAACGCATCAAATACCCGCCATGACCCTGTGAAATGCTCTTAGTAATAAGAAAGTTTACGGAAGTCCAAGTCCGTAGAACGTCTTATAAAATAGAGTAATAAGAACTCCTCAAGGATCTTTTCGTTGTACCTAGAATAAATTGCAGAAAATATATATTCTAGTTGATTGCTATGATATGAAATGGCAGCACAAGCCAAGCTACATTTCGTCGCGGTTTTATAAGCTACCTCTGCGCAACGCAAGGTATACCCTATTTTATAACATCATCAGGAGTTCATTAGGCCGTCAGCGCATGACGTGTCCTTAGACTCCTACATCCCCGCGCAGGGGTTGTACCTTTTGATGTCATGCAGAATGCCCTCGCTTGCACTTGCAGGGCCTGAAATTCCGTCCTCGAGCCTTTCGTATACTTGACGAATTAATAAATCGACATGCGATACAAATTCCATGCATTATAGACGGTTTAGATGCAAATATTGCCAAAAATACTAACAAGTACTAAAAAGTATTTGTGTTGTGGGTTTCGGTACGATATGCAACTCAAAGAACTGGGTCCTCGTGGAGCCAAAGTTTCGAAATGTATCCACCAATATATTTTTAATACCTCGTGCAGAAAGAGTCGGCCAGCACCTTTGATAAAACGTTATTGCTTTAAGTATAGGTATTACTTTTGGTACCTACCTACTTTTTTTATCAAACTTCCAAAAGTTTTGATGGCATCCGGCACATGCATGATTTGCTTTTGTCTGATCAAAGTAAAGCAGTCTTTCTTTACTTCTATGCTTATTTGTCTTCTAACGTGACAGTGAAATGCCCTCGTTAAATTTTGTCTTATCTGAAAGTACATCGTCCGGTCCACCGCCTGCGATGAGATAAAGCAATTGTAGCGAAGGGTAGTGTGTTGCACTAGTATTGATAGTGTAGCGCGCAGGTTCGAATCCTGCATGTGGTATAAAATTAGCCAAGTTTCCATAATTTTATACCTACCTAACACGGTTAAGGTTAAGTATTAAAATATATTTAAGAAATAAAAGCTTCGAAAGGTGTGTTACAGACTTGAGTACAAGGAGTTTACTGTCTGACACATGTGTTACCTCGAGCGTATTAGAAAATAGAACGCGAGGGGATTCCTAAGATGTTAATTTGAAAATATTTTTACCTTGCACGCGTTCATAAGGTCCCCCTCTTTTAGTTCCATGAGCTTACGCTTTCAAATAACGATAGCTAGATTCCACTGAGAATTTACAAAATAGGCTATCTGTAGGCAAAATATACCTACTTAAATGTTTGAAAAAATGTTTCAAATATAACATCCTAGCCCGAAAAAGTCTTGGCTATTAGAAAGTACAGGGAACAATATTCCTACGTAAGTATGAACTTTATCTGCTCGGAATAAAGTTCAAAGTTAGAGAGCTGTCTAACGTTTTACAATGATTCTTAAGCAGAAGACATATTTGTCGTAGATTCACCGCATTCAGTCCCATCCTAGTAACCGTTACTGCCGAGTCTAAATTCTCGCAGGTTAAGGAAAATTTATAGACGGTTTAAGTCTGAAACAGTTTTCCTTTGTGATCATTTCAGTGGCCTACCGAGGCCACGCAGTAAGAAAATGAGAAACATATTGATTTATTAGGTAACTGTGAAAACGACTGAATTTATAATTTTTTCCCTTGCTCGCTGTCCTAAGTAGCAATAATTCACTTCTATTTCTATGCTATCACAGACCTCGTAGTGCTAACGCATTTCTGAGGGAGATCCCTCACGCTTGTCATTTGTTTACTTCTTTGAACTATGATCAAAAAGTGGCGTAAGAGTACCTACGTTAAATACTCGCTATGATTCTGGCATCAATCACGGAAGGGAATGTGTACAATCTAAGCTCTCGAAGTGCAGAGTTGTCCTAAAATAGTCCTACGTTTTTCTTAGCAACATGGAAACAGACAAATGTGGGGAGAGAAAACGGCCTTTTTGTAATGGCCTCATCTCAAAATGGATAAGTAAATAATGAAGACCTACCCATTTAATAGATCTCACACCGAAACTATAATAATTTTTACTTTTTAATTCATCGTGCATTGAGTGTACGGAGTAAATTTCGTGAGGTGGAGATGTATGTAGGTAATTTACTTATTCCAGCATGTTGCAACTTGGGAGCTAGGTACACCCTATTGTTAATTCTGCTATGTTTAATTTAGCGTTGCTATGCTGGGGTAAGGTAGGTATTAATGACGGTCTATGAATGCGGTGCGGTGCTCGATCGCACGCGTCGCTCTGGGCTTGTGTTGTCCCTTTCTCACTCGCAGGGCGAGACTGGCGACGTGCGCGCAGACCGCCTGACGGCGCCACGCGGTGATTTCTGCACCGCACTGGCAGTCACTCAAAACCGTTCGGACAGGAGGGTATCGCGTATCGTGCGGATTTCCCGCCACGCGTTTTGTGATGCCGCGTGTAATGGACGATTCAATTTGAGATCGCGCGTGTTGATGCATCGTATTATTGTGTTTCTCCTGGGTTGTACTGGAATGCCAGGCTTAGTGATTGTTGGATGTCTCGACGTCTTCCACGTGAGCGTCGCGTTGAATAGGCATCAGGTGGCCATTTTGGCCCGCGTTTGTACGGCCCAAATTCGGGTTGGGTCACGCGTAATGACTAATATCAAAGTGGAATACGAACAGAAGCTGTGAGTGGTTTGACGTGAATAACGCGCCAAGGCTGTAGTGGAATGCTGGGTGTCGATATCTTTTCCACCCAGCCCTGTAAGTACCCACGGAATTCCCATTTGATCCATTCCCTGAACTTCCTTTCTCCGTTGGGTATTTTATGCATTTGGACCGGCACGTTGACTGTAAGTATTAAACCTGGTTGTTTAGTATAAAACTGTTTATTCGTGTTAATGGTGTGTTCCCTTTAGTCATATTTGTTGTACCATATCATTGTGACTCATTAGTACGAATTGCGGAATTCGTGGGGTGATATAATTTGGAGGTACTTACTTATAATCTAGTGCTAATACGTGTGACGTAACGCCAGATCGGCAGACGGTATTTACTACCGACTTGAGTTATGTAAAGGTCAGAACACATCATTTGCCAATTTCACTCAACTTAGTTAATTAAGTTAAATAGATTTAGGTTCACGTTTAATTCATAGTATGCGCTGCTATATTGTGCAGCGTATGCTATTTAGCGCTGCGTAACGCGGCCATTGTCTGCCTCCAGTTGAACTCCTGGTATTTTGTTCGAAATTTACCTGTGTAAATCGCTTCCACTGCGGGAGTTTAGCTTGGAATTAGACAATTTTTGGTAGCAGAGCGTGGTTCAGAAAACCACTAGATTTAAGATTATTTTAGTATAAGATTTTTAATCTACCTACATAAAAAAAATATATTTATTGTGATTGTAGTGTGTGCCCTGTGTAGAATATCCTATCGGTAGGATCAGGGCCAATCAATTAGTGAATTGCTTGTTATTATCGTTGTGTTTACCCTGTGCGGATATCCTAACGGTAGGATCAGGGCCGATTGTTTATTATTGGTTTTATTGTAAGGTTCGGTGTTACTTTGAGTTGGTACCATGGCTCCCACAATTACACAGCTCCAGGCAAGAATTAGGACGCACCTAATGTGGTTCGCGACTAAGCAGGCGATGGTCGGTCGCGGGGACCGAGAGGACGCACTCATCGCTTGTGCGCAACGGATTGACGAACGGGTCGCGGAGGTGTTGGATTGCCTCACTGGATGCGAGGAGTTATTTGATGGGACGCCTGATGAGGAGGTCAAACTTACGGTCCGGGCGAATGTGACCCAGTGCCTGGAGATAGGGCAGGAGATCCAGCAGGCGGCTGCTGTGATCACCAGGCGTAGGGCTGGGGAGCCGGACCCACCCCATGGTCCGCGGGGACCGGGGGTGCAAGTGCCCCTGCCGGCTGTGGCGATTCCGGTCTTCCACGGGGACTACACGGATTGGACCCGATTCCAGGATCTGTTTGACAGTGTGATTCATAACCGCACTGACTTGCAGCCGGCATATAAAATGGCACAATTGATGGCCAAGCTGCAAGGTGAGCCCCATGAGCTGGTAAAGCATCTACCAGTCGATGATGCAAGTTACGAGACGGCTCGCGGTTTGCTGATCGAGAGATACAGCAACAAACGTCTCATGATTGACCAACTCCTGGAACAGTGGCTCACCGTGCCGACCATCACACGAGGGACGGACCTCAGGGCCAAGGTCCTCAACCCTGTCTGCGTTGCAGTGAACGCTCTTGAGAGACAGGGGATGCCGGTGTCAGGCTATGATTATATCCTGGTCCACACGTTGTTGCGCCGCCTGCCGAGCGACATGGCCGCTCGTTTTGAACAGTCACACGGAGGTAAGACATCTGATTACCTCCCGACCTTCGAGGAGCTCAAGTCCTTCCTCGAGGCCGAGTGCAGGCGGGTAGATGCCCAATTTGGAGAGTCGCCTCACGCGGAGTCTGCGGCCGCTCGCCGCCCGGAACGGCCGGGTGCACAGGCGCGAGACGGTAAGAGTAGGCCACCCAGGCGATACAATGTCGCTAATTTGGAATCGAGGTGTGCCTACTGCAGAGAGGCGGGGCATCAGGTGACTGCGTGTGAGGAGTTCGCTGCACAGCGGGTGCAGAAACGTCGTGGTGTGGTGCAGCAACGGCGTTGGTGCTTTAGGTGTATGGGGCCGCATCAGGTGCGAGAGTGCCCATCAAGCACCAACTGCAGGTACTGCCAGGGTGCCCACCATCAGCTCCTATGCATGAACCGCAGCGGAGATTACGGAGGCAGAGCTGACGCGGGTCAGCGGACGGAGTCTGCCCTACCTAGACGGGAGCAACGCTCCCCACCCCCTCCAAGGAGGAGTCCTCTTCCACCAGGGTTTCAGGGACGAGGCCAGGGACATCAGCAGGTGATGCCCCCTTCACCACGCGCGAGACAGTCACCACCTCGGCAGCAGGTGCCGGAACAGGGTAGGTGGTCACAGGTCCAAGGTCAGGGGCACCCATCACAGATACGTGATGCTACGGGCGGGTGCCAATACCAGGGCCAGTACATGCAGTACTCGGCGGGACTGAACAACATGGTGAGGTCTCATGACCCACGCATGCCTCTCCCCTTGGCTGAGCACCCGCGGCTACAGGCGCATCCACGGTACGCGCGCCTGCCGCAGGGTTATTATAGGCTGCCAGCCATGGCGTACAGGACCAGAGGTCCCTATCAGCAGGAGTGGGACCCACTCGGAGGTGTACGGAGAGGGGGAACCCCCCCGCAGGACGCGGACACTCCGCGCTTAGATTCCTGCTAGGTAATCGCCGCCTAAACGCCAGCTTCGGCCCCCCGGCCAATTACGGTATTGTTGCCTACGGCAATGATTTGGGTATGGGGATACGGTGGCCGCAGCATACAGGTAAGAGCCTTGTTAGATACAGGGGCTCAGGGTTGTATTGTGTCTAGTAAGCTGGTGAGTAGGCTACGCTTAAATATAAGGCCCACAACGGATGGGGCTGTAGGTATTGGAGGTGTAGATGTGCCTGACGTTCGGGGTCAGGTGAACTTCGAGTTCACATTAGGTAATACAGGTACAGGGGTCAGCTATCATGCCTCAGCAGTGGTGCTGGATGAAGTGGTAGGGAAACTTCCTCAGGTTCGGTTACCGTCAACGGTACGAGGGTTAACCACAGGCTTAGAGTTAGCTGATCCTGAATTTGATACTCCTGGTACGGTGGACGTTCTCCTCGGGTCAGACGTCCTCGGGAGATTCTGGTGTGGCAGAAAACGGGTACTTCAGCAAACTGGTTTAGTGGCCGTTGATACCACAGGGGGGTATGTTATTTTTGGCCCAGTTTGGAGACCTCAGGACCTACCAGAGGGCGATACGGTTCTCTATGGTAGTGTGTTGTCGGAGGTGCTGCAGAGGTTTTGGGAGTCTGAGGAGCCACCCACAGCGGATAGACGGAAGCCAGAGGATGACGAGTGCGAGCTGTTCTATCAGTACAACACTGCACGAAGTTCGTCAGGTAGGTTTGTTACCAGGCTGCCATTTCTCCCAAACCGCCCCTCCTTAGGTAGTTCGCGACAGATCGCGGAACGGAGACTACTGGCTATGGAGAGAAAGATGAAGCGAGATGCAGCACTTCGGCAGAAGTATATCGAATTCATGAGGGAGTACCTAGAGTTAGGCCACATGTCGGTGTCCAGCATAGATTGGAGGTGTGTCGAGCATTACTATATACCACACCTGGCTGTTTTGAAGTCACCGGAGGCGAAGATACGGGTAGTGTTTGACGGTTCTGCTCCTACATCGAATGGTGTGTCTGTGAACCAGTGTCTGCACGCGGGTCCCAAGTTGAACCGGGACATTGTGGACATCCTCACAGATTTTCGGTTGCACCAAGTAGCGTTCGTCGCAGACGTCAAAATGATGTTTCGCCAAACAATTATACACCCAGATGACCGTCGGTACCAGCTGATTTTGTGGCGTGAGAGCCCTGACGAGCCGATGGTCACTTATGAGCTTAACACGGTAACGTATGGTCTGAAGCCAAGTCCGTTTTTGGCAGTACGCACGCTGCGAGAGTTGGCCGCACAGGAAAGGTTAAGATTCCCTCGAGCCGCAGCAGTACTGGATCGCGACGTCTACGTGGATGACATCTGCACGGGTGCAGATAGCGTGCAACAAGCACTGCTACTACGAGACGAGCTGATCGCGATCATGGAATCAGGAGGTTATGAGTTGCGGAAATGGCTGTCCAGCTGTCCAGAGCTCCTGGCCGGGTTGCCAGGTGAGTTCCAGCAGGACCCGCACCTTTTCGAGAACCCGGACAATCCAAATACGTTGAGCATCCTAGGGGTGCAATATAGGCCAACGCATGATGTCTTTACGTATCAGATCGAGCCAGACCTTTTGCAGAAGACTTGGACGAAGCGTTCGGTATTATCGACGATCGCCAGAACTTTCGATCCTAACGGGTGGATCGCACCGGTGACGTTCATGGCGAAGTGCTTCTTGCAAAGGTTGTGGATAGCAAACTTGGGTTGGGACGACCAGCTCTCCGGAGAGCTGTTGAATGATTGGACCAAGTTTGTGACCACCTTACCAGGGATCGTACGCATCGCCATACCTCGCAAATTGCTCCCATCGGTGGGATGTAAGGCTACCCCACATGGGTTTTGTGATGCCTCGGAGCGAGGGTACGCGGCAGCTGTCTATTTGCGGACAGTCAGTTCAACGGGAACTGTAGACGTGCGTCTAGTTATGGCCAAGAGTAAGGTGGCTCCGGTTAGGACAAGATGGACCATTCCAAAGTTGGAATTGGCGGGAGCAGCGCTTCTCACGCGCTTGCTACATCATGTCGCTAGTAATCTACGCGGTACCATCACTTTGGATGAAACGGTGTACGCATGGACCGACAGTAGGATAGTTCTGTGCTGGTTACAGACGTCGGTACATACTCTTGAGGTTTTCGTGGCAAATCGGGTGTCACAGATTAAAGGATCGGAAACTCCGTTGGTATGGAGACACGTACCGGGAGAACAGAACCCAGCGGACTGCGCCTCACGGGGATGTAGGGCCCCTGATTTGGTAGGTCACTCACTGTGGTGGGGACCTCAGTGGCTGACTGAGTCACCTGAGAGATGGCCATACAATGAGTGCGGGTCGCCGCTTGGGCCACCTGATCGAGGTTTGCGAGTGAACGTAGGGCAGATCGTACCTAAGCCTAGTGCGGCTTTCTTGCTGGAACGATACAGCTCCCTCGACAAACTTCTAGGGGTGACAGGTTGGATCAAACGGTTCGTGAACAACTGTAGAAAACCTCAAGCAGAACGGAACTTGGCACCTGTCCTCTCGCCTGCGGAGCGGAATGCGGCTCTAAGTTTATTGGTTAGGGTCGTCCAGGCGGAACATTTTGAGGAAGAGGTCAGGCTGCTCAGGGATGGCCGTGGAAAGCTGAAGGGAGGTCTTGTGCGCCTCAACCCGTTCGTGGACGAGCATGGAATGCTCCGGGTTGGAGGTAGACTTCGGAACGCTAACCTGCCCTTTTCAGCACGGCATCCGCTGTTACTCCCAAAGAAGGGACCTTTGGTAGAACTTATAGTTAGGGATCGTCACCAGAAAAACTCGCATGCGGGCTGCAATGCACTTTGGCTATTCTGCAGCGCGAGTTTTGGATCTTGTCTGGACGACGTACGGTACGGAGCATTGTGTTTCGGTGCTTGCCTTGCTATCGGTTGAAGGCAGCCACAATGCAACCTCAGATGGGAGACCTCCCACCGGACCGGGTGACGGAAGCCTGGACGTTTGCGGGTGTGGGAACGGACTTTGCGGGGCCTTTTATGGTAAAGGCATCACGCCTTCGCAACGCGAAGTCAATCAAGGCGTATTTGTGCGTGTTTGTGTGCCTAGCAACCAAGGCCGTCCACTTGGAACTCGTGGCCGACCTCACTACGGAGGCTTTCTTAGCAGCTTTAGATAGATTTGTGTCGCGAAGAGGGCGACCAGCGCTGATCAGGTCGGACTGTGGTACCAACTTTAAGGGCGCTGATCGATGTATGAAAGAAATTATAACGTTTTTATCGGAAAACGAGGAAGCTATCGGCACGAGCCTCTCCCGTCAGGGCATTAACTGGGTGTTCGATCCACCAGGATGCCCCCACTGGGGTGGTATATTTGAAGCGGTTGTAAAGTCCGCTAAGACGCATTTGATGCGCGTTATAGGTTTAACGATATTAACCTTTGAGGAGCTAGCGACCGTGTTTTGTAAAATTGAGGCCGTTCTCAATTCACGTCCTTTGTGTCCGCTTAGCTCAGATCCGAATGATCTGGAGGCCCTGACACCAGGGCATTTCTTAATTGGCCGACCACTTAACGCCTTGCCAGAGTACCCCTACACAGAGGTCAGTAGCAATCGTTTGACGCGTTATGAGTTGCTGCAGCAAATGTCTCAGAATTTTTGGAAGCGATGGTCGCTTGAGTATTTGCACATTCTGCAGCAACGCCTTAAGTGGACGGACAGGACTGAACCCCCTCGCATCGGAGATCTCGTTCTGGTTAAGGATGCCAACCTGCCGCCACTGCGATGGCGCAGAGGGCGCATTCTCAACTTGTTCCCAGGTAGTGATGGCACTCCTCGAGTCGCGACAGTTCAGGTAGGGGATTCAGTTCTTAAGCGAGCAATAGCAACGCTATCTCGTCTCCCCAGTAGTGAATAGGCCTAAGGGATTCGGCCTAGGGCGGGTGAATGTTTAATTTAGCGTTGCTATGCTGGGGTAAGGTAGGTATTAATGACGGTCTATGAATGCGGCGCGGTGCTCGATCGCACGCGTCGCTCTGGGCGTGTGTTGTCCCTTTCTCACTCGCAGGGCGAGACTGGCGACGTGCGCGCAGACCGCCTGACGGCGCCACGCGGTGATTTCTGCACCGCACTGGCAGTCACTCAAAACCGTTCGGACAGGAGGGTATCGCGTATCGTGCGGATTTCCCGCCACGCGTTTTGTGATGCCGCGTGTAATGGACGATTCAATTTGAGATCGCGCGTGTTGATGCATCGTATTATTGTGTTTCTCCTGGGTTGTACTGGAATGCCAGGCTTAGTGATTGTTGGATGTCTCGACGTCTTCCACGTGAGCGTCGCGTTGAATAGGCATCAGGTGGCCATTTTGGCCCGCGTTTGTACGGCCCAAATTCGGGTTGGGTCACGCGTAATGACTAATATCAAAGTGGAATACGAACAGAAGCTGTGAGTGGTTTGACATGAATAACGCGCCAAGGCTGTAGTGGAATGCTGGGTGTCGATATCTTTTCCACCCAGCCCTGTAAGTACCCACGGAATTCCCATTTGATCCATTCCCTGAACTTCCTTTCTCCGTTGGGTATTTTATGCATTTGGACCGGCACGTTGACTGTAAGTATTAAACCTGGTTGTTTAGTATAAAACTGTTTATTCGTGTTAATGGTGTGTTCCCTTTAGTCATATTTGTTGTACCATATCATTGTGACTCATTAGTACGAATTGCGGAATTCGTGGGGTGATATAATTTGGAGGTACTTACTTATAATCTAGTGCTAATACGTGTGACGTAACGCCAGATCGGCAGACGGTATTTACTACCGACTTGAGTTATGTAAAGGTCAGAACACATCATTTGCCAATTTCACTCAACTTAGTTAATTAAGTTAAATAGATTTAGGTTCACGTTTAATTCATAGTATGCGCTGCTATATTGTGCAGCGTATGCTATTTAGCGCTGCGTAACGCGGCCATTGTCTGCCTCCAGTTGAACTCCTGGTATTTTGTTCGAAATTTACCTGTGTAAATCGCTTCCACTGCGGGAGTTTAGCTTGGAATTAGACAAGCTTATTTATTAATTTTTTTATTATCAAGCTGTATAACATCAAAACTAGTGGAAGGTTGTCTAGCTGCTAAGGCGAGTGATGTAATATATACCTATTTGGTATATGCCAAATTTTGTGTTACCTACTCGAGTGCCTTGATCTTGAACATGATATTTTCTTCAGGTGCGTTTATGTTGCCCGAAATATTATGAATGAAATGCATATTACGTAATTTGTATAACAACCTCCACTAGAGATGAAAAGTTCATGATATATTTTTCAGGTGCTTTCATATTACCTAAAATGTTATGAATGAAATGCACATGGCGTAATATGTATAACAACCTCCTCTAGAGATTTTTTTTTTTTTTTTTTTTATTAGTTATGGGTTTGCTCTTGACTCTAGTCTAGGTCATAGGACAGAGACAGAGTCTAAGATGGAGCGAGCTCACCCAGAAGAAGCCTGTTAAGGCACTGGCACTCCCACACACTGACGGAACGCAGCAAGCTACTTGGCGCCAGACTTCGGTGGGATGGTGGTCGCGAGCCAGGCGGCCCCTTACGGAGCCTTCCACCGCTTATTGGGATCGTTCAAGAGATGAAAAGTTTTAGAGCGATAGTGGCAAATAGCAATAATGCGACACTGTCCCAGACGATATTAAGTTTTTGTTTCCTCAAGTGTAGTCATGCTTACTACACCTACTTTTTCGATAATGAATGAAAGCTTTTGGGCAAGTAAACAACAAGTACCCACAGTCTATGTGGGTATTTTAAATAAATATACAAAAGGTTACAATCAGAGGGTACTTTTGCTAATTGATATTTGTGTAAGTGCCCTGTCTGCCTTGTTTGGGTTTGAAACACAAGTATCTACTCATGTGTATAACATTGTTAGATGGTTGTTAGAAACGTACGATAGTGAACATAATTGCCTATCGTAAGACGTCAGCCTAAAATAATAATACCGTTGTTCCAATATATTTGCTCTGAATGTCGAGCACAAGACGTTGTTAAAAAATGCTTGAATGTACCTACATACTAGGCAAATAGTTTGCCTATCAAGTAAAAAATTTTCAGAATAGATACCTAGCGAGAATTATATTGGGAACTACCTACTACGTTCAATAGCTAGTATATTTTACCAACGGTGATCATAATGATATATAATATTTGTACGGTGACCCACGTAAGATCTAGGCTTCCACAATTAATTTGCAATGTTGCAATGTTTGTACTGTCTAATAGACAATAACGTCGTTTACCGACGTACCTTCGGATTAAATTTTCTCCGTAGGTAAGCTGTTAACAAAATGATAAAATTCTTATAATTTAAACTTTAGCTCATAGTCTTTTATAGCTAGCTCGTTTTTGATTGTACATAAAATTAAAGCAAATTTGTGCCCTTTTCAAGTTTTAAACAGAGATCTGGGCTTTGCATGGGACGGTCAGAGGTAGTTATGGCAGAAAACAATTTCAATAATCGCCTCTTTTATTATATCAAGTTTAGGTAGATTTACCAAGATATTAATTAACTATATTATTATATACAATATAGTTTATTCAGAGGCCCGAGTGATGTTTTAAATAAAGCTTGACCGTTACTCCGACAAAGTAAACAAGGTTAGTTATTGATCATTATGTATTATAGCAAATATTATTAAGGCAAGCCCAAATGAATCATATTTAAAAAATCATATGAAGGTATGATTTGATAACAAATTTATATGCCTTTTATTCTCCTGGGAAACTAGGTAGTCGTTTGGCCAGGTTTTTTGATTTACCTGCTTAAGCCCGTTTAGGTCAATGCATATCTTAAACAGTAATGTTGACCTTATACATACATACATACATAAATCACGCCTATATCCCTTACGGGGTAGGCAGAGTGTTAACGGCCGTTCAACGGATATTAACACCACGTCTGACAAAAGTTTGAGGGTCAATCAGATAACTGTGTATCACTATTGACCTTATAGTAGGGAAATTTAACCTACTTATTACGTTACCTATAGCTTGAGTGATCAAGCACAATTACAATATGTAAGCTATGTTTTGCTGTGTAAAAGAGCTATTTATTTACTATGTAAGTAAATAGATTGTCTAATTCCAAGCTAAACTCCCGCAGTGGAAGCGATTTACACAGGTAAATTTCTAGTAAAATACCAGGAGTTCAACTGAAGGCAGACAATGGCCGCGTTACGCAGCGCTAAATAGCATACGCTGCACAATATAGCAGCGCATACTATGAATTAAACGTGAACCTAAATCTATTTAACTTAATTAACTAAGTTGAGTGAAATTGGCAAATGATGTGTTCTGACCTTTACATAACTCAAGTCGGTAGTAAATACCGTCTGCCGATCTGGCGTTACGTCACACGTATTAGCACTAGATTATAAGTAAGTACCTCCAAATTATATCACCCCACGAATTCCGCAATTCGTACTAAGGAGTCACAATGATATGGTACAACAAATATGACTAAAGGGAACACACCATTAACACGAAGAAACAGTTTTATACTAAAACAACTAGGTTTCACACTTACAGTCACGTCGCCGGCGCAAATGCATAAAATACCCAACGGAGAAAGGAAGTACAGGGAATGGATCAAATAGGGATTCCGTTGGTACTTACAGGGCTGGGTGGAAAAGATATCGACACCCAGCATTCCACTACAGCCTTGGCGCGTTATTCACTTCAAACCACTCACAGCTTCTGTTCGTATTCCACTTTGATATTAGTCATTACGCGTGACCCAACACGAACTAGGGCCGTACAAAACGCGAGCCGATATGGCCACTTGATGCCTATTCAACGCGACGCTCACGTGGAAGACGTCGAGACATCCAACAATCACTAAGCCTGGCATTCCAGTACAACCCAGGAGAAACACAATAATACGATGCATCAACACGCGCGATCTCAAATTGAATCGTCCATTACACGCGGCATCACAAAACGCGTGGCGGGAAATCCGCACGATACGCGATACCCTCCTGTCCGAACGGTTTTGAGTGACTGCCAGTGCGGTGCAGAAATCACCGCGTGGCGCCGTCAGGCGGTCTGCGCGCACGTCGCCAGTCTCGCCCTGCGAGTGAGAAAGGGACAACACACGCCCAGAGCGACGCGTGCGATCGAGCACCGCGCCGCATTCATAGACCGTCATTAATACCTACCTTACCCCAGCATAGCAACGCTAAATTAAACATTCACCCGCCCTAGGCCGAATCCCTTAGGCCTATTCACTACTGGGGAGACGAGATAGCGTTGCTATTGCTCGCTTAAGAACTGAATCCCCTACCTGAACTGTCGCGACTCGAGGAGTGCCATCACTACCTGGGAACAAGTTGAGAATGCGCCCTCTGCGCCATCGCAGTGGCGGCAGGTTGGCATCCTTAACCAGAACGAGATCTCCGATGCGAGGGGGTTCAGTCCTGTCCGTCCACTTAAGGCGTTGCTGCAGAATGTGCAAATACTCAAGCGACCATCGCTTCCAAAAATTCTGAGACATTTGCTGCAGCAACTCATAACGCGTCAAACGATTGCTACTGACCTCTGTGTAGGGGTACTCTGGCAAGGCGTTAAGTGGTCGGCCAATTAAGAAATGCCCTGGTGTCAGGGCCTCCAGATCATTCGGATCTGAGCTAAGCGGACACAAAGGACGTGAATTGAGAACGGCCTCAATTTTACAAAACACGGTCGCTAGCTCCTCAAAGGTTAATATCGTTAAACCTATAACGCGCATCAAATGCGTCTTAGCGGACTTTACAACCGCTTCAAATATACCACCCCAGTGGGGGCATCCTGGTGGATCGAACACCCAGTTAATGCCCTGACGGGAGAGGCTCGTGCCGATAGCTTCCTCGTTTTCCGATAAAAACGTTATAATTTCTTTCATACATCGATCAGCGCCCTTAAAGTTGGTACCACAGTCCGACCTGATCAGCGCTGGTCGCCCTCTTCGCGACACAAATCTATCTAAAGCTGCTAAGAAAGCCTCCGTAGTGAGGTCGGCCACGAGTTCCAAGTGGACGGCCTTGGTTGCTAGGCACACAAACACGCACAAATACGCCTTGATTGACTTCGCGTTGCGAAGGCGTGATGCCTTTACCATAAAAGGCCCCGCAAAGTCCGTTCCCACACCCGCAAACGTCCAGGCTTCCGTCACCCGGTCCGGTGGGAGGTCTCCCATCTGAGGTTGCATTGTGGCTGCCTTCAACCGATAGCAAGGCAAGCACCGAAACACAATGCTCCGTACCGTACGTCGTCCAGACAAGATCCAAAATTCGCGCTGCAGAATAGCCAAAAGTGCATTGCAGCCCGCATGCGAGTTTTTCTGGTGACGATCCCTAACTATAAGTTCTACCAAAGGTCCCTTCTTTGGGAGTAACAGCGGATGCCGTGCTGAAAAGGGCAGGTTAGCGTTCCGAAGTCTACCTCCAACCCGGAGCATTCCATGCTCGTCCACGAACGGGTTGAGGCGCACAAGACCTCCCGTCAGCTTTCCACGGCCATCCCTGAGCAGCCTGACCTCTTCCTCAAAATGTTCCGCCTGGACGACCCTAACCAATAAACTTAGAGCCGCATTCCGCTCCGCAGGCGAGAGGACAGGTGCCAAGTTCCGTTCTGCTTGAGGTTTTCTACAGTTGTTCACGAACCGTTTGATCCAACCTGTCACCCCTAGAAGTTTGTCGAGGGAGCTGTATCGTTCCAGCAAGAAAGCCGCACTAGGCTTAGGTACGATCTGCCCTACGTTCACTCGCAAACCTCGATCAGGTGGCCCAGGCGGCGACCCGCACTCATTGTATGGCCATCTCTCAGGTGACTCAGTCAGCCACTGAGGTCCCCACCACAGTGAGTGACCTACCAAATCAGGGGCCCTACATCCCCGTGAGGCGCAGTCCGCTGGGTTCTGTTCTCCCGGTACGTGTCTCCATACCAACGGAGTTTCCGATCCTTTAATCTGTGACACCCGATTTGCCACGAAAACCTCAAGAGTATGTACCGACGTCTGTAACCAGCACAGAACTATCCTACTGTCGGTCCATGCGTACACCGTTTCATCCAAAGTGATGGTACCGCGTAGATTACTAGCGACATAATGTAGCAAGCGCGTGAGAAGCGCTGCTCCCGCCAATTCCAACTTTGGAATGGTCCATCTTGTCCTAACCGGAGCCACCTTACTCTTGGCCATAACTAGACGCACGTCTACAGTTCCCGTTGAACTGACTGTCCGCAAATAGACAGCTGCCGCGTACCCTCGCTCCGAGGCATCACAAAACCCATGTAGGGTAGCCTTACATCCCACCGATGGGAGCAGTTTGCGAGGTATGGCGATGCGTACGATCCCTGGTAAGGTGGTCACAAACTTGGTCCAATCATTCAACAGCTCTCCGGAGAGCTGGTCGTCCCAACCCAAGTTTGCTATCCACAACCTTTGCAAGAAGCACTTCGCCATGAACGTCACCGGTGCGATCCACCCGTTAGGATCGAAAGTTCTGGCGATCGTCGATAATACCGAACGCTTCGTCCAAGTCTTCTGCAAAAGGTCTGGCTCGATCTGATACGTAAAGACATCATGCGTTGGCCTATATTGCACCCCTAGGATGCTCAACGTATTTGGATTGTCCGGGTTCTCGAAAAGGTGCGGGTCCTGCTGGAACTCACCTGGCAACCCGGCCAGGAGCTCTGGACAGCTGGACAGCCATTTCCGCAACTCATAACCTCCTGATTCCATGATCGCGATCAGCTCGTCTCGTAGTAGCAGTGCTTGTTGCACGCTATCTGCACCCGTGCAGATGTCATCCACGTAGACGTCGCGATCCAGTACTGCTGCGGCTCGAGGGAATCTTACCCTTTCCTGTGCGGCCAACTCTCGCAGCGTGCGTACTGCCAAAAACGGACTTGGCTTCAGACCATACGTTACCGTGTTAAGCTCATAAGTGACCATCGGCTCGTCAGGACTCTCACGCCACAAAATCAGCTGGTACCGACGGTCATCCGGGTGTATAATTGTTTGGCGAAACATCATTTTGACGTCTGCGACGAACGCTACTTGGTGCAACCGAAAATCTGTGAGGATGTCCACAATGTCCCGGTTCTACTTGGGACCCGCGTGCAG
Source organism: Tuta absoluta (assembly GCA_027580185.1). Classification (NCBI taxonomy): domain Eukaryota; kingdom Metazoa; phylum Arthropoda; class Insecta; order Lepidoptera; family Gelechiidae; genus Tuta; species Tuta absoluta. Next base: position 6,148,946 of record JAQAHW010000030.1, read on the forward strand.
ACACTGGTTCACAGACACACCATTCGATGTAGGAGCAGAACCGTCAAACACTACCCGTATCTTCGCCTCCGGTGACTTCAAAACAGCCAGGTGTGGTATATAGTAATGCTCGACACACCTCCAATCTATGCTGGACACCGACATGTGGCCTAACTCTAGGTACTCCCTCATGAATTCGATATACTTCTGCCGAAGTGCTGCATCTCGCTTCATCTTTCTCTCCATAGCCAGTAGTCTCCGTTCCGCGATCTGTCGCGAACTACCTAAGGAGGGGCGGTTTGGGAGAAATGGCAGCCTGGTAACAAACCTACCTGACGAACTTCGTGCAGTGTTGTACTGATAGAACAGCTCGCACTCGTCATCCTCTGGCTTCCGTCTATCCGCTGTAGGTGGCTCCTCAGACTCCCAAAACCTCTGCAGCACCTCCGACAACACACTACCATAGAGCACCGTATCGCCCTCTGGTAGGTCCTGAGGTCTCCAAACTGGGCCAAAAATAACATACCCCCCTGTGGTATCAACGGCCACTAAACCAGTTTGCTGAAGTACCTACCCGTTTTCTGCCACACCAGAATCTCCCGAGGACGTCTGACCCGAGGAGAACGTCCACCGTACCAGGAGTATCAAATTCAGGATCAGCTAACTCTAAGCCTGTGGTTAACCCTCGTACCGTTGACGGTAACCGAACCTGAGGAAGTTTCCCTACCACTTCATCCAGCACCACTGCTGAGGCATGATAGCTGACCCCTGTACCTGTATTACCTAATGTGAACTCGAAGTTCACCTGACCCCGAACGTCAGGCACATCTACACCTCCAATACCTACAGCCCCATCCGTTGTGGGCCTTATATTTAAGCGTAGCTTACTCACCAGCTTACTAGACACAATACAACCCTGAGCCCCTGTATCTAACAAGGCTCTTACCTGTATGCTGCGGCCACCGTATCCCCATACCCAAATCATTGCCGTAGGCAACAATACCGTAATTGGCCGGGGGGCCGAAGCTGGCGTGTAGGCGGCGATTACCTAGCAGGAACCTAAGCGCGGAGTGTCCGCGTCCTGCGGGGGGGTCCCCTCTCTCCGTACACCTTCGAGTGGGTCCCACTCCTGCTGATAGGGACCTCTGGTCCTGTACGCCATGGCTCGCAGCCTATAGTAACCCTGCGGCAGGCGCGCGTACCGTGGATGCGCCTGTAGCCGCGGGTGCTCAGCCAAGGGGAGAGGCATGCGTGGGTCATGGGAACTCACCATGTTGTTCAGACCCGCCGAGTACTGCATGTACTGGCCCTGGTGTTGGCACCCGCCCGTAGCATCACGTACTTGTGATGGGTGCCCCTGACCTTGGACCTGTGACCACCTACCCTGTCCCGGCACCTGCTGCCGAGGTGGTGACTGTCTCGCGCGTGGTGAAGGGGGCATCACCTGCTGATGTCCCTGGCCTCGTCCCTGAAACCCTGGTGGAAGAGGACTCCTCCTTGGAGGGGGTGGGGAGCGTTGCTCCCGTCTAGGTAGGGCAGACTCCGTCCGCTGACCCGCGTCAGCTCTGCCTCCGTAATCTCCGCTGCGGTTCATGCATAGGAGCTGATGGTGGGCACCCTGGCAGTACCTGCAGTTGGTGCTTGATGGGCACTCTCGCACCTGATGCGGCCCCATACACCTAAAGCACCAACGCCGTTGCTGCACCACACCAAGACGTTTCTGCACCCGCTGTGCAGCGAACTCCTCACACGCAGTCACCTGATGCCCCGCCTCTCTGCAGTAGGCACACCTCGATTCCAAATTAGCGACATTGTATCGCCTGGGTGGCCTACTCTTACCGTCCCGCGCCTGTGCACCCGGCCGTTCCGGGCGGCGAGCGGCCGCAGACTCCGCGTGAGGCGACTCTCCAAATTGGGCATCTACCCGCCTACACTCGGCCTCGAGGAAGGACTTGAGCTCCTCGAAGGTCGGGAGGTAATCAGATGTCTTACCTCCGTGTGACTGTTCAAAACGAGCGGCCATGTCGCTCGGCAGGCGGCGCAACAACGTGTGGACCAGGATATAATCATAGCCTGACACCGGCATCCCCTGTCTCTCAAGAGCGTTCACTGCAACGCAGACAGGGTTGAGGACCTTGGCCCTGAGGTCCGTCCCTCGTGTGATGGTCGGCACGGTGAGCCACTGTTCCAGGAGTTGGTCAATCATGAGACGTTTGTTGCTGTATCTCTCGATCAGCAAACCGCGAGCCGTCTCGTAACTTGCATCATCGACTGGTAGATGCTTTACCAGCTCATGGGGCTCACCTTGCAGCTTGGCCATCAATTGTGCCATTTTATATGCCGGCTGCAAGTCAGTGCGGTTATGAATCACACTGTCAAACAGATCCTGGAATCGGGTCCAATCCGTGTAGTCCCCGTGGAAGACCGGAATCGCCACAGCCGGCAGGGGCACTTGCACCCCCGGTCCCCGCGGACCATGGGGTGGGTCCGGCTCCCCAGCTCTACGCCTGGTGATCACAGCAGCCGCCTGCTGGATCTCCTGCCCCATCTCCATGCACTGGGTCACATTCGTCCGGACCGTAAGTTTGACCTTCTCATCAGGCGTCCCATCAAATAACTCCTCGCATCCAGTGAGGCAATCCAACACCTCCGCGACCCGTTCGTCAATCCGTTGCGCACAAGCGATGAGTGCGTCCTCTCGGTCCCCGCGACCGACCATCGCCTGCTTAGTCGCGAACCACATTAGGTGCGATCTAATTTTCGCCTGAAGCTGTCTAATTGTGGGAGCCATGGTACCAACCCAAAGTAACACCGAACCTTACAATAAAAAACAATAATAGACAATCGGCCCTGATCCTACCGTTAGGATATCCGCACAGGGTAAACACAACGATAATAACAAGCAATTCACTAATTGATTGGCCCTGATCCTACCGATAGGATATTCTACACAGGGCACACACTACAATCACAATAAATTTTTTTTTTTTTTGTAGGTAGATTAAAAATCTTATACTAAAATAATCTTAAATCTAGTGGTTTTCTGAACCACGCTCTGCTACCAAAAATTGTCTAATTCCAAGCTAAACTCCCGCAGTGGAAGCGATTTACACAGGTAAATTTCTAGTAAAATACCAGGAGTTCAACTGAAGGCAGACAATGGCCGCGTTACGCAGCGCTAAATAGCATACGCTGCACAATATAGCAGCGCATACTATGAATTAAACGTGAACCTAAATCTATTTAACTTAATTAACTAAGTTGAGTGAAATTGGCAAATGATGTGTTCTGACCTTTACATAACTCAAGTCGGTAGTAAATACCGTCTGCCGATCTGGCGTTACGTCACACGTATTAGCACTAGATTATAAGTAAGTACCTCCAAATTATATCACCCCACGAATTCCGCAATTCGTACTAAGGAGTCACAATGATATGGTACAACAAATATGACTAAAGGGAACACACCATTAACACGAAGAAACAGTTTTATACTAAAACAACTAGGTTTCACACTTACAGTCACGTCGCCGGCGCAAATGCATAAAATACCCAACGGAGAAAGGAAGTAAAGGGAATGGATCAAATAGGGATTCCGTTGGTACTTACAGGGCTGGGTGGAAAAGATATCGACACCCAGCATTCCACTACAGCCTTGGCGCGTTATTCACTTCAAACCACTCACAGCTTCTGTTCGTATTCCACTTTGATATTAGTCATTACGCGTGACCCAACACGAACTAGGGCCGTACAAAACGCGAGCCGATATGGCCACTTGATGCCTATTCAACGCGACGCTCACGTGGAAGACGTCGAGACATCCAACAATCACTAAGCCTGGTATTCTAGTATAACCCAGGAGAACCGCAATAATACGATGCATCAACACGCGCGATCTCAAATTGAATCGTCCATTACACGCGGCATCACAAAACGCGTGGCGGGAAATCCGTACAAAACACAATACGTTCTCGTCCGAACGGTTTTGAGTGACTGATAGTGCGGTGCAGAAATCACCGCTTGGCGCCTACCAGGCGGCCCGCGCGCACGCCGCCACCCTCGCCCCGCGAGCGAGAAAGGGACAACATATGCCCAGAGCGATGCGTGCGGGCGAGCATCGCGGCGTATTCATAGACCGTCATTAATACCTAACTTACCCCAGCATAGCAACGCTAAATTAAACATAGATATTTAAAAGGTTTTATAAAAACGACCTGCAATGCGTATTTACCTCTAACTAAAGGTTCAATATTTTTATATTTTACTATTTTGGCTATTGAGTTTTTCAAATTTTATTTGAAATTTTCTCTTTACTGTTCGGAAACTTTCAGATGAATTTCCGCGTACTTTCTAACTTATCAAAACGTATTGAGACTTACATAATGAATAACTGTATTATGTGCATTTTTTATTAAATACGAGGTAAAGTTTTTCAAAGACATTATAAATAGCATGTTACAAATGCATCATTTTCATCATTCTATTATGCTTACCTAGAATGCCATAATATAGTACAAGAGGTTTTGAATTACATTTTTATTATAGTTTATGATATTTTATCGTCATTTAAGGGTGAGTTTATGATATTACAGTATTTTTTAATAAATACAATGTAAATAAATTTTCAGTATAGTGGATCAAAATCATTATTGTTGATAAAGATATTCATTTTTCTTTTTTAAAGAATAATCATACCTGTTTCTTTTTATAGTTTTTCATATGGCGATAGCTCCCACTCCTCCAGGCGATATCAAACATGTCTCTATAAGTAAGGCTATAAGGAACGTACAGTGGTTTAATGACAGCATTTTACCTACCAATAAAATGCTTATTAAACTACTTACCTTCCTTATAGCCTTAAATTTTTAATTCTGCCTGGTGTATTTTGTAGTAATAATATTCTAATTAGAATATTATTATGAGACGCAATGAAGCCAAGCGGGCCGACTCGCCCCGCCCTGCCGTGTCGGAGTGGGGTGGGGTGTGGGGGCATACGTAACCAATCACACAGCTTTGGAACAGATAAGTGCGACCAATCGCTGCAAAGGAAGATCTCTATCTCTATAAGTAAGGCTATAAGGAAGGTAAGTAGTTTAATAAGCATTTTATTGGTAGGTAAAATGCTGTCATTTTAAGTATTAGACCGGGTCTATCGCGATAGTATTTAGGTAAATGTTACTAATTTACCTGTGTCCCGACGTTTTAATACAGTTTTATGTAGGTATTGTGGTCGCGGGTTGACTGACCTAACTGCGGGTTACCCAAGGATCGTTCGCGAGGCTATTGAAATTAAGAAGAACCCTAATAATTTTAACCGGGAGGACGGGTTTAAATTTTCATCCGCATGGAGTCCAGTCATTGATAAGTTGAAACCGCGCGATTTATCATCGGTACAATTGTCGGATACTGTGAGTGTTGTGTGCCGGCAGCCTAGTGCAATGTTTACAAACAATCAATAATATTAAAATTATAAAGACAAATGTGGGTAGCAGAACATCTCGTCACCCGCCGCCTAGATGCTTCCGTGCTTTAGAGGGCACGTTAAGCCGTCGGTCCCGTTTGCTGTCTATGATTTCATAGACGGCGGTCGTTACAAAACCATGTCAAAGGACTTCTACTAGTAAGTAGTAGTAGGTGGTTGAAAAACTCTGACACCAGGGTTCATCGGCTCGTTGGACGACTCGGTGTCCCACACGAAAAAGAAAGACTAGTGAATCTTCACCTTATATTCCTTGGGAAAAGTTGTTCCATATCCGTCTTGAGATTTCGCTCCAAGAGAATATAATACACTTACGTTATTTCGATATCGGTAACTACTAAAATTTCAACCTATTCAAGGACCACAGACCACTGAAATGTCATGCGCTGTCAGCACGAGTTCTTTGGTCTGTGATAAGGACAGTATGCATTGCGCCAAAACAAATGTAGGTCACCAAAAGGCGCAACGACCTACGTGAACTGCCTTCTCCGAGGATAAAGGAACTGTAACTAAGGATTGATATTTATGTGTATATTCAATATAACATATATTTATATGTAAAAAAATTAGCTGAGAATATTTTAAAGGGTGAACCAGTACGCGAAACTGAACAACTTTCCCCAAGGAACATAGGTCGAAATATGAAATGACCCTCCCATACTTAGTGTGTTACCCGGACGGGATAATTTGTATGGGAGGGCCAATTTTTTTTTCATATTTCGACCTATGTTCCTTGGAGAAAGTTGTTCAGTTTCACGTACTGGTTCACCCCTTAAAATATTCTCAGCTAATTATACATTTTGTACACCATGTATAATTATTAATGACATATATATATTAGTGTTCGTCATACTAGTTTATTATTGCATTTATTTTGCATCTGCTGCCTCACCCATTCCCACATGCCCTAAGGTAGACTGGTAGATAATGCCCTCGGCATTAAGTCCGCCCATGTAAATTTATTGTATAAAGTTAAATAAATAAATAAAAATAAAATTGATGGGGGGAAATGCGAATATTTAGTTCCGTCGAGGAATTTCCGACAAAGATTTTTCGCGTGTGGTGCCGGCTTAGAATAATAGCATTACCCCATTTCTTTCCTGCGTATATCGTTAGATGCGACATAGGGACTCGAGGGTTTCATGAATATTTCAATTATAGGCGACAGACTGACAATGTGATACACGATTTGTTTGAAACTGCCAGACGTTGCGATTACCTTTACCTACCCCGCAAGGGATAAAGGCGTGATATGTGTATGTATGTGCATAAATTGTTTATTTTTGTACTTATACCGTACCTATCTGATTTATGGGGTATGCAGAGCGTAAACGGCCGTAAACAAACGGACATTTACGCCACATCTGAAAAACATTTGAGGGTCATTCAGAAAATTGGGTATCACCATAGAGTGGTTGTCAGCCTATTTATGTAGAATAATCTACTATTATTTGATTTGTGTACCTATATAATATAAATAATTTAAGTTGCCATATAACTATTTAAGATTTAGATACGCTGGTAAGTTTTAGTCTTTCGACCCTAAGTCTACTTTAACACAAAATAGAAAGCGCTAAAATGTTCCAGTAGGTACCTTAGTATACCGTGGTCGTGGGTGTAACGACCACTCTAAAAAGAAGCATGGATTATACAGCGTAGCGTGCCCTTTGAAGCACGAACTCATCTGCCTAATTGCATACTGAAGGCTTCTTGAAAGTTCTCTGGGGATGCTTCATCCCACCCACAATACTAACACACACACACACATATATCATGCCTTTATTCCTTGCGGGGTAGGCAGAACGTAAACGGCCACAAAAACGGTCATTTACGCCACGTCAGACAAGTATTTGAGGGTCACTCGGAAAATTGTGTATCGCCACAGTGACAGGTTGTCAGTCCATCGCCTAAAATTGCTATACACACCCTCGAGTCCCTTAGTGGTAAGAAATAGAGTTATGCTATTCTAAGCCGGCATCACACAGCATTCTAAGCCGGCATCTCACGGAAGTTTCATGGTCTGAATACACCATAATATCAGTATTCGGAGGGCTGTCCTTCACACCCTGTATTTTGTAGCGTGCTCTTTGAAGCACGGACTCATCTGCCTAATTGCAAATTGAAGGCTTTTCGAAAGCTATCTGGGGATGCGTCACCTCCCACCCTACTGACGGTACCTAATTATTTAGTATTGTGTGCTAGTGCTAGTGATGACTCACTCGAGGGTGGCACTCCGATTCCTTTTTTTCAAAGATTGGACTCTTCGATTTAAGCCTCGAAGCTTTGAAAGCTATACCTGTCTGATAAGTACCGAAGCAGAATCAACGACGAGAATGTTGACGAGCCCTAAAGCGCCCGTTCTCACACCGCATGATTTTCCAGTGTTTTCTGAATCCGGTGTTTTTTGACGAAATAAGTTTACGTAATCACATACAAAAACCGGATATCGTGGGTCATTTTGTGTTGGCTGCTTTGGGTGTATGAGTTGCCACGAACTATAATTTCACCCGGTACGTGTTTCGATATTAAGGCCGCACCAGTCCCAAAAAGTAAGTCCCTTCCCTTTTCGCTGCGTTAGCGAGAAACAGACGATGATTCGTAAAACCAAACATTTATTTTGTTGTTTAAATATATAAATACGAGCTTTTACCCGCGTCGTCTGCATTAGATAGTACAACAACTATATATTGCCTGACACAAAAAGCAAAGCAATCCACACAACCTCGTCTGATGATTTTCTTCGGAGTTATGCGCTGTTTCAGATTTACTTTCTTTCCCGTTGGATTGATAGATTTTCCTGCGGTAAGTAGTCTATGTCCTTTCTTAGTTTTCTGTTTATGCTCATGCCGAGTTGTATCAAAATCGGTTCTGTGGTTTAGGCGTGAAAACATAACAGACAGACAGAGTTACTTTCGAATTTATAATATTAAGTATGGATATGGATATTTTAAAAAGTAGATTAATTACTCATTTAATGGGGAAGAAGAGGAAACAAAATAAAATGAAATGATGGATAACAATCAAATCTTAGTCTAAATAAAATAAAATTATGTAAAAAAAACTTTTAAAACAAGCTTTTATTTAAGTGCTCTGAAAAGATGAAAATAAAATTTTGAATGACATTAACAACATTCATTTATGACTTTACAGAAATGAAAATATAATAAAAGCTTGTCGCGATGCCTAGAAGAAACTACCTAATTACAGTTAGGTGCGTACCATATTACAAAATTTCAATCACAAATTGAAAGTTTCGCGACAAGCTTTTATTATATATTTTCATTTCTGTAAAGTCATCAATGAATGTGGTTAATGTCATTCAAAATTTTATTTTCATCTTTTCAGAGCACTTAAATAAAAGCTTGTTTTAAAAGTTTTTTTTACATAATTTTATTTTATATTTTTTAGAAGTAGGTTGATACCTACTCCTCCGGCATCCCTAATAGAAGAATTAGCTTGTAATATGTCTTAGTCTTTTCATTTCATTGATGGCGTCATTATTACATGACCGAGTCCCAGTTAATTTCGAACAGTCTAATTCTTCTATCAGGAGGCCTTCTATTGACGTGACCCTAATTCATGGTGGGCCTACCAACTGCCTATCATAAACGAATTCGTATACAAAATTGCAAGTCCCAGCAGTTGAATATTGAGGAGTTCCATAGTTCGAAGACAACCCTGGATGTAGCGTCTTATTCATGGTAGGCCTACCAACTGCCTATAATAAACGAATTCGTATACAAAATTGCAAGTCCCAGCAGTTGAATATTGAGGAGTTCCATAGTTCGAAGACAACCCTGGATGTAGCGTCTAATTCATGGTAGGCCTACCAACTGCCTATAATAAACGAATTCGTATACAAAATTGCAAGTCCCAGCAGTTGAATATTGAGGAGCTCCATAGTTCGAAGACAACCCTGGATGTAGCGTCTAATTCATGGTGGGCCTACCAACTGCCTATAATAAACGAATTCGTATACAAAATTTTGTGTCCCAGCTATAAACCGCTGAGGAGATCTCTCGTACGGAGCCGATCCTGGCAGCAGCATCAGGTCAAATTTATGATTAACATGCATTGTCATTGGTTCTGGACCAACATGCAAAATTTCAACTCAATCGGATACCGAGAAGTGGTTCAAATTAAACTTGCAAGATTTGCACCGAACAAACATTGTTACTTACTTACATACACTGCAAGTTAAATAAAAGCTTTTAAAAAAACGGACCAAAACACAAAATAAGAGCTTACTTTGCGATTTTTTTCTAGCGGGGGAATTTCGATAAATCGTGTTTTGAGCCCCATAATTTTGTAGCATATACCTTAAAGTGTAACTTAGAAAAATATCGTCTAATTTGGAGATTTTAAGAAATTAGATACAAAATTCACTATCCAACTTTTTGCTTCAACTTTTTTGTGTCACAAAAAACAATTTTAAAGGATTTGTTTCGGTGTTGTTTTAATTTTGAACTTTACAATTCCAACGTTTAAATCCATTTAAAATTGTTTTACTATTATGAGTTATTTGTGCAAACTCAAGAAAATATATTAAAAAGTGTGTCTTTATGTAGTTGATAACCTTGGTTGGCGTAGTAGGGTAGGTTGGGATAGGTGGGGGTTCGACTCCAAGGTCGCGACACCTACGCTGACACGAAGCGATTCGCTCGTCCACGGCCACGTGCTTTTTTAATGGTTTCCAGTGTTTTTGTATGACGTAATGTCATGAAATAATGGTAGATTAGGTACCTAATTGAAACATGACGTGTACAACTTTTGAGGCAGTCCACAAGTTTAATAGGGAAATTTTCTAGGGTGTCATGCATGTAGAGGGCGCTGAGATTAATTGAAATAACGTTACTTTACACAAAAAACTACATCACTTTATAAATTATCTTTATTTTGTTGAATATAAAATTTTGAATGACATTAACCACATTCTCGTCTGGCTGTGCATAGAGGGGTGTTAGTTCCGACACTTATGTATGGGAGTGAAAGTTGGGTATGGCAGAAAAAGCATGAAAGTAGAATAAATGCAGTACAAATGAGAGCGTTAAGAAGTATGGTTGACGTAAAATTGAGTGACAGGATAAGGAATAGCGTGATAAGGGAACGTTGTGGTATAAAAGAAGACGTAGTGACTGGTGTAGAAAAGGGTATGCTTAAATGGTTTGGTCATGTAGAGAGGAGGATGAACGAAAGAAGATTAACGAAACAGGTGTATATGGCAAGTGTGGATGGGAACGTCGGAAGGGGAAGACCTCGACGAACGTACCTCGATCAAATCGGGGACGTGCTAAAGAAAGGTCAGGTCAAGAGTACCCTAAACCGACGAGCATGCATGAAGAGATTGATGAATGTGGAGGAGGCGAAAGAAGTATGCCAGGATCGTAGTAAGTGGAAGGAAGTAGTCTCTGCCTACCCCTCCGGGAAAGAGGCGTGATTTATGTATGTATGTATGTAACCACATTCATTTATGACTTAACAGAAATGAAAATATAATAAAAGCTTGTCGCGATGCCTAGAAGAAACTACCCTAATTACAGTTAGGTGCGTACCTTATTACAAAATTTCAATCACAAATTGAAAGTTTCGCGACAAGCTTTTATTATATTTTCATTTCTGTAAAGTCATAAATGAATGTGGTTAATGTCATTCAAAATTTTATTTTCATCTTTTTAGAGCACTTAAATAAAAGCTTGTTTTAAAAGTTTTTTTTAAATAATTTTATTTTATATTTTTTAGTTTATGTTACGATAGTTATTGATCAATACGAAAGTCTTTCTATAAAACGGAGAGACCTTCAATAGAAAAACTTAAGGCACGGGGAAAACTATCATTAGGATAAAGTATAATTATCTCTTTTATATTCTATAGAAGGAGGTTGGTACCTACTCCTCTGGCATCCCTAATAGAAGAATTAGCTTGTAATATGTCTTAGTCTTTTCATTTCATTGATGGCGTCATTATTACATGGCCGAGTCCCAGTTAATTTCGAACAGTCTAATTCTTCTATCAGGAGGCCTTCTATTGACGTGACCCTAATTCATGGTGGGCCTACCAACTGCCTATCATGAACGAATTCGTATACAAAATTGCAAGTCCCAGCAGTTGAATATTGAGGAGTTCCATAGTTCGAAGACAACCCTGGATGTAGCGTCTAATTCATGGTAGGCCTACCAACTGCCTATAATAAACGAATTCGTATACAAAATTGCAAATCCCAGCAGTTGAATATTGAGGAGTTCCATAGTTCGAAGACAACCCTGGATGTAGCGTCTAATTCATGGTGGGCCTACCAACTGCCTATAATAAACGAATTCGTATACAAAAGTTTGTGTCCCAGCTATGAACCGCTGAGGAGATCTCTCGCACGGAGCCGATCCTGGCAGCAGCATCAGGTCAAATTTATGATTAACATGTATTGTCATCGGTTCTGGACCAACATGCAAAATTACAAGCTAATTCTTCTATTAGGGATGCCGGAGGAGTAGGTATCAACCTACTTCTAAAAAATATAAAATAAAATTATGTAAAAAACTCAATCGGATACCGAGAAGTGGTTCAAATTAAACTTGCAAGATTTGCACCGAATAAACATTGTTACTTACATACTTACATACACTGCAAGTTAAATAAAAGCTTTTAAAAAGATAACATTATATTTCTTCTTTTCTTATCAATATGCCGTGTGATGCCGGCCTAGAAATGCCGTGTGATGCCGGCCTAGAAATGCCGTGTGATGCCGGCCTAGAAATGCCGTGTGATGCCGGCCTAGAAATGCCGTGTGATGCCGGCCTAGAATAGCATCACCCCATTTCTTACTCATGGGTGTCGTAAGAGGCGACTAAGGGACTCGAGGGTGTGTATTGCAGTTTTAGGCGATGGGCTGACAACCTGTCACTATAGTGATACACAGCTATCTGATTGACCCTCAAACTTTTGTCAGACGTGGTGTTAATATTCGTTTTACGGCCGTTAACGCTCTGCCTACCCCGTAAGGGATATAGGCGTGATTTATGTATGTATGTATGTTTTCTTATCAAATGGCTTTCACACGACATTTTATTCACGTCATGTGGCCAGTTCACGTTGCAAATTGCTACGATACATTTTGGCGTGGTTCTATCAGTTCTATCACAACACATTGAACGAAATGATAATTTGTTGACTTTTTTATTGATATATAAAACCTCTTTACAAATGACGGGGCAAATATTCTTAAAAAGATCCTACGTGAAAATTGATACTACATTTAATCCTATCATTATTTGACGAGCATGCATGAAGAGATTGATGAATGTACAGAAGGCGAAAGAAGTATGCCAGGATCGTAGTAAGTGGAAGGAAGTAGTCTCTGCCTACCCCTCCGGGAAAGAGGCGTGTTTTATGTAAGTATGTATGTATTCTTCGACAATATTTAAGAAACAGAGGGCCTTACCAAAAAGTTTAGCATGTGTTGAACGCGTGTTTAACGATTTTGTGATAAGGCCCAGAATGTTTGGTCGTCCAAGATTATTTGCTGCAAATTCTCGCAGTGCATAAAATGTGCATAATTATATTCCCTCTTATTTTTCTTCAACTTTCATGTATTAAATGGCTGTGTGATGCCCACTTAGAATAGCAACCCGTGGGTATCGTATATATAAAGTGACTGAGGGATAAATTCATCCAGGAAACGGGTAGTAGAAAGCAATATCTTGCACTGCGCTCGCCAATCCGCTAGCTAAGCGTGGTAAGTATGGCAATACCCCCAATTGGTGGAGGGCCCATGTCCAGCAGTGGACTATTGTGGCTGTTAATGTATGATAATGGATGCACCCAATGAGGCCACAATATTTCCATAAGCGATAGTACTATCTTGCATTGAATAAAGTTAATCAAATTTCATTTCGTGACATTGGACAGAAAATGTAATAAACTGATGACATTGTGGCGTATCTTCGTGGAACGATCGATACATCAAGGCCTCGAAAACAGCGATATGCGTGGCGAAATATTATAGCACGTTCACTTAATGTCAATATGGGCGGGGAAATAGTAAGGGAAGTGGGCAGCGCGAGCATGTGAACAGGTTACTCGCGCTGCTACTCGTCATGCCGCTGCCACTTCCCGTGCTCCCTCGATTTTCGGCTTTTCGTGCGCGAGTCAAAGGAACGGCAGCACGAACGCGTGTGGTTCTCGCTTATTGCTATCTCGCTCACTGGTATTGGTGCAAGAAGAGTATACGGCAGTGTGTGAACACTCGCTCGCGTTGATACTCCGTCGGAAGTAATTTGAGCATTAATCGCGACAGCGGCAGGAGCAGGTGCATAGTGTGAACGTGTTATTACGTATGGGATGCTGGTTGGATGAACCGGTAAGGTAAATGGCGCCACCATTTTGTAAAATAAATGGATAGAAAACACCCAGACTCAAATATTTGAAAATCGACTTGACAAATATTTGTGTTTTGTGGAGATCGAACCCACAACCCTCGGCGTAGCAGGCTGAGGTCCTATCCATCGAGCCAGAAACTACTAATACGGCGGCGTATAGCTACAATATGTTCACACCATGCTCCTGCCGCTGCCGCGAATATTGCCCGAAAAACTTCCGCGGAAGTATCAACGAGAGTGAGAGTGTTCACACACTGCCGTCATACTCTTCTGCAGAGAGCAATGCATTCAACTCGCGCTGGGCCTGCCGTTCCTTTGACTCGCGCACGAAAAGTCAACACTCGCGGGAGCACGGGAAGTGGCAGCGGCATGACGAGTAGCAGCGCGAGTAACCTGTTCACATGCTCGCGCTGCCCACTTCGTAGCGACGTCGTAGCTGATGCTACAAGATGCGCTTCCACTAACTTCTCTTGACAAATACCAAACGTTGTTTAAAATTTTGGGCATTATTGTTAATAGCGAGCGGTTCGAAAGCAGCCAGGATGTTTGTCACGAATTTACAATACATTTTGTGCTATGAATTATGCTGCGTATCAAACATTAATTTCCTACATTACATTTGATTCATTCATATATAATTTTGCACACATGTTCTTGTAATCTCGCGAAAAACAGCTACCTGAGTCATTTTCAACAACTGCATATTTTTGTCAATTTCGGTGGATTTTTTAATTTTCTGCTTTTTTGATGTTTTTTGTAGCTGTATAGCAAAAGATACTCAGTTTGAATATAATATATTAACAGGAAAATATGTAACAATAGTATTTATTGAGTTATTTGGGTCACCGAAATTGCCTTGTCACCGAAATTGAATTCATGCCACCGAAATTGGGTTTGTGCCACCGAAGTTGCAATTGTGCCTCAGATGCCTGGTTTGGCTGCTTACAAATGGGTGACATTGTGTTGAAGATAGCCGTAGACCTCTGTAGCGGCAGCCGTCCACACTTGATAGCACCTGCCGGTCGACAAATCGACTGATACCTGCGACTGCAAATAGTAGCCACGTCTTCGGCTATTGCTGACGGGTGTCAATGACTGAGCAGGAGGACCTCGCGAAAGCGCCGGGCTGGAGTGCCACGAGGGATCGCAGTGCAGTAGGACCTCGCGGGAGCGCCGGGCTGGAGGGCCACGAGGGATTGCCGTGCAGTAGGACCTCGCGAGAGCGCCGGGCTGGAGGGCCACAAGGTATCGCAGTGCAGTAGGACCTCGCGGGAGCGCCGGGCTGGAGGGCCACGAGGGATTGCCGTGCAGTAGTACCTCGCGAGAGCGCCGGGCTGGAGGGCCACGAGGGATCGCCGTGCAGTAGGACCTCGCGGGAGTGCCGGGCTGGAGGGCCACGTGGGATCACCGGGCTGGAGGGCCACGAGGTATCGCAGTGCAGTAGGACCTCGCGAGAGCGCCGGGCTGGAGGGCCACGAGGGATCGCCGTGCAGTAGGACCTCGCGGGAGTGCCGGGCTGGAGGGCCACGTGGGATCACCGGGCTGGAGGGCCACGAGGTATCGCAGTGCAGTAGGACCTCGCGAGAGCGCCGGGCTGGAGGGCCACGTGGGATCACCGGGCTGGAGGGCCACGAGGTATCGCAGTGCAGTAGGACCTCGCGAGAGCGCCGGGCTGGAGGGCCACGAGGGATCGCCGGGCTAGAGGGCCACGAGGGATCGCCAGGCTAGAGGGCCACGAGGATCGCCAGGCAAGAGGGCCTCGCGGGAGCACCGGGCTGGAGGGCCACGAGGGATCGCCGGGCAGTAAATTTGAAATTTGAATTTTTTTTGAAATTTTGAAATTTGAAATTCTTTATTCAATGTAGGATAGTATTATCATATCACTTATTGACGTCATGAACCGTCATTGTAAAAAAAAGAAATTTGTATCACACAATTTTCTTTTTTTTATAACAATTTTGTAATGTCCTAATAGAAAACCGGCTCGGGCGGGAGAAAAAAATAAAAATCAAAGCACTGCCACGGGGCTGGCCAGGTTAATCACACGGCATGTAACTTTACGCCACCACCATCTGAAAACGATATTTGTTTCAAATTGAAGTCAAGATTTTTAAAGCGTGTAGTTTACATGCGTATAATTAATCGGACCTCCTGAACAGGAAAAACCCACCAAAAAACCTGCCCAGAAGTGCTCCTACTCTAAATTAACAATCGTACTAGCCCCTAAGCTACCCTAGCTAATTCTGTAAGTAAAAAAAAATATGTATAGACCAAAAATGGCAACATATTTATTTTTTGTAAAAATTGCAGTAGATAAATCTACCGGTTAATAAATAAACCTAGTTTTAACTTATAAAATATTTACTTTAAACAATTGAAATTACATCCATGCAGATTTATAAAGTTATGTCAGTTGTAAACTCCACGCACGCCCCATTTTGGTATTAAAAATGAGTGCGTGTTTCTTGTGCTGCGCTGGAATTTCAGAGCTCCATGCCTCTTTGTCATTAATGTACTCATCTAACTTATAGTAAGCTTTATAACATAATGTTTTCTTGATAACAGACTTAAATTTACTTTCTGATAAACTCAATATATCTTCCGGTATTTTGTTATAGTATCTTATACTTAGACGTTCAAATGAAGTCCTAACTTTAGCGAGTCTATGCTTAGGTTGATCTATTTTATTTTTACTCCTTGTATTGCGGTTATGCCTGTCACAATTTCTAGTGAATGTATTTATATTTTTTCTAACATACATGATATTTTCATAAATATATTGACACGGTACAGTCATAATATTAATTTCCTTAAACAGTTCCCTTAGGGAATCACGACTGCAAAGTTTATAAATTGCTCTAATGGTAGGACCTCGCGGGAGCGTCGGGCTGGAGGGCCACGAGGGATCGCCGGGCTGGAGGGCCACGAGCTAGGATAGGCGAGAGCAGCACAACTTTTGCATTAAGAGGGAACGCTGTTGTCCATTCCCCTAAATGAATTTATCCCTTAGTCTTCTTTTACGACGCAGATTTTGGTTTTTCTGAAATAACCGCAATTTTTTTGTCAAACAAACGACCTAAAGCGACCGCATTTTACAGGCTTTTTCGATCTGTATACCCCGCAAGGAGTTCAAGCGTGATATTTCTAAATATGTTTGTAATTTGTATCAATTGAGCAATTTCGGTGAAGCTTTGCAATTTCGATGGTCTTCTAGCACCCATAAAAGCCACCGAAATGTGCCCACCGAAATTGCAAACTAGTATTTTATTTAAAAAATATACAAAAGTATCAAGGTTATTCCAGTTTGCGACTTATATCTCAAAAGTGTACCTAAAGGCTATTCAGAATGCATTACTGTTATATTTTTAACCCTTGAGGAAACATTTTAATCCCGAGCACCGAAAATGCAAAATTTTGTTCCGAGTAAACTGAAATCAAGTACTTTCATTTTTGGCGGGAAGACGCAAGGAGGTAGTGCACAACCGTTCACACTGCGCGTGAGTGCTCAGCCGATCCTAGCAGGGGAGGGGTTTTAGGCCTGGATATACCCAACAGTATGAGCAGGAAGCATCGAAACAAAATTGCCACCGATATTGCTATTTTTGCTGGGACAAATCTAGTTTTGCCACAGTTCATAAACTATTCATCTAAAAATTAATTTTTTAATAATTTCTCGTAGGGTCACTCATCCATAACATAATCAAAATTAATTTTCCTAAATATGTTGGACACAATTTTCCTGAGAGATGAATATGTTGTAAAAAAGGGATTGGGGACAAGCCACCGAACATTGAAACTCGACACTTACTAATTTTTATCTAAAAAAATAATATCTTTCCAAACATTATTTATATGGCTTCATATCGGAACAAATGTCTTATATTTAGAAAAAAATATATCATAGTCACATCTGCAAAGCGTCACCTCGTTTTCAGCGAGGACATGAAAAATTTCCGCTTGAGAAATTCACTCACCTAAGTCTTTATAATCCAACCCTAAAGTTTTGGTTGTAGCCACCCAAAATGTGCTCACCATTAACTAAATTTCCTAGTTGCGCATACAACAGCCACAACCAGTTCACTGTTAGACTTGGCCTTCCCCCTATTGTATTCGCCATACTCACCACGCTTGGCAGGCGAATTGGCGAGTGCAGAGCAAGGTGTTATAGATGTTCTTAGAGAACACACACACACAAATATCACGCCTATTATCCCTTGCGGGGTAGGCAGAGCGTAAAAGGCCGCAAAAACTGACATTTACGCCACGTCTGACATATATTTGAGGGTCATTCGGAGAGGACAGGTTGTCAGCCCATCGCCTAAAATTGCAATACACACCCTCAAGTCCCTTAGCGTCTCCTACGGGAAAGAAATGGGGTGATGCTATTCTAAGCCGGCATCACACGGCGGCGGGTTTTAGAGAACGCTGCAGCCTATTCCCGGAATGAAAATGAAATTTTTCAATTCAACCCTTAGTCGCATTTTACGACACCCAGCCATTTCTAGTTGCGCTTTATTTATGAAAATATCATGCCATCGTTTCTCATAGCCATACGCAGCCATAATTCGCCGTCGAAGCTGAAAATAGCATTCACTCGATTGAATATTGATCATCGAACCCATAGCGCTGCTTGAATTTATAATAAGCTATCCAAACTCGGTAACGCAAGAAAACAATTCTCATTTTTACTGGTATACATAAAGATGTATGTATAATCTCTTTATTGTGCATTCTTAAAACTAATACCGAAAACACATATTAAATCAAAAAGAAGAAATGACATAAAGGCGGACTTATCCCATTAAGGGATTTCTTCCAGCCAACCCTTGAGAAACTCTGAGAATACGATGTGAGCAGGTAAATTAGAATGAAAAAGTGAACGAAAAGCTATTTATATACATACTTGGGACAAAATGAAAACAACATAATCCTACTTAATAATACTATACTACATAAATACAACGTAGATATAATATACTTACTTACCTACACACTTAATATACCTTACAAATTGTCCGAGTTATCCGACCCAAAACCCTAAACTTTCTTTATGTTAGTTTTAAACCTAACACATTTTTACTTTTCTTTGCATCAGAAGGAATTTGATTCCATAAGCGTCAAGCATAAGATGCCTGATGCTTTGAACCTATTTATTTTGACATAATAGACTGGAGTCACGCATCAGGCGGTTCCTCCACTTGTCGTCCGTCGCCGTAACGCTTGCGTCTGTCAGACGAAAGGAAATTGCAAATTCCGATCTTATTTCCATATAATACAAAGCACAAGTCTGATCCTGCAGTCACCTTTGGGATGGCTCAGCCAAATACCAACTTGCCGCTCTTGACTCGGTGAAACGCAAGGCCAAGAGGCTCATAATAGGCGACAAAAAACTGGTGGACACCAAGCTACATAGCCTCGCTCATCGCCGCAAGGTTGCCTGCTTGTCGGTTTTTTACAGATTGTACTTCGGAGAGTGTGCTCAAGAGCTTCACGACCTTGTTCCACCAGCTCCCTTCTACCATCGGACATCCAGATGCACCGCCGGATACCATCCGTACCTGGTAGCCATTCCACCAATTCGGACTAAGCGCTTCCAGTCATCATTTATAATGCGCACTGCTAAAGAGTGGAACTCACTACCTGCGTCTGTGATTCGCGTACAACCCAAAGTAAGAGTGAACAGGCTTCTTCTGGGTGAGGTCGCTCCATCTTAGACTATGTCTCTGTCCTATGACTTAGACTAGAGTCAAGAGCAAACCCAAACTTAATAAAAAATAAAACTGGACTTATCTCCAACGTCATCAGGATTGGTCATATAATCTAATTAGGTCTCTTCAAAAAAAAGCATTTCAAGATCACAATCTGTATTAATCAACCAAGTAACTTTTATAATCAAGTATTCACGAAATAACAGCCTAGACAGGTAAAGAATAACACAGTTCGTCCTTCCAAGACGCTTTTAATATGAAACAATGCGAGATTACGCGGAACTATTCGTCGCCTCGAATGATACGCTGATTGTTTTCATTAGGTCTTTGATTGTTTTCCATATTGTTTTCATATGAAAAACCTTGACAGCGCTCAGAAGACTTGACGCTTCTCCAGTTTGATGTTGTCAATCTTGTCCCGACGATTCTCTTCAAAAATAGCAAAGAGACGGCATGCACCGTCATACAAATAATGAATAATCCTGGTAATGATAGTGTAGATAGTTCATTGGAAAGGTTTTTTGACAGTAATTTTTATTCTAACATAAAGTTTGATATTGAACGCACTACGGAAGAAGAGGTCTTTAAGATATTGAATAACATCAAAAGCAACGCCACAGGGCATGATAACATCAATATTAAAATGATCTTGATGACATTGCCGGTGACTCTCAAAGTTATTACTGGTATTGTCAATAAGTCTATTTCTACAAACTCTTTTCCAGAGGATTGGAAATTGGCTGTAGTAAAGCCAATACCTAAAAAATCATCAGTTGACAGCTTAAAAGATTTGAGACCCATAAGTCTTCTTCCTGTGGTGTCAAAGGTTCTCGAAAGGGTGGTCGAGCGGCAGGTCAATAGTTTCCTGGAGAAGTCTAATGTTATTCCAAGATACCAATCAGGTTTCAGAAAAGGACATAGTACAGAAACAGCATTGCTTCAAGTATCTGACGATATACTTACAGCTTCGGATCAAGGTCAAGGTAGTATATTGGTGCTGCTAGATTTTTCACGTGCGTTTGATTGCCTCAATCAAAACCTCCTGATTGCTAAGCTTAAATATTATGGTTTCTCGGTTTCAGCTTGTGAGTGGTTCCGCTCTTTTCTTACTGGCAGAAGGCAGGTAGTCAGAGTTGATGGATCGAATGGTGAATGTGTGTTTTCTAATATAGGTCAGTTATCACGAGGAGTGCCTCAGGGCTCGATACTTAGCCCAATTCTTTTTTCTCTATACACTGCAGATCTGCCTAGACAAATATTAACGTGTAGGTATCATTTGTACGCTGATGATACCCAAGTATATCATTCTTTTGACCCGAAAAATGCAGAGGAAGAAATTAAAATGATTAATTCTGATCTGCAAAATATATTTGACTGGGCAGATAAAAATTCCCTAGTATTAAACCCGCTTAAATCAAAGTTTTTAGTAATGGGTTCTAAAGGCCAATGCGATAAAATTGGGGAAAATATTGCAATTACGGTAAATGGCAGAAATATTCTAAGAGCAGATGAAGCTAAGAATCTGGGACTCACAATGGACAGTGAACTTAGATATGTATCCCATGTGAATGCTAAAATTCGACACGCATTTTTTAAACTAAAGGTACTTTATAGGATTAGGAAGTATTTGAGTGTTGACATTAGGGAATTGCTTGTCGACTCTTTGGTTTTGTCTCCTCTTAATTATTGCGATTCTGTTTACGGTCCTCGTGTTTGGACAAAAGTCGAAAAAGCCATACAAAGGGTACAAAATGCTTGTGCACGTTTCTGCTACAAGGTTCCTAAAAGAGCACATATTACTCCGTTCTTAAATGAAAGAGGAATATTAAACATGAAGGCCAGAAGAGAGTTACATTTCATGTGCATGACACATAGGGTTATTTGGAATAAAACTCCTGCATATTTATTTGCAAAAATTGAAAAGAAAGACCTAAATACTAGTCATTGTTTGAGATCTAATCATCAAAATTTATTGAAGGCTCCTCAACATCGGACGGCTGGATTCAGGGGTAGCTTTAAATACAAAACAGCGCGTGTGTGGAATACCCTTCCACCTCCATTAAGAGGGAAAATGTCTACTATCACTTTTAAAAAGAAGTTGAAAATCATGTTACTTGCTAATCAGCGCAATTGTATGCAAGGTAGCTCCTGTTTCCTGTAAAATCATTTCTTTCCAGTTTGCATTTACACACACACACACACTTACACACTCATACATATCTTGTTTCTTGTGTAGTTCAGCTATTTGATAGAACTTATTTTTTGTTTGTAAATTACCTTTATATGCACTTAAAAGAATGTTTTTGTTTTTTTATAAACTATATGTACCCTCTGCTAATTTGTGTCAATTAATATGAATAGGTAAGGGCTGAAAATCAGGGCTACCTATGTTGACTAGAGCAACATAGTAGCAAGTAACCTGAGTTCCTCACCGTTTGCTCTCAGAAATTATTTATTTTTTTTGTTTTATAGGCAACATTTTTTTTTTCATTTACTGCTCAATGCTGTTGTGTATAATTCTATGTTGTGTTGTTATGTGTTATGTGAAGAATGAGAGTAATAAAGATATTTGTATTTGTATTTGTATTTAAATACGGCTACGTACGTTAATAGTTAGATGCGCTTTTGGGCAGATTGATTTTTTTTTCAATACGATTTGACGTTATATAGGTACATACATACACATATCACGCCTATAATCCCTTGCCGGGTAGGCAGAGCGTAAACGGCTGCAATAAACGGATAATTACACCACGTCTGACAAACATTTGAGGGTCATTCGGAAAATTGTGTATCACCATAGCCACAGGTTGTCAGCCTATCGCCTAAATTGCAATACACACCCTCGAGTCTCTTAGTCGCCTCTTACCACACCCTCGGGACAGAAATGGGGTAATGCTATTCAGTCGGCATCACACGGCGATTTGACGTTATTAAGCAGCTTAAACCATATCTTACATAGATATTTCCTTCTTTTATAAGAAAGATCCTTGACTCCAACTGACATTTGCCACATTGCAATTGGCACACAGAGAAATATTATACAAGGTGATTTCGAATTGGCATTTTCACCATTCTGGAAGCCCGCCCAGTAGTCCAAGGTTTCCATTCTTTATGCCATACCTACCTTATCACCGAACTCACGGTTGATGTGGCGCAGTGGTAGTGCGACTGACTGCAGGGTTTGATTCCCGGTGAGGCACTCACAAAGTTGATATTTATCACTTTGTGAATTGGTTCCCAGTCTGGTTAGGACATTTGAACTAACTGATTGTCCGTGAGCAAGGTTACGTGCTTCGGAGTGACGTAAAGCCGTCGGTCCCGGTTGCTATCTATGATTACTTAGACGGCGGTCATTACACAACCATGTTAGGGCCCTGCTACAAGTAGTAGGCGGTTGAAAAACTCTGACACCAGGGTTAATCGGGTCGTTCGTCGACTCGGTGTCCCACACGTAAATAAGAAGAAGCTTCAAACAAGACACACTTACGTAAGCCAGCCGTATAATCCGTACTAATATTTTAAATCTGAGAGTTTGTGTGTATGTATACATGGTGTAAAAAAATTAACTAAGAATATTTTAAGGGGTGAACCAGTACGTGAAACTGAACAACTTTCCCCAAGGAACATAGGTCGAAATATGAAAAAAAAATTGGCCCTCCCATACAAATTATTCCGGCCGGGTAACACACTAAGTATGGGAGGGTCAAATATTTTTTTCACATTTCGACCTATGGGGAAAGTTGTTCAGTTTCACGTACTGGTTCACCCCTTAAAATATTCTTAGTTAATTTTTTTACACCTTATATATGTTTGTTACCTCTTCACGCTCAAAGGACTTGACCGATTTGGATGAAATTTGGAACACGGTAGAGTATAACCTAGAATATCACATAGGCTACTTTTTACCGCAAGAAACAACTATTTCCACGGGAAAATGAGTGGCAGCGGGTGAAACCGCTGCGCGGAAATCTAGTTTCTTAATAAAGCCGATGTGGCGCAGTGGTAGCGCGTCTGCTTGCTACGCAAAAGGCTCGGGTTCCAATCTCAGCTGAGGCTGATATCTGAATGATGATTTATTTAAATATGTTCTCGGGTCGTGTTATTTGGGCATATTCTACCTAGTATCTGTTTCTGAAGAAATGAGTCCTGTCTTTTTTTAATTGTCTTATTTAGAAATTAGAATTTGAGCCGTATCTGTATAGGAAGAAGATCGGAATCCGCAATTTCCTTTCGGCTGGGCACATCTGTCGTAGAACCGACGGACGGTGGAGTAAGCGGGTTCTCGAGTGGAGACCACGCCTCGGCAAGCGTACCTAGTGTTGGACGACCTCCGGTCAGATGGACCAATGACTTAAAAAAGACGGCTGGTAGCGACTGGATGGCGAAAACGTGAGATAGTGGCCTATTGCGTACCCTGGGGGTAGCCTACGTCTAGCAGTGGACTGCAATAGGCTGATGTATGTTGAGTTTGCGTAACTTGGCATTTTTCTACGCCAAACGTCTACACGTTTACTACGTTTTTTTTTTTCTTTTATTCAGGCAATAAACCCATTTTGTTAACACACACCTTAAAATGCAATATTAGTAAGTACTTAAAAACTAATTTCATTCTAAATTGATTAAAAATTATTTGTTTTGACACGATTCAAATGCAACTCAGTGAACCGTGCCAAAACCGCTGAGTCCATCCGTCTTCCAATCACCTTCAGGATTTCATTTTAGGAAATAGTTGAGGTGTTGTTTCGACTTATTCTTAGCAATTGTCTACGGTGTAGCAGCTACTACAGTCGAGGCTACAGTTGTCTCAATTCTATGTTACCGACTAAAATCACTTTTTAAAAAAAGCACTGTCACATTCTGTTAAATACTTTTAATTTTAAATACACTAAGGCAAAGATAGAAGATAATCGCCTGTTGTCTATGATTTTATATGGATTTTATGCATTCTTTAAGGTATCTGTCAAAATATGGCTGATAAACACAAGGGAATCTGCGAAATGTTGCGGACTATACAATATTTAAGATATGACATGACTAAAATTGTCTTTGACATCTGCTATCCTTTCTAAACTTAGTTTAGGGCCTGCCGTGATTTTGTAAATAAATGTCCCTTTTCCACTAAAGGCAAATCCTGTGTGTGAGAACAGCGTGGAACCGCAATATTTATAGACGATTTTTCACTCTATTGGAAAATTCTCGCTTGATAGACAAGTAATCAAAAACTGTACGACAAGAATCTTGTAATGTACAAGACGTATCGTATTCGCAGAAAATAATGTGTTGATAAGATTTCTATAGCACTACGCAAAAAGTGTAAAAATAGACCGAACTTCAAAAAAATTGTCTATCGAACAAACTTTCTTAAATAGTTTTTTCCTGCGACCAGAATCTAGCTAGATAATATAATGAAAAATCATTAAACATATAATAATATGAAGTTTATCGTATTCACCAACAAAATTGCGTGCATCCAAAAATATCAATTTTTCTTACGCCCATAATGGAAAGTAACAGTTATTTTTAAATAGGCGTTTTAGCCAGCAACGTGGAATCCAGACAAGTGTCGCGCTATTGGCGTCCTCAACAAGAAAAATACTATAATATACACAATACTTATACGGGTGGTTCGCATTTAAGGGACTAAAAAATTTTAAATAAAAAAAAACGCAATATAATCAAAGTTTTTACTTTATTAGGTACAAAATAAAAAATATTTTTTAAGCATCCTAATGATTGAGATCGTTTTTTTTAAAATCGGCTATTATAACCAAAAATCTTTTTTTTCTGACCTCCAAAAAGTCGCAAGGACCACCAAAAAGACGTTATACGTAAATACAAATGTTAAACAGTATATTTTTTGACAATTATTCATATAAAAATTTTTATACTCAAAAAATATTTATAAAGAAATCTGAAAATGCTCATAAAAGATTAAATAAAGTATCAAAATGCTATGGGTCACCGAAAAGACAACTTTTTGGTGGTCAAAAAATCTCTTCAGAATCATTGTCCGCCCATGTAAATTAATTGCATAAAGTTAAATAAATAAATAAATAAATTGTCTTCATCTGGTTCTAGCCACTTATGTTCAGATCTTGCTGCTGGCTGCAATTCCTTTGATCGCAACAACACTTCAGGAGTGGCTGATGGCTCATATTCAACCTGTACTGGTTGATCAGTCCACTTATTAGATGTGTATGAGGTAGATGGAGCAGCATTATTTAATGCAGCATTCTTACATTTCTTAGAATTGATCAGAGCGGTGTTGATATCAGATGTTTTGATATTTCCATCTTTTTTGAATTTGATCATGCACACGAACCAGCTCTTCTCCCTCTGATACCTCATTCAATACCAAATCTTCATTTTCAGCCATTTGTTGGTTCTCTAGATCTGTGTGTACAGGTTAGTTAACAAGCAAACCTTCATGCTTTTTAGTGTTATTGACTTAAATATAAATAACAAAATTTCTTGGAATATAAAATAAAATCTATTAATAGTAGTAGCAAAAACATATAAAATTGGTAAGTTCTGAATATTTGAACAGTATTTGGTATTAGGTCTCTTTTTGGTGACCAACTGTCTTTTCGGTTACCAAAAATGACTACTGAAAAGATGACCACCGAAGGGATTTTTTGTACAAAGGTGGGGCTGGTTAATTCATTTTTGAGGTGTTATACGAACAAGCTCCATTTTTGTGGACAGAACAATAGACTGTACTAACAAATTAGTGTAAGAGATAAATAATATGTTTACTCACATTTTTAGGGCGGTAACCGTATTGACCCGCTGAGGTTTGGCGATAAACAAATTTTATGCGAACGAACAAGAATTTTGCACTGGACCTACAAACAGCAAATACAAATAGCCGTCGACTGCGTTCAAAAGTTTGATATAAATGTACTTGAGGTCTATAGTCGCGTTAACAACAATTTAAATCACTTTCTGCATGACTTTTTTTGTACCACCGATGAGACGCAGAACCCTAGTAACATATGCGAATCGTAAATAAAATGAAAATAGCCAATTAAAGCGAAATATCTGTAACTTAAAATTTATCTTGAACATGTTTTGGATGTCGATAACGTAAAAATAGTCTGATAGTATGTCTATTTAAGTAATTTTTCAAATTGTAAAGATAACAAAGTGGGTTTTGAACAGACCACCGAAACGTACTTTTACAGGTATAAAAAATGAAAATAAATATTAAATGTTGTAGTACAACTTTCAGCTTCTGCAGGTTAAAAGTTTCGATACAATCTCATAATCCTACTGAGTTAAAACAGAT
This sequence comes from Tuta absoluta, assembly GCA_027580185.1. Taxonomy (NCBI): domain Eukaryota; kingdom Metazoa; phylum Arthropoda; class Insecta; order Lepidoptera; family Gelechiidae; genus Tuta; species Tuta absoluta. The sequence continues at coordinate 6,175,775 of JAQAHW010000030.1, forward strand.
TTTTATGCATTATTCTGAATTTTATGGCAAATGAACAAAAAAAGGACACGTTTTGCGAACCACCCATACACATTTGCGGTTCGAATCGAAATATAGGAATTGTTTTTTTTTTCAGCATACGTACATACATACATATATCACGCCTATAATCCCTTGCGGGGTAGGCAGAGCGTAAATGTCCGCAAAAACAGACATTTACGCCACGTCTGACAAATATTTGAGGGACATTCTGACAATTGTGTATCGCCATAGTGACAAGTTGTCAGCCCATCGCCTAAAATTGTAATACACACGCTCGAGTCCCTTAGTCGCCACTTACGACTCCCACGGGTAAGAAATGGGGTGATGCTATTCTAAGCCGGCATCGCACGGTATACATACATACATATAATCACGCCTCTTTCCCATAGGGGTAGGCAGACTACATCTTTCCACTTGCTACGATCCTGACACACCTCTTTCGCTTCTTTAACATGCATCAACCTTTTCATACACGCTCGTCGGTTTAGGGTACTCTTGACCTAACCTTTCTTTAGAACGTCCCCGATCTGATCCAAGTACGTGCATCTAGTAAGTTTTTTCAGCACTCGAGTAATAATATTTTTTTTTGTTTCAGGAGTTGGCGAAGTATGAACCTCCGCCGTCGATTCCGCCAGTGTCAAGCGCCCTCTATCTGTCAACCTGCTCCGTCGATGTGGCCACCACGCAGGCCAACGAGGTAATCATAGGGACCACGCCACGAAAGTAATCCTGACATGCTCATGCAAAATAATGTCACTATTTAGTAATTTCTCTGTCCGCGGTTTTAGTGGCACAGACTCTAGGCAAGAAGCCGACAGTATAATTTCCCAATTCATTCGAATACATCTCACTGGTTAGAGAGACGGCCGATGTGGCGCAGTGGTAGTGCGACTGCCTGCGACGCAAAGGTTCCGAGTTCGATTCTCGGTGGGACACTCACAAAGTTGATATTTATCACTTTGTGAATTTGTTCCCGGTCTGGTTAGGACATTGCTGGCTAAACCACCTGGTTTTTATGATAAGATAGCTTCGTGCTTCGGAGAGCACGTTAAGCCGTCGTATCGGTGCCGGTTGCTGTCTATGATTACTTAGACAACGGTCGTTACACAACTATGTCAGAGGCCTTCTACTATTAGAAGGCAGTTGAAAAACTCTGACACCAGAGTTCATCGTGTCGTTGGACGACACGGTGTCCCACATGAAAAGAGAAGAAGAGAGACTGGTTAGAGCGCTGGCACACTGGTTCACCTTAATTCGTGGGTTAAATTCTGGCAAAAATATTTACTTTTTGTTTTGTTTTTGGCTGACCGAGAATGCTACCTAGCATTAAGGCCGCTTTATTGCACTATTAATTTTTGTTTGGATTGTTCTTGTTCGGTTGTGTGGATTTGTAAAATATATGTAAATACATGAATAAGCATTTTTTAATTTAGGCAAAAATTCCTATTAATCTTAATTTTTTTTTATAGTTTTATTATTGTATGCTCAATAGCAGAACATAGTGATCCTATATACTGTGTTAGCATCCTTTTTTTTTTCTGAAATGAAATGAAAAAGAAAATGAAAATGAAATTACTTATATTCAATGTAGGATAGTATTATCACTTACTCACGTCATGATCCGTCAATGTAAAAAAAAATGTATACACCTAATAGAAAACTGGCTCGGGCGGGATAAAAAAAATAAAAATAAAGGCTCTGCTTAGGCACTGCCTCGGGGCTGGCCAGGTTAATTACACGGCATGTAACTTTACGCCACCAATAATTGTAAACGACATTTGTTTCAAATTTAAGTAAAGATTTTCAAAGCGTGTTACTTACATGTGTATACTCGTAAATAACCGGACCCCCTGAACAGGAAAAATCCCCAAAAAATCCTGCCCAGAAATAAATAAATGACTTTTGTATTTTTCACAATAAATCAATTTTAAACGGATTTAAGTTGTGTTTATAATCCGTTTAAAATTGTTTTATTGTAATGAGTAATAGTTGAGCAAACTCAAAAAAATATTACTTTTGTATTTGTATCTGTTTGCGTTACTTTCAAGTCGTTCATGGATGTATACTTATTTGTCTTCAGACGTGTATGTCACCGGAGAAGGCAGGGTCGCTCCAATCTGTCGTCTCAGCGCCGCCGGAGCCCCGCGAACGACCCGCCAGCTTGCAGTTAGAACTGCCTTTAGCTTCGGTAAGTTTAGTTTCAAGCGCCACCGATAGATGGCGGTGTTAGTTTTTAAAACGCGATAGCAAAAATGATTTCTTACTTTCTCAACTGTTGCTTAGCAGATAATGGAACCTGACTGATCCAACCAGGGCTAGCAAATTATGTTTCTAATTTAGGTACTGTTTTATGGGCAGACAGAAGTAGAAGATATACCAAACACACTTGGTTTGGTATATCTTATATCTATGATCTTAATTATGTTTCCAACAGCAAGTAGGCGCGTACCTATCAGCGATGTCACCGACAGAGCAGGAGGAGGACTCCCTGCTGACTCTCTCGTCGGTCACAGCGCGCCCTCTGTTGGCAGCGTCGAGGAAACTACGGCCCCAGCCTGACAGCAGCGCCGAGTGAGTATCCTACCAGCTACGCCAATTCATTGTGATTTGCACGTGGCACGTATGCGCGTTCCTCATCAACAGCAATGGTCAACTGTTGGTAACAAGCCGCCCCCTAGTGTAGGGTGGGAGGGATTTGCTTATATTTAGCACGCTCTTTCGTAGGCAACAACAGCCAAGATAAACTTTATTTGGCGTCGGAATCTGGATGTATGATAGTAAATTTTGAAAACGGCTAATTAGTTTGTTTTTGTGTATTGATTCGATTTGATGGTGATCGACGAATCTTTTGTATTTCAATTTAATGTTTTATCAATGAATTTTCCTTTGAATCATCATGATTCCCCAATAAACTTTCTTCACAACATTTGTTTTTTCTTACGTTCACAGTAGCACAGCGCCCCCTGACGGCGGCTACGGCTGGGTGGTGGTGCTCGGCGCGTTTATGGTGCAGTTCTGGGTGGCTGGACTGTTCAAGGTATGGAGTATGAATACACTTACACATATCACGCCTTTATCCCTGGCGGGGTAGGCAGAGCGTTACCAACCGTAAAATTACGATTGCTATCGCCACGTGTGGCAAACATTTATGAGTCGTTTCAGAGAAAGCGTGCATCGCTTTAATGACAGGTTGTCAGCCTGTCGCCTCTAAACTCACTTCTTATGACACCCGCGTGAAGGAAATGGGATGATGCCATCTAAGCCAGCATCATAAAAAAAAGAAATTTGCATCACACAATTTTCTTTTATTATAACAATTTTGTAATGTCCTAATAGAAAACTGGCTTGGGCGGGATAAAAAAAGAAATATAAAGGCACTGCCACGGGGCTGGCCAGGTTAATCACACGGCATGTAACTTTACGCCACCACCAACTGAAAACGATATTTGTTTCAAATTGAAGTCAAGATTTCTAAAGCGTGTAGTTTACATGCGTATAATTCAAGTCAAACATATTACATTAAGTTTTACTTAACCAGTTTATAGTTTTAAGTTGTCAAAGATTTAATTTCACTTTCTATATCCTTACTTAGTCTTACTATAAATTACATACTTTTTAAGAATTCTAGTTTTAAGTATAAGTGAATTATGAGTAATATAAGTGTCCTCTCAATGTTGCAATACCCTATAGAAAGGGTATCATGTGTTGTATGTATCCATAAATTGTCATACCTTTAACACCTGTATGTACTACCAGTACTACTACCATGTGATATTATGCAATAAATACTATATGAATATGAATATGAATTAACCTGCCCAGAAGTGCTCCTACTCTAAATTAACAATCTTTAACCTACCATAGCTAATTTTGTATTAGTATTGAAGAATAAATACATCAGTAAAAGTAATAATAAGTAGCATAATTATATTATTTTTAGTCCTATGGTGTCCTCTACGTGGAGATCATGGAAACGTTCCCTGACTCGTCGGAGTCGATGGCCAGCTGGATCCCGGCTGCGCTGTCTACCTTGTGTCTGGCACTCGGTAAGTTCCAAACCTCAACCACAGATGGCGGTGTTAGTTTTTAAAACACGCATGATACAGCTGCACAGCCTGAGATTGGGATATGAGCATTCATATTATTATGCAGTTCTTGGAGAGGAGGGTTCTGAAATTGAAATTTAAAATTTTGAAATTGCTATTTGACATATTCTGACTACTGCGAGGCATCGGCCTTATGAGTGTCTTACAACAACTTGGTATAAGTTTCGCTGTCTACGATAGCGTCTTGTACCCGGAGCAATTGCTAAACTAGTAGTTAAATGTGTTTACGCTGAACTGGTAAAATAGTACTGAAGAACGAAAAACTAAAAGTTTAATTGCAAAATGAGTAGGCAATTGTTTCGCCTTCGATTCAGCTCTTCAAGCATGTGTCATTACGACAGTTTGAATGTAACTGCGTCCATACGGACTAATCTAATGTTGTGTTCTCTATTTAAGGCACGGACGAAATACAAAGTATAAGCTATGTAGTTCCCATTGTGCAAGCTATGCTTAGTTTGGGGCTAGATAGCTGTGTGAAATGTCCAGGATGTTTATTTATTAACTTTCTATTTGCAGCACCATTATCATCAGCCCTATGCGAGAAGTACTCCTGTCGGCTGGTGGTCTTCATCGGAGGCCTGTTCTGCGCTACAGGGCTGGCTCTCAGCTTCCTAAGTACCCAGCTGTTCCATCTGCTGCTTAGCTTTGGAGTCATGACGGGTAAGTTCTGGATCTGACGGTCTCAACGTTGGTCTTAGAACCGGAGGTCCCAGGTTCAATTCCCAGAGATACTAACAAATGTATTTATTTAACCGTTTATTGTACACAAACACAAAGGACATAACATATAGAACAATATTTAACTGGTCAGCTTATTTCTCAATAGAAATCTCTTACAGCCGACCTAAGTTGATATTTGTCTCTTAGTGAATTTGTTCCTAGTTTGGTTAGGACATTGCAAGCTGAACGAATGTCCGAAAAGAAAGATATTTTCGTGCTTCGGATGGTACGTAAAGCCGTGGGTCCAGGTTGCTGTCTATGATAAGATAACTTAGACGGCGGTCGTTACAAGAACCATTTTAGAGGCCTACTAAAACTCTTACACCAGGGTTCATTGGGTCGTTCGTAAACTCGGTGTCACATAAAAAAACTGGATTTGGAATGGCACGTCCGTAGAGATTCACTGGATTGACCTTAATTTTTCTAACAGCACGCTCACACGATTCCATTATGGAAAGGGCAATAGTATGGGAAGTGGGCAGCGCGAGCAAATAAACAGGTTACTCGCGTTGCTACTCGTCATGCCGCTGCCACTTCCCGTGCTCCCTCGTGTGTCGGCTTTTCGTGCGCGAGTCAAAAAGAACGGCAGCACGAACGCCTGTGGATTATTGCTTTCTCACTCACTCATATTGGTGCGAGAAGAGTATGACGGCAGTGTGTGAACACTCACTCACGTTGATACTTCCGCGGAAGCATTTCGAGTAATATTTTGACAGCGGCAGGAGCAAGTGCATGGTGTGAACGTGCTATAAGAATCTCTGACCTCTTAAAACGTCTCGAATGTTACGGCACTTTTGGCAACAGAAGAAGCAGTAAAATTGTACATATCTATTTATGTTTACAGGTATTGGTGGAGGACTGTCCACTACACCTGGAATCGTAATTGTTTCGCAGTACTTTGATAAACACAGGTAAGGTCTTAATAACATAATTCTATGGTTGAAATTCTGAAATCCTGGCAACTATTTATCTACTTAAAAAACAAAACTAATGGAGGCTGATTACACCAAAATTTAAAATAGAACTAGACATCATCAAATATACTTCTATGACAAACCTAAGTTTTTGACCGTGGTTTACGTGCAACGGATCTATTTTCTTTTTTCTTCTTATCTTTAATAGCTATCTGTCAAAGTTTTTTGTCCGCTGTTGCCAGTGATTTGTAAACTGTGAATACACTCTTAATAATTAAATACTTTTTTTAGCGCGGCGGCGTGTAAACAGTGAATACACTCTTAATAATACCTACCTTCCTTTATTAGCCCGGCGTCTCTAAAATGTACCATTTTCTTCGCTAATAAGTGTCTAACCTAAATAGAAATAGAATTAACAAAAGAAATAGATATAAATGCTCAACAAGTAAATTAAAAATGTCGGAATGGAAACAAATTGTTAAAATTATTACGTTATATTATTACGGAGCGTATTTTCTTGTTCTGTACAATTTTGACACTTATGTGCAGCTTTTAATGGTTATACCGGCTTAGAATAGCTTCACGGTGGTTGCCGTAAAAAGCGACTGCTGAATAAATCCTCCAGGGACTGGGCAGCAGAGTTCCCTGTGAAAGCAATATCTTGCACTGCGCTTGCCAATCTTGGTGAGTATGGCAATACTACCTAATACGGGGAGGCTCATGTCCAGCAGTGGACTGTTGTGGCTGTTAATGTATAATTACAATTTACAATACTTTTATTTTTATTTTTATTTTGTTTATTTGGAAAAGCAAACAACTGTATACATAGGTTACTTACATAATACATAGTACACAAAGCATAAGTTTATATACAGCCAACTACGCTATTCACGGATTGAATATAAACGAGTAGGTAGTTTAGAAACAGGCTGATAAATTATAACATGTAACATGTTTAGGATAATTACAAACTTTTATCTTTATGAATTACAATAAACAATCAATTTGCAAATTCTCTTAATAGTGATCTCTTAAAACTACTGCAACTTTTTTTGAAAACTTGCAAAATTTTCGAGTGCGGGCAGGATTTGAACCTGCGACTTGCGCATTACTAGTGGCGACGCCTCTTCCATCTGGGCTACCGCAGCTCATTTCTTGCCCGCCAATTTTGCAAGTGTATTTTAATGCCAGTAACGCTTGGTATGGCTCCATCTACCGGGTTAGTTTTGCAACTAATAACCGGCGGCTAATTCTATCTTTACAGATTGAATGTAGTCTAAGCGATGAAAACCAGCGATAAATTGAGTACCAAATTTTAAAACACTTCCCGTGTTAGGTATACAATTTTTGAAAACTTGCAAAATTTTCGAGTGCGGGCAGGATTTGAACCTGCGACTTGCGCATTACTAGTGGCGACGCCTCTTCCATCTGGGCTACCGCAGCTCATTTCTTGCCCGCCAATTTTGCAAGTGTATTTTAATGCCAGTAACGCTTGGCATGGCTCCATCTACCGGGTTAGTTTTGCAACTAATAACCGGCGGCTAATTCTATCTTTACAGATTGAATGTAGTCTAAGCGATGAAAACCAGCGATAAATTGAGTACCAAATTTTAAAACACTTCCCGTGTTAGATGAAAGAGGCAGCTAATTCTATCTTTACAGATTGAATGTAGTCTAAGCGATGAAAACCAGCGATAAATTGAATACCAAATTTTAAAACACTTCCCGTGTTAGGTATACAATTTTAGAAAACTTGCAATTTTTTTTTTTTTTTTTTTTTTTTTTTTCGAGTGCGGGCAGGATTTGAACCTGCGACTTGCGCATTACTAGTGGCGACGCCTCTTCCATCTGGGCTACCGCAGTCTAAGCGATGAAAACCAGCGATAAATTGAGTACCAAATTTTAAAACACTTCCCGTGTTAGGTATACAATTTTTGAAAACTTGCAAAATTTTCGAGTGCGGGCAGGATTTGAACCTGCGACTTGCGCATTACTAGTGGCGACGCCTCTTCCATCTGGGCTACCGCAGCTCATTTCTTGCCCGCCAATTTTGCAAGTGTATTTTAATGCCAGTAACGCTTGGCATGGCTCCATCTACCGGGTTAGTTTTGCAACTAATAACCGGCGGCTAATTGAGTGGAGTGTATATAAATCAAGGTGCGGGAAATTATCATTGTAAGCAGTATTATATTTGTTGTAGTAATACCTACCTAATTATATTTGTTGTAGCGGTTGTAGCTTTGTTGTGACGATAATGTTTGAACCATATTTGAACAAATTTTTAATTTTTTCTGTTTTCGTACTCCATGTTATGGTTCATAATTTGAATCCACTTCATCCACGCCATTTCATTTGCAGAGCCCTAGCCAACGGTATATGTGTGAGCGGCACGGCGGCCGGCAGTTTCGTCTTTCCGATGCTGATTGAGAAACTTGTCGCTTCTTACGGACTGCACGGGACTGTGTTACTACTGGGTAAGACACACACACACACACACACACACACAGCTTCGTCTTTCCGATGCTGATTGAGAAACTTGTCGCTTCTTACGGACTGCACGGGACTGTATTGTTACTGGGTAAGACACACAGACACACAAACACGCACACTAACACACACGCACAAAACACACACATGAACACACGACACACACACACAAACACGAACGCACACACGAAACACACGCAGCTTCGTGTTTCCGATGCTGATTGAGAAACTTGTCGCTTCTTACGGACTGCACGGGACTGTGTTGTTACTGGGTAAGACACACACGCACGCAAACAAACACACACACGCACACTAACACACACAAATACGAACGCACACACGCATACTCACGTAGCTTCGTGTTCCCGATGCTGATTGAGAAACTTGTCGCTTCTTACGGACTGCACGGGACTGTGTTACTACTGGGTGAGACACACACAAACGCACACACGAACACACACACATACACACGCGCACACAAACACACACACTCACATGCATACACATACTCACATGCGCACACATACACACACACACACACACACACATGCACACAAACACACACACTCACATGCATACACATACTCACATGCACACACATACACACACATACACACACACACACACACACACATGCACACTAACACACACACGTGCGCACACACAAATACGAACGCAAACACACATACACACGTGATTGAAAAACTTGTCGCTTTTTACGGACTGCATGGGACTGTATTGTTACTGGGTAAGACACACACACACACGCATACACACACATGCACACTAACACACACACACACACACACAAACGTACACTAACACACACGCACACACACACACACACGTGCGCACACACACAAACACACGCAGCTTCATGTTCCCGATGGTGATTGACAAACAAGTCGCTTCCTACGGACTGCACGGGACTGTATTGTTACTGGGTAAGACACACACACACAAACACGCACACTAACACACACGCACAAAAACACACACATGAACACACGACACACACACAAATACGAACGCACACACACAAACACACGCAGCTTCATGTTCCCGATGCTGATTGAGGAACAAGTCGCTTCTTACGGACTGCACGAGCAGTTTCTAATGGGTAAGACACACACACACACACACACACACACACACACACATGCAGCTTCGTCTTTCCTGATGATGATTGAGAAACTAGTCGCTTCTTACGGACAGACTGCTTCTTACTACTGGGAAAGACACACACACAAACAAAGATGAACGCACACACGCAAATACACATAAACACGCTCACACACACAGCTTCATGTTCCCGGTAATTATGTTTCAGAAACGGACCTCAAATATTTGACAGACCTTGCGATAGCGACCGTATTTTACTGCCTACCCCGCAAGGGATAAAGGCGCAATATATGTATGCACACGGGACTGTATTGTAACTAGCAAGCAACATTTTTGAATGAAAGAAGGAAATCTAAAAGAAGCGTTTTCATGACCGAAACTTCCAGAACTCGGCAAATTGTAACATTAGAATCCAATTCAGTCTTGTAGAAAGGTTAAAACTCATTTTTACAACGTCTAGTACAGTTCCCGGCAAAAAAACCCGCAGGACACACGTTTTTAATTCTTCGAATTTCAACTCAAATAGGATTTTACGATTGAAGTGACATACTTGTCTGGATTCCACGTCACTGCCAAAAACGGCTAATTAAAATAACACTGTCACTTTCCGTTAAATACTTTCAAACAAAAAAAGTAGATGTCTTAGACTATTTTAGTTACGACATGTCTTAAAGTCCAATGCTCGCCGTAGGTCTTCCCCAGGGTACGCTCAGGGCACGATCTCCCGTTTCCACTATTCAGTCGCTACCAGCCGCCCTAGTCATCGATCTATCTGACCGGAGGGAGTCCAACGCTACGCTTGCACGTGGGCTCCACTCGAGAATTATCTTGCTCCACCGATGTGACCAGCCCACTGCCACTTCAGTGGGCAATTACTTTAATATTATTAAATTGTAATATTTAAGTACTTCTAAGTATATTTCCTTTATATGTAAATACTGACATTAAGCTTATAAATAAATTATTCTTATTCTTATTCTTATATAATATATTTATTTCCCAGGTGGTGGAATGCTGCACGTGTGCGTGGCCGCGTGTCTGTACCGCCCGCCGCCATCTTGTCGAGAGCGCAGCGCCACACCAGCCACCACTTCCACCGAGAATACTACTTTATTGAATGATCTACAGACAGGTGAAGGGTTCCACCAATCACTGCCTGATGCATGCTTATTTCAACCAATAACGTTGAAGGGAAGCCATTCTCGCAGCCAATCACTGTGTCGCACTTACGAATGGGGGCCATATTATATTATCTTTAGTTCAATGATGCCAGCTTATAACAGCATCATCCCATTTCTTTCCCGTGGGTGTCTTATGAGGCGACTAAGGGACTCGATGGTGTGTATTGTAATTTTAGGCGATGAGCTGAAAGCTGTCACTATGGCGAAACACTATATTCCGAAAGACCCTCTAATGTTTGTCGGACGTGGCGTAAATGTCAGTTTTTACGGCCGTTTACGCTCTGCCCACCTGTGATGTATGTATGTTTAGTTCTATACCGACCACCTTTAAACCTGGCAGCTTTTAGTCACGTTGAAACAACCGTCATAGTTCTATTGCCAAACTCCGTGTAAGAAGGTACGCCGTCGCTATTCTTCTTTATGTTTTAGTTATTCCAACGGTTTCATATCAGAGCGGCTTCTATTTAACACATCTACCTCTAGTTTAAGTCAAAAGTGTCAAAGACTGATTCGACAATGGGTCGAGCTCAACCAGAAAACGCTTGTTCATACTCAATGCTATATCATTCATTATAGACTCGGATTCTCTTATTTTTTTACCTTTGCAATGCCGGCGATTCTCATCTGTAATTTTACTGCCACCATAATAATCTATACTTCAACCTGTTAGGAGAATACGAAACGACCAAAACCATGCCACTGACACGCTTTCTATATGCAACTGAAACGATTCTCATTTAGCAGACTTCGGGCCCAGGTATATTGTCGTAGATATCTTCGAACGCCTGCGAGTTTTATAAACTAACAGCGACATCTCTCGGCAAACATTTCAACAATTTTCAACTACATGTAAAAATTATTTGCAGGTAAAACTGAAACCGGTTCAATGAAAGACAAGGACAACCGCTTGCTGCATCTCTTTCAAATGGATAACGAGCTGACCCTCAACCAGAAGAATATCCTGATGAATGAGGATCGGAAGACCAATCTCATCACGGAGATCATGCATCCCAGTCTTATTGAAGTGAGTATTGTTCATTGGGACCTGACCAAAACAAACAAGGTGAAATTAGTAGTGACCAATAGCGAAAACTTAAGACGGCGTTATGGAACATCTTTCCTCAAGGCACATTGGTTGAAATATGTCAAAAATATTGTTAGTTTCCATGGTAACTCAAATCAGCTGATCGCCAATTTTGTTTTTTTTTTCTTTGGGAAAAGGTGTTCCTTATGACCAGCCGGTCTTGAGTTTTTGCTATCGGTCACTAGTAAAATTTCACCCTACATACACGAAGAAAACTAGCTACGGTGTAGACATTTGCTACAAAACACACAATTCGTGCCACATGATTTGAGACAATATACATGCATAGGTTAGGTTAATTCTACCTATTTTTAATGCAGCAAAATACACCCTTTTTTCTATTCTATCTCTTGAAAAATTATTTTGTAACCTCCACTTCAAAGGCCCCAAAATTGGATGTTTTCCTGGGTAGCTAATAAAATACATTACATGTTTGTTTAAAATTCATTGTCCAGAAATTTTATTTTTCCCATTCATTGTTGTTCAAAATATGATTTATTAAACTCGTTATCAACAACAAATACTATTTTGACGTCATCTTTTAAACAACATTGTGACGTCATATTATGCCGTTATTTTTTAAAGAAGTTCAGTTTCAAAAAGTATTTCGTTTAACTAGTAGGAAAACAGCGTGCGTCTACGCAAGGTCTACGCTTACTACGACGGCGTAGCTATTTGCTACGACATCGTAGTCATTTGCTACATCGGCGTAGATAACTGCTACGATATTATGATTCGTACAGTGTTCTTCGCTGTTATTTTGTAAATTTAAGTGTGTTTGTTTGTTTGTGGCAGGTGGCAGTAAGGCAGCCGCTGCACCACCAGCATTCAGACTCCGAGGATTCTGAAGTCCTGGATGTGTTGGGAGTTGTTGGTAAGTACTTAAATCGATTTAGTTCATTTTCAATTTGTTTTTTTTATACATACATACATACACATATCACGCCTATAATCCCTTGCGGGGTAGGCAGAGCATAAAGGGCCGCATAAAACGGACATTTACGCCACGTCTGACAAACATTTGAGGGTCATCCGGAAAATTGTGTATCGCCATAGTGACAGGTTGTCAGCCCATCGCCTAAAACTGCAATACACATCCTCAAGTCCCTCAGTGTTTTTTTTATTCTTTATTTTTATTAATGATGGGTTTGCTATTGATAGCGCTCGTCCTAAAGGAAGCTTTAGATTGCGCCAGCCCTAAATATTTGCTTAAGGGGCTTCGAGAGCTAGTGGCACCCTCTATACAGCAAAAAAAACTCTGGCTGAACACGCTAGTCATCTGTAAACCAAAATATCAATTCGCGGCATTAACTTACTTCAAAGATTATTCAGAATCAATAAAATCTTGAAAAAAATAAATGCCTTTGTAATTTTTCTAAAAATGCCCACTTGTAGTATTTTTGGAATACATAACCAATTGCAGTTTTTACAAGGTTCTATTTATTCTAAATAATCTTTGTAGTTAGTTATAGTCGCGAATTGATACTTTTGTTTCCAGATGATTAGCGTGTCCAGCCAAGGATTTTTTTCCTGTTTAGGGGCGCCACTTGGCTATCAAACCGCCTTTTTACGAAAATATGTTTACTTAAATTTTAGCATTAAATATCCATTACTGTTTTTATTAAGTTAGATATTTCACATCGTTTATGCTGGCTTAGAATAGCATCACCCCAATACAACTCTAAGGAGTAGTAAAAAGTGACTGTGGGATAAATTCATCCGGGGATTGGGCAGCAGTGTTCCCTGTAAAAGCAATATCTTGCACTGCACTCGCCATTGCGCTTGCCAAGCGTTGTGAGTATGGCAATACCAATAGAGGGAGGCCAGTGTCCAGCAGTGGACTGTTGTGACTATAAATGTAATGTATATTGGGTGCCGTGTGATGCCGGCTTAGAATAGCATCACCCCATTTCGTTCTCGTGGGAGTCGTAAGAGGCGACTACTGGACTCGAGGGTGTGTATTGCAATTTTCGGCGATGGGCTGACAACCTGTCACTTTGGCGATACACAGTTTTCCGAATGACCCTCAAATATATATATGTGTGACGTGGCGTAAATGTCCGTATTTGCGGCCGTTTACGCTCTGCCTACCCCGAAGGGATAAAAGGCGTGATATGTATGGAAAAGAACATAGACAACATATGTATGGAAAAGAAAGAACGCAGTTCTTTTCCTTACAGGGTGTAAGGAAAAGAACTGCGTTCCTTAAAAGGCATAAACCAGCCCAAGAAACTGAAAAACTTGTCTCAATGAACATTGAACAATATACGAAAAAAAAATAGACCTCACATACAACTAGACTTGGTCGGCTGCTACATTTTGTAAGGGAGGTCTAAGTTTTTTGTTCATATTTTGGCCTATATTTCTTGGGGAAAGTTTTTCAGTTTCATGGGCTTGTTTATTCCTTAAAAGGAACGCAGTACTTTTTCTTACACCCTGTATAGATAGATAATTACACTAATATATTTATTGTCTTAAATCGTATTTTTTTTGTAATTTATTTATTATTATTAGTTGTAATGGTAGATTTCCAGTACCTACCTGAGTAAAACCTTCATTCTCTTCCAGGTCTTCCGCGTGAGGTGGCCAGGCTACGTCTGCGGCCCACCAGGTCCTCATCCATCCTCCACTCCGTTGAGGACTTGTCCACCGATAGCACCTGCGTCTACAAGGCCAGCAGGAAAAAAATCAGCAGGTACCATTATAAATGAAAATAAGAAATTGAAAAAATGTCAGCGCCCGCCGGGACTCGAACCCGGGACCGTGGAGTACCGTTCCACTGCTCTGCCAACTGAGCTACCGGCGCCCAGACGTAACCCGACGAAATCTTCAACCTCTTGGTACTCGTCTCAAAGCGACGACAAGCGACATCTAGTTTAAGTTATTTGAAACGAATACTATGGTCAGTCCACTTAAGAGTAAAATTCGAACCATGCGATGAATCTTTGCTTATTTTTAAATGTACTATGGTTTTATTTTGCACTCACAGTGCTATATTACTTTCATAAATGAAAATAAGAAATTGAAAAAGGTACCATTATAATAATAACAAATACATAATAAATATCCTGGACAATTCACACAGCACTATCTAGCCCCAAACTAAGCAAAGCTTGTACTATGGGAACTTGATAGCTGATATTAATACATACATATATCACGCCTATTATCCCTTGCGGGGTAGGCAGAGCGTAAACGGGACATTTACGCCACGTCTGACAAATATTTTAGAGTCATTCAGATAATTGTGTATCAGTATAGTGACAGGTTGTCAGCCCATCGCCTAAAATTGCGATACACACCCTCGAGTCCCTTAGTCGACTCTTACGACTCCCACGGGCTAGAAATGGGGTGATGCTATTCTAAGCCAGCATCACACGGCATAATAATAATAAATAAATAATAAATATCCTGAACAATTCACACAGCACCATCTAGCCCCATACTAAGCCAAGCTTGTACTATGGGAACTAGATAGCTGATAATAGTACTTATACCTACTTCTTTGTAAATAAATACATAGAATACATAAAAACACCCAGACTTAACACAAATATCTGAAAACTACTTAACAAATATTTGTGTCTTGTGGGGATCGAACCCACGACCCTCGGCGTAGCAGGCAGGGGTACTATCCGCTACGCCATCGCCTCAGTCATTGGAGCATAATTTTTTAATACCTTCCGGGGTAGGCTGAGCATAAATGGCCGTAAAAATATATCATTCACGTCTCGTCTGACGAATGATAAATTATTCAGTAATTTCGTATCGCTAAAGTGACAGGTTGTCAGCACATCGCCTAAAATTGTAATACAATAACCCTCAATTTCCTGAGTCGTTTCCTCTTACGACAGCCACGGGAAAGAAATGAGGTGATGCTCTTCTAAGCCGGCATCACACGGTAAATACTTTTCTTAGTGCTTAAAGGCTGCACGTTTTTTTTTCGAAATATTACAAAAATAACGTTATTCTCCATCGGTCACGTAAAAAAATGTACGACCACACTCCAAAGTTTCAATGGTTTTGTCATTTTAGACACGGCTAAAGGCTCAAATTATATTCGTCCGCGGTGACTGGCGGTCGAACCGCTTCGTCGCAAGTTGCACATGTTTAACCCGTTTATTAAAAAAACGATACCGAAATTGCAATACTATTGCTAGTGTCTTTTATAAGATACAATAGATCACAGGGATTTTAAAAATAATGTTGCCATTTCAGGGTCGTTCCTTTGAATAAAGGGGTTATTCAACGATTATTGGAAGGAATGGGAAAAAATATGCTGCAGGCAGGGTTCGAACCTGCGACCTTTATTATCAGTACTAGGGACGTCTTTATTCTCTAGGGTACCGAGACGATATCTGTCTATTGCCGGCGGTACATACACAAGCCTTTTAAACGATAACATTTCTATAATATGTATTTATATGTGTTCTACCCTCTGATATATATTTCTTTTCTTTATGTGATCAAAGTTGGCTATTAACGTAATTAGTGATCGCAAAAAAATTATAGTGTATATTTGTTGAAGCGGTTAAACAATTCTTAAAAATTAAGTGTCTGCGTTTTTTACCTACTCCATTGTATATTATCTACATCTAGTATGAAAGACTGGCTTCCCATATTACAGGGAAACCTAGTTTGGGGGCCAGGCAAACATATAATTTACTATGTAAGTTACAAATAAACTTAGTTTTATCTTATTATTTTTATATGTATTTATCTGTGAATGGTCGAGGATAATTATTTAATTTACTAGCTAGATGGCGCTGTGTAATTTGTCCCAGATATTACTTAATTATTATTTATTTAGGTACTAGCCGGTGGTTTATAAGTTCTGACACCAAGGTTAATCGTTATTTTCGTCGACTCGGTGTCCCATACGACAGAAGCAGTAAATGCTCTCAATTCGGGATATTTATTATCTTATCTTACCTTAAATTTGTGCTGTCACTTACCGTTAAATACGTTTAGAAAAAAATAGGAGATATTTTAGTCATTTCATGTCTTATTATGTGACGCAAAATACGTGTTATCTGTCAAAATAAAGCAACGATGAAAACAATGGCGACTAAATTGACTAGAAATTGCGAAGAACCCATTGACATTTTTAAACATGGCAGAACTAAGATATCTCCTATCCTTTTCTAAATCTATTTGACGGAAAGTGACAGCACTAGTTTAAGATAAGATAAGAGAATTTATATCCCAAATTGAGGCCAATATCTATTCAAGTACCCTTTATATAAGTCTTTTGTTTTTCCAGGTCAATGTACATAAAACCGCCGCTGGCTCCGCTCCGTATCCAGAACAACCTGTCAGAGCCAATCATCAAGCAGCCGGGCTTGGAGCTGAACATTCAGAGGGAACAAGTTAAGCAGAAGCGAGGATGCGTGGAAAAGATCTCCAGGTATTACATTTAACAACTATGACATAGCCCTCAATTCGGAATATAAATTATTTATTTATTTTATTTATTAAAACATTTACAAAAAAGATAAACAACAATTACAATAGAACGCAACAAAAACCTGTCAAAATTTGTCCGTGTGGTCTGATATCGCCACTACGGTGGCGCTGCTCGATACAAATTCAATTCAATTCATTTATTCATGCAAACATGTACAAACTTAAAGTTATCATAATATTATAATAGCAGATAAGTACATGCACCCTGACAGGGCACTGCAAGATGAGACATGCATACGGAAATCATCATCGTCAACAATAAAATTACATTTCGAATACATAGAATTAATGATATAGTATATGTATACAGAGTAGTTTGTACCAGCGTTGAGCTCGCAGGTACAACCACGAGTGCTTATACAAACCGGTTGCCGAGCGCGCGCATACAGCGTGTCCCGTCCACAAGACGGAAGAAAAAACTCCATACTTGCCTTAAATTTGTGCTGTCACTTTCCGTCAAATAGGTTCAGAAAAGGATAGGAGATATTTAAGTCCTGTCATTTTTAAAAACCTCAATGGTTTTTCGCCTTTTCTAGTCAATTTAGTCGCCATTATTTTGATCGTCGCCTTATTTTGACAGATAACACGTATTTTGCATGGAATTATAAGACATGACACGACTAAAATATCTCCTATCCTTTTGTAAACCTATTTGACGGAAAGTGTCAGCACTAATTTAAGGCAAGTAAGGAGAATTTATATTCCGAATTGAGGGCATAACGCATCTTGGACATTTTGCCACTTTGGCGTTTTGCTTCTTGATGTTCACTATGAGCATTTTGGGCTTTTACGAATCAATATTTGACTGGTTAAGTTTTGTGGATTGGATTTGAACAGTACATTAATGTAGATGTAACATAACATAATTCTTTATTGCTCAAAAGACAGAAATACAAAAACGAAAAACACAAACTAGAAGAAACAGTACTACAAGGCGACTTTGATGCTAGGGAGCATTTTCTGCCAGGCAACCTTTGGGTGTATGTATTATGTACACGTAAGGAAGGAAATTCGATCTAACTCGAAAGAACTCTCTGAGGGATATACAAAAAAGATTTAAAAAGACAAAAGTACCTTATGATTCTGACACAAAACAATAAAATAAAATGTTTTATATTTTCCAGATACCTAGACGTCTCGCTTCTGAAATCGTGGCGTTTCGGCCTGATGTGTGCCTCAGTGACTCTCATGTCTTGTGGCTCCCCCTACGCTCTGTACTACTTGCCGGCGTACACCGTCGCCGTTGGACACAGCAAGAGTGCCGCTGGTAAGCCATTTGAAACATAAAACAAAATATCTTGATTTACCTACCACCAAACACAAATTGTACAAACAATAAATAAATAAACAAAAGCTTTTATAAATAAGAGTAGGTAACATTTCTACTGTTTTTCAGTGTTTTCTCAGTTTTTTAATACATACACATGTCACGCCGAACATCCTTTAAGAAATATTTTGAAGAAATTCAGTCTGTTGCAACGAAAGTGAAATTAGGATACAGACGAAAGAATGTATCTAATAAAAAAAGACACCGTCGCTTTACCAAACTTATATTGTATCATACATGAATACGAGTATATCACGCCTATTATTCCTTATGGGGTAGGCAGAGCGTAAACAGCCGCAAAAACAGACATTTACGCGACGCCTGACATATATTTGAGGGTAATTCGGAAAATTGTGAATTGCCATAGTGACAGGTTGTCGGCCCATCGCCTAAAATTGCAATACACCCCCTCGAGTCCATTAGTCGCCTCTTACGACTCCCACGGGAAAGAAATGGGGTGATGCCATTCTAAACCGTGATCACACGGTCACGGACAAGGTCTTAAAGCATACATGAATATAATCGCGTCGAATTACACTATTCAACAGTATGAGTTATAAAAAAGTGACTTGAGTGTCATGTTTTTTTTTCCAGGTCGTCTGGTGGCTATAAGTGCAGTGCTGGATCTGATCGGTAGACTAGGTCTGGGATGGTTGTGCGACCTTCATCTGTTCTGCAGAAGGAAGGCTTATATCATCAGGTGGGTGACAATTCCGGATTATATTTCCTTCATCATACTCTTTTTATACAGCCACAAAAAAAACAACTGAATGAGACACCTACTTTGAATAAAACGTTTTCTCATAGTTCCGTTTGATTCTTTAAAATAAGGTAAAGTTTGAAAGCCATTTCATAGTTTTCTTTGAGAGTTTTGTGCTGAGTTTTATCAAAGTTTTGTGTAAAAATGCGTTAATAATACAAGAAAAGCAACTCTCACAATGCTTTGAAAAATAATCTAATAAAAAACAAACTAAAGCTTTTTCAGAAAACTTGCAAAACTTTCTGCCATCACAAGTAGCTAAAGTAGCAGACTCTTTTTCTAAAATTGTACACCTAACACGGGAGGTGTTTTAAAAATCTGGTATTAAACCAAAGCTAATTTATAACGGTATCAGGAATAGCAAAGAATTAGCTTCGAAAGTATCCTGTTAGAATCCATTACTGTATTCTTGTTTCCAGCATTCTGGTAGCCGGTGTGGCTGTTCTAACATTGCCAAGTCTGTCATCATGGTGGGCGCTCGCTATCGCTTCAGGTATGATTGTGATGAAACTAATTTTATTTTTATATATACGGGTCGAATTATATTCGTCCGCGAGCCGCTCTGACCGCTCAATAGTAAGTTTACAAAATGAAGTTTGCAACGAATTGTTTGCATCCACTGGCTGCGGATTGTAGTTTTCTTGTAAACTTGCGTATGAATATAATTCAAGCCTACTTTTGTAAATGGGTTTTGACATCGCGACTCCTGAAGTCAAAGATTTTATGATTGCTGTAAAAAATATCATGACTCCAATATTCAAGTGTTTTCTTTTCGGGTATTTAGGTAAAATGCATAAAGTATTGCGTTCAGGCTGTTTAAACCACACGTGGTGTTTTCATGACATCTTGAAATATAATATTCCCAAATTGTCAAATCGTAATTTCTAGATCTAGTAACGGGCGCCCCAAACCACGGTCTTTTAAGGCACCTAGGGAAGCTAATGTCCAGCAGTGGATGTCTTTCACAGCTGTTATTGATAATACTAAAAAAACAACATTTTTATTTTACTTAAAGAAGTATACTAACAGATGGAATGTCGTGTATATTTCAGCGGCATACGGCCTCTGCCTGGGCTGCTGGTTCCTGTTAGTTCCAGTACTTCTGGCTGATGCATTCGGCACAGCGCGTATTGCATCATCCTACGGCTTAGTGCGGATGTTCCAGAGTATAGCTGCCGTCTCTGTCCCACCTACCGCCGGTGAGTATTGAGGGAGAGGGAGATAGAGGAGGGCAAAGGAGAATTGCCGTGTGAATAGCATCACTGCAATTCTATCCATGGGTGTCGTAAAAAGCGACTCAGGGATAAATTCATGCAGGGTAAAGGCAGCGTTCCCTGTGAATGCAACTGCACTGCGCTCGTCAATCCGACTGCTAATAGTAGTGAGTATGGCAATTACTTCCAAAAGGGAGATGCCAATTTCCAGTAGTGGACAGTTGTGGCTCTTAATGTTAATGTTAAAAAATAATGAATGAATCGGGGGAAGTGCTTTCAAGGGCAATTGAAAGAAGAGAAGCAAATAGAAAGTTCGCGGAGTCAAGTAAGTAGTTGTTTGGGTTTGTAGGAGTTACAGTCAGAGGGAATAAGGGGTGAGGGACAGCTGGGGGGCAGCATTTGGGGCATTGTTTTGCCCAAAACTGAATATCTCTGAGTAACATCCGCTAATTTGTTGTTCATTTTAAGTATTAGACCGGGTCTATCGCGATAGTATTTAGGTAAATTACTAATATTTACCTAAATACTATCGCGATAGACCGGGTATTAGACCGGGTCTATCGCGATAGTATTTAGTTAAATATTAGTAATTTACCTGTGTCCCGACGTTTCAATACAGTTTCATGTATTGTGGTCGTGAAACTGTATTGATACGTTGGGACACAGGTAAATTACTAATATTTACCTTAATACTATCGCGATAGACCCGGTCTAATACTTAAAATGAGTAAAAGTGATCGCGATTCGCGAGTGCTTAAAAAGTTATAATTTGTTGTTACCGGAAAATGGGTAACAGCGGGTGACCCCAAAATGAAGCAAAATGTTTCACTCCCAGGTCTTCTGCGTGACGTGACAGGCGGCTACTCGTGGTGTTTCTACGGGATGGGGTCGTGCATGGTCCTGGGTTCGATTCCCGTCATCGCTTTTCATCTCACTACCAAGAATGAGGATGAAGAGTCATCAGCTGACTGAACGAGATTCAAGATGAAGAGGAGAATCTAATGTAAAGTGTTTTGCTCTGATATATAAATAAAGCAAAGACTTGTATTGATTTTTATAAGACTTACGTGAAATAAGGATTTTTAGGCTCAATTCGTCTGCCGGCCGCTCGACGCAATTTTACAAGATAAATGCCGACCGCGGCAAGCGGACGAATATAATTTGATGCATATAATCACTCTTGTAAATTTACGACGGAGCGATCCAGACGTTGGCTTACTAAAGCACCAAGTAAAAAGAGTAAACATGAGTTTCAGATACTAAAAGAAAAAAGGTTCAAGTAAAAAAAGGTAAATTGGTGAACTCATGGATTAAGAAAAATATTTTAACGTATAACGTCATAATTTTATGAAGAAATAAAGAGTGGTAAAAAGTATACCAAGAAGGAACCTTAAAGGTGTTGAATATTTTTGGAATTGGTAAGTTATATGGCATTGAAAGGCTACGATAAAGTCTAGTCAATATCGAAAAACAGCCTGAGTTTGGTAATGGTACATTTAAAGTATTGAAAATTTTGCGAGGTTTGATGTATTACGACCGAACGTTACATATAAAACACATCATGAAGCATATTATATAAGATCTTCTTCTATGGTGTGGGACATATAATATGAGTGATGTGTGAAACACAACATAGCCCTCTTTCTAAGGCACACAATTATATAATATAAATATCAGTAATTTTAAGACCAAGGAAAATGTTATAATCAACTTTCCAACCTACTGATTTGTTTATAAATTAGTAAGGTAAGTATATAAATTACCGTTGATCAAGTAATTTAATAATTAATATATTGTGTTAGAAGATGAAGGCGTAAATGGGTTAATTATTTATTTATTTCATTCTATCAAATATAAGGGTTATGTTGATTCACATAATCTGTTATTTTCATACGTATCGTTTAATGTAATTTATTTATTTATTTCATTTATTTTAGTATAAATAAGAAATTGTAGGTAGATTAAGTCAATATCTATTATTTTAAAATGGCAACACGTCATGACACATGAATGAAACAAATCCAGTGTTGCTATTTTAGATTACTTAGTATTTGAATGTAAACTTAATATGCATGTGTAAAAAATATTGCAAAAAGGGAAATACTAAACACAACTGACAGATTGTAGGCAGTTTAAAAATAAGTACTTGTAGCTTAGCGAAACGAGACTCTGCCTTAAAAATTAGCCAATAGTAATGTGCTAAAATTGTTGATACATTTTTACGCGAAGAAAAATATTAAGCATAGTTACTTGCTTATCTATCGTTTTAGATTTGATTGGTAGACTTTATTCATTATTTTTTGCTGTTTTAACAGACTCAATCAATATGGTGAAAGAAAATTAGATTTTTACATTATTTAAGCTACGTAGTAGCTTCGTAGGTATGCCTACTAAAAGTTATTTAATTAGGCATACCTACTGACATGGTACTTTAGTAAGTAGGAACGCGTTAGTAGCCATAATCATTGATAAATAACAAAAATTACAAAAACAGCTTATTATTATACAATAATTAGTTAACCAGTGACGTTTTAGTTTGAAAATCTATGCTATTTTGATGTATTCATCTTACAGTATTTTTCATATATCTTAAACGGGACTTAATTATATTAGGATCTAATTATATTTGTCCGCTGACCACCGGCGACAGTCAGATTACTTTGAAAGTTGACAAAAAATTAATTATATTTTTGCGTACGCTGAACGCCGCGACAAGTGACTTTACCGCCGGCAGCCAGCGGACTAATATAATTAAAGCCTTAGTATTATCGTTGACCAAGTTATTTGTATTTAGTAAACATACTGGTAAACATAGATAGGTGTGGCTTAGCTTAAAGGTGTATATTAAATATTTAATGCGATTTGTGTGGCATACAAATACCAGCAAACATAAAGGCGTTGCTTGACTGAGGTACCCTTAACAAACGGAGAAAGATTTAGAATAATTAAGAAAAAAAAGCTATAATCGAAAAGTTTAGATACAGAAATTATTATATTTAAAAGCTTACAAAATTTTCAAATATGTATTATTTGCAAATTATTATCAAAATATTAACGGGTATTAGTTGCAAAACTAACTCGGTAGATGGAGCCGTGCCACGCGTTACTGGCATAAAAATACACTTGGAAAATTGGCGGGCAAGGAACGAGCTGCGGCAGCCCAGATGGAAGAGGCGTCGGCACTAGTAATGCGAAAGGCGCAGGTTAAAATCCTGCCCGCACTTGAAAATTGTGCAAGTTTTCAAATATTGTACCTCTATACCTAACACGGGAAGTGTTTTAAAACTTGGTAGGTATTCAACATAAATTATTGATGTCAATATTTTACAATATTCGCTGCAGACCTAACGTAGCACAGAATTTAATAGAAATGTATTTGGTATTCTGTGGTAGTAGCAAAGCAACATATGGTGATGCTTTTTTTAGCTGTAAAAAGTCATGAAATGATGGCTTTGAAAGCCCGGCATAGTGGGAACATAAAAAAAGGTTAAAATGAATCGTAATTTAATAAGGCTTTTTTTTCACATAAAAAGTTACGCTTCTGAACGTCAATAGATGGCGTTTAACATTTGGGCGTTTCTCAACTAATCACGCAAGGTAATAAAAATTGCGTTTTATTAGTAGTGAACTGTTTATTTTTCTCTCGTAAGCTTGCTGGCGTTAGTTTTTCGGACCCGTCGTCCTTATTCATTGCTAGCGATATCAAAATATAACACCGCAAAATATGATTTTAAAACTTTCAATAAAACTCCAATTATGCCTTCTTAATAAATTTTCAAGGACATTCATTGGGTTGTTGGACGACTCGGTGTCCCACACAAAAAGAGTGAGAATTAAACTCCCCATCTATTAGTCTTTTGATGTCTCCTAGAAGTTCAACGCCATCTATCGATGATTATTAGTACTTTTTCTTTTTTAAATAGCTGTTAAAAAAGACCTTATTATAATGGGGTAGATAGATGGGTAAATGTGATACTTATAAGGTCCTTTTAAATTCAGTGTAATACTGAACAACTTTTCCCAATCTGTTGAAATTTGAAAAAAAAATTGGATTTTCCATAGAAAATGTTCAAAAGATGTGACACTTTGTACGTCCAATGTTTTGTATTTATTTTTTATTTTGACCGATGTTTATTGGAAAAGTTGTTCAGTTTTACGAGTAGAACTAAACTTAAACTAAAAATGCACTAAATTTAATAGGACTTTATATTATCAGATGGGGCAAATTTGACCACGGGGCAATATGCAACTAAGAGTCAGTACTTACTGCTACGAGTAACAATGTTTTGCAACACGTGCTAGAATAACCAACCTTATTTACAGTAATAAAAAACTTATACTACTTAATTATTTACATTATAACTTGGGCCTTTTCATGGCAAGAGTGAATAGGCATTATCTAGGCAAGCATGCACCATCATCGTCTGCATCGTCACTTACCATGGTGAGATTTTTTTGAGATAGCAGACAAATGCATTTTTTATATTAAAAAAAAACTATTAGTTTCAATTCTCTCATGGTTGCATAAGCCTTACTGGCCTTTGCCTGATTATTATTATGTCTTTATTTATAATAAAAAGAAAACTATTATAAGGCGAAGTTTTACTAAAGTAACACCGCCGTTCCAATAAGTCGTATTTGACAGCTGTCATCTGCTTACTAAAAGAGATATCAACAAAGGAAAATGGACCCCCTGCCATAGTATTATCACGAATCTGTCAAATACGACTTATTAGAACGACGGTATTTTAGTGACCGATAGCGAAAACTGATGACGGGCTGGTAATGAGGAACAACTTTCCCCAAGAATATAGGTCAAAACACGAAATGAAAATGGACCTCCCATACAAAATTGCCTATCAACTGATTTCAGTTACTATCTATCTATCTAATGAGCCTATATGGCTACTCAAAATATGATTGTCATATTTCAACCTATGTTCCTTGGGGAAAGTTGTTACTTATCATCAGCCCCGAGATTTCACTAATAAATTTCATGGTGTAAGGGCATTACTAAGGCAATACCCCCATCACTAAGGTAGTACCCCCATCACTTAAAAAGTCATAACTTGATTTAAACGTAATTTATGGATAATCTGAGAGCGCTATTTACGCTCCGGAATCCCCTTGAAAACTATATGCACCTAAAGAGAAGTGATCTGTAACGATGTGAACCTAAATTAATCAGGTGGGGTAAAAGGAACAATCTTGATATTTATAAAACTATAGGTATTTTTAAATCTCACCTATCCTTGTCGCTTTTGCCCCACTTTACCTTAAGGCCCAGTGGCCTCACCATTTTGTTAATACATTCTTAAAATCTAGAACGAGTATTAAGAATCTAAAATGGAAAAAATGTTGTCCTAAGCGATATTTGTTTTTTAAGGTACAACATCAAGATTTATATTGATGAGCCTTTAAAATAATTTAAAGGGAAAATGGTGGCCCCCATTAAGCGTTAATATATGATTTAAAATTTAAAACACAAAAAAAGCTTCTTGTTGTATTTTAAAATAAACTAATTGTATAGGACAACAATTTGTCTGTCTTACATATTCAATACTTTTTCTAGATTCTTAGAAATTATAAAAAAACTGGTGAGGCCACTGGATGGCGGCATCGCCTAAGTGGGGCAAAAGTGACAAAGATAGATGGGATTTCAAAATATCTATAGATTTTTTAAAAGTCACCATTGTCTCTTTTTTTCTACCTGTTAATTGAAAGTTTTGAAAAAAAAACATGTGAGGGCGCCACTGGATGGTCGGATTTCAGTCGGCGCAGGGTTAATTTACTTTAAATGTATGCTGTGTCATAAGTATATTATGTATTAAATAAAATAGTCTGTGCGGAAGAGAATAGGCGTGGAAATTAAGGGCGCCATTGTACCTCAGTATGAGAAATGTCATAGCAACCTATGAAAAAAAAAATAGTTCACTATTTGCACACGTCTATTTGACTGGTCCGATGGCGTAGCGGATAGTATCCCTGCCTGCTACGCCGAGGGTCGTGGGTTCGATCCCCACAAGACACAAATATTTGTTAAGTCATTTTCAGATATCTGTGTTTAGTCTGGGTATATTATGTATTTATTTACATAAAATAAGTATATAAGTATTAATATCAGCTATCTAGTTCCCATAGTACAAGCTTTTCGGGGCTAGATGGCGCTGTGTGAATTGTCCAGGATATTTATTTATATTCTCCTTCCGCACAGACTTTAATTGTGTTGAAGAGGGACACGGGTTTTGGAAGCCTTTACTTAAATGGATGTGTTCAACTATTTACAGGACTTTTTCCTTCTTCGTATTCGAAACTGAAATAATTATTACCGAAATAATAGGGAGTTTTCTTTTTAAGAATTAATGTTTGTTTAGTATTCCAAGAACTCTGTAGATGGCGTTAAACTGAATACGGTACTAGAAGATAAAGCCAAAAGGAATGTTTTTTTATTTTTATTAATACTCTGCTTAGTGTGAACAGTCAAGATCAGGCTGGATTAGACACTCAAACTGCGAATGTAAGTCTTAAAACAGCCCAAAAACGGCATAAAAACGGTCCAAAGTCCAGACTGTCTAACCCAGGATAATCTTGATTGTACGTTGTTTTCGTTGATATGCAGTGAAACCAATGGAAGTTAATATTTATGTGATGCGATTAGTTAGTTACGTTTCGTTTTACGATCTTATACAAGTGCAAAAATCTAAGAATTATGTAACGTTCCGTTCCTTACGAATATGTACCAAGTAAAGCGCCATCTATCCAGTGACAAGGGAAGAGTTAAAAAGATATAAAAGAAAACTCCTTATTATGTCAGTCAGTTTTCGAAGGTACTTTTCGATAGTCTTATTGATTAATTGTAAATCAATTTAACTTGTTGAAGAACGATTATACAAAGGTTTTGAGTGTCTGTTTGTGTACGGAGGGCATTTAAATTGGAAAATTGGTCTCGATTCTGAGCGTTCATTTCCTTAGCTAATGAAAAGGGACAGGAAATCTATAGCTGTTCGGTTTTTATTTGCTTTACTGAAACCAAACGTGTTTAATACGGTGTAATTTTAATATTTAAATGATTCAATAAATAATACATATTTGTACAGTCGGTTGTAGCACATAAGGTACCAGGGGTACTCCAAAAGAACTTAATTATTTCAGTCCCCAGCAAGATTTTCTTGAAATGAATATGTAATTAGTAGAAAATTTCCTTCTCTTATGAGAATAAGTTTAAAATTTTATTATGTATTCCGCTAACTGGGGATAAAAATAATTTAGTTCTTCTGGAGTACCCCTAGTACCTAATGTTTTACAACCGACTGTACATGATATTTACAGCCACAACAGATATGGGCCTTCCCCTTCTGTTCCTTACATTTTACTTACGTTGAGAAAAGCAGAAATGCCCGATAAAAGAAGTTTTTTGAAAAACTGATCCGTTTGTTCGTTGACTGAATAATAACGTTATACGCTGCCATACACTTTGCCAGATTAGCTATCAAATGTTGATAGTTATTGCGATATAGTCTATGGCGGCGTACAACGCCACCTTGCGGAATAGCGTCTTTAAAAAACGGCAATTGGCTAAAGAAATATGCTGCCAGAATGGAGACAATTATTTCCCACTGTTTTTAAAAGCCTCTTGAGATTATGTATGAAAAGTGATAATTGTATGGTCAAAAATTTTTCTGTAATGAAATGTGATTACAACAGTCATAGACGGTTTAAGTAAGCTTTGACCAGGATATAAATGTTTTTGTATGGTAAGTGTCAAATAATTAATTTAAGTTAAGATTTCTACACGCTAGAGTCTAATTTCTAGACCGATAGTAGTCTCAATTCTATGTTAACGACTAATATCTCTAACTAAAAATGGCACTGTCACTTTCAGTTACATAAGTTTAGACAAGGATAGAAGATGATCGCCTCTTAAATTGTCTATGATTTTACGCACTTTACGCGGTGTCTGTCAAAATTAAGCGGCGATTTTAACCGCCAAATTTTTAAATATGGCGGTTAAACATACAAGGGAATTATAGGCTATTTAAGACATGACATGGCTAAAATAGTCTATTACATCTACTATCCTTTTCTAAACTTATTTAACAGAAAGTGACAGTACTATTTTTAATAAGCCATTTTAGTTAGTAACGTGAAATCGGGACAAATGTGTATGAATCTGTATATCCTAGAAATTTTGTAGGATTCAAAACATACAGGGTGTAAGGGACAGCCCTCCGAATACTCATATTCAGACCATCAAACAGAACAACATCCCGTAAAAAAACAGGGAAGGTAAAAAATATGACTTTCCATAGTAAATGCAGTCAGCTGATCGTGACTTCGTATAGGTAGTTGTTTTTTTTTGTCGATTCCTGACATATGTTCCTAGAGGAAAGTTGTTCACTTTTATGGTCTGCATGCACCCTATAAGTATTCGAAGGGCCGTCCCTTACACCCTGTATAGCTCTTATCAACGTTGCATCAATGTATTATAATTAAGGACATTGTAAAGATAATTGATGAAAACAATATAAAAAACATGCTTCAAGAGTTACAGTATTATTTCAGTAGTGAAAAAAAAAGTGTTTATTCGATTAATTGCTAATTTAAGTTTTATTTAGGAATGTGACCTTTTAAAATAATAAATGTTATTCTAATAGCACGTTCACACTATGCCTATATGGGCAGGGAAATAGTAAGGGAAGTGGGCAGCGCGAGTGTGTGAACAGGTTACTCGCGCTGCTACTCGTCATGCCGCTGCCACTTCCCGTGCATTTCGTGCGCGAGTCAAGAGACCGGTAGTGAGAGCGCGTGTGGAATTTATTGCTATCTCGCTCATTCGTATTGCTGCGAGACGTGTATGACGGCGACAGTGTGTGAACAATCACTCGCGTTAATACTTCCGCGGAAGTATTTCGGGCAATATTCGCGGCAGCGGCAGGAGCAGGTGCTTAGCGTGAACGTAGCATAAGATTGAAAAGCCTAGACAAATATAAAAAATGCCATTATGTGTGATTTAGGCTATAAGTGGAGTGGCAACACTATTTAATGCAAATTTTATAGTAATTATTGCATTGAATAGTTTCATAAACGCCTAAAGCTAATATATCATGTATTATCGATATTGGAATATCGAGAATAAATAAAAGATAGTACTTACACATCAGTGTTTCATTTTATTTAAAACAAACCAACAGCCAAAAATAATTAACAATAAAAATAATTACACCGAGTCGATTGGGGAAATTGCACTTAGGTCGAAATATAGGGTGAAAATTTTACAAGTAATTGATAGCGAAAATTCAAGACGGGCTGGTGATAAGGAACAACTTTCCCCAAAGAACATAGGTTGAAATATGTCAACAATATTTTGAGTTTCCATAGTAACTCTAATCAGCTAATCGGCAATTTTATATGGGTGGTCGAATTTTCTTTTCGTATTTCCTCGTTCCGTATGAATAGTCCGTCTTGCTTTTTCGCTATCGGTCACTTGTAAAATTTCACCATTTATAAATAATAATAATAATAAATAAATATTCTGGACAATTCACACACAGCGCCATATAGCCCCAAACTAAGCAAAGCTTGTACTATGGGAACTAGATAGCAAAATTTTTGTAAATAAATACACATTATACATAGAAACACCCAGACTAAACACAAATATTTGATAATAACTTAACAAATATTTGTGTCTTGTGGGGATCGAACCCACGACCCTCGGCGTAGCTGGCAGGGGTACTATCCGCTACGCCATCATCGGTCCAGTCAATTTACACGATCTTTAGAGATTCGTGAAACAATAATGAACCCTATTGTACACACGATAAGACGCATTACCAAGAGAAAACGATTCTCGGTTTAAAGTTGCCAAGTTTTAAAAAATATATTGTTTTGTTGTGTGAATACAATTAAATAAAAAAATAAACAATCAAATCTTTCCTCTTTAATATATTAGTGTAGATACATTTGGAATTTAATGCAGTTAATAAGTTGCCGAAATTGCCCCATCATGGTTGCATTAGCCCCACTCGACTTCACATTTTTTTTTACATTATATCACCAGCCAAACTTATCAAACATAATTATTTAAAAATACTCCAAAATTTACATATATACCGTTTATATTCTAGATCATTTTCGGAACTTTTTTTGTTTTTAAATATTTATTTATTACATCATAGGCAGAAAAAAGGTTTGCTTGCGTACCTAAATAGGATATTACCGAATAAATATTTATGTGTTTATTCGATGAATTGGAACTAATTTTATAAAATGCATCATTCCATAATTTTTCTTTATGAGCTGTTTTGTGGCATGCAAAGGTAGCCATAGTGTTTTGTTTGTATGTTTACACTTTATTGCACCACAAAACTAATTTACATACTACATACATTATATCACGCCTATATGCCTTTCAGGGTAGGCAGAGCGTAAACGGCCTTAAAACGGACATTTACGCCACGTCTGACGAATATTGAAAAAAAAAAGAGTTTCACCACCACAGGTTGTCAGCCCATCGCTTAAAATTGCAATACACATGTAACCTTCCGAGTCTCTTAGTCGCCTCTTACGACACTCACGGAAAAGAAATGGAGTGATGCTATTCTAAGCCGGCACCACACGGAAACAAATTTACAATAACAGTAAAGGATGGAACAAAACAAGAGGCATAAAGGCGAACTTATCCCATACTGAGATCTCTTCCAGTCAACCTTCGAAAGACTCGGAGGATATTTGATTTGCAAGTAAACTACGGTACTTTAGAGTGGTAATGTAAATGAAAGCTAAATTTTTAAAGAAAATGAAAAATAACATTGTAAAAAAAGAAACTTGTATAACACAATTTTCTTCTTTTTATTACAATTTTGTATTTGTATATACATAAATGGTATTTTATGTGTGTGTTTATTAAATATAATAATTTAGCATTCCTACCTACACAACAAAATCAGACCCTACGCAGCCACTCCCTCACTCCCATCAGACCTTTTCGCAGCAACTCCTCCTCATTCCTCACAATAAAACAATTTTAAACGGATTTAAGTACCTACGTTTCGTTTAAAATCCAAAATAAACACAACTTAAATCCGTTTAAAATTGTTTTATTGTGGTGAGTAATAGTTGTGCAAACTGAAGAATATATTATTCCTCACACCCATCAGATCTTACGCAGCAACTCCCTCACTCATTTTAAGTATTAGACCGGGTCTATTGCGATAGTATTTAGGTAAATATTTAAGTAACGCCCTCACTCCCACCAGACTTTACGCAGCCACTCCCACGCTCCCACCAGACCTGACTCCCTCTCTCCCACCAGACCTGACTCCCTCTCTCCCACCAGACCTGACTCTCTCACTTCCATCAGACCTGACTCCCTCACTCCCACCAGACCTGACTCCCTCACTCCCACCAGACCTGACTCCCTCACTCCCATCAGACCTGACTCCCTCACTCCCATCAGACCTGACTCCCTCACTCCCATCAGACCTGACTCCCTCACTCCCACCAGACCTGACTCCCTCACTCCCACCAGACCTGACTCCCTCACTCCCATCAGACCTGACTCCCTCACTCCCATCAGACCTGACTCCCTCACTCCCACCAGACCTGACTCCCTCACTCCCATCAGACCTGACTCCCTCACTCCCACCAGACCTGACTCCCTCACTCCCACCAGACCTGACTCCCTCACTCCCATCAGACCTGACTCCCTCACTCCCATCAGACCTGACTCCCTCACTCCCACCAGACCTGACTCCCTCACTCCCACCAGACCTGACTCCCTCACTCCCATCAGACCTGACTCCCTCACTCCCATCAGACCTGACTCCCTCACTCCCATCAGACCTGACTCCCTCACTCCCATCAGACCTGACTCCCTCACTCCCATCAGACCTGACTCCCTCACTCCCACCAGACCTGACTCCCTCACTCCCATCAGACCTGACTCCCTCATTCCCATCAAACATGACTCCCTCACTCCCATCAGACCTGACTCCCTCACTCCCATCAGACCTGACTCCCTCACTCCCATCAAACATGACTCCCTCACTCCCATCAGACCTGACTCCCTCACTCCCATCAGACCTGACTCCCTCACTCCCATCAGACCTGACTCCCTCACTCCCATCAGACCTGACTCCCTCACTCCCACCAGACCTGACTCCCTCACTCCCATCAGACCTGACTCCCTCATTCCCATCAAACATGACTCCCTCACTCCCATCAGACCTGACTCCCTCACTCCCATCAGACCTGACTCCCTCACTCCCATCAAACATGACTCCCTCACTCCCATCAGACCTGACTCCCTCACTCCCATCAGACCTGACTCCCTCACTCCCATCAGACCTGACTCCCTCACTCCCATCAGACCTGACTCCCTCACTCCCACCAGGCCTGACTCTCTCACTCCCATCAGACCTGACTCCCTCACTCCCATCAGACCTGACTCCCTCACTCCCATCAAACCTGACTCCCTCACTCCCATCAGACCTGACTCCCTCACTCCCATCAGACCTGACTCCCTCTCTCCCATCAAACCTGACTCCCTCACTCCCATCAAACCTGACCCCCTCACTCCCATCAGACCTGACTCCCTCACTCCCACCAGACCTGACCCCCTCACTCCCATCAGACCTGACCCCCTCACTCCCACCAGACCTGACCCCCTCACTCCCACCAGACCTAACGCATCAACCCCCTCACTCCCATCAGACCTGACTCCCATCACCCCTTACGCATCAACCCCCTCACTCCCATCAGACCTGACTCCCATCACCCCTTACGCATCAACCCCCTCACTCCCACCACCCCTTACGCAGTGACCCCCTCACTCCCACCAAACCTAACGCATCAACCCCCTCACTCCCATCAGACCTGACTCCCATCACCCCTTACGCAGTGACCCCCTCACTCCCACCACCCCTTACGCAGTGACCCCCTCGCTCCCCCCGTGTGCCCGGCAGCACGGCTCCCGCCTCCCCCGGCCGGCCAGCGGACGATCTTTCTCGTCCCACACCGGGATTCCGTCGCACGCGCATATACGTTTCGAGTTCTGGAAGATGCCGGCAGAACGGGCTATTATGCCGCACGCCACACTGTTAAAAAAAAGAATAAGGTATAATATTTCATAATTTATGTTATATGTTATAATTACTAATGTGAGCAATAAAGTGTTTCTGTCTGTCTGTCTGTATAATGTATCTGTATAATATTTTCTCGAGTTTGCACAAGTATTATTCATCACAATAAAACAATTTCAAACGGATTTACATACATACATACACAAATCACGCTTATATCCTTTACGGGGTAGGCAGAGCGTAAACGGCCGCAAAAAAGGGACATTTACGCCACGTCTAACGGATTTAAGTTGTGTTTATCAACTTACTCAACTTAAATCCGTTTTAAATTGTTTTATTGTGATAGGAAAAAAGGTATTACAAAGATAAAAATTTGATTTTGGACGAGAGAATGTAAATTTGTATGAGACGGTATTTTTTATTTTAAATTGATGTATGTTCCTTGGGGAAAGTTGTTGAGTTTCATGGAATAACCAAAAACAAAAAAAGGTATTTCAAAGATAAAAATAAATTATTTGAATTGGACGAGAGGTCAATTTGTTTAAAAAGGTTTTTTTAACATTTAGATATTTTATTTTATTTTAAATCGATATATGTGACTTAAATTGATTTTGGACGAGATAAAGTCAATTTGGATGAGAAGGTAAATGTTTAACATTTCGATATTATTTTACTTGAAAAGATATTATGTTACTTGGGAAATGTTGTTGAGTTTCATAGAATCATCTCTTAAATATTGGGCGAAATTTAACTAGTGACCGACAGCGACGAGCTGGTGATAGAAAAAAATTTTCCCCAAGGAACAGAGGTCGGAATACGAAAAAGTATGTTGCCGATCAGCTGATTTGAGTTACTATGGAAAAACAAAATATTTTCTTAAATAAACAGTAACTTAGTTGTAAAAAAGCGTCCCTAAGATCTTCTACTGCACTTATTAGTCGATTAAAAGCATTATATTAACTGTCATAACATTAACATAACGAGTAAAAGCAATTCGGCTGCTATTATAGCACATTTTATCTGTATAAAGGCAAATCGATTGTGTTTATAGAACTAAATATCCTATATACGCATTTTGGTTGATCTTAAAGCACTCTTAGTGTTTTCTACCACGTTTACTCAACTCTTACAGCACCTTTTTGCTGCTTACTCAGCGCTTATTCTACTTTTATGGAACTTTAGTAAATAATTTGCGCCTTTTTCGCGTGGAGTAAACTTTTGCAGCGCTTTTACTCGACTGTTTTTACAACTTTTATAGAACTTAAATAGAAATAAGGAACGTGCTTTCGACCATTATAGCATGTCCATTTGCTGCTTGGGCCATTTCTTTTTGGAAGTAGGTGCACGTCTTTGCCAAAATCGTCACAAAGGTTTACGGGTCATCCGTCGATTCAGTATCCTTAAACATAAAGATAGAAGTCATGTTCTAGCCAGTCTTCTTCTTGTCGTGTGGGAGCACCGAGTTGTCGAACGACCCGATGAACCCTAGTGGTAAATTGACGTACGGATTACTGTCTCCGTTAATTTTGAAAGTAGGTGACCGTCCCCTGCCGAGATTGTCACCAGGGTTCATCGGGTCGTCTGTCGTCTCAATGTCCCCAAATAAAAAGAGAGAAGTCATGATGTCATGTTCTAGTCTGTATTCTTATTATTATATTGATTTTTATTATTTTATTACTCTTGTCGTAAGGACACCGAGTTGGCGAACGACCCGATGAACCTTAGTGACTTATATACTTACGGGTTGCCGCTGTTGCCATCTATTTTGGAAGTAGGTGACCAACCCCTACAAAATTGTCACCAGGGTTCATCGTGTCGTCCGTCGACTCAATGTCCCCAAACAAAAAGAGAGATGTCATGATGCCATGTTCTAGTCAGTCTAATTTTAGAGACACTAAGTGGGCCAACGACCCGATGAACCCTAGTGCGATATATAAGGTGTAAAAAAATTTGCTGAGAATATTTTATGGGGTGAACCAGTACGTGACACTCAACAACTTTCCCCAAGGAACATAGGTAAATAATTTGACCCTCCCATACTTAGTGTGTAATTTGTATGGGAGGGCCAATTTTTTTTCTTATTTCAATACCTACAATACAATATTCTTTATTTGTACAAAACACAACAAAACAAACAGATACAAGAAATGAAAAACGATCGGTACATTTTAGGCGGCTTATTGCTGAGGTAGCAATTTCTACCAGGCAACCTTTGGGTGAAAAAAGAAAGAGTATGTATGTTATTTCGACCTATGTTCCTTGGGGAAAGTTGTTCAGTTTCACGTACTGGTTCAGCCCTTAAAATATTCTCAGCAATTTTTTTAAAACCATGTATACTTACGGATTGCCGCTGTTGCCATCTATTTTGGAAGTGGGTGATTGTCCCCTGCCGAGGTCGTCGGCACGTTCTGTGACAGCTACCGACCGACCGATTATATCTGACACCTACAAAAAAAAAACAACTTATACCTATACATAAGTTATATTCATCGGGTCGTTGATGATTCGGTGACCCACACGAAAAAAAAAAAATTATACAGTTAAACAATATACAGTGTTATTTTTTATTCAGCACGGAAATTTTACAGGGTGATTCTACTCATGATTCTAAACAACTTTTATTAAGGGGTCACCTGCGAAATCGCGAAAAAAAAAACACAACTGCTCTATAGAAAAATTCATAAAACGGAACGGCTGGATTTTTTTTCGCGATTTCGCAGGTGACCCCAAAATAGAAGTTGTTCAGAATCATGAGTAGTCACCCTGTAAAATTTCCGTGCTAAATAAAAAATAACCCTGTATAAACAAACTTTCGGCTGTTTAGTCTCTGTCTACCCTGCAAGGGATAAAGGCGTGATATATGTATGTATGTAAAATAAGAAATCGATGAAATGGGCAAACTTTTTCTTGAAATTGTAATCGATTTTGTAAGAAAAAGTGCCTAAAACGTGTCTAAAAACAAAACATGAAAGGTGAGAGAAATAAAATGATATACAATTGAACTGAGGCTTCATACGATTGCCTGATGATCATTGATACTAAACTTTTTGTACATATTCAACATATTGAATTGGACATATTGAAAATTTTGTAAGTTAAAAAAAAATGTATACCTAACACGGGAAGTGTTTTAAAATTTGGTATTCAATTTATCGCGGATTTTCATCGCTTAGACTACATTCAATATGTAAAGATAGAATGTAGTTGCAAAACTAACCCGGTAGATGGAGCCGTGCTACGCTTTACCGGCATTAAATACACTTGCAAAATTCGCGGGCAAGGAACGAGCTGCGGTAACCCAGATGGAAGAGGCGTCGCCACTAGTAATGCGAAAGTAGCAGGTTCAAATCCTGTCCGCGCTTGAAAATTTTGCAAGTTTTTAAAAAGCTTTATTTATTTATTAAACCGTTTATTGTACACAATATAACACAAAGGACATAACATATAGAACAATACACAACAGGTCAGCTGATTTCTAAAAATAAATCTCTTCCAGCAGATCTGGCATTAAGATACGTCGAAGAGGCGTCGCCACTAGTAATGCGAAAGTCGCAGGTTCAAATCCTGCCCGCGCTTGAATATTTTGCAAGTTCTCACGGGAAGTGTTTTAAACATTTGGTATTCAATGGAATGGTTCAACTTATGAAATATGTTTTTTTTAAGGATGGGTTTGCTCTTGACTCTAGTCTAGGTCATTGGACTAAGATAAGAAGAAGAGAAGAGTTTAAGATGGAGCGAGCTCACCCAGAAGAAGTCTTACTTTGAAGAGATTAGGGTTGTTCACTATTGTTTTGACATCCTGATGACATACCTGCAAGCAGTTGTCAATAAGTCTGAACGTAGCCCTCCCCGCCTCGTCAGCGCAGATGTTGCCGAGGTCCCCCGCGTGTCTCGCGTCTATGGGGTCCCCGGGGGCCCCGTGCGGAGCCCCGCGCGGGTTGTAGTGCTCCCCGAGCGATTGGCAGCCCTGCGGATAAAGAAATAACGATTTTTCAAACATGGATACAATTTGATGCCGTGTGATATCGGCGTAGATCACCCCATTTCTTTGTCGTAAGAGGCGACTAAAAGACTCGAGGGTTACTATGCATGTTACATGTATGGCTGTCACTTATCTATACCGATACACACCCTAAAATGTTTGAACTAAACAAGTATTCTCAAGAAACATCCGAGGAAATATTTCTTGCAATATTCGTGGTAGCAGGCGCATAGTGCGAAAGTAGCATTAAATTAAGAAAAAGTGATGTAATTAAAGTACCGCCGTTCCAATAAGTCGTAATTCACAGCTGTCATCTCCATACTAAAAGATAAGTCAAAAACCAGCCAAGTGGGTGTCGGACTCGCGCACGAAGGGTTCCGTTCCGTACCATTATCTATAAAAACGCGCAACAAAAAAAGAAAACGTGTTTTGTATGGCAGCCCCCATAAATATTTATTTTACATACATACATAAATCACGCCTATATCCCTTACGGGGCAGGCAGAGCGTTAACGGCCGTTCAACGGATATTAACACCACGTCTGACAAAAGTTTGAGGGTGAATCAGATAACTGTGTATCACTATAGTGACAGGTTGTCAGCCCGTCGCCTAAAATTGCAATACACACCCTCGAGTCCCTTAGTCGCCTCTTACGACACCCATGGGTAAGAAATGGGGAATGGGGAAATATTTATTTTATTATTATTTTTTAGCATTTGTTGTTATAGCAGCAACAAAAATGTCAACTGTCTAGGTATAACGGTTCAGGAGATACAGCCTCGTAACTGTAGGACGGATGACGGACGGACGGACAGACAGACGGACAGCCGAGCCTCAGTAATAGGGTTTCCGTTATAACCCTTTGGGTACGGAACCCTAACAAAGGAAAATGGACCGTCTGCCATAGTATTATCACGAATCTGACAGCTGTCAAATACGAATTATTAGAACGGCGGTACTTTAGTGTGACACAATAAAACATTCACCTTGCTAAGATCCCCGCTGCTCCTCACATGCAGCCCATGTTGTCCAGACGTCAGACCATCGATGGTCCCGTCAGCCAGCAAGGGTCCGTTCTGGACCTGCTGGAACCTCACCACTCCCATCACCTGGCCGCCGCAGCATGAGTGGTTCGACACCATCGCCACAGCTGACTGTTGTTCTGGAGATGTGGTTTTACATACATACATAAATCACGCCTATAATCCCTTGCGGGGTAGGCAGAGCGTAAACGGCCGTAAAAATGGATATTTACGCCACGTCTGACAAACATTTGAGGGTCATTCGGAAAATGTCAATGTCATCAGTGTAATATAGTATTTTTTAATACCACTGTGCAGGTTGGCTGGAAGAGATCTCCTCATAGAGACAAGCTCACCTTTGTGACTACGTTTAATATTCAAATTCGGTACACAATAAAGAATATAAATCGATGTAGATTAGATTAATTGTGATGATGTCACGTTTCCGAGTGATTCCGGCTTAGAATAGTATCACTCCATTTCTTACCCATGGGAGTTGTAAGAGGCGACTAAGGGACTCGAGGGTGTGTATTGCAATTTTAAGCGATGGGTTGACAACCTGTTACTATGGCGATACACAATTTTCCGAATGACCCTCAAATATTTGTCAGACGTGGCGTAAATATCCGTTTTTTGCGGCCGTTTGTGCTTTGCCTACCCCGTAAGGGATAATAGGCGTGATATGTGTATGTGTATGTATTAGATTAATTTAAATACATACATACATAAATCACGCCTATATCCCTTACAGGGTAGGCAAAGCGTTAATGGCCGTAAAACGGATATTAACACCATGACTGACCAAAGTTTGAGGGTCAATCAGATAACTGTGTATTACTATAGTGACACTCAGCCTATCGCCTAAAATTGCAATACACATCTAACGCTCGAGTCCCTTAGACGTTACTAACGACACCCATGGGTAAAAAATGGGGTGATGCTATTCTAAGCCGGCATCACACGGCATCTAAAAGTAGTAGAAGATATAATTACCACCAAATCCTTGCAAAACAGCTCTTTTCCCAGACGACCTCTGCACCATATCAACCACAACCGTGCTTGGTAATGTCGTCTCCACCATCACAGCGCCATCTTTGAATAATGCCTGTAAGTTAAATAAATACACACATCACAACTATACTACGAGGCTCCTTTCGTTTTGCATCGCACAAGATATGGAATGACATTCCACCGTACTTCAAGAACGCGCCGATCATTTAAGACTAAACTTAAGAGATTCTTCCTAAACCTACAAAAAGACTTTGAAAATATTTGTTGTCCCATGAAGAATAAATAGCATTTTTGCGGTTATTTGTCACAAATTGATAAATGATCATAATTTTTGTAGTCATTGCATTAAAAGTTAAAATTGTTTTCTATAAATGTCAACCCCACAATTATAATATCATGGTTTAATCTGTCTTTTTAAAATTTTAATTGACTAAGGGTGGGCTTAAAATCAGCACTGCGCTGTGCCCATACCTTTTTTCCATGCTGTGTGAATGTTGTGCTTTATATTTTTATTTCTGTATGTATTTTTTTAATGGAAAATAAATTATTTGTATTTGTATTTTGTATATCCCTTGAGGGGTAGGCAGAGCGTAAATGTCCGTATAAAACGGACTATCACCGTTTCTGTTGCTACTCAAACTGCGCAACACAGCCCCTCGTAAGACTAGATCCTCTGTGTTGTGGACTCTCCTTCGGCGTCATGCCACATACTTTACTGACTTAAGACTTTTACATAACCTACAAAACTGACCTTACTTAAATGGCAAAATACTACTCTATAAAAGGGTAACTAAACCATTGTTTCAAAAAGTAAATTTTTTTATTATTATCCATTTATTCATAAAGTAAACATATTTCTTACATTCTACACACACTTAAACTACAAAAGAAAAGTTTATCTGTGTGCTGCACATTGCACATTCCTCTCTTGAAACTTAATAACTAATACATAAATAAATATCTTAAATCTAAGCAAACCTTAGTTGACAATTATTAACGAAAACAGATTTGTTACTCTTAGTACTATGTGAATACTTTTTCCCGCCTAGTGGAGCTGATCACCCATCTGCGAACTCCGCAGACGTCCCTACCCGAGGAAGAAGAAGGCTATGTGAATGAATTACCTTAGAATTATAGGAATGTGAGATGTTTTTGGACCTCAATATAAAATACTTTTCAAGTAATTTTCAGATATTTGTTTTTAGTCTGGGTGTTTCTACGTATAATATGTATTTATTTACAAAAAAAAGTATCTAAGTTATTTATTTATTTTATTTATATAAGGTATTAACATGACTTTTTAAATATGTAAATATCAGTATTGATGGCGAAGAAAAAAAAAAGAAATGTTTTCAACAGATCCAAGTTCCTATATGTATTTTTTTTATGAATGCCATCTTACCTCTTGTACCTGGTCCTGACTCTTGAGTTCATTGAGCACATTCTCTATTAACTTGGAATCTGGTTTCGGGCCCAAGTCCAGCAGTATCTCCAACTACAAACAATAAATAAAACATGAATATAGTAAAAATAAAAAAGAAATAAAGTACCACCGACCATTGCCATAATATATCAATAAATATATTATGTTTTGCCTGATAAATCTGTCTGACAGGGTACACCCTAGTATTGATACCAGTCTTTCCCAAAGCAAACTTACATACATACATAAATCACGCCCATATCCCTTACGGGGTAGGCAGAGCATTAACGGCCGTAAAACGGATATTAACACCACGTCTGACAAAAGTTTGAGGGTCAATCAGATATCTGTGTATCACTATAGTGACAGGTTGTCAGCCCATCGCCTAAAATTGCAATACACACCCTCGAGTCCCATAGTCGCCTCTTACGACACCCATGAGCAAACTTGTTTTTGATAATATGTGTATCTTTTTAGTAGAAAATAAATAGGTACCTTTTTACTTTACTTTACCATTGTCAGAATTGCTAAAATACATTGAATAATAAATAAATAATTTAAAAGCTATGTACAGTTTCTACTATCAAGTACTCTTATGACATAGTGAAAATTAAAATAAGTTTAAGACTTTTATAGCCACACTTGGAAATCCAATAATATATTATTATTGGATTTCCCATAATCCGGATAATTTGCTTCTTTTTAGTTAATGCATGGCAATAAGCATGTTAAGTAGGAACTACTACGAGCAAGTTAAGTCGCCACCTATCTACTAGCTATTTACAAAAATGTTCCACATTACCTACTTATTACTTACCTACTTCTGTTTTTTTTTTTCTACTTTTGTTTCAAATGGGCACCTTTCATGTGGTAAGTGAAACTCCCGAATGAGTAAAAACTGATGGTGGTTTAAATGTAGTAAGTGGTAAACATAAATGTTTTGGTCGACAGCTTACAAACTACGTGATTCTAGCGAACATAACACATTAAATACACTTACCTTAGCTGGTATCATGATCTTGAAATGTTTACACTATAAATAATTTTGTAATATCTTGCTGAAATGCTAATTAAGATTTTTTTTACGTTTTTTCTAGAACGAAAACAAGTTCGGCATGCGAGAAATGTGTTAAGCACTTGACAGCTGTATTGCCAGATTGCTCCACAAATTTCGGACGAAACAACCTTTGAAACAGTTTTTGTCAAAAAGGGATAGTTTTCTCTAAATCACCGCAATAGTTAGATAGACACCAGAAATGAAACGCAAATAATTTTCTAGGTATAAATATAGATTACAGGCAACAAGCAGACACGCTGGTAAAGCGAGTGTTAGCAAAATTCGAAGAGTTTTTGGGATAAGCAAGTATTAGTTTAAAGACTTCTGTATTTTGATAAAATACATTCAGTTCAATATAAAATTCGCGTGATTCGCTGGGATGTACCTAATCTAGAAACCTAGAGCAATTGAACATGACCACGATCATCAGACTTGAACGACCGACCAGAGGGAAAAAAAGAGAGATGATGAGGTTTGCAGGCCGAGTGACAACTGAAAGGAAAACGGTCGGGTAATATGACCAGAGGAACGACTATTCCAACCGGACATGTTTGAAAGTATATACAGGGTGTAACGGACAGCCCTCCGAATACTTATAGGGTGCATTCAGACCATGTAATTAAACAACTTCCTATGAAAAAATATTTCAGGAAACGCCAATAAATTTTCGACTTTCCATTGTAATTGCAGTCAGCTGATTTTGATTTTATATGGAAGGTATTTTTTTTTATAACTTCCTAACATAATATGTTAATAAGGAAAAATTGTTTAGTTTCATGGTCTGTATGCACCCTATCAGTATTCGGAGGGCTGTACCTTACTACACCCAGTATAGCGATCAGCGCAATATCTTTTCTCCACATACCAAAGAAAGGTTGCCTAGTCGAAAACGTCCGAAAAGGGCCAGTCGTCGGTCGGATGCAAGCAAACTGACCAAATGAAGGGCTGTATGTCACTAAAAACTATGAAAGCTTAGCATTTCGAAAGACCTGGCAGCACTAAGGAATTTGACGTTTTTCTGGCATTTACAAAGATAGCTATAACGAAAGCAATTTTTTTTTTAACCGGTTCCTGAGATCCTGAACGAATGTGGCAAGCATAGTTAATTCCTGAACGAAACCGTCACCTGGTGCGCTTTATTGTCATCATTATTGTGTTTATCACTGAGGTGCAGCGAAACAAAGCTATACAAAAAAATATATTGCTGTCTTTGTCGTATGTATTGTTATGAATTTTAATTGTTAATAATAGCTGCACCTATTCTGTTGCAGTCTATCGAAACTTCAAACAAAAAAATTAATGTATGAAACGCAATAGCATTTTCATGGCGGCTATATCTGTTTCACTCATTTCCGTTTTCTTTCTCTTTTGTTTGTCAATAATGTCAACATCATTTGATCTGTTGTTCTGTGGACATCATTTGGCAGTACAAGTTTGTTAAAACGAAGTAATTGTTGTTTGTGAAATTATTTTCAAGTTCCTAGTTTATTTTGCTTTTTCATTTTCAAAAGTGACAAAACTTTAGTATTTGGCTAAACCAAGGAATAATGAAGTGTAGGAAATGTGAAATTGTGGATTAAAAGCCGCAAGAAAGAATGGACAGAAACGGCATTTCATGGCTCAGTTTCCTCTGGATGAAGAAAGGTTAGTAAAGATAATCATCCAATGCTTGGAATATGACTCATAAACATCGTGATTATAGCAATAAACATTGATTTGAGTTGATATTATTATTTAGTTGAAGAAGTTGCTGTTATATAGTGCGACCAAAAATAATGTATAATCGATATCGATACAATGCGTTGTCACTTGTCACAAATTTCTTTTTAATGGAGAATGTTTCTAACATTTCCTTACAACCGAGTTCTGGGTTAGAGTACCTATGTTTTTCGGGGCGGGGGGATATTGGAGTAAACGCTTCTGGGCCCTATGAAACGTCGAGATTTACCATTTGCAAAGCCTTTTCCATCTGCGCTACCGCGGCTCGTACCCTGCCCGCGTAAGATAAGATACACTTGCAAAGTTCACGGGCAGGGGACGATCCGCGGTAGCCCACATAAATGAG
Organism: Tuta absoluta; assembly: GCA_027580185.1. Lineage (NCBI taxonomy): Eukaryota > Metazoa > Arthropoda > Insecta > Lepidoptera > Gelechiidae > Tuta > Tuta absoluta. The sequence continues at coordinate 6,219,820 of JAQAHW010000030.1, forward strand.
GCGTCGCCACTAGTAAAGGAAAAAGTCGCAGGTTCATATCATGGCCACGGTTGAAAAAAAAGCGGGCTTTCCAAAATTGTATACATAACACGGGAAGTGTTTTAACAATTTGGTATTAAATTATATGTATTTATTATTTGATAAGATATTATTATATGTTTCAGGTGAAGAATAAATGTACCGATATATAGTCCTAAACGAATGGTACAAGAAAAAATCTTCGATCTACCCTACAATCAAATTATGTGCAATGATTGAAAATATGGTCAAAGTTTTTGGTGAATAAAAAGGACCTCACTAATAATAGTAGACGATTAAATGCATGGACATGCTTATATGAACTCCGCCAAACCAGTTGCTCTGTTTTCCTGTGGGAATGGGGTGTGTGGGACTTTTTTGAAGTAAAAAGTATCCTCTAATGACCAGTTATACAAAATTTAAATGGTAAAAATTCGTCTAGTAGTTTTTGCTTGAAACGTGGAAAAACAGACAGATAGATACAGTATTTTTTTTTACTATTGTTTTGAGACCTATAACTTGAACGGAATTTTAAGTATTCAAATGTACACACTTGGTTGACTTACTGTTTTATTATATTTATTTTGAATTTTACAAAAGTAATAATTATTGAAATCCTTTAGCTTGTTTTACTTAGAAAAAAAGTCCATTAATTATGTTTCGGCAACTTATTGTTATTGAAATATTGAGTTAAAATTGTTTCGATAATATTCAAATACGGGGAGGTTCCGAACGACCGTCTTTCCCGAAAACGCTAAGCTCCACCGGCTAAACTGAACAACTTTCCCCAAGAAGCATAGGTCAAAACTTTAAAAAAATTACCTCCCATAGAGTATTATTCGGTCAGCTTAATTTTTGTATGGGAGGTAATTTTTTTTAATGTTGTCTATCACTTTTGATCCTCGGGGAAAGTTGCTAAGTTTGACGGGTTTAGCTGAGGGTCTTCGGAAAAGTCGGTTGTTCGGAACTTACCTGCTAAATTGCTGAAACATAATTTTTATAAAAATAAAAATATTATTTTGAGCTGCCGCACCGTTTCGGCAGCTACGTTGTCGATATCGATAAATTGCAGGCTGTCGCGTAGGTACATCACTACGTGTGTTCTTTATGTTGGCTATACTAGAATTGACTTGTTTTGACATGTTGGCAATGATTTGGGAACTGCGTTTTGACATTTTGCATCGTTCATTTTTTTTCTTCGGAGTCCCAACTCTTAAAACGCTAGTTCTATTATATTCTCTTTGTTCTGTTGTGTGTACGTACAAAACTGTGTCTTATTTTTCATTGGATTCTCGTAGAAATCTCTTTTTATAATGAATAAAGTCGCTGACAACGTGAACCCACACATATACGAAAAGGAGTCGGAGCGGAAAATCAGCTCTGGAGACTTAGATGAGGACGTAGTTGATGATTTCGATGAGCGGGAAGTTTTCGACATGATACGCAACATCAACGATCCTGAACATCCTTTGACTTTGGAAGAGCTTCGAGTGGTTGAAGAGAAGAATATAACTGTAGATAATAAGCTGAACACCGTTGCAGTGTTTTTTACGCCGACTATACCTCATTGCAGTATGGCTACATTGATAGGTTAGTTTCACTAGTTTGAAGTCTTATTTAGGATTTTTAACCTAATCATCAATCTTTTAGCATCCCCAAACACTGAAAAATGATTTTTATTAGGTGGCGTAGCATGCCTTGTCGTGGCCTCTTATGAAAACCCTAATTACTAATTAACAATTCTCAAATTTCCATAATTCCAGGCTTATCAATCCGCGTCCAGCTGCTCCGAGCATTGCCAGCACGGTTCAAAGTAACGGTGCGTGTTTCGGAAGGCACACATCAGTCCGAGCATGCCGTCAACAAACAACTAGCAGACAAAGAGAGGGTCGCCGCTGCGTTAGAAAATAAGAACCTCGTACAGATAATAAATCAGTGTGTTGCTGCTGCATAGAAAAATGCATTAAACCGGTGTATGGCTATTGAAAAGTATATTAAGAGGATTACATAGGCTAGGTGCTGCCCAATCACTTAAAAAATTCAAAACTCTATGTAAAAAAAATAGATATATCATTTGCTCTCCAAAGCAAATGACATTACACCACTTGCAAAGAGTATTTAATTTGTACTATGGTTTGCACGAGAAGAGAGTGGTGCCTGAAATAGACGAGAGTCTGTGCTTCAGGTTCACAAGGGCCCCAGATGTCTACCAATTTAATTTAAATTTATTAAAATTTGATTTTAAGTAATCAAACTACAAAAAAAAAACTGCAGAATGGTCAGGCCCTTTTGTGGCAAAAGGCAAGTGGGAAGACAGAAGAAGAGATGGTCTGACAACATTATAGCAAAGGCAGGAAAGAACTGGATGGAAGTTGCGATGGACAGAGAAGAATGGATTAAAATGGAGGAGGCTTTTACCCAAGAGGGGGGGCCAAATATTAACAGGAAAAAGAATAAGAAATCAAAATGAAACTAAAAACAAATTTATAAATATGTTTGGAAATAAAGCTATAATAATTATAAAATAATAATATAAGTAATAAAAATGCAAATAAGTGAATGTATTTTATTGATAATCTGCTTTTGTCAGATTAAAGTATAGGTACTCTAGTATATTTACAGAATGTTTTATTTGTAAAAAATCATCAAGGTAGCAAATTAAAACAAATAGATAGTGAAAGTGCTAAAAGTGGCCACTAAGCTATTTCTATATCTGTAACACTCAATTTCAATTAGCCTTTATTCAAACAATAATTTTTAATTACATAACATTTTATCTTAAATAAATTATTTAGTTATAATATTTATTTTATTAATTATTTATATTTTTTCTTATTTGTTTGCTTGTCTCACGACAAAGGCCTCCTCCATATCTTTCCACTCGTTTCTCTCTTTTGCATTCCTTTGCCAAAGGTTCCCCGCTATTTCTTTTAATTCATCCTCCCATCTTTTTATTGGTCTTCCTCTCTTTCTCACTCCGTTCCGAGGGTACCACTCTGTCACATCTTTGGTCCATTTTTCTATTTTCTCTCTCATCATGTGCCCTGCCCATCGCCATTTCATTCTTCTAATGTGCTTCGAGATGTCTTTGACCTTGGTTTTTTTCCTGATGGCAGTGAGTCTTACTTTATCTTTTAGTTTTATATTTAGAATGCTCCTTTCCATGCTGTTTTGGCATACTTTAAATTTTTCCATGTTATTTTTTGTTAGTGACCATGTCTGACAGCCATATGTTATACATGGCAGAACACATGAGTTAAACAATTTGGATTTGGCTGAAACAGGAAAGCATTTGTCTTTCATTACTTCCCTAAGCGACCAGTATCGTTTCCAGCCAGATGATATTCTTTGTTGTACCTCTTTGTTCATTTGGTCTTTAGGGGAGATAGTTTGTCCTAGGTAAATGTATTCATCTACATAATCGATATTCCTGTTATCTACCAAGATCGGTACTTTGTACTTGTTGGTCATTAGTTTTGTTTTGCTAGTGTTCATGGTTAGGCCTGTAGTTCTACTTTGTGTAGCCAGCTGCTGTAGCATTTCCTGCAAGTGTTCAGGGATCTCGGATATTAGTATTAGGTCGTCTGCAAATCTTAAGTGATTGATTTTCCGGCCGTTTATGTTTATCCCATAATCTTCCCAATGCAGTTTTCTAAAGATGTTTTCTAGGAGGGCCGAAAACAGTTTTGGAGAGAGGGGGTCTCCTTGGCGTACCCCTTTCTTTATGTGGAATATATCACCGTCCTTTTCTAATCTTATTTTCGCAGTACTATTTTCATAGATCTCCTGTATTATTCTTATGTATTTGTTATTTATGCCTTGCTTTTGGAGAGCTTCCCACAAGCTGGCATGTTTAATGGAATCAAATGCTTTGTTGTAGTCCACAAACCCAATGTAATAGTTTATATTGTACTCATTACATTTTTCTAGAAGTTGTTTGATTACGTGGATGTGGTCTATGGTAGAAAAGTATCTTCTAAAGCCTGCCTGCTCCATAGGCTGGTTCAGATCCAGTTGTTCGGTTATTCTATTGAGAATAACCTTAGAGAACACTTTGTAAAGGTTGGACATTAGGCTGATTGGGCGATAGTTTCCAATTTGGTTTTTGTCTCCCTTCTTATGTAAAAGTATTATAGTTGATTGTGTCCACTGCTTAGGAATTTCTTCCAGGGATTGTATAACCGAAATTTTTTCGGTTGAAACGGTAAACGGTATGACGTCATACCGAAATATTACGATACCATAAAGTGTCGGAACCGGAAATTTGTTGCTACCGCAATTTTACCGGTACCGGTATTTTTATGGTACCAAAACCGCTATCAAAAGGGTTTTGCAAGGTCATCTCCGACAATTCGGCCACCGTAGCCTACGCTGCGTTGCCGTTCCGTGCATGCGGTGGAAGGGTGAATGCCGCATCAAGCAGATCGCTTGGCCGCGCGTGTTGAATTGACAGAGCCGCCATTCTTCTAACCCTTTGGATTAAAAAGGCGCGTCGTGCCTGGGTAGCTTGGTAGGGCAAGAAGTCGTCGTGTTCGTTTCGTACGGGTTGTACTACTTTAATTAAGCTTGTGTACGGTCATGTGCATCAAAACTTGTCATCGATCAACGTACATAATTTTCGGTCAGATCAAATAGTAAATAAATAAGTGGGATCATTTGAGGCTCAGGTTCCTAAGGTTCTAAAGTGGCACTAGGTCGGAAGATTTAGATTGGCTGTAAATTGAAAGGTTCTATTTCGACTGAAGTGCCACCAAATGAATGTCAATAAAGTTAAAAATCATTTGTAATAGTTAATTGTGAAAGGTTGAATCTGTTTAATATTATGTCGCCATAATTTGATGACGTTAAGGTAAGTGAGGGTCAAATGGTGACTTCGAAATATAGCATGCGTTGTATAGAGCAATGAATTTCCCTTCTAAGGATCCCTATTTGAGGACCAAAAATTCCAAGATTTTGCAGATGGAAATGGATTTAAAACCTTAGTCGTACAGGCAAGCCGTTGAAGTCCTCTTAATTTTGAAATTTTCTCATTCAGGTATCACCGAAAATGCCATACTTTAAATGAAATGTGTATTTTGTTAATATTTCTGCGTAAAGAAAATTTTCTATGTCCTTTCTTACTGTCTTACCGATAATCGGTGCAACTCCTAAGGGTCGCGAGTTTACAAGGAAATGTATGCAACGAATTGTGTTGAAATGTTGCGGTCGAAATTTCCGAGCGGCTGAGGCGGCGGCAGTCGCGACCGCGCAGCGCGTGCCGGCACTGTGCGACTTTACTTACAAGAAAATGTATGCAACGAATTATTTAGAGCGGTTGGGTCGAACTCCAGTGGCTCTGCGGTGTAGTGTATGGTGACAAATCTTTCAGTATGTTTGATATGGTATAGAGCGTAGGCTTTAATTATAATGAATGGACTGGACTGAGGATATTAATAATGTCACAGAAAAATTGCTATTTTCAATACTACATACATACACATATCACGCCTTTATCCTTTGCGGGATAGGTAGTGTTAGCGGCTGTAAAATACAGTCGCTATCGCCACGTCTGACAAATATTTGTGTGCCGTTTCAGAAAAAAACGTGTATCACAATAGTGTGATACACGTTTTTTAGACACGTGTATAGTGACAGGTTGTCAGCCTGTCGCCTTAAATTATAATACAGTCCCTTAGTCATCTCTTATAACACCCGTGAGAAAGGAATGAGGTAATTCAATTCTAAACCTGCATCATACAGCCGATTTTCAATACTAGGTGTTATAAATAAACAACAAAATAAAAGTAAGTGCAATTATCTCGAAAACGGTGCGTCGCAGCGAAAAAATAACAAGATTTTCAAAACCCCTTTCAAACCTACTAAATTACTAACTCCGTAATTTTTTTGACCTTAGGTTGACCTTGACCTTAAAATGATCGAAAATTTCATACATAATTTTTACTTTCATTGCTCCCACGTTGCTCACCGTTCCCTCTGCTTCGCTCATTCCCCATATTCCCCAAATAAACCGCTCCGCCTTGCCATACCCTTTCTCTACCTCTCCCCCTCCCACAAAGTTTAAAATCACTTGCATCAGGTAAATAACTGCATTATCAAACTAATATGGTATATTTCGGTGACACCTTTTTACTTGACTGAGAGAATATAAAAATCAAGAGCACTATTTAAGGCTTCTTAAATAGTGCTCTTCTTGCTTCTTCGATTAAGCTTTTTAAATCCATTTCCATCTGTAAAATCTTGTAATTTTTGGTCTTCGAATAGGGATCTTTAGAAGGGAAATTCATTGCTCTATACAACACATGCAATATTTCGGAGTTACCATTTGACCCTGGCTTACCTCAACCTCATCAAATAATGACAACATAATACTTAACAGATTTGACCTTTCGCAACTAACTATTACAAACGATTTTAAACTTTATTGGGTCTGTAGGCTTTCGGATCAGATGGGGGCTTGCCGTTTCCTTTGGGAAGAACATCAAGTTGGCTGACCTTCCATGCGTCTGGGAAGAACCAACCTGCAAGCAACGCGTGTACATGAGCAGCATCTCACTGCTACTAACCTTCCAGGCGTGCTTGATGAGTCGGGCTGTATGGGCTGTCGGGCGTCCGTACCAGGTGCAGTGTTCGGGAGTTCCTTGATGATGTTCTCGAGCGTCTTAAGATTTGACGTTCTGGAGTCGTCATATGATGCACACGCGGCAGTGACGCGGATCGTGCGATGGTAGGTTGTATCCCTAGAGGGGTCGTCATCCGGGCAGCGTGCCGTCAACAATCCAGACATTGTTCCATCCGCAGTAGTGGTGTAGGCCTGAAGCAGGTCTACACAATGGAGCACATTCATGGGTGGACGCGACCTTCAGGAGTCCGCCCAATACGCTATCCCCCATGTGTCTTCATTCCCAGAATCTGCCATAGAGCGAAAATGTTTGAATTCAGCGAGCCTCATTGCATTTTTGTACTGACCTCTTTTAGCCCGAAGAATGGTGAGTAATTTCTCCATGATTAGGGCTATGGCGCAGTTATGGCGCGCTGCCGCGAATCCCCTACGCACGCGGTCTAGCGCAGGGTTCCATCACTTATAGCCGTTAGCACCGTCGTTTTCTCGGATACCGAGACATTTGTAAGAAGACGGGCAGCCATCTCCTGCAGCAACTGCAGCTCAGCCTCTTTCTGGGCTGGACCTCTGTTATGGCCCTGCTTTCAGCATTCGCGTCATCTGACATGACTAAGCGGTCCGTGCCGAGGCGCTAGACAGATAGCTTAGTCGTAATAGGTGCACAACCCTGCACGCTTGTCGTGCTCATAAAATCCGGAAAAGTTGAAAATTTAAAACTTGTTGGGGGAGGAGGGCGATTTGAGGCGTCAATATACATATTACTGTGTATCCTGTTCAAAACTGGGCGGTAAACCGTTGGTCTGTATGCCTCTACGATCCCGAGAAATACGCTTCTAAAGTTTGACCCCAAAAAGGGGGTTTTTGGGACGCGGCAACAAGAAGGAGGGGGCAGGGTGGTTTGTGATGCATGAAATGAGTTTTTCTTGTTTTGGCGCAGCCGTTGAAGAAAACGCGGTGTGAATCGGACCAGCCGTTCCCAAGAACTTAGGGGTCAAAACTTCGGAAGGGGGAACGGGGGGGCAAGGGGGAGAGGTTCGACGCACACCCTTTTTTTAAAGAGTTTCAGTGAAAACCCGGTCAAAATGTAACAAGCGGTTCAAAAGTTATGGCCGATCAAAAATTTTGGTAGAGGGGAGACGAGGTGGGGGGCAACTTGCCCTGCCAAAAAAAAATTGTCCGGAATGTTTAAGGGGGGTGAAATTTTGAACTGGAAGGGGGTGCAGGGGGGTAAGATATGTCAGGGGAGGCCCGCGACACAATTGACAGGTATCAGTGACACCTGCCAAACAGCTCATGAAACATCAGTTCACTTTGACAAGCGAAGCACGTGGGGCCAACGCCAAAGGTGAAAGCGAACACGACAACATAGAAACAAAGAGAACGTGACGTGAAAAACCGCGTGGAACTTAGGTCTGACAACATCGCTTAATACATCGCGCGCACTTCATTTTTCGATATCAAAATTAATACTGGTTAATAAAGGTTAAATAAATTTATAACGCTACAGGTATAAAATAAAGGTACCGTAATTTTTTACCGGTACCATAACCTTTATCATAACCTTTATCCGTCTACCTTTAAAAAGTATACCGGTACCGTTATTATACCGGTAGCTTAACCCTGTACCTTAACCTAAAACGATCCCTGATTTCTTCATTCCTTAGTATTTCTTCATACATAGTAGTAAGGATTGGAACGATAATATCCACGGTTTCTTTCAGGAGTTCATTGGAGATCTTGTCTTCGCCTGGTGACTTGTCGTTTTTTTGTGTCATAATGGCTCTTCTCACCTCACTGGGTATTATAGGTGGAATATCTTCGTCTACAGGTTTTCTCGGGTTGGTTGAGCACTTTGTATCCTTGTCATTGTATAGGTCTCTATAGTATTCTGTAGCTGTACTGAGGATATTTGATCTATTAGCGTTTGGTTTTCCTGTTTTGTCAACTAGATTTGGAATCCAATTTTTGTCTTGCCTGAGTTCTTTTTGTGCTTTTTTTATTCCTCCAGTTCTTGCTATGTGTTTCGAAATAGTCTTGATTCTTATCTGTTTTCTATGTTTTCTGATGTTTACGTTAATTGATTTGCTGATGTTCGCTATTTCTTTTTTGTTCTTAGACCTTTCTTTCATCAGGTCTTTCCTGTATTCCAGTAATTTACGAGCTTCTTCCCCAATATTGTCTTTTTTTGATTGTATTGGCTTGAGTTTGTCTGCAAAGTTCTGGAGTTCTTTTTCAATTTGGTTGTATTTATTTTGTGGTTTAGCTGTTGTGTTTAGTTGTGTTTGTAGTAATGCTGACTTCAGTTCATTGAGCATGGTTTCAGGAATTGGTGTTGGTATGTTGTTGGCTTTTACGGTTGAGGCGAATTTCCTACTTTTTTTCGGTTCCGTACATTTGAGAGCACACCTAAGTAGCCTGTGATCTGATTGGAAGTTGAAGTTATTTAAGGTGTTAACATCAAGGAAGTTTTTCGGTCTATTCGAGAGAACAAAATCAATTTCGTTGTGTGTTTTTCCATCAGGTGATGCCCAAGTCCATTTTTTGTTGAAACGTTTTTTGAAAAATGTGTTCATTATGGCTAGATTGTTTTCTTGTGAGAAATTAATTAGTCTTTCGCCATTGTCATTTCTTTCTCCAGTGCTGAACTTTCCTATGATGCTATTTTCACTTTGTATTCGATCCCCAATCTGACTATTGAAGTCTCCCATTATTATTAGGTTTTCGTTACTTTTGCAGGACTCGTGTAGAGTATTTGTGAGGTCTACGTAAAATTGATCCTTGTCATCTTTGTTCTTAAGTTCATGAGGGGCATATACTTGGATGATAGTCCATGGCTTGTCGTACCCTGGGAGTTGTATCTTCAAGATGGCTATTCTATCAGATATTCCATTGAAGCCAAGAACATTTTCCTTCAACTCTAAATTAACGATGAAGCCGACACCATTGCTACCCTGATTCTTGCCTTTTTGGTAAAGAATATACTTATTTTTAACCTCTCTAATTTCTTCGCCCGCTCTTCGGACCTCCGATAATCCGATTATGTCCCATTTAATTTTGTTAATAGCATTTTCCAACTCTAATTCTCTTTCTTGTCTAAGTAATGTTCTGCAGTTTAGTGTGGCAATGTATATTCTGTTTTCTTTATTTGCTTTTTCGTTTTCTTTAGTTTGTGATTTTTCAGTTCTCGGTGTTCTTGTGGTTGTTGCCACAAAAGACTTGGTGACCAGCCGGCTTGGAAGAGGTTTATTGTTAGTCTTTGTTTCTTGGTTTGTATCTTTGTTAAATTGTGTGTCTCCCAGTGGTTGCGGTTGATTATCATTATATTTTGGTTGTGATATATTTGTTGATTGTGATATATTTGTTGATTTATTTATTGCTGGAGGGGAGCGGTCGTATTCCCCCACGGTGACCGCATTCCGGATTGGGGGAGATTTTTTGTTGTAGTATTGTTTAGTTGTTTCGTCTTTGTCCGACTTCCGGTGGCTGATGTTTGTTGATTGCTATTGATTGTTGCTAGAAAGTGAGTTTGACCTGGGGCGTTGCATATAGTCAAACGCATTTGTTTTGTTGATTTTGGGTGGTGCCTTCAGAGGTGTTCCTATTGTTTCGTTGGACGGAGTTCTTTTTCTTTTCTCATTCTCTTTCCCTTGTATAATTAGTCTATCATATCGTATAAACGCCCTGTTTCCTTTCTTAATTTCTTCATTCTGTTTTAGTTTTAGCTCTGTAACACTACTATTATTTAAACAAGATTGTGTAAATAAGCTTCAATAATTTACTAGCTACTTTAATTTGACAGAAGCTGATTTAAGATAAATAATGTTTTCGTTGGGTTATGAATTTTGAAGTGATGGGGGCAGTACTTTGCCTATGTAATCCTCTTAAGGCGAGTGTACCCGTGAACTACTTCGATAGTGGCGCCACTTAACAAAAAAAAATATTTTCTCTTTATACATACAATCTATCAAAATATCCATTGCCCAAGTTTTTAGTATTATCCTTAACCACTTCGCTCAGGTCGAATTTTGCAACAATAGATTTGTATTGTACTTCAAGGACACATGTGTGCTGTTACGAGCGGAGTAGTTAAGTAAAATTAGAACCTGCAAACTCAATGAAATATTCGCTTTGATTAAAGTTATGTATAGAGTGAAGCGATACTTTAAGTTATGAATAGAGTGAAGCGATACTTTACGCCTGGACAGCTTTTAACTCTTTACAAAGCACAAGTCCGATCCTGCATGGAGTATTGCAGTCACCTTTGGGATGGCTCAGCCAAAGGTGACTGCAATATATTATGGAGAGTGTGCTCAAGAGCTTCACGACCTTGTTCCACCAGCTCCCTTCTACCATCGGACATCCAGACGCACCGCCGGATACCATACGTACCTGGTAGCCATTCCACCAATTCAGACTAAGCGCTTCCAGTCATCATTTATAATGCGCACTGCTAAAGAGTGGAACTCACTACCTGCGTCTGTGTTTCCAAACGCATACAACCCTAATCTCTTCAAAGTAAGAGTGAACAGGCTTCTTCTGGGTGAGCTCGCTCCATCTTAGACTCTGTCTCTGTCCTATGACCTAGACTAGAGTCAAGAGCAAACCCAACATAAAAAAAAAAAAAAGTTATGGCAATGAATACCAAAAGTAACCGTTTTAGGTACTTTTTTCCATGACTTTAATGGCATGGAATATTTCATTGAGTTTGCAGGTTCTAATTTTACATAAGGATAATACTAAAAACTTGGGCAATGGATATTTTGATAGACTGTTTGTATATAAAGAGAAAACTTTATTTTTGCGAAGTAGCGCCACTGTCGAGGTCGTTGAAGGCTACACTCGCCTTAAGATCAACAAACACTGGTTTTACTGGATAACTGCCTGATTATTTATTTATTTTATTAATATTATTCTTCAGAAAGCAGAAATGAAAAAACCAACATTTCTTTAAGTATGTACCTTAGATTTAGTTCTTACAGTACAGGTTTTGTGTAGTTAGTGCTAGATGGCGCTGTGGGTCTTGTCCAGGGATATTTTAAATGCTTTCAGTTTAAAGAACTTTATTCTCATAAAAGACTACACATAAGTCACTTAACATGAGAACTAATTATCTAAATAAAAGTATACAATAAAAAATGACCGTACTAAAAAACAGCAGTGGGTACTTATAAAAATAAAAACCAAGAAATATGTTTTATTTTTGTTGTGTGCTCCAAGCATGCAACGACGTCACTACAAACAAAACAAGTAATTGAGGCCAGTTAAGTAGACACCGCGTTCTTAGATATTTGCATGGCGTAAGATGTCCAGTCAATTGGCGGGATTAGTACAGTGTGAACATTATACGGGATGCTTATTTTAGTGCAGAGTATTTACAAGAAATGTGTTTTTGCAGTTGTGATTTGAACACATTACTAGACTCAATATTCTTTATGTGTGAAGGTAATTTATTGTATAGTTGCGCTCCCTCAAAGCAAATAGTTTTTTTACCGTAATCGGTTCTTATTTTTGGTAGGATTATATGACTTCTGCTACGGAGAGTATGTTTGAGTAATTGCTCTTTTTTTGTGAAAGTTATTTCGGAGTGAATGTTTTTATTAAGAATTTTTCGTATTAATAAGCATGTGGTATAAGTGTATAGTTGTGTAATATTCATTATATTTGTCTTTTTAAACACTGTTAGTGTTTGCGTGCGATATGGTAAGTGGAATAACATTTTGACTATTTTATTTTGTGCTATTTGTAGGTCTTTTAAATTGGTTTTAGCTGCATTTCCCCATACTTCTATTAGGTAAAGAAGGTGTGACTTTATTAAGGAGTTATAAATGCCGACACGCACCTGGCGGGGTAGGCAGCGGACAATATTACGAAGAATACCAAGCAGAGATGTCAGTTTCATGCGCACATGTTCAATATGAACCTTCCAATTAAGGTATTTGTCCAATCTAAGACCCAGATACTTTTCGCTAGATTTCTCACAAAGCGCCTCGCTGTCAACGGTCAGTGGTTTATGCGGTGGTACGATTTTATTTTTAGCTCTAAATATTATGTATGAAGTTTTGGATATGTTGATTGTAAGAAGGTTATATTGGAACCACTCGTAAAGAACATCAAGGTCGCTTTGCGCCTGTGATAATATTCTCTCGATTGATGATCCAAAGTAAAACAGGCAAGTGTCGTCTGCATATAGCGTCAATTGACCCTGGAGTCCGATATCTTTTATATTATTGACGTAAATGAGAAATAATAGGGGGCCCAATATGGACCCTTGAGGAACTCCAAAATCAATCGACCGCGGTTGACTATGGCATTCATTCAATTTTACAATTTGTTTCCGGTTTGAGAGATATGATTTGAAAATTTTCAGATAATTTCCAGTGATTCCTATACTTTCCAGTTTCCGTAGTAACAGTGTATGACTGACAGTGTCAAACGCCTTCTTTAAATCGATAAAAGTACCCAGCGCAATTTGCTTTTTATCGATGTTAAGTTTTATTTTGGTTATCAAATCGACAGTGGCTGATAATGTGTTTGATTTGGCCCTAAATCCGTATTGTTTGTCGAAAAGGAAGTTGATGGAATTCAAGTACTCGTCTAAACGGTTATATAGTATTTTTTCAAATACTTTTGACAGCGCTGGCAATACTGAAATAGGTCGATAGTTACTCGGATCTGTTTTCGTCCCAGATTTGTAGACTGGTGTAACTTTGGCAACTTTGAGAGAATCCGGAAACTCTCCATTATTAAACATATTGTTGACACAGGATGCCAAGCAAGGGGCTATCAGCTTCCCGACGCATTTGATAGCTTTTGCACTAATGCCATCTAATCCAGTGCTTGTATTAGAATCGAGATCATTAATTATTTTGTTTATTTCTATTTCTGTACATAGCTTAAATTGGGAGATGCTGTGTTGGTGTGGGTTTAGAGGTAGCGTGTGCGTTGAGTTGTTGTAAAATTTGGATGGAATTTGTTCAGCGAGCGTTTTACCGATGGTAGAAAAATAGTTGTTATAGCAGTTACATATGTCAGTAGGATCTGTAATTATGTTTTGGTTTACTATGAGTTTTGGGGGAGCAGAACTTTTCGGTTTTTTATTATTAGATAGTGTGTTGAGCAAGCACCATGTCTTTTTCGGTCGTTTAGAGCATTTCTTGAATTCTTTGTAAAAGTATGTGTCTTTAGTGTCTTTAATCATATTCTTTGTCCTTTCTTTTAGTATTTCAAACTCAGTCTTTAAATTTTGATTATTCGGATTTTCTTGAAGCTCTGTCCAGCGGTTGTTCTTTAGTTCAGTGTAGTTCAAAGCTTCATATGTCACACGTTTTTTTGGAGGTGGTTTAAACTTCTTAAGTTGTAAAAGAATTTGATGATGATCAGAAAGTGGAGCCGTGAGTATAGCCAGATGAAAGTTGTTTGATTTTAAATTTGTGCTGACATGATCTATGATTGACTTTGTCAGCGATGTTTGTCTTGTGCAGTACTTTACATCGGCTTTATTTAATAGCCTAAATCCATTTTCATCAAGAACTTCTTTATAATGTTTCCTTTGAGAGGAAGCTTTTAAAAGATCAGTGTTACTGTCGCCAAACACAATAGCTCTTTTTCTTCGTCTAAGTTGTTCGCTATATGTTTCAAGAAAATCTTTATAGTGGCTTTCTCCTCCAGGGTAATAGAAAAGGCCAATTCCCAAGCCATATCTCTCCAGTCGAATCCACAGATAGTTGTATGTATTTTTTAAAAATTCTTTATTCGTTCCTATCACACATTGATCTCATTGTTAGTAAGATTTGCTCACACTAGTAACTGTAAGTTAGCCCTAGCACATTTCCCCCGCACAATATCTTAGGGAGGAGGGTGTGCTGAAAAACAGCGCTGGCGGAACACAGTTCTCGTCAGCACAAGCTGAGACACATCCTTTTGCCTTTACTATAATTACTACTATATACCTAGTTAGTTTAAGCTGAACTGTTAAAGGCAATAAATGATTTTTATTATTATTATTATTATTATTATTGTTGTCACCTTTGTAAAGTGCTTCACTGAGGTTGTGGTCTAAGTCGTTGTGAACGAAAGCTGATACACCGCCACCAACTCTGTCGTTTCTGTAGCTGTAATAATGCGTGTAATGAGGTAATTGAAAAGATAAAGCTTGCTCTTCAGTTTTAATCCAGGTCTCGGCTACAAGTATAACTTGTGGTTGCTTTGGTAGTAGCTTCAGTTCACATTTGAGTTTGTCGAATTTGCCTTTCTTTCTGATACTTTGCATGTTTGCATAGTAAATATTGAGTCTTGATGTGGCAGGTAGACATTGGTAGTTATTGGTAATTTGATAGGATATTGTAGTATCATCAGGGAACGTTTCTGTGTCGTAGTTTGATGCTGGATGAGTATTTAGTTTTTTGATTGATTTGCTATTATCTTAGGTACTCCTTTTTGATATTTAATCGCCAGATTAGTTTCACCATTTTCTTGACGATTGACTAATTCCTGTTTCAGTTCTTTAAAAACCTTTTGTTGCATTGGAGTTTGATCTGAATATATTCTTATACCTTCGGGCAAGTTGCCTTTATTGCGTAGTAGTAATTTTACTGTATCCTGGCTGTTAAAATATACTTTTAAAGTGCGTGTTTTGTCCTGAACGTACTTGCCGTTACGATGGAATTTGATTGGTTTTGGACATTCTTTTACAATTGTCGTGATAACAGCCAATATTTCGGTTTCATCCTTGGCATTACGTTCATCACGTAATTTAGATGTTGGTTCAGGGATGCCAGCAATAATAATGTTCTTAGATCTATTTTGGCGGTCTTCAACTTCACGAATCATTTGTTCATTTTCCATAATTACAGTCTTAGCGGTATAGTTCTGGTTTGTTTTGAGCTGATCAATATCGGATTCAAGAACCGAAATTTTTTGATCGTTAGAAGTTAGTTTATCATTCATTTCCGTTATTTGGGATTTCATAGTATTTTGCTCTGTGGCAATAGTATGGTTAAGAGTGTTTATTTTCTCAAACTGGTCCTTAATATCATCAAAGTTTTCTTGGATAGTTTTGGCAGATGTCGTCTGTGATTCAACCAGTGTATGCAGCATAGTCGCTATTTTACTGACATCTTTTCGTAATTCCAACAAATCGGATTGACAGTCACATGAATGATCTAGATCAGGCATGCTTTTAAGAAAATATAATATTATTTTGTTTATGGCTGTGTAAGGTATGTGGAGTCTATGCGGAGTGAGGACAGGCGTGGGCAAGGAGTGATCTAATTTTTTTTTCATAGGTTTCTATGACATTTCTCATACTGAGGCATATGTGCCCTCAAATATCACACACACGCACACACACACAAACACACACACACACACACACACACACACACACACACACACACACACACACATCACGCCTATTATCCCTTGCGGGGTAGGCAGAGCGTAAACGGCCACAAAGAACGGACATTTACGCCACATTAGACAAATATTTGAGGGTCATTCAGAAAATTGTGTATTGCCATAGTGACAGGTTGTCAGCCCATTTAAGTAATATGTACGGTCGCATTCAAAAGTGGAGTCATAGTTAACACAAACCTCAGAAAACAAGTCGCTCGCACCCGCGGCGACACTCACACAATGACACAAATGACGTATAACATACTATTATTTGACGAACTACCATTGTATAATAGGCTGAGTAGTATTGACTATTTCACTACATGAATCATTAGCTTCGGTAGCTTGGTCAGTAGCGCGGTCAGGCAAATTCTTGACCGTTATTGTGGAGACAATGGATCGAATCCCGATATCTTCGTTGTAGTTTTTATTTTATCAAATGAAGCAAAATTTAGTAAATTTTGAATTACATTTTAGTTGTTGCTAGATCGTTTGCGAGATAGTGCGTGTGCTAAGTGATTTTTTTTAACCTAAGTTTATTTATTAAACTTCAGTGTTTATTTCTTCAAAATGCATACTATTATCAGTTTGCAGGATAAGCAGCGTATTGTTGCGCTGCAATTATCTGTGGCGCTGCATGATATTGGATTTAATTTAACTCAAATTGCTAATCAGACTGGTCTGGCCGTAAGTATAGTTTTATTTCATTACAATTGTATTTTAAATATTAAAAACTTTGACTCATAGTATGTTGGTAGCTGTGAACCGATTAGTATAAACTTTTTTATTAATAATGCTACTTTGTTTTAGTGGAAGACTGTTAAACGTTGGGTTACACGTTTTGAAGAGGAAGGTAGCGTAAAAACTCGACTCGTCTTATTAATGATTCACAGCGGAGGATGATGGTGTAACAATATGAAGAAAATGGTTCTGCCGCTGGTCCAGGCGAATTAGTAGCACAAGAAACAGGGCGTGCAACTGCCGCTAATTATGTTGATATGCTACAGGAAAGCATGCTACCGACGATGGTGCGAAATGTTTAACTGTTTATCCTGCTAGTGAAGTTCCTCGTTTTGCATTTGTCCAGGATAAATTGTCCAGTGCATCGAGCTGCCGTGGTGAATAATTGGTTTAGCCAGCACCCAGATATCCAAGTTATTTGTTGGCCAGCAAAATCTCCGGACTTAAATCCCATAGAGAATTTATGGGGTTTAATGGTGCAAAGGTGGGACATGCGCAATGAAAGAACTACAGAAGCTTTAGAGGCTCACTGCCTGGGAGTGTGGGAGAGTACCAGAGGAACAGATATATGGACTTATTTGGTCGAGTCTATTAAGTGTTTATTAAGTGTTGTTGAAAACAGCGGAGGTAACACCAAATACTAATTATGTAAGCGGCGATTTTTACTTAAGATTCCAATCAGACCCGATCTAGCATACATTGCTGATTATCTTGTGTATTTCATTATAATATATGAATATACACAAAATAATCAGCAATGTATGCCGAAGCGGGCCCGATAAATCGTTGCTCACTCAACCTCTGTTTACCTGCTTACCCGCCTACTATTGCAGTAGGTATTTGTGGAGCATTACATTAGCAATTAAATTATGCTAAAACATCGATATATATTTATTTATGATTGATCATTATTAGTCAGTTATCTTAAGGCCTTGCTTCAATATCTTTTCATTACGAAAACGAGTACTTAAGCTTAAACCTTGAGATGTAGGCAAATAACTGATTTATTATTATTACAACTACTTTTACTTCCGAGGAAAGTGCATCATCGTTAAACATAGAACAATAAAATAATTACTAACGAAATTATTACTTAAATAACTTTATTGAAAGATTCAATCCAAGATTTGGATCATTCCTATGATCTTATAAATAATTACCTATCGATGTTTCAGCTAATGAACACTTAATATCATTTTACATAATATTGTGTTTTATCATTCAAACAAAACTATAAACTAAGTATAACGGCAGCAAGTATTTTATGTAGTTTTACATACTCGTATCTTATGGTTACCAAAAGTTCTCATTCATGTCATTATGTTATTTACATAAAGTAATACTATACCTACCAATAAAATAATTTCTTACCTTACTTTTTGTTTTATTACAATATTATAGGTTTATGTTTTTAGATATAATATTTTGATACATAATTTACAATAAACATTTATAGATATAATACATAGATGAATATATAGAAAAATATTATATAAAATAATTATTACTGGAGAAAATATGGTAAAAACATATAAAAAAACATTATTCAACATACAGAGATCGGATGGGAACCCGGTTCCGTTCTGATTAGAAGGTAAGAACTATTACCGCTAAGCTACGGTAGCTTGTGATCAATACGACGAAATAAAGATATGTAATCTATTGCTTTACTACAAGTGAACGAATAAGGATAACTATAATACAGTTTTAGACAAACCAGTGTGATGTATACTTTGTGGTGATGTGGTGGCGAATAGGCTATCACCGAGTAATTATTTCAAAGATTACATAGATGTCGCTTATAGGTGGTAATCTGTTTAAGTTTTAATGCTACGCCTTAAGGTGGACTTTTCTACTTACAGTCGATAATCTTACGTGTGTGCGTAAGTTAGTAAAGTAAGTACAGAGGATAATAACCCGTATTGCAATCTGTCAAGTGGTCTAACTATGACTCCACTTATGAATCCGACCGTACGTATTATGAAATATTTTATTTTCATTTAATTAGATTGTAAATAAAACATTTTGTGATAATAAATAAAATAAGTAATTTTTATGTAGTTGTTTCACTTAGAATTAGCTGCCTTCGCTTCACTCTTCATATCTTCATACGATGTTTGGTTCTGTGAATACAAAAAAAGCCCATTTAAGTTATACATAATAAAATAAGCATGTATGTATAGTAGTTTTAGAAACTTAGCGAAATTATCTACCGCGGGCAGGATTTGAACCTGCGACTGCCTCTTCCATCTGGGCTGCCGCGTCGGTTGCAAGGGGTATCTTGATCACAATAACGCGTGGCACGGCTCCATCTACTGGGTTAGTTTTGCAACACACTTAGTTCTTTTTTTCTCCGCAGTCCTACTTTTTGGGCGCGGATTCAAGCATATTTTGCAAGCTTTTTCTCTATTAGTTTGGCAGGTGCTTGACAGTTAAACGAACAGAGACCGCACATCCAAAAATCTGACACCAGGGAACATCTCGAACTAAATCGGGGAACGACTGGGAAAAAAACCTTCCGTCCATTACTCCGGGTGAAAATCGGGAACAAAAGTATAGGAAAAGCTTTCCCATTCGTCACCCCGTGTCACCATCGGGGAGTTTTTATTAATAATATTCACTCGGGGTGACGACAGGGGGGTACCATCGGGTCGTTCATCTACTTGGTGTCCCATTTGACTAGAATAAGATCACATAGCCCGTTTGGCCGTGAGGTGCCGGCTTAGAATAGCATCACCCATTTCTACCCGTGGCTGTCGTAAAAGGCGACAAAAGTACCGCCGCAATAAGTCGTATTTGACAGCTGCTGTCATCTCAATACTAAAAGAGATGTCAACCATGGAAAATGGACCCTCTGCCATGGTATTATAACGAATCTGACAGCTGTCAAATACGACTTATTGGAACGGCGATACTTAAAGCGATGAATCCGGAAATGGGCAGCAGCGTCCTCTGTGAACATCTATAACACCGTGTTCTGCGCTCGCCAATCCGCCTACCAAGCGTGGTGAGTATGGCAAATACCCCCCAATACAGGAGGATGCC
This sequence comes from Tuta absoluta, assembly GCA_027580185.1. Taxonomy (NCBI): domain Eukaryota; kingdom Metazoa; phylum Arthropoda; class Insecta; order Lepidoptera; family Gelechiidae; genus Tuta; species Tuta absoluta. The sequence goes on from JAQAHW010000030.1 coordinate 6,239,636, forward strand.
CATGTCCAGCAGTGGACTGTTGTGGCTGTTGTAGTTAGATCATAGACTTACGCTCCACATAGCCTCGTCCCACTCCGGGAAGTGTTTCTTGAACACGCCGGGCTCCCGATCCTGTTTCACGCCCACTACCAGGATGTTGTCCGGGGAGCGGTCCAGCCCGTCGTCCTTTATGTATTCCTGCAATATAAATATTAGTTGAATAAAATGCCGAGAGATGTCGCTGTTCGTTTTTAAAACTCGCAATCGCAAGCGTTGTTTATAAAGCGATTAAATTTTTGACTTAGGTCTTTTTGGTTCCCTTTTGAGTTTTTTATTTCGACTTCACAGATTGAGATAATATAATGTTTCATTTCCACTACACAGACTGAGATATAATTTTGGTAGTTAGGTATTGGATAATTCAAGGTTCTCTAGTTTGCATCCTCCAAGACAAACGCCTATGGTGCATGGTTGTCGACTGTGTTCGAACTTTACGACTAGAGGTTTACAGAACATTATCATTACCTTAACAATGTCAGTTCTGGCTTTCTTCACTCGCTCGGGGACGCTAGCGCCCTCCCACATGTAGATCTCTTCACCGACGTCCAAAATGTAGATACCGTCCTCTGACAGATCCTTTAAACAGAAAATATCGCATCAGAACAGAATTAGAAATAAATGAATTGTAATCACAGGCGTAAATACCTGTTCAATCTAATTGAAGGCATGTAAGGTGGGAACGATCCAGAGTGCGTGGTGGCGATACACACACCTCTCGGAGGAGTACAGAAAGTTTGGCAGCACAATCACCATACACAGATATTTAAAAATGGCTGTAGTAGCCAACAACAATTACAATTTTAAGTCGTCGCCATGGCCGAAATCGGTAGAATAATACATTATAATCATCAATATAATCGATCTGTGTATATCCTGAGCATGGTCCTAACAGATGGCTGAAATTCAGTCGTGAGCATTCTCTTGCCTTTGTTGAAACTGACGTTTGAGAACTTTTGGCTATAGCAGATTTTAGCCCCGGGGGCTTTGAAATCTACACACCTGACTATTTGATACGCTCACTCAAGTTTGTGTGGTTAAAGAAAGAAAGAAAACACAATAATCCATTGTTGGTTTGGTTGATCCTAAGCCTATGGTTTACCTGCTGACTGAAGTCTGGCGCCAACTCTTCGATCTTGATCTTCCCTTTGATGGTGACGGTGACGGCGTACAGTGATGGTGGAGTGGTGACGCGTCTGCTGGCTGATGCTTTCCATTTTGAGTTGTCTTCCTTTGCGTCTGGGGCTCCTCCTGAAGTGAAACATGATCGGAATAGAAACTTATATGAAGTACATATATGAGAAAATCTTAATTTCTGCCCATGGAGGTCGATGCCGTGTGATGCCGGCTTAGAATAGCATCACCCCGTTTTTTCCCCCGTTGGAGACGTAAGAGGCGACTAAGAATGCAATTTTAGGTGATGGGCTGACAACCTGCCACTATGGCGATACACAATTTTACGAATGACCCTCAAATATTTGTCAGATGTGGCGTAAATGGCCGTTTTTTTACGGCCGTTTACGCTCTGCCTACCCCGCTAGGGACAATAGGCGTGATATGTGTATGTATGTGTGTATGAGGTCGTAAAAAGCGACTAAGGAAACGATCTATTTAAGGAAATTCATGCCAATGCATTATCGCACGCTACACGCCAAAAAACAAGCGAGTCCTACATCCTTGTCATAGACTGTTGAGGCCCTTGGTAATATTTTATTGTCTGTGCCCTTAGTGATTGACTAAAACACTTACCAAGTGGTTCCCAGAACTCCTCAGGTTCTTCGCCCTGGTTGATCTGGACGATTTCCTTGGTGTCTCCAACTGCTAGCTTCACGAAGGCTAGGGCGGCTTCTGCCTCTTCAGGGAGTGATTCCTGGAGAATTAATGTTACGTCTTAAGCAAAGACAGCTTTAGCGAGTTCGACTTCAGTGAGTAACTAGCATCACCACAGCAGTGTGCTTCAGTCTGCCTTACATGTCGAATCTGACAACCTTTATAAGACAACCTAGAACGCAGTCAGTTCATACATACATACACATACACATATCACGCCTATAATCCCTTGCGGGGTAGGCAGAGCGTAAACAGCCGCAAAAAACGGCCATTTACACCACGTCTGACAAATGTTTGAGGGTTATTCGGAATATTGTGTATCGCTATGGTGACAGGTCGTCAGCCCATCGCCTACAATTGCAATACACACCCTCGAGTCCCTTAGTCGCCTCTTACGACTCCCACGGGAAAGATATGGGGTATTGTTATTCTAAGCCGGCATCACACGGCAAAGTCAGTCAGTTCATAATCACGAGAAACCTGGAGAAAGCCAATGACCGCCTCAGGCCCTCAGGACACAAATGGAAAAATCTGACTAAATCAAATGTAGAAAAAGTTGACCACTTCATTCATGTTAAAGTTTTCGAATCCACATTATACAGGCTGTAAGGAAAAGAACCGCGTTCCTTTTGAGGGATGAACCAGCCAGCACATATGACCAGACTTGGTCGGCTGCTACATTTTGATCGGCTGCTTAATTTGTTTTTCATATTTCAACCTATGTTTCTTGGGGAAAGTTTTTCAGTTTCAAGGGCTGGTTCATTGCTTAAAAAGAACGCAGTACTTGTCCTTACACCTGTATGTTCTCGTGGTTCGCCTATTTTTAACACCTTTACAAGGTGTCATGCTTTATCCTGGTGAACCCTACCTTCCCATTCCTGACGTAGACCACCTCCTTGGTCTCCAGCACGAAGACATCGTCATCCTCAAGTTCCTCAGCCTTCTCGGGCACCTGCAGAGCCTTCATGTCCACGTTCAGCTCGATTCCTTCCACCTGGATATCATCAGTGGTTCGTGATTAGGTGATGGTATACATACATACATATATCACGCCTATAACCTCTTACGGGGTAGGCAGAGCGTAAATAGACATTTACGCCACGTCTGACATATATGAGAGTCAAACAGAAAATCGTGTATCGCCATAGTGACAGGTTGTCAGTCCATCGCCTAAAATTGCAATACAGTATAAATTGAGTGGAGTCCCTAAGTCGCCTCTTCTTTTACGGGAAAGAAATGGGGTGATGCTATTCTAAGCCGGCAGCACACGGCAGTATAGTATGTATAATTTTGAAGAAATAATGTTTTTGCTTTCTAGCATATCAAATCAAATCATTTATTTTTATGTAGGAATTTACAAGATTCTCTTTTAGAAGCTCAAATCTACACAACATACATACTCTAGTAAACAAGTAATTTGGGATAGGTATAACTTTTTGGAGTAAACGATTTCTCAAGTAGAACCGCGCCTAGGCAAGCGTAGCGTTGGAAGCCCTCTGAGCACCTCCAACCCAATAGACCGATGACTTATAGAAGGCAGCTGGGAGTGACTAGATAGTACATCGTGCCTTATGATTATACTTACATTACATACACTCGCACACACATACAACATATATTTTTAGTATTTTATTTAAAAATATTTATTTAATTTGCACTATTTAAGTCTGAGGAAGAGCGGGGCCTATTTAAAAGAAGTACACCAAAATATGTGTACTGTAATCTTTTATTGTGAATGAAATTAATCCATTTTGTACCTCTATTTTATTGTATGATAATGTGATATCATGTGATGATAACTTGAACTCACTTTGAACAGACGAACTCCATCGTCTGCGTAACTGCCGTTGAAGTTCTCTGGCTTATCTTGGCTGCCGAGAAGAATGCCCAAACCACCTAAAACAGAATGAAGTGTCTGTGAGAGTGAGGTAACTGCTTTTATTACAACTTTCTTGTACACAAATTTAAACGATTTCTTAGGTAGGTATGAGAATTTAGGTATGTTTTAAATGATTATGATCACGTTGATCTATTCTAGCACTAGAGGTCCGTCTAGCCCAGCTGTGCTAAAAAGCAGTTATATTAAGTTACTCATCATCATTAATTTAAGAGCCTCGCTCTTGTCGGTGGAGTGATATCCAATCTGCTCTATTTTGAGCCTTCTCTTTGACTTCCTTGTACAACATGACACCTATTTTTTCTTTGATTTAGTTTATATACGCTCGTCTAGGTCGCCCTCTCCCTCTTCTTCCCTCGATCTTTCCTCCATTATAGTTTTTAGTAGGTCGCCATGTCGTAACAAGTGTCCCAGCATGTTTCCTCTTCTGTTCTCTTTACTACCCCCCACTAAAAACTTCCAATCAAAACACCAGCGCCATCTGCCCTCCTTCTACTTGTAACCTCAGAAAAAGAGTAGTTAGAAGTACTGGTTTATGTTGAACTCACAATGAAAGTAAGAAAAAATAAGAATTTGAACAAGCGTAAATATATTTTAAAAAATTGAGACACGACTGCTTTCTGAGATAAAAGCCTATGACACTCGGAATAATGTAAGGATTCTTCTAATTCCCATTCGCATATGTTCAGTGGTTAACGAGTTGCAGTCATTTAAATAATCGCATATACATACATACATGAACTCTAAAAACATTACACTCCTTTTTTGGTTGGACGGACAGTCGTGTAAAAATATCGACTGCGGCCGGAGTTTAAACCCGGGACCGCGGAATACCGTTCCATACCGCGGTTGGCGACTTCCGAAATTAAACTACTCTTGGTAATACAACTTTTTAAGCACTCGCGATCACTTTCACACATTTTAAGTATTAGACCAGGTCTATTGCCGGCAGCCTAGTGGAATGTTTACAAACAATTAATAATATTAAAATTATAAAGACAAATGTGGGTAGCAGAACATCTCGTCACCCGCCGCCTAGATGACAACTCGCTGGGACGTCAGTCAACCCGCGACCACAATACATGAAACTGTATTGAACCGTCGGGACACAGGTAAATTACTAATATTTACCTAAATACTATCGCGACTGACCCCGTCTAATACTTAAAATACTCTTGGTAATGGTCTCAAAGTAACTCCTGATTCTTAGAGACTAACCTTTGAAGATGCTGAGAAGATGTTTTGGTTCCTTCCCCTGCGGCACCAGCACCACTATAGTGTCCTTATAATCCACTCCTTCCAACTCCTCGGCGAGCTGGACTGCCTTGGCGTTCTTGGCTGCATCGGCTTTCGCACCCTGGAATGCGAAGGTCCATTATAAGCTGTTTTGTGTTCATCTAATGCTCAAAGACTTCGAGCTTTGCAAAGAAACGCAAAACTATTGATCCTGGTGATTAACCAAATAGGTTACTATTTCAGGGGCCCCTAAATAGGTTCTTTAGTAAGTCGTTAGTTGAATAAATATCCCAAACGATAAAAAAATTTAAAGCTAACAAACGCTATATGCAACGACACCTAAGGTTTATATAGATGTTTTCTCTCAGTATCTTGAGCTAGTAGTAGTCTTGTAGATTTTTGTTTTGGAGTCTGTGCGGAAAAAGTGAACTAATAATTTTTTCATAGGTTGCTATGACATTTCTCGTACTGAGGTACAGAGGCACCCTCTATTTCCGCGCATATTCTCTTTCCGCACATCTTTTATTTTATTTATTACATAATCTACTTATGAGACAGTATACATTTTAAAGTAAATTAAGCTACTAAGTTACTAAGTAGGTAGGGATACTTACAATCCAGATATAGATGACAGTTTCGCTCCCTGATTCGCTTCTCTCGCTAGCAAACTGGTATTTGATGACGTAAGCCTCTCCGGAGTACAGGATTGAAGTGTCCATCGCCTCATTTTCATCGTCGACCCTGGAGTAAAAACAATCATAAATTATGAAAGAAAAAATATTTATTCAGTTACAATCAAGTACATGCAGGGAGTACAATAGCATACACAATAAACACTTATGACTGAGACTGAAATGGAGTCCAGCTCAGCATATGCTGTAGCTTAAAGCTGCAGCGCTGATTTTCAGCTGGAACCGTCACATTTGACCAATAAAGTGCGCTGCCCGGCTAGCATACCTCCTCGATGTAGGTACATTAAATTACTATAAATATATGGCATATGGCGTTTGGAACTGCAGGGCTGGAGATCAGTGCCCTATGACAACAAGTCTACAGGTGAAATTCCTAGTACATTGCGTAGCCGGTTTATATTCCTGGTATCATACGGCTGCCCGACTACGCAATGAAACTCGAATTTCACCTGTAAATTGGTAGCCTGTAGTTTGATAATCTCTTCTCTTTTCGTGTGGGACGCCGAGTCGTCCAACGACCCGATGAACCCTGGTGTCAGAGTTTTTTCAACCGCCTACTACCACTAGTAGGCCTCTGACATGGTTGTGTTTCGACCGCCGTCTAAGTAATCATAGACAGCAACCGGGACCGACGGCTTAGCGTGCCCTCCGAAGCACGGAACCATTTCTTTTCGGACAATCAGTTGGTTCACCCTGCAATGTCCTAACCAGACCGGGAACAAATTCACAAAGAGATAAATATCAACTTTTGTGAGTGTAATTTAATTAATTAACTTTATTTTATTTAATTTAATTAATTAATTAACTTTTGTAATTCAAAATATATCTTCTACAACAACAAAAAGAAAATCCATAAAAACAGTCGTTCTTTAGCTTTACCACTACTTAGTAACACATAGTTATATTATTATATTAAGAGGTTTTAAATTTAATTTTAATTCTTGTTTCCTATCTTTTGTTTGTATGTTCTACCTGTATGGCTAAAATTGCATAAATACTATCATTAATACTATTTTATATTATATAATTGTTTTGTGTAATAATTTTTTAGAGAAAAGAGCATCTTGTATTATTAGTTATCTAATATAATTTGTATTGTTTGTTGTCTCGACTGATGCAACAATCACATGGGAACCACGGAAGACCAGCGCTGAAGTGCTTTAAATAAGTGCTTAAGCATTATGCTGAGTGGTTACCCTTTTCAGTGTACCTAACCTAGTATGTAAGCATTGTATTACCTTTCATTGTAGCACTGAAATAAACAGTTTCTATTCTATTCTATTCTATAATCGAACCCGGAACCTTTGCGTCGCAGGCAGTCGCACTACCACTGCGCCACATTGGTCGTCAAAAGTTTGATAATATCAGGCACAGATGTGCCATTGACTGAAGTACGGTTCCACATTCAGAGTAAATCTGCTTTCTATTAGTGAATCACCATTTTGAATACCAAATTTCAAAACACTTCCCGTGTTAGGTATAACATTTTTAGAAAAGCTACAAAATTTTCTACCGCGGGCAGGATTTGAACCTGCGACTTTCACCATCACTAGAGTCGACGCCTCTTCCACCTGGGCTACCCCGGCTCGCCCAATGCCCCGCCAATTTTTCAAGTGTATCTTGATCCCAATAACGCGTGGCACGTCTTCATCTACCGGGTTAGTTTTGCAAGTGATACTAATGGATGAGCCGCGGTGGCCCAGTTGGAAGAGGTGCCACTAGTAATGGCGAAAGTCGTATGTAGGTACATAAGGGACCAGGGCTTCTCTAAAAACTGAACAACTTTTGTCCCCAGCAATATTATTTCCTTGGCATGAATATGTATAAGTAGAAAATGACTTCGTGAGAATAAGTTATTTTTTTTATTATGTATTAACCGACGAGCATGCATGAAGAGATTGATGAATGTAGAGGAGGCGAAAGAAGTATGCCAGGATCGTAGTAAGTGGAAGGAAGTAGTCTCTGCCTACCCCTCCGGGAAAGAGGCTTGATTTATGTATATGTTAGTATGTATGTATTAACTGGGGATAAAAATAATTCAGTTCTTTTGGAGTACCTAACCCTGGTACCTTATGTGCTACAACCGACTGTACATATGATTCTGATTCTACTAACCTGGTGATGACCAGGTCACCTGATCCCTCGTCAGGCATATATCCTCGAGCCGCGGCACTCTTCCCGATTTTGAATGCCGACGTTTCAGTACCGTCTGACGAGAAGTAGCCTCCGTCTGCACACAAGAATCAAGGAGAAAAAATGAGTAAGAAAGCTTTTTTCTATGTAAAGGTTGCCTGGAAGAGATCGCTGCAAGCGATAGGGCCGCCTTTGCTTACTTTTAGTCTTAAGTTCTCTGTATTGTTTTGTTTCTGTTGTGTATGTTGTAAGCAATAAAGTGTTCATCTATCTATCTATCTTTTTCATATTTTTTCTAGGAGGCGTATTCTTAAAACAGGAGAAAATCGATTTCAGATGCACCTGACTGCGATGATTGGTAGACCCCAAAAACTTTGATTTTGATCAGATCACAAAAACGCCTTAGCGACAAATATGTCAGTATGTTTTGAAGAGTAGATTCTGTGCGGAAAGAGAATAGGAGTGAAAATTGAGGGCGCCTCTGTATCAGTATGACAAAGTAACCTATTGATGGCCGATGTGGCGCAGTGGTAGTGCGACTGCCTGCGACGCAAAGGTTCCGGGTTCGATTCTCGGTGAGACACTGACAAAGTTGACATTAATCACTTTGTGAATTTGTTCCCGGTCTGGTTAGGACATTGCAGGGTGAACCACCTGATTGTCCGAAAAGAAAAAGTTCCGTGCTTCGGGGGGCACGATAAGCCGTCGGTCCCGGCTGTCTATGATTACTTAGACGGCGGTCGTAACACAACCATGTCAGAGGCCTACTAGTGGAAGTATGCGGTTGAAAAACTCTTGACACCAGGGTTCATCGTGTCATTGGACGACTCGGTGTCCCACCCGAAAAGAGAGAGAGAGAGACCTATGAAAAAATGATTAGTTCACTTTTTGCCCACGCCTATTCTCTTTCCACACAGACTCTAATGTTTAACAAATTAATGTCTTCTCATTACCGTTTTGAAAGGCCTATGTAATAGATAGGTATGGCCCGAAAAAAAACATGTCTCACCGGACTCAGTGGCCACGCTATCCCATTGGTGGAAGTATTGTTTGAAGTTACCGATCTCCATGCCTTCTGATACTCTTGTCACATTCACCTGTAAAAAAAATATTGATAAAATCTATCATATCACTCCTAGTGGTCCACCACAGACAAAGTTACCACATACCAAGAATAGTCTGAACTGTAGAATAATCCGGTAGGCTTCGAAAAGGGCCGTACTACCTTAAAAAATGTCAATGGTTCTTCCCTATTTCTAGTCAATTTAGTCGCCATTGTTTTAATCGTCGCCTTATTTTGATAGATACGCGTAAAGCGTCAAATAATAAGACATTATATGAGTTAAATATATCCTATCCTTTTCAAAACGGAGAGAGACTAAGTTAAAAGAACGTAGTTCCCGAATATGTGTATGTTGTATTATAAATAACGAGCTGGGAAGCCTGATGTCAAGACAAACCTCTTCGGGTTTAGTGACGTCATTTATAAAAGCAAAATAAAAAATAATAATTGTGTCCAAGTATCAGCCACTTACCCAATTGGGATAGCCCTTCATCTCCAGAAACATCTCGGTGATGCTGTAATAAGCTTTCCTGATCTCAGGGTCTGCGTCCTTGCCCAGCCAGGTGTACACCCCTGAGTCAGGGGTGTCCAAGATGTAGATCTCCTGGAGAAAAAAGGGATTGTGATCATGGAGAAATTATATAGATAGATAGATAGATGAACACTTTATTGCTTACAACATACACAACAGAAACAAAACAATACAGAAAACTTAAGACAAAAAGGCGGCCTTATCGCTTGCAGCGATTTCTTCCAAGCAACCTTCACATTAAAATCGAGAAAAAAAATGGATTAAGGAAACTTGCAAAATTTTCTACCGAGGGCAGGATTTGAACCTGCGACTTTCGCTATCACTAGTGGCGACGCCTCTTCCATCTGGGCTACCGCGGCTCATCCAAAACCCGCTAATGGCTATAACTAGTGATGGTGAAAGTCGTGGGTTCAAATCCTGCCTGCGGTATGACTACATGACAGTTTTCAAAAAAATTTAGGTATACTTACCTAACACGGGAAATCTTTTAAAAATTTGGTATTAAAATTAGGTGGACTTGCAAATTTTGGGAAAACTAAAGATCTTGGTCTAGCTTGGAAAATTTCCTATTCATTTATATCTGGCGATAATACTGAAGCCGGATTAGGGATATAAACCAGAACTGAACGATATCCCATAATAAGATCTTGTAGGTCTGCTTGCTGAAAGAAACTTCATGTTAAAAATAATACAGCTTAGGAAGATGGCGCGCGGAGCGCCTTTTAAATAAGCAGTGCCTATTGTATCTTTCAAATATTAAAACGCTAGTTCTATTATATTCTCTTTGTCTAGTCGCGCGATGGCAGCGCATGGCGTATCGCTGCTTTGTGGTATCTTTATTAGTTTTTTGTCGTGTGTCTGATAAGTGTACTTGGTGAGCTAAGATAATCAATTTCGTAGTAAAAAGGTAATAATTTGGTTCGCTTACATCAGAAGACAAGTGCCTCTGTTTGAAGGGTTTGTTGAGTGGGACCAGGTCTATGACGTCTTCTTCGAGGTCCACCAGGATCTTGTAGAGGTACACTGCGGTGGCGCTGTCTCGTGTGTACGACTGCAACAAAAGCACTAGAATTCTTAAAATATAGCTCCAATTATAATCCAGACGCACCGCCGGATACCATCCATATACTGGTTGCCATTCCACCAATTCGGACTAAGCGCTTCCAGTCTTTTTTGATTTAGGTTGATTCGCGCAGGGTTATGATGCTAGTTACTTAGGTAATGACATAAAAAAGGGGTGCAAAGAGGGTGTAAGTGGTGTTTAAGTGCTGAATATTTAAAAAAATATGGTAAATCCACAAAAACATCGTGTTTTTCCAAAATTGGCACTAAAGATTTTAAAGCTTTGAAGAATACTGGAATTCAAATAACGGAAAAATCAATCTGGTTTTTCGTAATTGCGGAATCCAGTTACCATCCCTTAAAATAATGGTTGTTGAAAGGTCACCCATGGTGCAAAACTTTTGTCACTTACATCACTGGGAGCTTCATCTTCAAGGTCGTCCATACAACCTGATCCGAGAGCTTCAAAGAAGGTCTTCAAGTCTTCGCCTGATGAAAATTCGTCTGAAACCAAATCATAGTTAGCTACAACCAGAGATTCTAGTAAAAGTGTGCCCGGTTGAGCTCCTGCTACCAATCAGTCAGGTGTAGGTTTGAAAGCCCCGAGGCTAATGAAAGAGTCCAGGTTTAAAAAAAACCTAGTGTAAAATAAGGTGATAGTAAAATCACCAAGTCGACGGGATCTCTATGGGTAAGTTTAGCACAGGATCGTGAAGATTGGCGCAGTAAAGAAGAGGCTTCTTCGGTAGAGAATGCCGTCTGGCATTAGGCCTGCCTTTTGTACGATGTGAAATAAAGTATGTATATATAAATAAGAGGCATGTGGGTGGATGTGGGCTGATGATGATGATGAGAAATGAAAGCTAGGGTTTGAAATCTACCTATACTATGATTTATCTAGGTATTTTTTGGATTTAAGGGGCTGGGCTGTAAAATATTTTCTGTGCCTAGATGTTTTGTGGGAATGGTAACCTTGCTTGGCTCCATTGTCATTCCCAGTCTTTACTTTCACAAATCAGACATACATATATTATATCGCCTATATCCCTTGCGGGCAGAGCATGAACGGCCGTAACAAACGAGCATTTACGCCACGTTTGACAAACATTTGAGGGTCATTCAGAAAATTGTATGTCACCATAGTGACAGGTTCTCAGCTTATTGCCTGGTAATACACATGTAACCCTCGAGTCCCTTAATGGCCTCTTACGATGCCCACGGAAAAGAAATGGGGTGTGGCTGTTCTAAGCCGACATCACACGGCAAACACAAGTTACCAGTTCCTCACCAATGATCTCAATGGAAGCCCTGCCGTTGTGGTCTTCGTCTCTCAACTTGTTGGCGACGCTTATGATCTTCCTCCGGTGAGTGGCTTTGGCTCCCTCCGGCACCAGTACGAAGATGTCGTGTTCCACCTCCAGGATGAAGCAGTTGTCTCTGGTCAGGGAGGATGCTTCAGCTGGGACCTAGAGGTAAACTGGGTGTTAGAATATTTGGGATGAATAGCGTATTTATTTCCCTAGCTTAGCCTAACGATTCAACTTTGAAAAGATTTCTGGGTTATGAAGAACAAAGGAAGCCAGCACAATTCACATCTAGGGGAACAAATATTCCGAAAAGTTCACGAGGAGGAACATTGCCATGTCATGGACTGAAAATTGGGGACACAACAGCGACTCAGGGATGGCACCAGCGTTCCCTGTCAAGCGTGGTAGTTATGGCAATAGAGCATCACGCCCTTACCGTGGGTGTCGTAAAAGGCGACTAAGGGATGAATCCGGGGAATGGGCAGCAACGTCCTCTGTGAACATCTATAACACCTTACTCTTCGCTCGCCGTAATTTTTGTCAGACGCGGCGTAACTGTTTTGACGGCCGTTTGCCAAGGGATATAGTGTATGTATGTTGTTCAAAAGCGGGTTTGAGAGAAGTGCACGATAAAACCTACCTCTTCAATCCTCATATTGTCGGCTCCAGACAGCTTCAGCAGTCTCTTCTCAGCGCCAGCATTGATCTCCACCTCGTTGAAGCCTGACTCATTGCCTCCTTCAAGGTATCTAATAGCTGTTAAAAAAAACATGGTCAGGATTGTAGGGAACACTGATAAATTTCTGAATTGTAAGCAGTTTTATTGTGTCAGCTCTGTCACTCGCCAGCTTCGATCAACGCATCCTTCCATGGAATGAGACGGAGACCGAGTTGCTCGAAGCTTGCCAGACTCTAGGAAATAGACGCGCGGGACTGTCGTTTACAAACAAACACAGTGTTACAGTTCGGGACAATATAAACCTATTCAGTTCAAATCTATCTTGTGGTTTAATTGACTATATAATAACTACTGTTTAATTTAGCGTTGCTATGCTGGGGTAAGTTAGGTATTAATGACGGTCTATGAATGCGCCGCGATTTCGCACGCATCGCTCTGGGCATATGTTGTCCCTTTCTCGCTCGCGGGGCGAGGGGGCGGCGTGCGCGCGGGCCGCCTGGTAGACGCCAAGCGGTGATTTCTGCACCGCACTCAGTCACTCAAAACCGTTCGGACGGGAGGGTATCGCGTATTGTGCGGATTTCCCGCCACGCGTTTTGTGATGCCGCGTGTAATGGACGATTCAATTTGAGATCGCGCGTGTTGATGCATCGTATTATTGCGTTTCTCCTGGGTTGTACTGGAATGCCAGGCTTAGTGATTGTTGGATGTCTCGACGTCTTCCACGTGAGCGTCGCGTTGAATAAGCATCAGGTGGCCATTTTGGCCCGCGTTTGTACGGCCCAAATTCGGGTTGGGTCACGCGTAATGACTAATATCAAAGTGGAATACGAACAGAAGCTGTGAGTGGTTTGACGTGAATAACGCGCCAAGGCTGTAGTGGAATGCTGGGTGTCGATATCTTTTCCACCCAGCCCTGTAAGTACCCACGGAATCCCGATTTGTTCCATTCCCTGAACTTCCTTTCTCCGTTGGGTATTTTATGCATTTGGACCGGCACGTTGACTGTAAGTGTTAAACCTGGTTGTTTAGTATAAAACTGTTTATTCGTGTTAATGGTGTGTTCCCTTTAGTCATATTTGTTGTACCATATCATTGTGACTCCTTAGTACGAATTGCGGAATTCGTGGGGTGATATAATTTGGAGGTACGGTCGCATTCAAAAGTGGAGTCATAGTTAACACAAACCTCAGAAAACAAGTCGCTCGCACCCGCGGCGACACTCACACAATGACACAAATGACGTATAACATACTATTATTTGACGAACTACCATTGTATAATAGGCTGAGTAGTATTGACTATTTCACTACATGAATCATTAGTTTCGGTAGCTTGGTCAGTAGCGCGGTCAAGCAAATTCTTGACCGTTATTGTGGAGACAATGGATCGAATCCCGATATCTTCGTTGTAGTTTTTATTTTATCAAATGAAGCAAAATTTAGTAAATTTTGAATTACATTTTAGTTGTTGCTAGATCGTTTGCGAGATAGTGCGTGTGCTAAGTGATTTTTTTTAACCTAAGTTTATTTATTAAACCTCAGTGTTTATTTCTTCGAAATGCATACTATTATCAGTTTGCAGGATAAGCAGCGTATTGTTGCGCTGCAATTATCTGTGGCGCTGCATGATATTGGATTTAATTTAACTCAAATTGCTACTCAGACTGGTCTGGCCGTAAGTATAGTTTTATTTCATTACAATTGTATTTTAAATATTAAAATCTTTGACTCATAGTATGTTGGTAGCTGTGAACCGATTAGTATAAACTTTTTTATTAATAATGCTACTTTGTTTTAGTGGAAGACTGTTAAACGTTGGGTTACACGTTTTGAAGAGGAAGGTAGCGTAAAAACTCGACTCGTCTTATTAATGATTCACAGCGGAGGATGATGGTGTAACAATATGAAGAAAATGGTTCTGCCGCTGGTCCAGGCGAATTAGTAGCACAAGAAACAGGGCGTGCAACTGCCGCTAATTATGTTGATATGCTACAGGAAAGCCTGCTACCGACGACGGTGCGAAATGTTTAACTGTTTATCCTGCTAGTGAAGTTCCTCGTTTTGCATTTGTCCAGGATAAATTGTCCAGTGCATCGAGCTGCCGTGGTGTATAATTGGTTTAGCCAGCACCCAAATATCCAAGTTATTTGTTGGCCAGCAAAATCTCCGGACTTAAATCCCATAGAGAATTTATGGGGTTTAATGGTGCAAAGGTGGGACATGCGCAATGAAAGAACTACAGAAGCTTTAGAGGCTCACTGCCTGGGAGTGTGGGAGAGTACCAGAGGAACAGATATATGCACTTATTTGGTCGAGTCTATTAAGTGTTTATTAAGTGTTGTTGAAAGCAGCGGAGGTAACACCAAATACTAATTATGTAAGCGGCGATTTTTACTTAAGATTCCAATCAGACCCGATCTAGCATACATTGCTGATTATCTTGTGTATTTCATTATAATATATGAATATACACAAAATAATCAGCAATGTATGCCGAAGCGGGCCCGATAAATCGTTGCTCACTCAACCTCTGTTTACCTGCTTACCCGCCTACTATTGCAGTAGGTATTTGTGGAGCATTACATTAGCAATTAAATTATGCTAAAACATCGATATATATTTATATAAGATTGATCATTATTAGTCAGTTATCTTAAGGCCTTGCTTCAATATCTTTTCATTACGAAAACGAGTACTTAAGCTTAAACCTTGAGATGTAGGCAAATAACTGATTTATTATTATTACAATTACTTTTACTTCCGAGGAAAGTGCATCATCGTTAAACATAGAACAATAAAATAATTACTAACGACATTATTACTTAAATAACATTATTGAAAGATTCAATCCAAGATTTGGATCATTCCTATGATCTTATAAATAATTACCTATCGATGTTTCAGCTAATGAACACTTAATATCGTTTAACATAATATTGTGTTTTATCATTCAAACAAAACTATAAACTAAGTATTACGACAGCAAGTATTTTATGTAGTTTTACATACTCGTATCTTATGGTTACCAAAAGTTCTCATTCATGTCATAATGTTATTTACATAAAGTAATACCATACCTACCAATAAAATAATTTCTTACCTTACTTTTTGTTTTATTACAATATTTTAGGTTTATGTTTTTAGATATAATATTTTGATACATAATTTACAATAAACATTTATAGATATAATACATAGATGAATATACAGAAAAATATTATATAAAATAAATAATTATTACTGGAGAAAATATGGTAAAAACATATAAAAAAACATTATTCAACATACAGAGATCGGATGCGAACCCTGTTCCGTTCTTATTAGAAGGTAAGAACTATTACCGCTAAGCTACGGTAGCTTGTGATCAAAACAACGAAATAAAGATATGTAATCTATTGCTTTACTACAAGTGAACGAATAAGGATAACTATAATATAGTTTTAGACAAACCAGTGTGATGTATACTTTGTGGTGATGTGGTGGCGAATAGGCTATCACCGAGTAATTATTTCAAAGATAACATAGATGTCGCTTATAGGTGGTAATCTGTTTAAGTTTTAATGCTACGCCTTAAGGTGGACTTTTCTACTTACAGTCGATAATCTTACGTGTGTGCGTAAGTTAGTTAAGTAAGTACAGAGGATAATAACCCGTATTGCAATCTGTCAAGTGGTCTAACTATGACTCCACTTATGAATCCGACCGTACTTACTTATAATCTAGTGCTAATACGTGTGACGTAACGCCAGATCGGCAGACGGTATTTACTACCGACTTGAGTTATGTAAAGGTCAGAACACATCATTTGCCAATTTCACTCAACTTAGTTAATTAAGTTAAATAGATTTAGGTTCACGTTTAATTCATAGTATGCGCTGCTATATTGTGCAGCGTATGCTATTTAGCGCTGCGTAACGCGGCCATTGTCTGCCTTCAGTTGAACTCCTGGTATTTTACTAGAAATTTACCTGTGTAAATCGCTTCCACTGCGGGAGTTTAGCTTGGAATTAGACAATTTTTGGTAGCAGAGCGTGGTTCAGAAAACCACTAGATTTAAGATTATTTTAGTATAAGATTTTTAATCTACCTACATAAAAAAAAATATATTTATTGTGATTGTAGTGTGTGCCCTGTGTAGAATATCCTATCGGTAGGATCAGGGCCAATCAATTAGTGAATTGCTTGTTATTATCGTTGTGTTTACCCTGTGCGGATATCCTAACGGTAGGATCAGGGCCGATTGTCTATTATTGTTTTTTATTGTAAGGTTCGGTGTTACTTTGGGTTGGTACCATGGCTCCCACAATTAGGCAGCTTCAGGCGAAACTAATGTGGTTCGCGACTAAGCAGGCGATGGTCGGTCGCGGGGACCGAGAGGACGCACTCATCGCTTGTGCGCAACGGATTGACGAACGGGTCGCGGAGGTGTTGGATTGCCTCACTGGATGCGAGGAGTTATTTGATGGGACGCCTGATGAGGAGGTCAAACTTACGGTCCGGGCGAATGTGACCCAGTGCCTGGAGATAGGGCAGGAGATCCAGCAGGCGGCTGCTGTGATCACCAGGCGTAGGGCTGGGGAGCCGGACCCACCCCATGGTCCGCGGGGACCGGGGGTGCAAGTGCCCCTGCCGGCTGTGGCGATTCCGGTCTTCCACGGGGACTACACGGATTGGACCCGATTCCAGGATCTGTTTGACAGTGTGATTCATAACCGCACTGACTTGCAGCCGGCATATAAAATGGCTCAATTGATGGCCAAGCTGCAAGGTGAGCCCCATGAGCTGGTAAAGCATCTACCAGTCGATGATGCAAGTTACGAGACGGCTCGCGGTTTGCTGATCGAGAGAAACAGCAACAAACGTCTCATGATTGACCAACTCCTGGAACAGTGGCTCACCGTGCCGACCATCACACGAGGGACGGACCTCAGGGCCAAGGTCCTCAACCCTGTCTGCGTTGCAGTGAACGCTCTTGAGAGACAGGGGATGCCGGTGTCAGGCTATGATTATATCATGGTCCACACGTTGTTGCGCCGCCTGCCGAGCGACATGGCCGCTCGTTTTGAACAGTCGCACGGAGGTAAGACATCTGATTACCTCCCGACCTTCGAGGAGCTCAAGTCCTTCCTCGAGGCCGAGTGCAGACGGGTAGATGCCCAATTTGGAGAGTCGCCTCACGCGGAGTCTGCGGCCGCTCGCCGCCCGGAACGGCCGGGTGCACAGGCGCGAGACGGTAAGAGTAGGCCACCCAGGCGATACAATGTCGCTAATTTGGAATCGAGGTGTGCCTACTGCAGAGAGGCGGGGCATCAGGTGACTGCGTGTGAGGAGTTCGCTGCACAGCGGGTGCAGAAACGTCGTGGTGTGGTGCAGCAACGGCGTTGGTGCTTTAGGTGTATGGGGCCGCATCAGGTGCGAGAGTGCCCATCAAGCACCAACTGCAGGTACTGCCAGGGTGCCCACCATCAGCTCCTATGCATGAACCGCAGCGGAGATTACGGAGGCAGAGCTGACGCGGGTCAGCGGACGGAGTCTGCCCTACCTAGACGGGAGCAACGCTCCCCACCCCCTCCAAGGAGGAGTCCTCTTCCACCAGGGTTTCAGGGACGAGGCCAGGGACATCAGCAGGTGATGCCCCCTTCACCACGCGCGAGACAGTCACCACCTCGGCAGCAGGTGCCGGAACGGGGTAGGTGGTCACAGGTCCAAGGTCAGGGGCACCCATCACATGGCGGGTGCCAATACCAGGGCCAGTACATGCAGTACTCGGCGGGACTGAACAACATGGTGAGGTCTCATGACCCACGCATGCCTCTCCCCTTGGCTGAGCACCCGCGGCTACAGGCGCATCCACGGTACGCGCGCCTGCCGCAGGGTTACTATAGGCTGCCAGCCATGGCGTACAGGACCAGAGGTCCCTATCAGCAGGAGTGGGACCCACTCGAAGGTGTACGGAGAGAGGGGACCCCCCCGCAGGACGCGGACACTCCGCGCTTAGATTCCTGCTAGGTAATCGCCGCCTACACGCCAGCTTCGGCCCCCCGGCCAATTACGGTATTGTTGCCTACGGCAATAATTTGGGTATGGGGATACGGTGGCCGCAGCATACAGGTAAGAGCCTTGTTAGATACAGGGGCTCAGGGTTGTATTGTGTCTAGTAAGCTGGTGAGTAGGCTACGCTTAAATATAAGGCCCACAACGGATGGGGCTGTAGGTATTGGAGGTGTAGATGTGCCTGACGTTCGGGGTCAGGTGAGCTTCGAGTTCACATTAGGTAATACAGGTACAGGGGTCAGCTATCATGCCTCAGCAGTGGTGCTGGATGATGTGGTAGGGAAACTTCCTCAGGTTCGGTTACCGTCAACGGTACGAGGGTTAACCACAGGCTTAGAGCTAGCTGATCCTGAATTTGATACTCCTGGTACGGTGGACGTTCTCCTCGGGTCAGACGTCCTCGGGAGATTCTGGTGTGGCAGAAAACGGGTACTTCAGCAAACTGGTTTAGTGGCCGTTGATACCACAGGGGGGTATGTTATTTTTGGCCCAGTTTGGAGACCTCAGGACCTACCAGAGGGCGATACGGTTCTCTATGGTAGTGTGTTGTCGGAGGTGTTGCAGAGGTTTTGGGAGTCTGAGGAGCCACCCACAGCGGATAGACGGAAGCCAGAGGATGACGAGTGCGAGCTGTTCTATCAGTACAACACTGCACGAAGTTCGTCAGGTAGGTTTGTTACCAGGCTGCCATTTCTCCCAAACCGCCCCTCCTTAGGTAGTTCGCGACAGATCGCGGAACGGAGACTACTGGCTATGGAGAGAAAGATGAAGCGAGATGCAGCACTTCGGCAGAAGTATATCGAATTCATGAGGGAGTACCTAGAGTTAGGCCACATGTCGGTGTCCAGCATAGATTGGAGGTGTGTCGAGCATTACTATATACCACACCTGGCTGTTTTGAAGTCACCGGAGGCGAAGATACGGGTAGTGTTTGACGGTTCTGCTCCTACATCGAATGGTGTGTCTGTGAACCAGTGTCTGCACGCGGGTCCCAAGTTGAACCGGGACATTGTGGACATCCTCACAGATTTTCGGTTGCACCAAGTAGCGTTCGTCGCAGACGTCAAAATGATGTTTCGCCAAACAATTATACACCCGGATGACCGTCGGTACCAGCTAATTTTGTGGCGTGAGAGCCCTGACGAGCCGATGGTCACTTATGAGCTTAACACGGTAACGTATGGTCTGAAGCCAAGTCCGTTTTTGGCAGTACGCACGCTGCGAGAGTTGGCCGCACAGGAAAGGGTAAGATTCCCTCGGGCCGCAGCAGTACTGGATCGCGACGTCTACGTGGATGACATCTGCACGGGTGCAGATAGCGTGCAACAAGCACTGCTACTACGAGACGAGCTGATCGCGATCATGGAATCAGGAGGTTATGAGTTGCGGAAATGGCTGTCCAGCTGTCCAGAGCTCCTGGCCGGGTTGCCAGGTGAGTTCCAGCAGGACCCGCACCTTTTCGAGAACCCGGACAATCCAAATACGTTGAGCATCCTAGGGGTGCAATATAGGCCAACGCATGATGTCTTTACGTATCAGATCGAGCCAGACCTTTTGCAGAAGACTTGGACGAAGCGTTTGGTATTATCGACGATCGCCAGAACTTTCGATCCTAACGGGTGGATCGCACCGGTGACGTTCATGGCGAAGTGCTTCTTGCAAAGGTTGTGGATAGCAAACTTGGGTTGGGACGACCAGCTCTCCGGAGAGCTGTTGAATGATTGGACCAAGTTTGTGACCACCTTACCAGGGATCGTACGCATCGCCATACCTCGCAAGTTGCTCCCATCGGTGGGATGTAAGGCTACCCTACATGGGTTTTGTGATGCCTCGGAGCGAGGGTACGCGGCAGCTGTCTATTTGCGGACAGTCAGTTCAACGGGAACTGTAGACGTGCGTCTAGTTATGGCCAAGAGTAAGGTGGCTCCGGTTAGGACAAGATGGACCATTCCAAAGTTGGAATTGGCGGGAGCAGCGCTTCTCACGCGCTTGCTACATCATGTCGCTAGTAATCTACGCGGTACCATCAATTTGGATGAAACGGTGTACGCATGGACCGACAGTAGGATAGTTCTGTGCTGGTTACAGACGTCGGTACATACTCTTGAGGTTTTCGTGGCAAATCGGGTGTCACAGATTAAAGGATCGGAAACTCCGTTGGTATGGAGACACGTACCGGGAGAACAGAACCCAGCGGACTGCGCCTCACGGGGATGTAGGGCCCCTGATTTGGTAGGTCACTCACTGTGGTGGGGACCTCAGTGGCTGACTGAGTCACCTGAGAGATGGCCATTGGCCATACAATGAGTGCGGGTCGCCGCTTGGGCCACCTGATCGAGGTTTGCGAGTGAACGTAGGGCAGATCGTACCTAAGCCTAGTGCGGCTTTCTTGCTGGAACGATACAGCTCCCTCGACAAACTTCTAGGGGTGACAGGTTGGATCAAACGGTTCGTGAACAACTGTAGAAAACCTCAAGCAGAACGGAACTTGGCACCTGTCCTCTCGCCTGCGGAGCGGAATGCGGCTCTAAGTTTATTGGTTAGGGTCGTCCAGGCGGAACATTTTGAGGAAGAGGCCAGGCTGCTCAGGGATGGCCGTGGAAAGCTGAAGGGAGGTCTTGTGCGCCTCAACCCGTTCGTGGACGAGCATGGAATGCTCCGGGTTGGAGGTAGACTTCGGAACGCTAACCTGCCCTTTTCAGCACGGCATCCGCTGTTACTCCCAAAGAAGGGACCTTTGGTAGAACTTATAGTTAGGGATCGTCACCAGAAAAACTCGCATGCGGGCTGCAATGCACTTTTGGCTATTCTGCAGCGCGAGTTTTGGATCTTGTCTGGACGACGTACGGTACGGAGCATTGTGTTTCGGTGCTTGCCTTGCTATCGGTTGAAGGCAGCCACAATGCAACCTCAGATGGGAGACCTCCCACCGGACCGGGTGACGGAAGCCTGGACGTTTGCGGGTGTGGGAACGGACTTTGCGGGGCCTTTTATGGTAAAGGCATCACGCCTTCGCAACGCGAAGTCAATCAAGGCGTATTTGTGCGTGTTTGTGTGCCTAGCAACCAAGGCCGTCCACTTGGAACTCGTGGCCGACCTCACTACGGAGGCTTTCTTAGCAGCTTTAGATAGATTTGTGTCGCGAAGAGGGCGACCAGCGCTGATCAGGTCGGACTGTGGTACCAACTTTAAGGGCGCTGATCGATGTATGAAAGAAATTATAACGTTTTTATCGGAAAACGAGGAAGCTATCGACACGAGCCTCTCCCGTCAGGGCATTAACTGGGTGTTCGATCCACCAGGATGCCCCCACTGGGGTGGTATATTTGAAGCGGTTGTAAAGTCCGCTAAGACGCATTTGATGCGCGTTATAGGTTTAACGATATTAACCTTTGAGGAGCTAGCGACCGTGTTTTGTAAAATTGAGGCCGTTCTCAATTCACGTCCTTTGTGTCCGCTTAGCTCAGATCCGAATGATCTGGAGGCCCTGACACCAGGGCATTTCTTAATTGGCCGACCACTTAACGCCTTGCCAGAATACCCCTACACAGAGGTCAGTAGCAATCGTTTGACGCGTTATGAGTTGCTGCAGCAAATGTCTCAGAATTTTTGGAAGCGATGGTCGCTTGAGTATTTGCACATTCTGCAGCAACGCCTTAAGTGGACGGACAGAACTGAACCCCCTCGCATCGGAGATCTCGTTCTGGTTAAGGATGCCAACCTGCCGCCACTGCGATGGCGCAGAGGGCGCATTCTCAACTTGTTCCCAGGTAGTGATGGCACTCCTCGAGTCGCGACAGTTCAGGTAGGGGATTCAGTTCTTAAGCGAGCAATAGCAACGCTATCTCGTCTCCCCAGTAGTGAATAGGCCTAAGGGATTCGGCCTAGGGCGGGTGAATGTTTAATTTAGCGTTGCTATGCTGGGGTAAGTTAGGTATTAATGACGGTCTATGAATGCGCCGCGATTTCGCACGCATCGCTCTGGGCATATGTTGTCCCTTTCTCGCTCGCGGGGCGAGGGGGCGGCGTGCGCGCGGGCCGCCTGGTAGACGCTAAGCGGTGATTTCTGCACCGCACTCAGTCACTCAAAACCGTTCGGACGGGAGGGTATCGCGTATTGTGCGGATTTCCCGCCACGCGTTTTGTGATGCCGCGTGTAATGGACGATTCAATTTGAGATCGCGCGTGTTGATGCATCGTATTATTGCGTTTCTCCTGGGTTGTACTGGAATGCCAGGCTTAGTGATTGTTGGATGTCTCGACGTCTTCCACGTGAGCGTCGCGTTGAATAGGCATCAGGTGGCCATTTTGGCCCGCGTTTGTACGGCCCGAATTCGGGTTGGGTCACGCGTAATGACTAATATCAAAGTGGAATACGAACAGAAGCTGTGAGTGGTTTGACGTGAATAACGCGCCAAGGCTGTAGTGGAATGCTGGGTGTCGATATCTTTTCCACCCAGCCCTGTAAGTACCCACGGAATCCCGATTTGTTCCATTCCCTGAACTTCCTTTCTCCGTTGGGTATTTTATGCATTTGGACCGGCACGTTGACTGTAAGTGTTAAACCTGGTTGTTTAGTATAAAACTGTTTATTCGTGTTAATGGTGTGTTCCCTTTAGTCATATTTGTTGTACCATATCATTGTGACTCCTTAGTACGAATTGCGGAATTCGTGGGGTGATATAATTTGGAGGTACTTACTTATAATCTAGTGCTAATACGTGTGACGTAACGCCAGATCGGCAGACGGTATTTACTACCGACTTGAGTTATGTAAAGGTCAGAACACATCATTTGCCAATTTCACTCAACTTAGTTAATTAAGTTAAATAGATTTAGGTTCACGTTTAATTCATAGTATGCGCTGCTATATTGTGCAGCGTATGCTATTTAGCGCTGCGTAACGCGGCCATTGTCTGCCTTCAGTTGAACTCCTGGTATTTTACTAGAAATTTACCTGTGTAAATCACTTCCACTGCGGGAGTTTAGCTTGGAATTAGACAACTACCTTACCCAAATACCAAACAAGTGACCACGCAGACATTCCATTATAAACAAGTACACAAATACCTAAACAGTGGTGTTCCTGTTTCGCCTAACGATGTTAACCCAACTATTTTACATGTTGATACAATTGCTCTCAACTTAATTGATAGTCTTCTAGGTTAAATACCCCGCTACCCCCTGCCTTTTTTCTTCTTGTTACGAACTTACAATAGACACATACGATCTCCAAATTATTGAGTTTTATTGAAGAATCTCCTGAAAACCTTACTTCTATTCAAGTGGTGACTTTCCAACGTCTTGTTCTAAAAATAGACTCAAATTCCCCACTAGGATTCCCTGTACCGCGATGGCATGAGGTGAAGCCATGTGCATACTCACGACCTATCTAACTTGTTCATCATCATCATCATATCGGACTAGAGCAGTCCGCCACAACGCACGATCTCCCGCTACCAGCCCTCTTTAAGTCATCGGTCCATCTGGCCGGAGGGCATCTAACGCTACGCTTGTAGAGGCGTGGCACACTCGAAAACTCGCTCACTCCACCGTCCATCGGTTCTACGACAAATGTGACCAGCCCACTGCCACTTCGGCTTGCTACACTTCCAGAATATGTCCGTTACTTTGGTCTTCTGGCGGACAATCTCTTTCCGGACTATCCCGAGCATATACCTGTCCAGACGAGCCCAAGTTACCGTATTGAAAATGCAGTAAAGTGTTTTCTCACCAGGTTTGAAGTAGCCCAGGAACTGTCCGCTCTCGTGACCCTGGACCTCCCTGTGGTGCACCGCCTTGCCAGCCAGCATGTCGTCCAGGGTGACCGTGAGGATGGCTGCGGAGCCCTGCTTGTCCTGGGACGACTTCCCGCCGAGCCAGAAGTGAGCGTCGTGGGATAACGTGGACGACTTGTCACCTGTCGTCTGTTGATCGTAGAATGTAAGAAGTTATTTGATTTATACGGCGCCGTGTGATGCCGGCTTAGAGCGCCGTGTGATGTCGGCTTAGAATAGCATCACCCCATTTATTTCCCGTGGGAGTCGTATTAGGCGACTAAGGGACTCGAGGGTGTGTATTGCAATTTTAGGCGATGGGCTGACAACCTGTCACTATGGCGATACACCGAATGGTCCTCAAATATACCTATGTCATACGTAGAGTAAATCACCCCGCAAGGGATTATAGGCAAAAAACGGATATTTACGCCACGTCTGACAATCATTCGAGGGTCATTCGGAAAACTGTGTATCGCCATAGTGACAGGGTATCAGCCCATCGCCTAAAATTGCAATACACATCCTCGATTCCCGTCGCCTCACGAATCCCACGGGCAAGAAATGGGGTGATGCTATTCTAAGCCGGCATCATACGGCAACACGGTTGCTGTATATGATTACATATACGGCGATCGTTACACAACTATGTCAGAGTCCTGCTCTGCCACCAGGGTTAATCGGGTTGTTCGTCGACTCTTTGTCCCACACGA
Organism: Tuta absoluta; assembly: GCA_027580185.1. NCBI lineage: Eukaryota > Metazoa > Arthropoda > Insecta > Lepidoptera > Gelechiidae > Tuta > Tuta absoluta. The sequence goes on from JAQAHW010000030.1 coordinate 6,264,649, forward strand.
AAAATAACCGAAACACTTTCTATCATTCACTTACCTTAAGCACGATGTAAGCATCGCCGTTGTAGAATTTCCCGTACATTGGCTTCTCGATTTCAACGGGCTCGAATTTCTGAAAATAATTAATTTTATTTGAATTTGCGGAGTAATAAATAAGTATCCGGCACATTTTACACAACGCCATCTAGCCTTAAATGAAGCAAAGCTTGTACTATTATTATTATTTATTATTTATTTAACCGTTTATTGTAAGTACACAATATAACACAAAGGACATAACATATAACGGATTTAGAAAAGGACGTTCTACTGCTTTAGCTGTCTACAAATATGTAGACGAAGTTCTAAAATTAGTAAATCAAAGAAAATACGCACTAGGAGTTCTTTTAGATATGACTAAGGCGTATGACAGAGTATTGCATAACATTTTACTTAAAAAAATGTCTGGAATAGGTGTTAGAGGTATGGCCCTCGAATGGTTTACTTCATATCTTAAAAATCGCGCACAATATGTGAACATTGAATATCACGACTTTGATACGGGTGAAATTAATTTTAAAAGCTCTGATATTACTAATTTGACACAATCTATCCCGCAAGGGAGCGTCTTGGGTTGCTTATTGTTTTTAATTTATATAAATGATTTGCCTCAAGTTCTAGACATCCCATGCATACTTTTCGCAGACGACATTTCACTCTTATTTCCCATTCAAAACGAGGCACAACTAAAACCAATATTAGATTCATATTTCACAGTAGTAAACACATGGCTGAAAGATCATAATTTGGAAATTAATTACAATAAAACAAAGTTGATGCATTTTAGACCATATAATAAACAACCTCTTAATATCAATTACACATTTGAAAACTGTCAGTTAGAATCAGTTGATTCTTACTGTCTTCTCGGTTTAAATATAGATATAAACTTAAATTGGAAGGAACACATTAAAAAAGTATCAAGTAAATTGTCAAGTTTTTCATATGCGCTTTACGAGCTAAAAAAAACTACTGATCTAAAAACAGCAACCTGTAGTTACTTTGCATATGGCAATGCCTGGCTTAGATATGGGATAATTCTCTGGGGAAACAGTACGGATGCTGAAAAATTATTCATCCTACAGAAGAAATGCATCAGAATACTTGCAAATATAGACTCAATGACAAGCTGTAGGCCATATTTTATTAAATTCAAAATTTTAACTCTTTTTTGTATATATATTTTCGAAGTTTCCATATTTGTAAAAAACAATCGTCATCTTTTTCCACAACACATCCGCCCGGGAAATTTAAGACCGCAAAACAGATTAGCCACATCCACTTCGCAGTTAAGTATGGTAAATGCCGGTCCCCACTACATGTCTGCAAAAATATATAATGCTCTTCCACACTGTATAAAAAATTTAAGTAACATTGATATATTTAAGAAAGAACTTAATATTTTTTTATCAAAAAAAGCATATTATACGCTTCAAGAGTTTATTGATGATGATGATAAATAAGTTTAATTTTAATTTTATTTAGCAATAAGTGTGCATGAAATTGATCTCACATTCCTTTTAAGTTTTAAGTTTTTTTGTTATTAAAATTTTGGACTTCTTAATAATTTAGAATAAGTAGCTTAGTAAAAAATATATATATTTTATTTTATTTGCTGTGCCCTTACAGGGTCTTGTTGAAACTAACTTAATTTTAAGATCATAATGTACCTACACAAGAAAAGCAATAAAGTTATTGAGTATTGAGTATTGAGTATTGAGTATAGATCAATACACAACAGGTCAGCTTATTTTTAAATAGAAATCTCTTCCAGCAGACCTAGGGTAGTGAGAAGACATAAAGTGAGGCAGTTGACGTGTACAACTTACTTAGTATGATAAAAATAAATTTACTATGGGAAGTAGAAAACTGATATTAATACTTAAAATACTTTTTTTTTATAACTACACAGTTTTTTTTTTATAAATACAATGAAACCCAGACTCAACACAAATATTTGAAAATTATCTTAAAATATTTATGTTGTGTTGGAATTGGTTCAGTAGGTACCTATTTTTGAGATAGAGGCTAATAAGCCCAGCTTTTCGTTATTTTAAAAATAATAATATCGTTTATTTTGAGCTTATAGTTTTGGCCCAAATATTTATTTAATATATACTAACATAAATTTGTTTGTAACAAAAATTGTCGTGTGATGCCGGCTTAGAATAGCATCACCCCATATCTTTCCCGTGGGAGTTGTAAGAGGCAACTGAGGGACTTGAGGGTGTGTATTGCAATTTTAGTCGATGGGCTGACAACCTGTCACTATAGCACTACACAATATTCCGAATAACCCTCAAACATTTGTTAGACGTGGTGTAAATGGCCGTTTTTTTTGCGGCTGTTTACGCTCTGCCTACCCCGCAAGGGATTATAGGCGTGATATATGTATGTATGTATGTATAAATTTGTTTGCAGTGGATAAAAATGATTCAAACTCGGGTTTTACACTGTGTAAATTGTCACATGCAATACTGGTTTATTTAATAGTATCACCTTATTAAACTATAGTCACTTAAAATAGTAGTTTATGCAATGGTTGTATAATGAGGGTCATTAGAATGCGAGTGTCTGTTTCGATAATAGTTTGACACGAGCAATCTAATGCCTAATTATATGCAGTTGCATACACTATTTTATCTACACTCGCCAAAAAAAAAACTCAGTTATACACTTTTCCAAACGTCCGCACCGACGATTGCAAGGCCCGATACAAGGTCAAATTCAATACGAGAACGTAATATGGCTTTATATGATTTAAAAAAAAATCTATACTTCAGCAGTTGTTCAGATGTCGAGGCAGCAACTGAACAACAACTGAACAACATCTGAACAACATCGGTACAACAACTAAACAACAGCTTAACAACATCACAACAACAACTGAACAAAAACCTATTAAAACAACTGAACAACATCCGAACAATAACTGTGCAACAACAACTGTCAGTTGCGACGGAAGATGGCGATTTGAATATTAGCAAAAAAAATAACTTCGTTTCCTTTCTCAACTTTATCGTAGTAAGAGCCATTAAGTCATTACGCTTTTGTAATTTCTATTAAACCGTAATTTATATAGGCAGAATGAATAAATAGATTCTGCCTGTAGTTTGTTGAAGCAAACGGAAGAGAAATAAGACAGTTAGAACGCAGGGACTTACCGGGAGGCTTAAATTATTTGTGCCAGTAGTTCAGGGCTATCTATAGTACTGGAGGCAATTTTTAGGAGAAATACTAGGTCAGCTATTTCACGTCTCTTTTCCAAAGGAAATAAATGTGTTTTTTACATAACTGTATGTAATTGTTTGAGTAAAAACTATGGTACAGTCGGTAACATAGATATCTTATGAACTTTTTCTGGATGTTTTCTATGCGATGCGATCTATATAAGTACAGTCCGTCTAAAAAGAGTAGAAATTAATTATTTCGGAACTAACTTTTTCCAATTTAGGGCAACACTTAAAGAAACGTCAATTCTGTCATAACAGTATAAACATTGTTCGTGTTTAATACGTTCCGACACAGTTTTTCTAGGAATTTGAGCAAAAAGGAAAGTGAATATAATAAATAATGAACAGGACAATACGAAGTGGAACTCGCGAAGTTATTTACAAAGTGTTCTTGAGATGTTTAGCGGAGTTTCAAGCTGGAAAATTGCTCACGGATTTAGAAGATGTTTATAAGCGAACAGCGGATATGACCGGTTAGTGATCAGTTTGTATAATATCTATCTATGAACGCAAAGCCTATTTATTTGTGAAAAGCTTTATTTGTCAATTCTAGAAAGATTATTTTAATTTCTATAACATTTGGAGGGTATATTAAATTACGACTGCGTGTGACAGATTATTGTAGTGCGGTTGAACATTTTTGATACTCTTACTCCTTTCGATATCGGCGCGATCGACAGTAGCGTACCTGCCTTCTGAGTCAGGAGTAATGGGTTTGATCATATTTTAATGAATACGTATTTATTATTTACAGGTAAATCAGAAAGTACTGTTCGGAGAATTGCTGACGAAGGTTCAAAAACTGAAGGAAAGTTTAGCACGCCAGCCAAACATAGAAAAGGACGTCCGAAGAAAGAGTTGGACGATTTTGATAAATGCGCAATCCGTCAAAAAGTTCATTTCTTCTATAGTGTAAAAAAAGAAGTACCTACACTGAACAAAATACTTGCCTTGGTAAAAGAAGATATTGGTTACAACTGTAGTCGAGCGCACTTACACAAAATTTTGAAATCAATTGGTTTCAAATATAAGAAATGTAAATCTAATAGACAAACTTTGATGGAGCAGACAAATATTGCCTTCAAAAGAGAAAAATATTTAAAGGTTATTATGGACAATCGTAGTTTACCCGAAGAATTACAAAAAGAAATAATATATCTTGATGAAAGTTACATTCACTCATCGTATAAATTAAAGAAATGTTGGCAGTCAATTGATACTGAGGGAGTTATTCATGACATCTCCAAAGGAAAACGATGGATTCTCATTAATGCAGGGAGTGAAAATGGGTTTGTGCCAAACTCTCTTCTTATTTTCAGTGGACAAAATAAACAAGAAGATTATCACTCTGAAATGAATAAAACCAATTTTACAAAATGGGTGATAGAAAAGTTGATTCCTAACCTGACTTACCCATCCTTGATTGTAATGGACAATGCACCGTATCATTCCGTTGTTAAAAATAAAGCTCCTACTTCATCCAGTAAAGTTGCCGATATCAAATTATGGCTGACAGAAAACAATATAAATTTTGACCCAACTTTGCGAAAACCAATGTTGTTGGATTTGGTTAAAAAGAATAAACCGGAACCGATTTTTGAAATCGACGAGCTACTTGACCAACACGGACACTCAGTGGTAAGGCTACCACCTTACCATTGTGATCTTAATCCCATTGAATTAATATGGTCACTGGCAAAAAGGAAAGTAGCGGCACAGAACGTAGGGGCAAGAGATATCAAGCAATTAACCGAAGAAGCCTTTGCTTCTATCACTCCTTCCGATTGGAGTGCATGTTGCGGACACGTCAAAAAGATTGAAAGAGAATATTACGAACGAGGACAAACAATGTATAGTAATATTGATGAATTGATCATCCGTGTTGGTGGAGACAGTTCGAGTGAATCTGAGTCAGATTCAGAATACGAAGATTTTTCTTCCAACTTGCCATCTACGTCACGTGAAGATTCTATTCAGGATATAGAAGAAAACATGTCTGGTGTTGAATATATAGATTTTGATTTGCTGGACGAAGAAGATACACCTGAATAGAAATGTATAGTAGGAATTATGAATGAATTAACGTCTCTAAGCTGAACTGCGTGCAGTGCATAGTAAAAGTATTGTTGTTTGCTTGTAAATAATTAATGTAAAATATTTTTGTGCATTACGTATTGGTACACCATACGGATAAATACGGATAAATAAATGATGTTATTAAACCTTTTGTTTGATTTTAATGATAATAGAACGTGTATGTCTGCTAAGAAAGATGGCGTAATTTAAACTTCTAGGCTGTATAGCCATATCCTTTGCCTAACCTTTAATGCAACCCAATGCCTAACCTTTTATGGGATAAAGCAATAGAAAAAGTCTTATAAATCTTAAAGAACTGTCATTCGAGTTGGATTCTTGTAAAACTGTATCGAGTTGATAAATGTGAAGAAACTGTGAAATATTGTGATAATCTTGGATATATTAAACCAGAAAGAATACTAGAATTAGTTGTGCCAACCTACAGATTGCGTCGATATGTAGGTAAATGTTTTTGTTAGCACTTCTTCTTCTGTCGTGTGGGACAGCATAATATCTACTTTTATGCTAAAAAGTATGTTTAGATACTTCTCATGATAATAAATACTAAGTATCAAAATTGGTTACTCTGTACTACAAAGTATTGCCATATAAACGACGGTGTGCGACGGTGCTGCCCTCATTTTTTGTCAACTCTTTTTAGACAGACTGTATGATACATAGGGTTCCAAATCTGAGATGCGTAGGTACTCTAGATTGCTACGGACATAAGTGCAATATAGGATTTTAAAAGTTTTCGCTAGAGTAAAGTCTTTGGATGTGCGCATAACAAACCCAAGAGCCCTTGAAGATTTCGCTATAATGTTATTGATATGACCATCAAACAGCAACTTCGTATCATGATATACTCCAAGGTCCCGTATTAAGATATCTCTATGTAGTACAGTGCGCAAATGAATAGGCTGCACAGGTCTAACTAAAACTACGAATAACGCCATCTATAATAAAAATCAAATACCTCTGAGCCGGCAGAACTCAGAGAACCTGTTTTACGCGCACGCATATCATGCGCAGCCGCATACATCATATTCGCACTTTACAAATTATAGCAAGGGTCGGTAGGATGTCATAGGTAAGTAGTTAAGTGGTTTAAAAATTCGATGCATTCGTCACAGCTGGCATAGCCGAGATAGTATGCGTCTGGATTTAGAGCGAGTTAAATTATGGTGAGAAACTGGGTCGATCCCGCCCCCCATGTACGTATTGTTTTATGTTTTTGTTTTTTATATGTAAGATAATTTTTATTAACGGCCCATTTGTTATTTTGAATGAATGATGTTTGTGGGTATTGCACATAATCATTGTTTAATTTAGCGTTGCTATGCTGGGGAATCAGTTAGGTATTAATGACGGTCTATGAATGCGGCGCGGTGCTCGATCGCACGCGTCGCTCTGGGCGTGTGTTGTCCCTTTCTCACTCGCAGGGCGAGACTGGCGACGTGCGCGCAGAGCGCCTGACGGCGCCAAGCGGTGATTTCTGCACCGCTGTCAGTCACTCGAAAACCGTTCGGACGTCGAGTATCGTGTTTGTTGCGGATTTCCCGCCACGAGTTTTGTGATGCCGCGTGTAATGGACGATTCAATTTGAGATCGCGCGTGTTGATGCATCGTATTATTGCGGTTCTCCTGGGTTATACTAGAATACCAGGCTTAGTGATTGTTGGATGTCTCGACGTCTTCCACGTGAGCGTCGCGTTGAATAGGCATCAGGTGGCCATTTTGGCCCGCGTTTGTACGGCCCAAATTCGGGTTGGGTCACGCGTAATGACTAATATCAAAGTGGAATACGAACAGAAGCTGTGAGTGGTTTGACGTGAATAACGCGCCAAGGCTGTAGTGGAATGCTGGGTGTCGATATCTTTTCCACCCAGCCCTGTAAGTACCAACGGAATTCCTATTTGATCCATTCCCTGAACTTCCTTTCTCCGTTGGGTATTTATGCATTTGCGCCGGCACGTGACTGTAAGTGATAAAACTGTTTATTCGTGTTAATGGTGTGTTCCCTTTAGTCATATTTGTTGTACCATATCATTGTGACTCCTTAGTACGAATTGCGGAATTCGTGGGGTGATATAATTTGGAGGTACTTACTTATAATCTAGTGCTGATACGTGTGACGTAACGCCAGATCGGCAGACGGTATTTACTACCGACTTGAGTTATGTAAGGGTTGGAACACATCATTAGCCAATTTCAATCAACTTAGTTAATTAAGTTAAATAGATTTAGGTTCACGTTTAATTCATAGTATGCGCTGCTATATTGTGCAGCGTATGTTATTTAGCGCTGCGTAACGCAGCCATTGTCTGCCTCCAGTTGAACTCCTGGTATTTTGCTCGAAATTTATCTGTGTAAATCGCTTCCACTGCGGGAGTTTGGCTTGGAATTAGACAATCATTATAACTATTAGACGGTAAGTAATAAGCACAGTCATCTGATCAGTATCGACTACTGCCTACGTATCTAACCGTTAGCTTTCGATGTTTCTTTGTGTTGTTGTTTGCTATCGTTTTATCGTAATTATGTCTACCTATAGTATGCTCCTTTGTCTACATACAGTGCTTAGAGCAAAGATCATAGTGCTATATGAAGATAATCTTAGTATTATGAAATTTCACGACGTCTTCAATTAAATGTAAGTTAAATATTTTTATTTTACAAAATTAGCGCAAATGCTTCAGGTCAGGTCGTTCATATTATCCAAACATTAAGTTTCTAGATAAAGATACCTACTACATAATACTACCTGCCATACGTTCATTATTTAAGATGTTTAAATAGGCATTAGATTGCTTATTTTATTTACTTACTTAGTTTCCTATTTATTATTATTGGCATTTACCTACATTAAATACTTGTAGATTGACTAGGTATTTTTCTTACAGAAAAGAACTGTTACGCTGTGGGTTACGTTACGCCGATACCGGTGACATCCTGCCTGCCCGGAAAGGTCGTAAGGCCGTGATGTTCACGGATGCATCAGCGCGTCACTGAGGGATAATTGCCAAGCATGCTAATACCCCATTCTTGTCAACTCGCTCAACAGCAACGGAGTTCGGAGTGACCTTACAAACTGTAAGGACCCATTTACACGCAGCTGGTATAAGTTGTTATCGGCCGCTACAAAAAATTTGCTGTCAGCTGCTCATCAACAAGCACGAGTCCGATTTGCATATATTTATAGAAACTTTGATTGGGAGAATAATGTAGTAATATTCACTGATGAAAAAGCTTTTAAATCGGATAAAGATTGGACGCAAGATTTTACAGTTACAGACCAATTCACAGTCTCCCAAATAGAATGAGTGGGACTGTGGTGTCTTCTATGGGACCTGGAGAACTAGTTGAAATAGAAGGAAAGTTCAATAGCGAGAGTTATGTGGAAATATTGCAGGACGTAATGATGCCTACAGTGCGTATTGCTTACCCAAATCAGTACATTTATTTTGTGCATGATAATTGCTCTGTGCATAAAGCCCGTATCGTTCAGGATTGGTTGCGAACCCAGCACGACGTGACTGTTATTAACTGGCCGTCAAAGAGTCCGGATTTAAATCCCATAGAAAATTTATGGGGTCAAATGGTCCTTAACTGGGACCCATCTGAAGTCAGGACCAAGAAAAATTTACGCGACTTACTTAGCCATGTTCACCTGGGAGTCCATGCGTGGTAAACCACTGTGTTCGAACATGGTAGCTAGCATGCCAAGCCGTTTAGAACAGATCGAGTCTGGTGAAGGTGCACCTCTTCGGTATTAAAATTAAATTATTATTAAATTGAAATATTTAAATAGGTAGGTATTAATATATTGGGTTGGGAATTTTGCAGAAGATTTATTTTATTCGATACTTACTGCTTAGTTAATTTCTGAAACTGTTCAAACTCTCAAACAATCAAAATACCAAGTTAACCTGTCACTTAATACCTAATTATTCTGCATAATTATTAAACTATGTTTACACAATCTAACGAAGAATGTAAATGAATTGATCCCCTGGTTCAGTTTAGGCTTAATGTGTTACCAATAAAAAATATGTTAAGTGATGTTATTGTTACAATAAATGCAGGAATGAGGCTACCTCGTTATCTCATTTATAACATGTTTATTCACTTTGACATACCTATTTATTGTTGCACATTAACAAACATTATGCAACCCGACCCAATATCATTGAATAGTTAAAAACCAAAATAAATACCCAACTGATAAATATTATGGTAGTTTTATTCATTTTACCTTATATCCTCAAAACTACTATATTTATTCGATATCACACACTATACTACACAGATAAGTAAAAAAATTTATCAGCAACAGCAAAATAATCATTAAAAAAATAGTAAGTATAACCTAAATAAAAAAAAAACAGGCCTAGACCTGCGACCAACCACGACTCGATCCTTAGCTACCTGTTTCCAAAGTCCGCTATGTTAACCATTGAGCTACGACCGAAATTAAGGTTTAAATTATTATTAGTCATCAAACTGCGCGTCTTAAATTCTAGTGTGTGTGCGCGCCAGTCAATGTGTGTGTTTTAATGTGTCTATAATGGTATTCAATGAATTCAATTTGTCGTTAAAAGATGGCGTTGTCTGGCTGTGCAGGTTTAGACCACTTCGCCTTTGAGCTGTTAGTTGTAGCGGATCTGATTGAGCTAGCGGGTGTATGTCACTATGCTACATTTAGCTGGGTCAAGAAGATTTCCCGATTAAAGAATGAATAGAGACACCATGATTCGTCGACCGATTGTCTCAAACGATAAGAAGACGAAATGAATAAGAGATGAGTGCGCCTGGTTGTGGGTCCGCTTACACCTATAGCAATCGCATTATTGTTGTAGCAGGGTATTAATTAGTTGCCTGACGGAGACAGTATTGCGATTGCTAACTACTTTCATGTTTGAATCGTAATTGATGTGTTTTCTTGCTCTGCTACCTTTATTTATCCGTTAAATATTAATATTCTACTCACCTACCTACTTATCGGCCTACATAAATATTTTATTTATATTATTTATTTATGTCGCCACAAAGGATACTAAATTTGAAATCCGCATGTAATTTTAGTTCTTATGTTACCGTTACATTATTATAACATTTGTGATGATGGGAGAAATAAAGATTTATTATTATTATGTATATATATATATCTGGTTTTTTATTTATCTATAAACATTCATAGTAGTTACATACTCATTAAATAGGATTCCATCTTGCCTCAACTTGTTCTTACAGCGGATAACTATTATTGGCTTTTATATAAGTTCAACATTCCTTTTTACCTAAATGTAGTTTTAAGCTGTTGTTATTCCAAATAAAGAAAATGGCTCGCGACCACCATCCCACCGAAGTCTGGCGCCAAGTAGCTTGCTGCGTTCCGTCAGTGTGTGGGAGTGCCAGTGCCATAACAGGCTTCTTCTGGGTGAGCTCGCTCCATCTTAGACTCTGTCTCTGTCCTATGACCTAGACTAGATCTAGATCTAGACTAGGTCAAGAGCAAACCCATCATTAATAAAAATAATAATATGAAAACTCACATCTATGGTCCAAATCTTCACGCCAGGCTCCGAGCCAGCCTCAACAAACGCTTGATGCTCCATATTTGATGGTATTCACTCAGTACCCCAGCGGTCCAGTTGGTAAGAGGCGTCGCTAGTACTAACAGGTTCAAATCCTGAAAATTTGGCAAGGATTCTCAAATTCTAACACAGCTAACTTATATCAATACTTGAAGCGAAATAAACGGTTTTAGTATTCAAATGACTCACGCACAGTTGAATCACAAAGTTTTATTATGATAAAAGATATGCTTGTAGATATACAAGGTGTGAAAGATAACCTATCTAGAATAATATTTTTTGGAAATATATAGAGCTTATCTCATTTCATACTAAGTAAAAAGTATTTATCGTTTTGAGTGTTACTTTAGTGATACACTTGTATTTAATATATCCATTTTAATGCCGTGTGATGCCGTCTTAGCATAGCATCACCCCATTTCTTACCCATGGATGTCGTAAGAGGCGACTGAGGGACTCCAGGGATAGATGAGTATTGCAATTTTAGGCAATGGGCTGACAATCTGTCTCTATAGTGATACACAGTTATCTGATTGACCCTCAAATTTTTGTCAGTCGTGGTGTTAATATCCGTTTTACGGCCGTTAACGCTCTACCTACCCCTTAAGGGATAAGCGAGATTTATGTATGTAAAGGCGGTTTTTCCACTTTTTTTCCTTTGCTGCGTTGTTTTAAAGCACCAAATCGCATGCGTCTGTCAGACGAAAAGACATTGCGAATTCCGATCTTATTCCCAACGACTTGACCCGCTGCTAACCGTTTATCCGCGAGTAGAAGACCATTTTCTGGCATGAATTATTCATAAAAATCTTTCTCTTAAATCACTCTATCTACTAAAAAAACTGCATCAAAATCTGTTGCGTACCTTTAAAGATCTAAGCATACTTAAATAGATAGATGAACACTTTATTGATTACAACATACATAAAAAAAAAACAAAACAATACAGAAAACTTAAGACTAAAAATAGGCTGGCCACGATCTCTTCCAGGCAACCTTTACATAAAAATAGAGACAGAAATTAACAGGTTTGCAAGTAGTTGCATAAGCAAATTAACAGTAAAATTATTAAATTTTATTATAACACTTGTGTAGTAAGTAAGTACCCTTACAATCATACATACATTTTAACTAATATATACAAATATCATTAAAAAATATGAATATTTAAATTAAAGATGTATATTATAAAATACATAGCAATATAAAAATGTATAAATACATAGGTTATTTATTTATTATAGGGACACGGAAAGCTGTTTCATTTTATACTGTCTAGTGATTAGTTAAGACCCGGTATAATTGCATGCACAAAAAAACCTCGTTATCTGTACATCACTCACCAGCTATCGATGGTACAGTCAGCAGCACTTCGACTTACTTTTAAATGGATCGGTTAATGCGAACATACATACATTCATTTTGATGATATTATCATAAACTAGATTTCCGCTCATTTTCCCGTGGCAATAGTGGTTTTACTGCGGTAAAAACTAGCCTATGTGTTATTCCAGGTTATACTCTACCTGTGTTCCAAATTTCATCCAAATCGGTCAAGCCGTTTGAGCGTGAAGCGGTATCAAACATACATACATACACACACAAACTCTCAGTTTTGTAATATTAGTACGGATTTGCTAATTCAAAATTATTTGATTCCATCACCTAAATTTGCAATACACCCTCTCGAGTCCCTTAGTCGCTTCTTACGGGAAAGAAATGGGGTGATGCTATTCTAAGCCGGAATCACACGGCCATCTAGGCCGGCATCACACGGCCAATGAATGCACCCTATAATTATCCGGAGGGCTGTCCCTTACACCCCGTATATATGATATGTTATTGGAAATAACCAATATACGCTGATTCCTTAAATAGATAAGTTAAGGTAGTACTGATAGTACTTACGCGTGATAACAATTCCAGCTACGATTGGTATCTAGTTATTTTTGGAAATCATCTTTCTAGCTAATCGATATTATAGATAAATATATCGATTTTAATAATTTTTGGAAAACCAGATAACTCGCGGGACGCGGGGCAAGGCTAACACACGTAATTACAAACACATATCACGCCTATTATCCCTTGCGGGGGAGGCAGAGCGTAAACGTCCGCAAAAACAGACATTTACGCCACGTCTGACATATTTGAGGGTCATTCGGAAAATTGTGTATCGCCATCGCCATAGTGACAGGTTGTCAGCCCATCGCATAAAATTGCAATACACACCCTCAAAGACCTTAGTCACCTCTTACGACTCCCACGGGAAAGATATGGGGTGATGCTATTCTGAGCCGGCATCACACGGCACACACATAATTAGTTGTTTCAAAATCCATCTTGAGATTGAATACCCAATTTTAGAACGATTCCCGTGTTAGGTATACACATACCCATATCACGTCTATAATCCCTTGCGGGGGAGGCAGAGCGTAAACGGCCGCAAAAACGGACATTTACGCCACGTCTGACATATATTTGAGGATCATTCGGAAAATTGTGTATCGCCATAGTGACAGGTTGTCAACCCATCGCCTAAAATTGCAATACACACCCTCGAGTCCCTTAGTCGCCTCTTACGACTCCCTTGGGAAAGAAATGGGGTGATGCTATTCTAAGCCGGCATCACACGGCACACACATAATTAGTTGTTTCAAAATCCATCCTGAGATTGAATACCCAATTTTAGAACGATTCCCGTGTTAGGTATACAATACACATACCCATATCACGTCTATAATCCCTTGCGGGGGAGGCAGAGCGTAAACGGCCGCAAAAACGGACATAATATATTTGAGGGTCATTCGGAAAGTTGTGTATCGCCATAGTGACAGGTTGTCAGCCCATCGCCTAAAATTGCTATACATACCCTCGAGTGCCTTTGTCGCCTCTTACGACTCCCATGGGAAAGAAATGGGGTAATGCTATTCTAAGCCGGCATCACACGGCATCTGGTTTGCCTAAAGGTATCTTTCACGTTGATCGCGTACCAAACGTTGCAATTCGTCGGAAAAAGATAGTCGAAGATGTAGATAAGCGAATGACGAGGCTAAAGTAGAAATAGGCAGGACATTTGGCCAGAGGAAGTGACGACAAAAGCAATTATATTTAGATGCCCTAAATTCTCTTTGCTTCCCTTAAATTAGTGCTGTCACTTTCCGTCAAATATATAGAAAAGGATAGGAGATATTTTAGTCGTGATATGTCTTATAATTTAATGCAAAATACGTGTTATCTGTCAAAATAAGGTGACTATGAAAACAATGGCGACTAAATTGACTAAAAAAGACAAAAAAAACCATTGAAGTTTTTAAAAACGACAGGACTAAAAAATCTCCTATCCTTTTCTAAACCTATATGACAGAAAGTGACAGCACTAATTTTAGGTAAGTTAAGAGAATTTATATATCGAATTGATTCCAGTAGTGGCTGATTAACCTAAAAGCAAATTATGCAATTGCATATGGCATCACGTCTTGGGGAGCACCAGAAGAAGCACGAAGAAAAAGATAAATAAATATAAATAAATAAATATCTTGGACGTTTCGTGGACGTTTCACACAGCGCTATCTAGCCCCAAAATAAGCAAAGCTTGTACTATGGAAACTAGATAGCTGATAGTAATACTTATATAGTTTTTGTATATAAATACATATTATGCATAGAAAACACCCAGACTAAACACAAATATTAGAAAATTTACATAAAAAATATTTGTTTCTTATGGGGATTGAACCACTACCCGCTACGCCATTGGACCAGTCAAATATAGCACATGAAAGGCGTTTTTTTTTATTTGTGCTCAGGGTACTACCGTCTTTCAGAATGCATACAGTATTGAACAAAAAAAAACACATTCATATTCATTTGACTCTAGTACCTACTTGCAAACTGCCTACCTCGCAAGGGATATGATGATCATGATGATATCTTATCATCAACAATTTGAAGTTTTAAAAATAATAGTGGCACTCGAATGACAGTTAAGTGTCGATGGCACTGCAATGTCAAAAAAAGAGAGGGCTCAATTTCCATACTCATCACGCTTGGCAAGTGGATTAGCGAGTGCAGTGCAAGATATTGCTTTCACAAGGAATGCTGCTTTTTACGACAACCACGTGTTGATCAAATCGTGATAAATAAAAATATTTTCTATTCGAAATCACTTTGTTTATTGAATTAAATTAGTTACAGAACTAATAAGTACATTGCCAAGGAACTAAAAAGGTTTAAAACTATGTTCAACACAGTTTTGCTGGCATGGGCTTGGACGTCATCTTCGTCGACGATACGTTTCTGTAACAAAATATCTTTATTGTAAACTAGCCGTTTTCCCCCGGGAAAAAGACCTTTTTCCGGTATGAACTATTCATCAAAATCTTCCTCTTGAATCACTTTATCTACTGTTGAAATACGCATCAAAATCCGTTGCGTACTTTTAAATATCTAAGCACTAGCAGCCCGCCCAGCGGTTTCACCCGCTGCTAACAATTTCCCCCCGAGAATAAGACAGTTTAATATAGCCTAT
Source organism: Tuta absoluta (assembly GCA_027580185.1). Taxonomy (NCBI): domain Eukaryota; kingdom Metazoa; phylum Arthropoda; class Insecta; order Lepidoptera; family Gelechiidae; genus Tuta; species Tuta absoluta. Next base: position 6,280,122 of record JAQAHW010000030.1, read on the forward strand.
GTTTATCAGGGATAATGTAGGATTGATTAGAAGATTAATTAGAATTAGGATTCCAAAAATGTTGACATCAATTTGAAACAAATATCGTTTTCAGATGGTGGTGGCGTAAAGTTACATGCCGTGTGATTAACCTGGCCAGCCCCTTTTATCCCGCCCGAGCCGGTTTTCTATTAGTAACAAAATTGTAATAAAAAATAGAAAAATGTGTGATTCATCAAATTTCTTTTTTTAGAATGACGGTTCATGACGTCAATAAATGGTAATACTATCCTACATTGAATAAAGAATTTCAATTTCAATTAACGGTAAAAGATTTTTTTTAATCGGTTTAGTAGTTTCGGAGCCTATTCAATTCAAACAAACAATAAAAAAAGCTGTTTCTAATATTAGTGTAGATTATATTATTATTATTTTAGTGTGATGCCGGCTTAGAACAGCATTACCCGATTTCTTTCCCGTGAGAGTCGTAGGAGGCGACTAAGGGACTTGAGGGTGTGTACCTATGCAATTTTAGGCGATGGGCTGACAACCTGTCACTATAGCGATACACCATTTTCCGAATGACCCTCAAACATATGTCAGACGTGGCGTAAATGTCCGTTTTTGCGGCCGTTTACGCTCTGCCTACCCCGCAAGGGATATGTGTATGTATGTATTATTTTAGTGTAGATTTATTTAATGCATTATTTAATGTTTTTTTGTCGTCTTTTTTTATACCGATTAAGGGACAGCCCTTCGAATACTGATAGGGTGCATGAAACATAAAACTGGACAACTTTCCCCTTGAAACATATGTCAGGAAAGGCCAAAAAAAAATACCTTCCATACAAAATCACAATCAGCTGACTGAATTCACTATGGGAAGTCAGTTTTTTTACGTTTCCTGAAATATGTTCCTAGGGGAAAGTTGTTCAGTTTCATGGTCTGCATGTATCCTATCAGTATTCGGAGGGCTATCCCTTACACCCTTTAATACAGAAATGATTAAATGTAATCATTACACTGGTACGAATAATGTGGCGTAGTTTGTACATTTTTAAATGGAAAAGTAGTTATTGTGGCATAACTGTAATAGTTAGACATATGGCATCGCTGACATTATTATAGATAATGATGTCCTCTATAAAACTGTAGTACATCACTTTGCTCTATTGTCAATAATATCCACAGCGTACGCGATATAAGATATTTTTTTGGAAAATTTTTCACACGTTGGGTTACATTATCGAAATTTTCACACGGATCCCTATTTTTTTCTCGTATAAAATATAGCCTATGTTCATCAGGAATAATGTAGGATTCTAATGGTAAAAGAATTTTTAAAATCGGGCCAGTAGTTTCGGAGCCTATTCGATGCAAACAAACAAACAAACAAACAAACAATCAAATCTTTCCTCTTTATAATATTAAAGTATTAGTGTAGATAATTAGGGACACGGGAAGCGACTTCAATTTATACTAGGTATTTAGTGATAAATTATTTCGTTTTCGTTAGGCATTGATATATAAGAATATACAGGGTGTAAGGGACAGCCCTCCGAATAGTTTAAAGGTGCATTCAGTCAGACATAGAACTGAACAACTTCCCATCAAAAAATATTTCAGGAAACGTCAAAACCTTTTTAACTTCCCATAGTAAATCGGGGGCGCGGAGGTCCCTCATTTGCTCCCCACTTTGGGAACTACCGGCACGTGCCGGGTAGATTCAGTCCAATAAGTTCTTCCCAGAACAACTCGTAAGCCCAATCGAGCTGGTTGTTTGAACAACCACAAGCTTTTACGGGTGAGCTCCTGCTCCCCACCATACAGTCAGGTGTAGATTAACAGCCCCGGGGCTAAAAATCGTAGGGTCCACAACTTAAAAAAAAGCAGTCTGCTGATCGTGGTTTTGTATGCGAGGTCAAATATTTCTTGTCGTCAGGGAAAAGTTGGTCAGTTTCATGGGTCCATTACACTTCCATATATACGGGTATATCAATGTTACAAGGGCATCATACCATTATTTGTTTCAATTTACTTACGCTAGTAACATATAAGACCATTATTTTTTTTGCGAACTTGCAAAATTCCAGCGTAGGCAGGGTTCGAACCTGCGACTTAACTTAGGTATTAGTAAAAATACGCCTCCACCTACAGGGCTACCGCGGCTTACCTGCCTTTAATGAAAATAAACAAGTATATCTTGATGCCAAAAACGCGTGGCATGAGTCCATTTACGAGGATAAAAAGCAGCTAGGTTTATCCACAACAATAAATGTGCCTGGTCCCCAAACTAGGATTCCCTGTACTATGGGTAAATTGGTTGGTATATTTACAGGATCTATCTATATTCGTGCATTTTCTGCTTGCAATATTTTAATTTTAATATTTTAATATTTTAGTGGTGACCGATACTGAAACGATAATTACTTGCCCTTTTTATAGTCGGTGACTATTCGGTGACTAGTCGGCCAAAACCATAGTTGAAGCACTTATTTTTAAACTTACACGGGTGTCGCAATTGAGGTCGTCTACGTAAGGCTTGTATTCTGTAGTAGGCCGAAGATCTTCTTGTCGAAGGTATCCTGTCACATTTGTTTTTTTGAGTGTCACTTCATTGATTGCTACAGACGGAGTGTCATTTCCTGAGTGTCTGTAAAAATATTTAAGTACTTATTTATTTTTATTTATCCGTTTATACATACATACATACACAAATCACGCCTATTAACCCTTGCGGGGTAGGCAGAGCGTCAAAGGCCGCATAAACGGACATTAACACCACGTCTGACATATATTTAAGGGTCATTCGGAAAATTGTGTATCGCCATAGTGACAGGTTGTCAGCCCATCGCCTAAAATTGCAATACACACCCTCAAGTCCCTCAGTCGCCTCTTACGACTCCCACGGGAAAGAAATGGGGTGATGCTATTCTAAGCCGACATCACACGGCATGTGCACAATATTGGGTGAAATTTTACTAGTGACCAATAGCAATATCAAGACTATATCAAGGGCTGGTCATTAGAAACAGCTGTCCCCGATAATAGAGTAGGTTGAAATATGTCAAAAATATGTTGAGTTTCCATAGTAATTGAAATCAGCTGATCAGTAATTTTACATGGAAAGTCCAATTTTTTGTATTTCTACGAACGTTCCTTGGAGAAAGAAAGTTGTTCCTTATCACAAGCCTAACATATAGAACTACATTACTGGTGCCACTCTTCTTCTTAGTCGTTATCTTCATTACTGAAGGTCGTGTCCACAATGTTTCCCAAGCAGTTTGATGTTAAGGTTTTCCATTTGTCTCTGTTCTCGGCTTTTCTTAGGGCATCAGTTACAGGGGCTCCGACAAGTTGTTTCACTTGGTCTACCCATCTCGATGGAGATCGACCACGTGAACGTTTTCCTTCCACTTTTCCAAATATGACCAACTTTCTAGGTTATCCGGTTCTCTGCGAGCTACGTGTCCGAAATAGCCTAGGATCCTTTGAAAGCATATGGTGGATAAACGAGTTTTTATTTTCAGCTGTATGCCACTAGCGATGGCGAAAATCACAGGTTCAAATCCTTCCCACGGTAAGAAATGTGCAAGTATTCTATAAACCGTATTGGTTGTGTCAGTATTTTTTAGAAATAAGCGCCAACACTGCTTCGAGCGGGCAGACTTTCAACATAATTGTCGTTTACTGGTGGAAGTGGCGTAAAATTACATGCCGTGTTATAAACCTCGCCACAAATGATTGGACTATCCTAGAAGGAATATAGTTAATTTCTTTACATTTCTTGTAATCACTTAATACACTAAGTGGTCGATTTCCACCGAGATAGGTAGACCAAGTGAAACAACTTGTCGGAGCCCCTGTAACTTGTAGTGTGCCTGTGCACCTCCTTCATTAGTACGTAAGTAACTAGCAGTTCAATATACGCCACTTAACAGACAACACGTGTATTATTGACTCGTCCCCAGTTCGCCGCCAGTTGCACTAAGAAAAGCCGAGAACAGAGACAAATGGAAAACCTTAACATCAAACGTACTTGAGAAACGTAATGAAAAAAACTAATAAGAAGAAGAATCACTAAATAACTTGCTTTTGAATAGTTTTAAAGTTGGCCGTTGCAGGGAGACCGTAGTAAAATAGAAATTAAACTGTGACAACCTACCCGTTTCCCACTTAACTCTTACCCCTATTGCCAAACATTCGTACTAAACAAGATCTAGTTGATGCTTGCTACGCAGTTAACTACGTCATTCTAGCGTGTCCTGCGCGTGTCAGATTTGCATTTATTTTTACCATCTTGTATACTTTTCAATAAAATGAAATGAAATGAAGCGAACGACGATGATGTAGCCGTAGTCAAATATTGGTAAAACAAAGTCCTTTCGGATGAGGATGACGACATCACAGTAGCCGCTGCTGCAGCCATTGCGAGTAGATCACACTCCACAAGCTCCTCAAGCAACCGACGCCCCCCCGCGTGCCGGCGGGGGCGCGGAGGTCCCTCATTTGTTCCCCATATTGGATAGTACTAGAACAACTCGTAATCCCAAGGGCGCGATTGGGCTGGTTGTTTGAACAACCACAAAACCTCTTCGGGTGAGCTCCTGCTCCCCACCATCACAAAGTAAGTATTGGCGGCTGCGCCCACCATACAGTCAGGTGTAATCTATAACTTTTTAAGCACTCGCGATCACTTTCACTCATTTTAAGTATCAGGCCAAGTCTATCGCGATAGTATTTAGGTAGTATTAGTAATTTACCTGTGTCCCGATGTTTCAATACAGTTTTATGTATTGTGGTCGCGGGTTGACTGTATCGCGATAGACCCGGCCTAATACTTAAAATGAGGTGTAATCTGCCTAGCCACAGGGCTAAAATTGTAGAGTCCAGAACTAAAAAAAAGAAAATCAAAATTTCAGCTAACATTTATTATTGACACAATGAAGAAGATTAAGAAATAATTACAACAACAGATTAGAAAAACACAATTTTATTGAGAACAATAATTTTCTAACTAAAACTAATATAAATACCAAAACTTATTTGAAAAAACCAGATAACTCGCGGGACGCGGGGCAAGGCTAACACACGTAATTACAAACACATATCACACCTTTTATCCCTTGCGGGGGAGGCAGAGCGAAAACGGCCGCAAAAACGGACTTTTACGCCACGTCTGACATATATTTGAGGGTCATTCGGAAAATTGTGTATCGCCATCGCCATAGTGACAGGTTGTCAGCCCTACAAAAAAATAAAAATTGCAATACAGACCCTCAAAGACCTTAGTCGCCTCTTACGACTCCCATGGGAAAGATATGGGGTGATGCTATTCTAAGCCGGCATACAATTTTTGAAAAATTGCAAAATTTTCAAGCGCTGGCAGGTTTTGAACCTGTGTCTTTCAACAGTACTAGTGGCGACGCCCCTTCCATCTGGGCTACCGCAGCCCGCGAATTTTGCCATCTTGAGATATATTACTCCAACGTAAAATAAAATACCTAAAGAGAGTGCAGACTGTCAATTCCTCCGCTCCCACCTACTTCTTACCCCGTCCTGCAAGTTATCTAGTTTTCCTATGAAAGTGAAAATGAAATAACTGTATTCAATATAGGATAGTATTTTCACTTATACTTGTATCTCCCTCGTTGATCGCGTACCAATTTGTAGGAAAAAGATAGTCGAAGATGTAGATAAGCGAATGACGAGGCTAAAGTAGAAATAGGCAGGACATTTGGCCAGAGGAAGTGACGATCGAAGAACAAAAGCATGTAGATGCCCTCAATTCGGGATGTAAATTCTCTTTGCATACCTAAATTAGTGCTGTCACCTTCCGAGAAATACGTATAGAAAAGGATAGAAGATATTTTAGTCATGTCATGTCTTAAGACGCAAAATATGTGTTATCTGTCAAAATAAGGCAAAGATCAAACAATGGCGATTAAATTGACTAGAAATTGCGAAGAACCTATTGACATTTCTAAACATGACTAAATAATAAGACATGACGTGACTAAAATATCTCCTATCCTTTTCTAAACCTATTTGACGGAAAGTGAAAGCACTAACTTTAGGTAAGTTAAAAGAATTTATATAAATATCGATTTGATGCCAGTGGCTGATTAACCCAAAAAGCAAATTAATCAATTGCTTATGGCATCACGTCTTGGGGAGCACCAGAAGAATCACGAAGAAAAAGATAAATAAATAAATATCTTAAACGTTTCACACAGCGCTATCTAGCCCCAAAATAAGCAAAGCTTGTGCTATACTTACATATATTTTTGTATATAAATACATTTTTGCATAGAAAACACCCAGACTAAACACAAATATTAGAAAATTTACATAACAAATATTTGTGTCTTGTGGGGATCGAACCACGACCCTCGGCGTAGCAGGCAGGAGTACTATCCGCTACGCCATCAGACCAGTCAAATATAGCACATTAAAGACCTTTTTTTATTTGTTCTCAGGGTACTACCGTCTTTCAGAATGCGTACAGTAACGTACAAAAAAAAACACATTCATATTCATTTGACTCTAGTACCTACTTGCAAACTGCCTTCCTTGCAAGGAATGTGATGATTATGATGATATCTTATCATCAACAATTTGAAGTTTTAAAAATAATAGTGGCACTAGAATGACAGTTAAGTGTCGATGGCACAGCAATGTCAAAAAAAAGAGAATCGGGGCCCTCAGGGCTCTATTTCCATACTCATCACGCTTGGCAAGTGGATAAGCGAGCGCAGTGCAAGATATTCCTTTCACAAGGAATGCTGCTTTTTACGACAACCACGTGTTGATCAAATCGTGATAAATTAAAATATTTTCTATTCGAAATCTCTTTATTTATTGAATTAAATTAGTTACAGAACTAATAATAACATTGCCAAGAAACTAAAATGGTATAAAACTATGTTCAACACAGTTTTGCTGGCATGGGCTTGGACGTAATCTTCGTCGACGATACGTTTCTGTAACAAAATATCGTCATTGCAAACTAGCCGTTTTCCCCCGGGAAAAAGACCTTTTTCCGGCATGAATTATTCATAAAACGCTTTCTCTTGAATCACTTTATCTACTGAAGAAATACGCATCAAAATCCGTTGCGTACTTTTTAAGTTCTAAGCATAAATAGGGACACGGAAAGCGACTTCATTTTATACTATTTAGTGATAAATTATTTCGTTTTCGTTAGGCATTGATATATAAGAATATACAGGGTGTAAGGGACAGCCCTCCGAATACTTTAAAGGTGCATTCAGTCATACATAGAACTGAACAATTTCCCTTAAAAAAATATTTCAGGAAACGGCAAAACCATTTTAACTTCCCATAGTAAATGCAGTCTGCTGATCGTGGTTTTGTATGCGAGGTCAAATATTTCTTGTCGTCAGGGGAAAGACTGAACAACAGTTTCATGGGTCCCTTACACTTCCATATATACGGGTATATCAATGTTACAAGGGCATCATACCATTTGTTTCAATTTACTTACGCTAGTAACATATAAGACCATTACTTTTTTTGCGAACTTGCAAAATTCCAGCGTAGGCAGGGTTCGAACCTGCGACTTAACTTAGGTATTAGTAAAAATACGCCTCTACCTACAGGGCTACCGCGGCTTACCTGCCTTTAATGAAATTATACAAGTATATCTTGATGCCAAAAACGCGTGGCATGAGTCCATTTACTAGGATAAAAAGCAGCTAGGTTTATCCACAACAATAAATGTGCCTGGTCCCCAAACTAGGCTTCCCTGTACTATGGGTAAATTGGTTGGTATATTTACAGGATCTATCTATATTCGTGCGTTTTCTGCTTGCAATAATCCCTAATTGATTATATAGGGTAATATTTTAGTATTGACCGATACTGAAACGACAATTATCGGTAATTTTTATAGTCGGCGACAATTCGGTGACTAGTCGGCCAAAACCATAGTTGGAGCACTTATTTTTAAACTTACACGGGTGTCACAATTGAGGTCATCTACGTAAGGCTTGTATTCTGTAGTAGGCCGAAGATCTTCTTGTCGAAGGTATCCTGTCACATTTGTTTTTTTGAGTGTCTCTTCATTGATTGCTGGAGACGAACTTTCATTTCCAGAGTGTCTGTAAAAATATTTATTTATTTTTATGTATGCGCTCTCTTTGAATTCAAACTTTCAACATAATTGTCGTTTAGGTGGTGGCGTAAAGTTATATGCCGTGTAATAAACCTCGCCAGCCCCGAGGAAGTGCCTTTATTTCTTATCTTATCCCGGCTTTCTATCAGGGCAATAGATCTATTTGGGGGTATGGGATCTACCTCCTAGCGGTCCACCCCGGGCAACGGCAACATAGGCTTGCCTGTGGATAAGTCCGGCTGAACGATCCCACGTGCGCGGTGGAAGGCTCCGTAAGGGGCCGCCTGGCTCGCGACCACCATCCCACCGAAGTCTGGCACCAAGTAGCTTGCTGCGTTCCGTCAGTGTGTGGGAGTGCCAGTGCCTTAACAGGCTTCTTCTGGGTGAGCTCGCTCCATCTTAGACTCTGTCTCTGTCCTATGACCTAGACTAGAGTCAAGAGCAAACCCATCATCAATAAAAAATAATAATACAAAAGTTGTTATAAAAAGACTAACAGACAGACAGAAACACTTTGAGAAGCAAATTGTGACATTAAATGTCTTTTATTAACAAAGACAGGTAATGGCGTCAATGAATTATAGTACTATCCCACATTGAATAAAGTTAATATCATTTAATTTCTAGTAATCTCCAAAGTGCTTGCTTTTGATTAGTAAATTGAATTATTATAAAAGTACTAAATAAATTATCATGTAAAACAAGTGTACCCGACGTTTACCCACGATAGTAGGGTGACCATAACATAATATAATCAGTTTTTTGCCCGAAGTCTTTTAAATAAAAAACGTTTCAGTTGTGTGGCCTGTCAGTGGGACAGTTTTGCTCATTTCGTATTCTACTAACCGTTTGAAGGTTTGAAGAAAATCACAGTGGCATTATAATGACAGTGAAGTGTCGCTGGCATTGCAAGGGAAAAAAATAAGAGAACCCGCGCCCTGATCTCTTGCTAAAATTTAATAATTTGCTTTTGCAACTACTTGCAAATCTTTTCATTTTTGTCTCTTTTTTAATATAAAGGTTGCCTGGAAGAGATCGCTGCAAGCGATAAGGCCACCTTTGCTTACTTTTAGTCTTAAGTTTTCTGTATTGTTTTGTTTCTGTTGTGTATGTTGTAAGCAATAAAGTGTTCATCTATCTATAATAATAATATACTTTATTGCACACAAAAATAACATCGATAAAATACAAAATTAAACAAAGACAAATCACAGTACAATAAGGCGGCCTTAATGCTAAAGCAGCATTCTCTTCCAGGCAACCTTTGGGTGATATGGAAAGTGCAAACATATAGCGGGATAGTGCAAACACATACATATACTACTTATACTATAATACACTCTAATACATACATAGACAATATAATAAACTTAAAAGATACCTGTATAATATTGATAAACTAATACATAATAAAATAATACTTAAACTATACTATGGAAGCGTGGATAATGTGAAATACTCCGAAGGGAAATATATATAATATAATAGATGACAGTATAAATGGAATAGACTTAAATATATTATACTATAGATTTAGATAAATAGTATTTCTATCTATCTATCTCTTGCCAGAATATTGCCAAATATTCGTACTAAACAAGATCTACTTACTTGAAGCTTGCTACGCCATTCTAGCGTGTCACATAATATGTAGGCATTTTATACTTTTGACTTGCAATAAAAATGAAATGAACTTAAGGCGAACGACGATGGGGTAGCCGTACTAGTGAAAAAATTTACATCTGGGGGTCTAGAAAGCTTAAAACGGCGCCTGGGTTTTGTATGGAATGACACATGCGGGCATTACGACGCCGGAAATCCGTCGAGATGTCAAACAGTATGACAAGTAATTTACATACAAAGTTTTTCATGTAATCCGATTTTCATCCCGTTTTACGATTATTTTGTCTATGGTGCCGAACTTCGAGCAACGACGGCCTTCCGTCGAACGAGACGGATAACCGTGTTGCTCGAAGGTGCCGAAAAGAAGTCGAGCCTGTTTAGGGTCATTGACAATGAAGAAGAACAAAAAAATAATTAAAACAACAAATTAAAATTACACAATTTTATTGAGAACAATAATTTTCTAACTAAAACTAATATAAATACCAAAACTTATTTGAAATATACAAAGATGTATATAAAAAAATAAAAGTACAGAAATATTTAACAAATATTGATAAAAAGTAGAGTAGATACGAAACAGAAAATGTTAGCAGACGTACTGGCAGTTCCTTTGGAAGCGTTCTGAAAAAAATTATAAATTTGTGATAAATATTTTAAATTATCTATTTTCTTTTGTATTTTATAGCTTTTAATGATAATCTTTTGTAACTATTTCATTGCCGTGTTGTGCCGGCTTAGAATAGCATCACCCCAATTCTACTCGTGGGTGTCGTAAAAAGCGACTAAGGGAATCATCCAGGGCCAGTAGCGTTCCCAGTGAATGCAACATCGTACACTGCGCTCGCTAATTCGATGGCCAAACGTGGTGAGTATGCCTGTTTTAACTTTGAAGTAAGTAAAAAGTGTATATCGATAAACTCAACAATTGCGAGACGGATTCGCTCACAGAAGGTTCCGTACCAATTATTTATCAAAGTTATCTTACTAATATTATGAATCCGAAAGTTTGTTTGTTTGTTTGTTAATACTTCTTCTGAACCGATTGCAATGAAATTTGGCACACATATAGAAGGTAACATGGAGTAACACATAGGATAGTTTTTGTCACCACTTATGCTAGTCAATCATATTTGTTGCTGTTGACGTTGATTAGATTAGGGGTGGTATGGGATCTACCTCCTAGCGGTCCACCCCGGGCAACGGCAACACAGGCTTGCCTGTGTACGTAACGTAAGTTACGCAGTCAGTTCAACGCCATATACACAGTGCTTGGTAACTTAACTTTTTTCAGTCTCAATTCAAAATTTAACTTTACACTAAAAAATCTGGGCTCGAATGACTCCGTACCCCTTGTAGAAATGTGATTGACGAAATGGGTTTAACCTTGTTGCCTTTTTCGATAGCTAGCTTCGTGACGCTTCTCTCGCAGTTGATATCATCTATAGATGTTCGGAAACGCTCTATCTCTTTCGCGTTGTTTAAGTCCGGTTGGAATTTGAAGCTGGAAAACAGGAAAAAGCTATGTTGAGCACTAGTTCATTATTCACACACACATATAAGGTGGACCAAAGAGTAACGTCAAATGACTGAGGGGTATAGGTACGAATCATCCACGTACGTATTTAATGTCACGGCTGGCATTATTTTAGGACATAATATAGTTTATACTTGCAATTGTCGGCACTTGGTGAAACTCCATTGTTATGATTTTGATTCAAACACTTGTACTCGTTTCACTTTTTTTCTCTCGTTTTTTATTTTCGTCCCAACCGGTTTCGCTTAAATAAGCATCTTCAGGGGGCAATTACACTTTTCGTACTAAAATATACAATTAAAATACATCGAAAACAGTTCTATACATTTGATGATAGTGCAATAATCGTTAATGTTAAAATGTAAACAATAACTGTGACGGTAGGAAAATAAATAAATTTCGGGTTGCCTACCGTGGGGAGATTACCCATAAATGGGGAGATTTAATATTTTTCTACCAATACTAGGTACGTCTATTATAAGGTTTTAATAAGTACTTTTAAAAGGAAAAGTACAATAATAAAGGTCAATTTGTATAAATAAATATAAATTAATAAAAAAATAAAAATGATTTAAAAGTCAACAAAATTAAATAAGATTCAATGTCAGGTTATTTTATAACTACAATGTCAATGAATAATTGGATAAAAGTAAAACTAAGAAAGAAAGAAAGAAAGAAAATAAGTTTATTCAATCAGTTGTGGCACCTTACACACTAAAGTACATTACTAAATAATTATCGTGTCGTAGGAAGGTAAGAAAATAAAGTGAATACATTTCAGTGTGCAATGAAACACAACAATGAATAGGTCACGCCTCAGCATATGTCTACCACAATTAGAGATAGACGCTAATAGTTTATATGAAAATAGAAATGTCATAGAAAAATTAGGTTAATTATCATTAAAGTAAAATAATAAAGGGGATCTGTTTAATTCTAGTTGCTCATTCAGTAATATGTCAGTTTTCTTTGATGTTACTTTATTAATTTCGAGTGCTTCGAAGTTATTTAATTTGCGTCCTTTTTCTCCTAATTGTAGTACTCTGAAGTTAGTGGCAGGGTCAAAACCGTGATTTTCATGTATTAAATGTTGTGCAAAAGCGGAATCCTCTTTCTTGAGTCTCCAACTTCTTTGATGTTCCTTGATTCGGGTGTCGAAAGTTCTACCTGTCTGACCTATGTATATTTTGTTGCAATCTTGACATTCCAACTGGTATACTCCGCTTTTTTTATTTATCGGGACTGAATCTGATTTATGGGCAAGACATTTCTTTAGGGTAACCGGAGTGTAAAAAGCCGGTGTTTTACACTGAAGAAGTCTGCCACATTTATAGGATATATTTCCCAGAAACGGGATTCTAGCCCATTTATTATCTTTTGCGGTATTTATTTCATTCTTGTATAACAATTTTGAAACAATAGATTTCTCCTTCTTCTTTAAAATTTTGTTAATAACTTGCGTTTCGTAGCCATTATTATTGGCAATATGTTTAATGATGTTCAGTTCTTTGTTAAAGTTTGGTTTAGTCATTGGTACTGATACGAGTCTATGAATCATCGAGTGAAAAGCTGCATGTTTGTGAGAGGTCGGGTGTTTCGAATTTGCATGTATAACAACGTCAGTGTATGTCGGTTTTCTGTAAATTTTAAAGTCATGTCTATTATCTATTATTGAAATTGTCAAATCTAAAAAATTTAGTTCTTTACCACCTATTTCTACCGTGAGCTGGATATTTGGGTTAATAGAGTTGATGTATGTCAAGAAGTTATTTATGTCGTCTTTACTGCCCTACTAAGAAGAAAAACCGTAAGTCGGTAATTTACGGAAATTGAGTTAAATACAGTTTTGGGATCAGTGAAAAAAGGCCTTTTTTTCTCTCTAGGAACGGTTGATATTGAAGAGAAACTGCCAATTTTAGAAACCCGTAAGTCAATACTTTTTAGGACTTTACCTCTAAACTTGTAGCTCTTACTAGCAAAAAAAGCATATGTCTTGTGTCAGAAGCAGAAAAGCCACAAGTACTGGATTTACGGTTTAATCACTATACGAACACTAAGCAGAAAAACCATATGTCACTATGCATACAATAAGACTTACTAGATATTACCAGTTAATGGTTATTTTGTTATTAATTGTAGTATGATAAGAAAAGTAGAAAGTTTTTACGTTGTAGACAGGTGTGTTCTCATAATTTGAGACACCAAACTATTATTTTGTTTCAAAATTCCTGGTCGCAAATAGACTATATTTACTTAGGTTTTAGAGTTAGATGTTGTAGTTATTATGTTCAATGTACCTCAATGTGATCTCAAAACTACATCCACACTAATATTATAAATGCGAAAGTAACTCTGTCTGTCTGTCTGTCTGTCTGCTACGCTTTCACGGCCAAACCGCTGAACCGATCTTCATGAAACTTGGCACAGAGATTGTTAGCATACCGAGAACGGACATAGGCTACTTTTTATCACCATTCGAGGGTCTGGAGTATAGATGTAGACCACCAGGTGTACCACAAAGAGCCCAGCTAAACTACTAGAGATACAGGCATAGTTCCTAGACAAAAGTTGTTCAGTATGATGGGCCGCTTCTTTTCACAAGGACATTGGGGATCTGGAGTACCTTATGTAGACTACCAGGTCTACCATCAGGAGCCCAGCTAAACTATTAGAGATACAGGCATGGTTACAAAACAAAAGTTGTTTAGTATGATGGGCCGCTTCTTTTCACAAGGACATTGGGGGTCTGGAGTACCTTATGTAGACCACCAGGTGTACCACCAGGAGCCCAGCTAAACTATTAGAGATACAGGCATGGTTCCAAAACAAAAGTTGTTCAGTATGATCAGCCGCTTCTATTCACAAGGACATTGGAGATCTGGAGTACCTTATGTAGACCACCAGGTGTACCATCTGGAGCCCAGCTAAACTATTGGAGATACAGGCATGGTTCCAAAACAAAGTTGTTCAGTATGATGGGCCGCTTTTTTTCACAAGGACTTTTGGGATCTGGAGTACCTTATGTAGACCACCAGGTCTACCATCAGGAGCCCAGCTAAACTATTAGAGATACAGGCATGGTTACAAAACAAAAGTTGTTTAGTATGATGGGCCGCTTCTTTTCACAAGGACATTGAGGATCTGGAGTACCTTATGTAGACCACCAGGACTACCATCAGGAGCCCACCTAAACTATTGGAGATACAGAAAAGGTTTCAGAACAAAAGTTGTTCAGTATGATGGGCCGCTTCTTTTCACAAGAACATTGAGGATCTGGAGAACCTTATATAGACCACCAGGTGTACCTCCAGGAGCACAGCCAAACTATTAGAGAAACAGGCATGGTTCTTAGACAAAAGTTGTTTAGTATGATAGGCCGCTTCTTTTCACAAGGACATTGAGGATCTGGAGTACCTTATGTAGACCTCCAGGACTACCTTCAGGAGCCCACCTAAACTATTGGAGATACAGAAAAGGTTTCAGAACAAAAGTTGTTTAGCATGATGGAAATAAGTTGAGAAAGGACATTGCCTTCTTTACCGAGGCCAGAAATACAAAAAATACGGTATAGAGGAATAAAAATGTATTACAGTAACTTAAATTACCTTTTTATCTGTCTTATCTACTTATGCTGACCATTTTAGTGTGCTCAAATCGGCACCTCTGGAGTAAGTACTCTGTTATCTACTGACTTTTGTGTTCAATGGTTATAAATATTGATCTCTCAGGGCAGTGCACCGGATAGAAATTTTTGAATTGTCCCTTTAACAACAGAAGCAAGCAAGTCATCTGTTAACAGTAGATATAAGAATGATAAAAATGATAAAAATGATAAAAAATGATAAAAATATTTATTGTCTCCCAGTAATTAAATTAAGTTATTACATTTGTTAAAGTGTATAAATTCATGGTTGTTTAATTGAAAGGGAGATAGGAGTCCAAACTAGGTGAACCTGTGCTATGGATCTCCTAGCTCCAACATTCTGACATCAGCACACACTTATAATTATTTAGACCAGTAGTTTAATGAACTTATAACTAAGTAGAATACAATTTGAATACTTAGTAAGAGTTTATGGTTAAAATTAGTAAACTGATTATTATTATATTTTAAATAAAAGTAATAAATATCTAATTTAGTATATTATACAAGTTATCTATATTATGTTACAACATCAA
Organism: Tuta absoluta; assembly: GCA_027580185.1. Classification (NCBI taxonomy): domain Eukaryota; kingdom Metazoa; phylum Arthropoda; class Insecta; order Lepidoptera; family Gelechiidae; genus Tuta; species Tuta absoluta. The sequence continues at coordinate 6,295,577 of JAQAHW010000030.1, forward strand.
GTAGACTTTCGATATATTCGTAATTCATTTTCATCAGCCACTCCGTGACTAATTTTTTACATTCAAATCTAACTTTACTATAAATATCTAATTCTTTATTAGCAATATTATAAAGCTTACTACTAAGAAAAATATAGAAGTTTTGTGCAAAAGTAGTATTTACAGGAGCGACTCTGCACACCTGGTAAAAACGTCTTTTATTCAAATTTTTGTGGTTTGAGTTAAAAATTGTCTTATGCTTCTGTAAAATAATAGTGAGTATATAAAGCTGTCTTACAGTTAGAACTTCAGTTTCAATATAAAGTTGAGTTGTGGGAAATAGACGAGGTTTAAAGTGTGCTATTTTAAGAATTAATCGCTGTGCTCTTTCAATTTCTAAAAAGTTACTCTTTGGTGTACCTCCCCAAACAGAGATGCAATACGTAGTTACGGATTGACAAAGTGAAATGTATACCGATCTCATGAGTTTGGCATCCGCTACGTGTCTAAGAGATTTGAATACGTAACATAATTTTCTGATTTTGTTAGATGTGTTATGAATGTGTTCAGCAAACGAGAGCCGACTGTCGATACAAACGCCTAAATATTTGATTGAATCTGTTTTATCAATGGAAGGACATTTACATTGGTTTCTGTTTGCAGGAGCACAAGAATGTGCTATAATTTTGTTATTATCATTAAGTGAAGCTTTATTATGTCGTATACTATATGTAATATATTTCGTTTTGGTCGCATTCAAAGTTAGTGAATTATTTGCTAACCATTGACACACTACATCGAATCCCTGTTGAGCATATTCAAAGCAAGACGTCCATGTTTCCCCGTAAAAGGTAAGTGCCGTATCATCGGCATATGAATTGATGAGACAATTTTGTAGTTTTAGGCTGCATAAATCGTTAATGTAACAAAGAAATAGCGTAGGACCAAGAATGCTACCCTGTGGAACCCCATATGTAATTAGATGACTGGAGCTAGTGATGTCACCAATTTTTACGCATTGAGACCTATCAGAGATGTAGTTCTTGAGAAGTAGAAGTTGCTGACCTCTTATACCTAGCATAGACAACTTATCCAAAAGAATGGCAAAAGATACAGTATCAAAAGCTTTCGCTAAGTCTAAAAATATTGATAGACATTTATACTTATTATCTAGCTTGTTAACTACAAAGTCTACTAAATTATGTACAGCATCATTGGTAGATTTACCTTTTCTAAAGCCAAATTGAGATGATGATAGTAGATTTTTACATTCAAGGTAATTCGTTAGTCTGACATTAATTATTTTTTCAAAAATCTTAGACATATTTGGTAGGATAGAAATAGGACGATAGTTATTGATCAAGTCTCTTCTGCCACTCTTATAGATAGGAGTCACAATGGATTTTTTAAATGCATTTGGAAACAATCCCTTTTCTATACATAGGTTAAAAATATGCGCTAGGGGAGCTTTTATAAATTCATTTAAAGTTTTCAGCACTTTAGTAGGAATCCGGTCGCATCCAACACTAGTATTATTCTTGAGATGTCTAATAATGTTAGCTATTTCGTCTTCGTCTGTGTTTAATAAAACAAATGACTCAGGGGACAACGGGTGCTTTTGATGTAACGGTATAGAAGAAGTTCTATTTGTAATTTGACTAGCTAAATTAGCGCCTATATCAGAAAAGAATTGGTTTGCTTTATCAACAGATTTTTTAGGAGTGTTGTCAATAGATAGCAAATCATAAGGGGGTGATTTAGAAGGGTTCAAATTCGTAATTTCTTTTATGGTAGACCAGAGCTTTTTGTTATTATTTTGTGCTCCAATAAGCTGTTGTTGCTCATACTGTCTTTTGACTTTTTTTAGTATATTATTACAGAAGTTTCTGTAGCGTTTGTATGTTATCAGTAGGATATCGTTATTCGTTTGTATTTTTAATTTAGCATGCATTTTATCTCTATTTCTTATACATCTCAGTAACCCTGGTGTAATCCACGGTTTTTTCGTTACTTTATTTCTGGGTGTTTTCGTTATAATAGAATTATTATGCATTAGTTGCTGTATTATCTCAATAAAGCTGTCCGTAGCTGTATTAACATCATCCGTCATAACAGAGTTCTGAAAACTAATGTTTGAACATTCCTTAAATAGCTTTCCTTAAAGAACAATTCTTATATCACTGTCACACTAACTAAAACTTTTATGATACACATAGCTACTTTAGAACTTCTGCCTAAAAAAACTATCTAACGCGGACGAAGTCGCGGGTAAAAGCTAGTTAATTTATATATTTCAAATTATAAAAATAATTGTAAAAGTTAGCGCCTAAGTAGGTACCTCATACATTAATTGCTCTCTTCTAACTACTTTTTGACCCAAATTGAGAAAAGGGCTAACTCAGCTATAAGGGATATCTCACATACACAAGTCGTCGCTGGGCTGGCGGCATGATAACGCAAGGGGCGGATGCTTCCAGTACTTTTGCTATGTGGCATGCCGCCGCCATGGCAGAGGCATCGAGGTCCATACAATATCATAAAGTAAGTACTAAAATTTCGTAAATCCAGCAGCTTCCATCTCTTTAGCCCGGCGGCGGTATGTGTGAAAGCTGTCTTAGAGCATAAAAAGAACATATTTGCAAAGAATTTCGAAGCTCCATTAACAAATGAATACGATACTATTAACAACAACGCTTGCGTAAAAGACATGAGATGATACTTATGGTTTATTTACAAGTGAATCCGTTCACAAAAAGCCATATGTCTGACTTATGGTTTTTCTGCTTAGTAAAGTGATACATTTTTTTCGGAAAATACTTATGAGTTTGATATTTTTGCTTTTATAAATAAAACTATAGGGATAGCGCAAAAACACTGTACACAAAAAAAATATGTCAATTCTCCATATATAACAGTAATTTGTAACGTTGTATGTTTATTAAATCCTGAATTATTAACGTTCTAAGTCTTTTGCGTTTTTCTCAAAATGAGTCGCCACTGACTTACGGCTTTTCTTCTTAGTGGGGCAGTTTAGGTCCATTCCAGACACAAAGTATATCGTCAACATACCGAAACCAGTAGATAATATTTTCTTTGTATGCTTTGTGTCTGAGAATTTCCTTTTCAAACATGTGCATATAAATGTCAGCACATATTGGAGACAGTGGGCTTCCCATAGCAAGACCCTGGTTCTGTTTGTATATGGTGTTGTTGAAGGTAAAATAGTTTTGATCTAGGCAAACCGAAATTGTGTGTTGTAAATCTATTATTTGTTGTGGTTCCATGCGAGATTCTATTAACATTTCGCTTATTGCACTTTTACATTCGTCTATTGGTATACTAGGGAAAAGGTTTTTTACGTCAAAGGAAACTAAAATAGCATCCTGTGGCAATGTGTAGTCTTTTATCTTATTAATTAGGTCAATGCTGTTTTTTACTGTATGCTGTTCAATGTTGATTTCTTTCTTCAAAATTGCGTTGGCCTTCTTAGCTAGATTGTATGCAGGGGCTCCAGTATAGCTAACCACTGGCCTAATAGGTGCATCTTCTTTGTGCAGCTTATAGTAACCATGAAGTCTAGGGATGGAGGGGTTCATTGGTTTCAGATAGCGATCTCTATCCGAGAAAATACTATTAGCTGAAAGTATGGTATCATTCACAGCTTTGTTGTATTTTGCCGTTGGGTCTTTGTTCAAAGTTACAAAAGTGTCACCTGAAAGAAATTGGTTAACTTTCTCGTTATATTCCTGTTGAGACGTGACTACCACTGTGTTGCCTTTATCTGCTTTTGTAATAACGAGGTCATTCTGCTCAATCTTCTTTTTAATGCTTTTTATGGTTTTGATGTCAGTGTTTCTATCGTCTTGTGTAAATGAACCTTTAATGTCTTCTCTAATAACTTTAGTGCATAGGTGTTTCGTGACGGTCTCTGTTACAGCTACCTCCAGATCTACCACTAAGTTATCTAAGTCTTTCGCTGTATTAGGCAGGTTTGGTGCGTATTTCAGACCTTTTTCGAGGAGATGTGTTTCATTTTTGTCGAATTTGACGCTGGATTTGTTGATGAGTTTTGGGTAAAACTCTACTACATTCCTCTTCCGTGGATTATGTTACATAATCAAGTAAAGTTGAACGATATGATACGAAAGCTGTGAATGATACCATACTTTCAGCTAATAGTATTTTCTCGGATAGAGATCGCTATCTGAAACCAATGAACCCCTCCATCCCTAGACTTCATGGTTACTATAAGCTGCACAAAGAAGATGCACCTATTAGGCCAGTGGTTAGCTATACTGGAGCCCCTGCATACAATCTAGCTAAGAAGGCCAACGCAATTTTGAAGAAAGAAATCAACATTGAACAGCATACAGTAAAAAACAGCATTGACCTAATTAATAAGATAAAAGACTACACATTGCCACAGGATGCTATTTTAGTTTCCTTTGACGTAAAAAACCTTTTCCCTAGTATACCAATAGACGAATGTAAAAGTGCAATAAGCGAAATGTTAATAGAATCTCGCATGGAACCACAACAAATAATAGATTTACAACACACAATTTCGGTTTGCCTAGATCAAAACTATTTTACCTTCAACAACACCATATACAAACAGAACCAGGGTCTTGCTATGGGAAGCCCACTGTCTCCAATATGTGCTGACATTTATATGCACATGTTTGAAAAGGAAATTCTCAGACACAAAGCATACAAAGAAAATATTATCTACTGGTTTCGGTATGTTGACGATATACTTTGTGTCTGGAATGGACCTAAAGACGACATAAATAACTTCTTGACATACATCAACTCTATTAACCCAAATATCCAGCTCACGGTAGAAATAGGTGGTAAAGAACTAAAATTTTTTAGATTTGACAATTTCAATAATAGATAATAGACATGACTTTAAAATTTACAGAAAACCGACATACACTGACGTTGTTATACATGCAAATTCGAAACACCCGACCTCTCACAAACATGCAGCTTTTCACTCGATGATTCATAGACTCGTATCAGTACCAATGACTAAACCAAACTTTAACAAAGAACTGAACATCATTAAACATATTGCCAATAATAATGGCTACGAAACGCAAGTTATTAACAAAATTTTAAAGAAGAAGGAGAAATCTATTGTTTCAAAATTGTTATACAAGAATGAAATAAATACCGCAAAAGATAATAAATGGGCTAGAATCCCGTTTCTGGGAAATATATCCTATAAATGTGGCAGACTTCTTCAGTGTAAAACACCGGCTTTTTACACTCCGGTTACCCTAAAGAAATGTCTTGCCCATAAATCAGATTCAGTCCCGATAAATAAAAAAAGCGGAGTATACCAGTTGGAATGTCAAGATTGCAACAAAATATACATAGGTCAGACAGGTAGAACTTTCGACACCCGAATCAAGGAACATCAAAGAAGTTGGAGACTCAAGAAAGAGGATTCCGCTTTTGCACAACATTTAATACATGAAAATCACGGTTTTGACCCTGCCACTAACTTCAGAGTACTACAATTAGGAGAAAAAGGACGCAAATTAAATAACTTCGAAGCACTCGAAATTAATAAAGTAACATCAAAGATAACTGACATATTACTGAATGAGCAACTAGAATTAAACAGATCCCCTTTATTATTTTACTTTAATGATAATTAACCTAATTTTTCTATGACATTTCTATTTTCATATAAACTATTAGTTTTACTTTTATCCAATTATTCATTGACATTGTAGTTATAAAATAACCTGACATTGAATCTTATTTAATTTTGTTGACTTTTAAATCATTTTTATTTTTTTATTAATTTATATTTATTTATACAAATTGACCTTTATTATTGTACTTTTCCTTTTAAAAGTACTTATTAAAACCTTATAATAGACGTACCTAGTATTGGTAGAAAAATATTAAATCTCCCCATTTATGGGTAATCTCCCCACGGTAGGCAACCCGAAATTTATTTATTTTCCTACCGTCACAGTTATTGTTTACATTTTAACATTAACGATTATTGCACTATCATCAAATGTATAGAACTGTTTTCGATGTATTTTAATTGTATATTTTAGTACGAAAAGTGTAATTGCCCCCTGAAGATGCTTATTTAAGCGAAACCGGTTGGGACGAAAATAAAAAATAAGTGAAACGAGTACAAGTGTTTGAATCAAAATCATTTAGGACATAACTTACAAAAATCTGAAGTCGCTTATTTTCGTACGATTACGTGATGTGTGTCTGTAGAGCACTTATTACATTATGTGCAATTTTTAAAGCTTCAGTAAATTTTCGATTCAATGTATGGTAAGGTAACTCATTTTGTATTTAAATTTTAGGTTCTTCTTCTTCTTTTTCGTGTGGGACACCGAGTCGACCAACGACACGATGAACCCTGGTGTCAGAGTTTTTCAACCGCCTTCTACTAGTAGTAGGCCTCTGACATGGTTGTGTAACGACTGCTGTCTAAGTAATCATAGACAGCAACCGGGACCGACTGCTTAACGTACCCCACAATTTTAGGTTTATAAAATTAAATTGATATTATGCATATAACAAATAATTTTATGCATATAACACTCTTTGTGACAGGTTACCATAGTGTAAAAAGCCAGTTTGAGTCGTTTTTATTATCCACTGCAAACGAAAGTATGTTAGCATATGCCTAAAATTACACAAAATAATAAATTGGGTTGGCAAATGGTCCAAAAACTATAAGCCAAAAATAAACGACTTTAATATTTTTGAAAGATGATAAGTTAGGCATTCTGCGTTATTTAAGTCATATCTAATCAATAATATCATAACTAATAATCATTAATTAATAACATAACAAATCGGCCTACCTTAAGTACTTGTTTGTTCATGCATCAAAATCGGTCAACTTGTTAAATTCACTGTTTATTTTTATAAAACTTTAAAATAACACTCGCGCAACGACGGTTTATTTTTTGCGAAACAAGGCACCAAAATGGTAAAGCTGTTGAACAATTTTGACGCAAGAATAAAAAATATAAAGAGAGAAAAATTTGGACGCAATGTATCCATAGATATTAAATAGTCTCAATTCCATGTTAAAGACTAAAATAGCACTGTCACTTTTTGTTCAATAGGCATTGCAAGGATAGAAGATGGTCACCCTTTAAATTGTCCATGATTTTACTCTTTTTGTACTTGTCAAAATAAAGCGGCAATCAAAAGTATGGCGGTTAAACATACAAATAAATCTACGTAATGGCGCGGAAATCAAAGACTTCTAAAGACATGACAATAAAATAGTCTCTGATATCCTATCCTTTTCTAAACTTGTTTGACAGAAAGTGACAGTGTTATTTTTAAATAAGCCGTTTTAGTCAGTGACGTGGAATAGAGACAAGTTTTTTTAATAGCTTCTTGCGTCAAAGTTTTTCAACTATTGTGCTATTTAATTGTTACTAAGATAAATAAATAAATATCTTGGACAGTTCTCACAGCGCCATGTAGCCCCAAATTAAGCAAAGCTTGTACTATGGGAACTAGATAGCTTATTTTTTTTATAAATACCTACATAGAATAAATTAAAAATACCCAGACTCATCATAAATATTTGAAATTATTGCAAATGCTTGTGCTGTCTAACCTACGATCCTCGGCGTAGCAGACAGGGGTACTATATCCACAATGCCATCGGGCCAGTCAAATTGCTATTTAATTAAAACTACACAGTTAATAAAATTAATTAGGTATTTCGCTACCAACTCACCCAACTCGTAGACCTGGTTTTTCAGTGGCATTTGTCTGGGATTTCAGCTCTTCAGAAGTGTCCTTGTAATCTGAAAAAAAGCACTAATAATAGCATTATGAAAATTAACAAACTTAAGTCAGAATTAAACAATCATTATAATTTCTTAGGTTAGAAAAATGGATTGTATGAGGTAAACCGCACAGTTGTACGATGGCCCCTAATTATTTTTAATGTTGACGTTTTTTATTTTATCTATGCTATGCTAGCAGCGCGAGTAACCAGAGCATGCATTTAAAAGAGACAAATAGAAAAGATTTGCAAGTATAAGGTATTTCGTCCGTGGTAGTTGCAGAAGCAATGGGAGTTTTTCTGTTGACATTTCTGTTGATAGTTCTGAATTCCAAACCAGAGGGCGTTGTGCTAAACTAAAAATTTGACGTTCCAATGGGAGTTTTTCTGTTGACAGTTCTGTTGATAGTTCTGAATGTAAAATCAGAGGGCGCTGTGCTTAACTGAAATTTTGACGTTTCAATATGGCTGGTGGCAGCCATAGTTTTGTCACAGGTTCCGTTTCACGTTGTGTTTGTTACAAATTAAATATGTTAATACCTACAAAATAAACTTCGCGCCTTGCTATTGAGTGTCATTCGTGTAAGTAAACAAATGACCAATAATTAATTTAGAACAATTCAATAATCACAAAATAAAGAATAACTTATAAAGTAGTACAGATTTTGTGTAAAGAAACGTTATTTCAATTAAGCTCAGCATCCTCTATATGACACTCGAGAATCCCTTGAAAATTTCCCATTGGCTGGCGGCAGCCATAGTTTTGAGAAAGGTTCCGTTTCACGTCGTGTTCTTTAGTAATTAATTCTGTTCGTTTGATTTGCTACAAAATAAACTTGTCGTCTTGCTATTATATTAAGTGTAATTTTATGTTAATAAACAAAAAAGAAAACCATAATCAATTTAGAACAATTCAGTAAACACAAAATAAAGAATGATTTATAGAGTGGTACAGATTTCGTGTAAAGAAACGTTATTTCAATTGAACTCAGCGCCTTCTACATGACACTCGAAAACCCCTAGAAAATTTCTCATTTACCAGTAAAATTCTTAAATTTCAAATTAATACCTATATTGTAGTAAGTACACTAACAAATATACATAAATGTTATAAAATATACTGTTTAAAAAAAGTAATTGAAATTAAAAAGAAATTATGACCTAGACTAGAGTCAAGAGCAAACCCATCATTAATAAAAAAAAAAAAAAACTTTGTTGTTGCGGGTGTACCGCTGGGCGGGTCGCTAGTAAATATGAATTTTAAAAACAATTCTAAGCTTACCGGCGTTGTCCTTGTATATCTCCGACAGCTCTTTTTCAATCCTTGCCTCTTCCTCGTCATTCACATCAGCATCCTTTGATTTGCGACGGGTTTCCACCTGGAAATAAAAAAAGTCAATGGTTAACAGATAAAACTTTTTTTCTTTAGTCCCGTGGGACACAGAGACGAACAATTTTGGGGTGTTATCGGATCTAACTCCTAGCGGTGGAGCCCGGGCAACGGCAACACAGGCTTGCCTGTGGATAAGTCCGGCTGAACGATCCCACGTGCGCGGTGGAAGGCTCCGTAAGGGGCCGCCTGGCTCGCGACCACCATCCTACCGAAGTCTGGCGCCAAGTAGCCACCTGCGTTCCGTCAGTGTGTGGGAGTGCCAGTGCCTTAACAAGGCTTCTTCTGGGTGAGCTCGCTCCATCTTACACTCTGTCTCTGTCCTATGACCTAGACTAAAGTCAAGAGCAAACCCATCATTAATAAAAAAAAAACGATCGAACGGCCTCTGACATTGGTTGTGAAACGATCGCCGTCTATAAGAATTAGAATTAGAATTAGAATCGTTTATTCGTCAGATTGTATAAACATTATTTTACAATAAAAAGTAAAGCATGATATCAAAAAGACATGTCAAAAATTTAAAGAATTGATAACATATAAAATGTAAATATTAATTCAATACATAGTTAATATTTATTCAATACATTTGATTTAAAATTTATGTTTCATATATTCGTCTACTTTGTAGAATGGATTATCACAAAGAATTGATTTTACTTGAGCCTGGAATCCAGATACACTATCTATACCTTTAATATTTTTTGGTAAATGTTCATATAGATCCGGTCCAATAACCAGCGGATTTTTAGTTGCTAATGCTAATCTTCTAGGAACGGTTGCCAGACAACTTGCGTTTCGAGTATTACGTGAATGTATTTGGTTATAACGGGTAAACGTGTGTATATTTCGTTTAACATAAACTACTATGTCAAGGATATACTGGCCGGCCGCACACCGTAATTATGCGCTTTTCCTTAAAAATTGGTCGGCAGAACTGCTTTCTGGGTATGCTGGCTATCATACGGAGCGCGCGCTTTTGAAGTATTAGCACCCTTTCGCAATCCGTAGAGTCTCCCCAAAGCATAGTACCATACGCAATGATAGAATGAACATAGGCCCAGTAAACTTCCAAGAGTACTTCTGGAGTGACAAGTGCCCTTAACTTGCTTAATGCGTATAGTGAGGTAGATACTCTTTTGCAGACATAGTCAACATGTGTCTTCCATGTGAGTGTGTTGTCTAACTGAAAACCCAGGAACTTAGTCAGTTTTACCACTTCAATGTTATGCGCTAGGTGGATAGTACTTGTTACCGCGCGACCGCTAAAAAGAATACACTTTGTCTTATCTGTATTAAGTTTAAGACCGTTAGACCCGAACCACTCTTGCAATTTTATGACAACGTTATTGATTTTTGACTGAAGTGTTTGAAGTGAGTTAGCAGTCACAATTACGCTAGTGTCATCTGCGAATAAGTTAACGTGTCCCTCGTCAATAGCCACCGGCAAATCATTTACGAATATCAAGAAGAAGACGTTTCCGAGCGCCGATCCTTGCGGGATACCAACGGATATGGTGCCCGGGGCTGATTGTATCTTACAACTGCCTTTCTGAATCTCTACAGTCTGAGTCCGATCCTCCAAGAATGAGGATAGAAGGGAATGAGCCTTGTCCTTGATACCTACCTTACTCAACTTTACCCTTAGCAAATTGTGGTTGACAGAATCGAACGCCTTGGACAGATCACAGAACAGTCCTGCTACCTTGAGACCTTTATCCAAGGCGCTGATTATCGCGTTGTTAAGATTGATGCCTGCAGATGTTGTGGAGTGTTCTTTCCTATAGGCGTATTGCTTTGGAGACAAAATGTTGTTGCCTTCCAAATAGGAGCACAATGAGGTGGCTAGGACAGGCTCAACAATTTTGGATATCGTTGGTACAATGGCAATTGGACGGTAGCTATTCGGTTCCTGTTTGTCACCTGACCCTTTGAAGATCGGACACACACGTGACGATTTTAGAATCACTGGATATTGATCGGATTGTATGGTCTCGTGCACTAGATATGTAATAACCGGCAGAAGCACGTCAGAGTATTCCGCCAGGAGACTACCGGAGATACCAAACAGGTCATTAGTATTCTTCTTGCTCAGTTTAATAGAAATAAGTTTATTAATTAATTTGGGATTTATATCTGGTAATTCATAACAACTAGTAATAACGTTGTTGTCACCATATTTTAGTGCCTTTATTTCGTCCGGTGGATACAATTTCGAGAAAGACTCACCTACATCGAGAAAATAGTTATTAAAAGCATCCGGTGTGTCCTCATCTTTTACAACGTGGTCACCTACTTTCAGTAGGATATCACTATTTTTCTTTGTATCTCTGTTGCTTTCTTCCTTTATAACTTTCCACGTCTCCTTCTTAACATTCGCACTGGCTTGAAGTCTATTTGAAATAACTGTTTTTTTGCGCGTATTACTAGGTTTTTGAATTTGTCTTTGTGTAGTTTTAGGCATTCTTTTATGACGTTATCATGCGGATAGTTTTGTTGTAGTTCGGAATAGCCTATTATATTTTGATTACATTCTATAACTTCTTGAGTAAGCCATGAACGGTTTTGTTTAGATTTATTATTTTTTATTAATTTTAATGGGAAATATAATTCGTAATAATATGTGATTACTTGAGTAAATTTTTCAATTTTGGAGTTTATACACAAGTTAAGTTATCATAGAAAGTAACCGAGACAGACGACCCGTTTAGCGTGCCCTTCGAAGCAAGGGAGGGGAAGACAAAATCACAATAAAAACAGATAAGCCGAAAAAAGTAAGCTTGTATTGTGCCAAAAATGTACACAACAGCTGTTTAAAAAAGAAAAAAGTACTTAATAAGTATCATCAATACATGGCGTAAAACATTCTTGAAAATGAAATGTCTAAGATATTTATTTAAAACGTAAGATCGTGCCTTACGGCGTACCCTGAGGGAAATGCCTACGTCCAGCAGTGGACTGCTATAGGCTCTTCTCTTTTCGTGTGGGACACCGAGTCGTCCATCGACCCGATGAACCCTGGTGTCAGAGTTTTCCAACCACCTGCTACTAGTAGTAGGCCTCCGGTATGGTTGTGTAACGACCGCCGTCTAAGTAAACATAGACAAAAACCGGGACCGACGGCTTACCGTGCCTTCCAAAGCACAGAACCATACTTATTTCCAGACAATCAGGTGGTTCAGCCTGAAATGTCCTCTTGACTGGGAACAAATCCACAAAGTGATAAATATCAACTTTGTAAGTGCCCCACCGGGATTCGAACCCGGAGCCTTTGCGTCGCAGGCAGTCGCACTACCACTGCGCCACATCGGCCGACCATAGTGCCGATATGATGATAAACTTACTAAAGTCTTCTTAGTTTCTCTCTTGGTGGCAGGCATGATTGTGGCAGATATAGACGAGGGTTTTTCGTCATCATCCACCTCCGCAGAAGGTTCCTCTTCCAACTCTGGAGGTAGTTCTAGAAGAATATAGAATGTCAGTCATAAACTGTTAGAAACGCTACGTTTACACCATGCTCCTGCTCCTGACGCTGCCGCGAATATTGCCCGAAATACATCCGCGTATCAACGCGAGTGTTCGCACACTGTCGTCATAATATTCTCGCAGCATTACAAGTGAGCGGGATAACAATACATTCCAATCGCGCTCGTGCTGCCGTTCCTTTGACTCGCGCACAAAAAGCCGACACTCGCGGGAACACGGGAATTGGCAGCGGCATGACGAGTAGCAGCGCGAGTAACCTGTTTACATGCTCGCGCTGCCCTTTTCCTTTTATGTTTCCCTGCCCATAGAGGCAAGTGTGCTTTTTATTTTTTATTTCGTTCATACATCTTGTATTTTATTGATTTTTCTCTACATACATTAACAGCCATTACAGTCCACTGTTGGATATAAGCCTTCCCTTATTAAAAAAGGGATTTTGCCATATTCTTGGCAGACAGATTAGCGAGCGCAGCGCAAGGTGTTGTATTCACTGGATTCATCCAGTCGCCTATCACGACACCCACGGGATAGAATAGGGTGATGCTAATCTTAACGGCTGCACACGGCAAAATATACTCAACTGTATTTAAGTATCAGTCTTTTTCGGAGGTCAGTCTCAGGGTATGGATTCAGGAGACGATGCAACTCTAGGGGAAGGACACACAAAATAGTATTTTTCAATTTATTCATTTTTGAATCTGAGGCCATTGCAGGCTGAACCATCTAAGTTATCTGTCTACCTAGATGTTACAAACAATATTTTTACTCGACTGCCCAACCAAAAAAGGAGTGTAATGTTTTTAGAGTTCATGTATGTAAGTATATTTAAAGCACTGAAACTCGTTAACCACTGAACAGATTCGAATGGGAATTGTATCGGAAGAATCCTTACATAATCCCCAGTGTCATAGGCTAGGCTTTATCTCAGAAAACAGTCGTGTTTTTAAATTTATTATGCTTGAGATTGAATGACTGTAAATGTAAATGTTGAAAACGTCTGGTTGTTCTTTTTCTGAGAGATGGCAGGTATTGGTGATATAAAACGTGTACCTACAGTGGATGTACTCAATGTAACGAACGAAAAAGTTATCTTGTCTGCGAGCGACGAATAATATTATAGGTAGGTACTTACTTAATAATAATAACAATGTCCTTTATGAGAATGAATAAATAATCTTTAAACCTATCTGTCGTGTATTATGTATTATATTATACATAATGTATTCTACATAATAATATTTTGTATTTTAGTATGTATGTATATTAAAATTTTTTTGGTAGGTATTAATATAGTTTTGTTTTATTAGTTAGATTTGTTAAATTCATGATTTTTATGTCTTTTGTGTGTTGCCGTTTCTATTTACAGTGTGTTTTTTCAATGTTTTCTCTTAGTGTGCAGAGTTGCCTTGAAGAGATCGCTTAAAGCGATAAGGCCACCTTTGCTTATATTGTGTTGTTTGTTTTTGTTCTTGTTATAAGTTATAATTATTAATGGGAGCAATAAAGTGTTTCTGTCTGTCTGTCTGTCTGTCGCGAGTAGATAAGGTTCCTGTTTATGTTAAATGCTATGTTCACACTGTGCTCTTGCTCCTGCTCCTGCCGCTGCCGCGAATATTGCTCGAAATACTTCAAACACTGTTGTCATACTCTTCTTGCAGCAATACGAGAAAGCAATACATTCCATTTGCGCTCGTGCTGCCGTTCCTTTGACTCGCGCACGAAAAGCTGACACTAGCGGGAATACGGGAAGTGACAGCGGCATGAGGAGTAGCAGCGCGAGTATTCTGTTTACATGCTCGCGCTGCCCACTTCCATTACTATTACCCTGCCCATGGGTTGACAAAGATGGCAGTTGTCACTACAAGAGGCTTATACTAGTTAACTATAGTAGGTGGATTAGAACTATTTAACACTAAGGTTCATCGGGTTGTTCTGCTACTCCATATCCTACACAATGAATGAAGTGCGGTCGATGTGGCGCAGTGGTGGTGTGACTGCCTGCGACGCAAAGGTTCCGAGTTCGATTCTCGGTGGGGCACTCACAAAAGTTGATGTTTATCACTTTCTGAATTTGTTCATAGTCTGGTTAGGAGATTGCAGGCTGTATCACTTGATTGTCCAAAAAAAAAGATTGTTACGTATGACTAGTTAAGTCGTCGGTCCCGGTTGCTGTATAAGATTACTTAGACGGCGGTCGTTACTCAACCATTTCAAAGGTCTACTAGTAGGCGGTTGAAAACTGACACCATGGTTAATCGGGTCATGAGACGACTCGGTGTCCCACACGAAAAAGAAGAAACCAACTTGCCGCTCTTGACTCGGTAGAACGCAGGGCCAAGCTCATAGGCGACATAAAACTGGTGGACACCAAGCTACATAGCCTGGCACATCGCCGATAGGTTGCCTGCTTGTCGGTTTTTTACAGATTGTACTTCGGAGAGTGTGCTCAAGAGCTTCACGACCTTGTTCCACCAGCTCCCTTCTACCATCGGACATCCAGACGCACCTCCGGATACCATCCGTACCTGGTTGCCATTCCACCAATTTGGACTGAGCGCTTCCAGTCATCATTTATAATGCGCACTGCTAAAGAGTGGAACTCACTACCTGCGTCTGTGTTTCTAATCTCTTGAAAGTAAGAGTGAACAGGCTTCTTCTGGGTGAGCTCGCTCCATCTTAGACTCTGTCTCTGTTCTATGACCTAGACTAGAGTCAAGAGCAAACCTATCCATAAAAAAAAGTAGAATGAAGTCTTTGCCTACCTTTTACTGGTGCAGCGATTTCTATAACCTCCTGTCCCAGAGACTGTGCCTCTTTGACATTATTCTTGCAGTACACACAGTAGAACACGGCAAATATCAAGCAAAAAATGCTCAGGAGACGCATTTTTGACGATTACGGTCACGTCGAGAGTGAATTGTGGAAACGATGTTTTGTTTTTGCGACCTACTAGTTTTTGTGGATAATTTGAAACTTTTGGGTAGGTAAAGTTGCCATTTACCGGAAGAACTTAATACATACATACATGTATCGAAAATGAAAAAACTTTATTCAATGTAGGATAGTATTATCACTTATTGACGTCATGATCAGTCATTGCAAAAAAAAGAAATATGTATAACACAATTTTCTTTTTTTATAACAATTTTGTATTGTCCTAAATTAGGTCAATACAAAATTGTAATAAAAATAGGACAATACAAAATTGTTATATGACTCCTAATAGAAAACCGGCTCGGGCAGGATAAAAAAAATATCACGCTTATATTATAGAAAGGTTCAAAATGACTGGCGCACATGCAATACCGGGTTGATTTCGGCCTTAAAACCCAGTTCACAATTTTAGTTTCTATGCCGTGTGATGCCGGCTTAGAATAGCATCACCCCAATTATTTCCTGTGGGAGTCGTAAGAGGCGACTTATGGACTCGAGGGTGTGTATTACAATTGTCGGCGATGGGCTGACAACCTGTCACTACGGTTTGATTGACCTTTAAACTTTTGTCGGATGTGGTGTTAATGTCCGTTTTGCGGCCGTTAACGCTCTGCCTACCCCGTAAGAGATATGATTTATGTATGTATGTATGTATGTAAAAAAATACTTTCACAAATACTAATAGATAATACACAAACTATGTACTTATACATACTCATGGTAGTAAGATTCGAAATGACTGGTACAAACTCTGTGTTTCCAAACGCATACAACCCTAATCTCTTCAAAGTAAGAGTGAACAGGCTTCTTCTGGGTGAGCTCGCTCCATCTTAGCATCTGTCTCTATCCTATGAACTAGACTAGAGTCAAGAGCAAACCCATACTTAATAATAATAATAAAAAAACATCTGTTTCATCTTAAGACCCAGTTTACAATTTCTAAACACTCTCTATAGACAGTTGAATGTTCGTTGATGAATGGCGCCACCCAGTTAAAGAAATGGGGCCACTGTTACTGATGCCAAGAGTATCAACAGTTTAAACTGAATCAGTGGTCAGAACAGACCTTCTAGTTAACTTGTGACTTTGGACGCATTTCCTAACGTAACGTAAGTTTTTTTTCATTATAAAATTGGTGCATCGTACAATTGACAAGATATTGTGCTACCCCAATCGTAAATCAAAATTTTATGCTTGTATTATCAAAGTGGTCCGAACAGACCTTCTAGTTAACCGGGGACTTTGGACGAATTTCCTAACGTAACGTAAGTTTTTTTCCATTCTTAAATTGGTGCTACCATTGACAAGATATTGAGCTACCCCAATCGTAGATCAAAATTTTATGCTTGTATTATCAAAGTGGTCCGAACAGACCTTCTAGTTAACTTGTGACTTTGGACGAATTTTCTTACATAACGTAAGTTTTTTCCATTCTAAAATTGGTGCTACAATTGACAACATATTGAGCTACCCCAATCGTAAATCAAAATTTTATACTGTATCAAACTACAGGTTACAATTTCACAGGTGAAATTCGATGTTCATTGCGTAGTCGGTTAGCCGTTATGATACCAATATTAACTGGCTACGCAATGTGCTATGATTTCACCTGTAAACTTGTAGCCTGTAGTTTCATAACATTGTAGAACACGGGTAGAGCGGGTATAACCTGGAATAACACATAGGCCACTTTTTACCACGGGAAAATGAGTGGTAGCGGGTGAAACCGCTGGGCGGTAATCTAGTAGTAGAATAAAATTAAGTTTCTTTATTCCGACTCACCTTCAGAAAGTTATAATATATCCTTTGCAAACGAAACAAGTAAACATACAGTTGAAACTTAAAATTAAAACAATAGGCGATACACGGGAACATATACAAGATTTCAAATTTATGGCTATAATAGTCTTAAAAACTGGTTTAAAAATCTTGCCCGCGCGCTATCACCGCCTTAAATTGTGCCTACAATTGTGTTAAGAGGCTATTTTGCTGGTTTTAAATCGCAGCGATCTGACCGTGTATGGCGTAGAGTTGTGTAGCAAACTGCTACGAAATCTGTCTAAAAACAAGTTCATGATCCGCAGACTTTATACCATTATACTAAGCCGGGGATCATGAGTTTGTCAGACGAAAGGAAATTGCGAATTCCATATTTGTTCCCATACAAATACGGTTAGGTGCATTTACGAATCCGTCTGTCAAACGACTCGACAGCTTCTTTTTTGCAGCAATAGCTTCATCTATTGGCTAAAAGTGGCGATTCTGTTTTAACAGAGAAATATTATGGTTTAAAATTAATTTATTACCTATGCGAAAATGTTATATAAAAACGGAACCATCCATCGAAATTTTTTAAAAGATTTTATAGACATTAGACCTTTTACTTTTGTACTAAAAACGTCCCACCTTTCATTACAAATTTCTTCCTTTTAGAATGACGGATCATGACGTCATTAAGTGATAGTACTATACAGGATGTAAGGGACGGTGTACCGAAAACTTTGCAGGCATGATCAGACCATAAAACTGAACAACTTTTACTACGGAGCCTATGTTGGTAAACGAATTTTTTTTTTCGAGTTTCCATAGAAAGTCAGCTGATCGGGAATTTTGTATGGGAAGTCGAAAAAAACATCTCGTTTACCAACATAGCTTCCATAATAAAAGTTGTTCAGTTTCATTGTCTGATCATGCCTGCAAAGTTTTCGGTACACTGGCCCTTACACCCCGTATGGCTATCTTACTTTTATTTCAATTCATTTTTGGATCGATATCCAAAAATGAGTTGAAATAAAAGTAAGATATGATGATAAGAAGATATGTCGATACATATCCTTTCCATTTCCGCCAGCAGATGGAGCTGGACGTCCGTCTATCGAGGTCTGGAGACCAACCCTGGGGGTTCAGGCTCATCGGAGGGACTGACTTCAACATGCCACTCACTGTTGTCAAGGTAAACCATCTATCTGCTTATATCTTGTCCAGTCATAATACCGGGCTATTTTTTACTGAGCAGCTCTATGAATACTTGAAGGGTGTATTCAGACCATGAAACTGAACAACTTCCATAAACATTTTCTTTCAGGAAATACCATATTTTTTGTTTCTCATGGTAATTGCAGTCAGCTGCTATTGAATTTGTATGGGAGGTAAATTTTTTTGTGGTTTCCCGACATATGTTCTTAGGAGACAGTTGTTCAGTTTCATGGTCTGCA
This sequence comes from Tuta absoluta, assembly GCA_027580185.1. Taxonomy (NCBI): domain Eukaryota; kingdom Metazoa; phylum Arthropoda; class Insecta; order Lepidoptera; family Gelechiidae; genus Tuta; species Tuta absoluta. The sequence continues at coordinate 6,314,382 of JAQAHW010000030.1, forward strand.
AGCATCCTATCAGTATTCGGAGGGCTGTCCCTTACACCCCGTGTACCTCTATAGCCGTATTTTTAGAGATTTCGGAGAAGGCCCCAAAGTAAAAGATGTTCATGATCACGAGTCTTCTTCTTCGTTTCGTGTGGGTCACCGAGTCGATAAACGACCTGATTAACCCTGGTGTCAAGAGTTTTTAACCACCTACTACTACTAGTAGGCCTCTAACATGGATGTGTAACGACTGTCGTTTAAGTAATCAAATCATAGACAGCAACAGGGGCCGACGGCTTAACGTGCCCTGTGAGGCACGGAACCATCTTAAATAACAACTTTGTGTGTGCCCCACTGGAAAACGATCCCAGAACCTTTGCGCCGCAGGTAGTTGCACTACCACGGCGCCACATAATCATGAGTACAATAGTAAAGTTTGCGTAATGACTGAAAAAATACTTTTTACTTGCAAAATTTTTCAAGCGCGGGCAGGATTTCAACCTGCGACTTTCGCCATTACTAGTAGCGACGCCTCTTCCATCCGGGCTACCGCAGCTCATTCCTTGCTAGCCAATTTTGCAAGTGTATCTTAATGCAAGTGGTGCGTGGTACGGTGAAAAAATACTCTGTAGGTAAAAAGAAAAATGCTATCATTTTGAGGCAATCGGACAACAAGACAATCGGAACATGCTTGTCACATGCTCTAGATCGGTTTTCCCACTTGTCATCCGTCGTTGCGTATTTTTAACGCACCGCAACGCATGCGACGAAATATCTTATTCCCATACAAATATAGCTACGGCGCATTTACGGATGCGTCTGTTAAACGATTGGACTAGCCTAGTAGATATAACAGCAACGATACCTTACCTCACCTTTCGCAGACTGACGTTGATTTGACAGCCAAAAATGTCGATGTCAGACGAAGATATTAAAATCAAACTCAAATTACTTTTTTCAAGCCTTTTTCCTTACTAGCTTTTTTCGCGTCACTAAAATAAGCCGATTTTGGCAGTTGTCAAAATCATACTAATGCTTTGTCATGTCTTGCAGTATAGGTTTTACAGCTGCCAAAATTGGTTTATTGGAGAGACGCGAATATAGGGGAAGTCATGTTCAAATCTTGATCCAAACTAAACTATAATAAAAACATTACAAAAAATAACCAATTGAATTGCTAACTTATTACAACCGAATCCACGTCCTTCAGTACGGCAGACAGGGTGATCAACCACCGAGCCGTCGACCCGTGACGTCGTCAATCTGACATTGACAACTGTCAATATAAATACATTTACTATTGGCACGTAATGCGGTTGGGACATTGGCCACCAAACTGATGTGATTGTTGGACGGTTGCCTGTACGCAGCTCTTAATGATATAGTTAGGTGAATCGATTTATTATACAGGGTGTAAGGGACAGCCCTCCGATTATTGATGTATTTCCAAACGCATACAACCCTAATCTCTTCAAAGTAAGAGTGAACAGGCTTCTTCTGGGTGAGCTCGCTCCATCTTAGACTCTGTCTCTTTCCTATGACCTAGACTAGAGTCAAGAGCAAACCCATCCTTGTGAAAAAAGGGGGTGCATTCAGACCATGAACAAGAAAAAAATAAAAGAATTTGTTAGGAAACGTTAAAAAAAATTGGACTTCCCATAGTAAATGCAGTCAGCTGATCGTGATTTTGTAAGGGAGGTCGAATATTTCTTGTCGTTTCCTGACATACGTTCCTAGGGGTAAGTTGTTCAGCTTCATGGTCCGCATGCACCCATCAGCTGACTACCGTTACTATGGGAAGTCAAAATTTTCATGATGTTTCCCGAAATATTTTCTCATGGAAAGTTTTTCAGTTCCATGGTCTGTATGCACCCTATAAGTGTTCGGAGGGCTGTCCCTAACACCCTGTATATTTGGATGATTTCTTAAGCGATGCGCCGTGTGATGCCGGCTTAGAGTAGCATCACCCCGTATCATTCCCGTGGGAGTCGTAAGAGGCGACTAAGCGACTTGAGGGTGTGCATTGCAATAAGAGGCATTGGGCTGACAACCTGTCACTATGGCGGTTCACAATTTTGCGAATGACCCTCGAATGTTTGTCGAACGCAGTGTAAATGTCAGTTTTATACGGTTGTTTACGCTCTGCCTCCGCCGCAAGGGATATAGGCGTGATGTATGAATGTTCTTAAGCAAAATTGTTGCAACATGGATATCTTCAAAAACTTGAAATATTCTTAATGTATTTCTTCTTCTTGGCAACACACAAGCCTTGAGAGCAGGCAACATTTAAGATGAGCATTGTTAGGTGACTTTGCTCTTGTTTGTATGTTTTAATTATGTTTCGCATGAGATAACATCCAGACGTAATAAACTTTGAATATCCACATTTTTCCATTGACCCAACAAGAAGAAAAGTCAGGTAATTTATAAATTTGCTTTAAAACCGGCTCTATTCATATAAACTGAACAAATGGACTTTTAAGAAAGAACGTCACCCAAAACGGTTTTCTAAATAATTAAATACCTACCCTTAATGAAGGAAATAATGAACTAAAAACTTTTAAGCATGATCAGAAAACAGTACAAGATTCCTAAATGCCTAAGGTTTAAAACATGTTTGGAAAACTACGAAATAAATTAAGTGCCTTCCTATGTTTACTTCCTTGTTAGATGATATCGCATTTTGAATGGGAGTTCGAAAAATGAATCATGTCTTTCCCTGAAAATGTTTGTTTTGTAATGGTCTGCTTACTTTTTAAGAGCTTTCGGTACACCACTGTCCCGAAGAGATATACGCACTGCACATGCACTTTTTTAAAATCTTTCTACAAACATATCCCTTGCGGGGTACGCAGTGGGTAAGCGTATACTACAGATATTTACGCTACGTCTGACAAACATTTAAGAGTCATTCAGAAAATTGTGTATCACTATAGTGAAGGGCTGTCAGCCCATATCACCTGAAATTGCAATACACATGTAACCCTTGAGTCCCTTAGTCGCCTCTTACGACACTCACGGGAAAGAAATGGGGTGACGCTATCCAAGCCGGCATCACCCGGAAATCTTCAAAAAAGTTAAATCTTCCAGGTTATACCCAATTCCCCAGCCGACGCTGCCGGTCTTCGAAACGGTGACACCGTGGCTCACATCGACGGTGCAGACTCGACCAGCATGTCTCATGAAGACTCCAAGAAAGTGCTGGCTACTGCAGGAACCGACCTTCGACTTGGTATAATACGGTGAGATAGTTATTTCAATTTGTGATGGATTTTCTCGTGACTCTAGTGGTAAAGTGTGGCTGAGTCGACAATAAAACTAAGCTTTTTGACAGTGTCTCGTTATGGTCTCAAACTCTTATTCATGTCTCATTCAGCATGTCTCATAAACACCCCAAAAAGGTGCTGGTAGCTGCAGAAATAGACCTTCGACTTGATGTGATACGGTCTGTACGTTTTTTGGTTCTGATTCCATATTAATAGGTCATCTACGTAGAACTCCCAATTAGTAAACAGAAATGGCAATGTCCCAGTCGTTGGACGACTCGGTGTCCCACACGAGAAGAAAGAGAGAGAGTCATACTTGTATCTGATCTGCTGCAGAACCTATAAATATAACCTCTGAGGTAAGCGTTCTTTGACTCTGCGGATCAAAAAACGTAGTGTCATATGCCCCATTAGCTAGGTGGCTATGGGCAGGAAATATACTAGAGGTAGATTTCGCATTTGACATGAAACGATATAGGCCATTCCTTGGGTTTATACGTTTCCGTCTGACGTTTCTTTTCCATCAGGGTATCATGTTTTGATGATAAGACGCAGTGGCGTTTATTAACGAGCATATTAATTGGTTTCATATTTGAAAAATTGATCGCTTTTTAACCAGAATCGAAAGTGCAAACACAGACATAAATAAAAATAGGTGGTGACATTGAACATAGTGATGGATTGAGCGACGCCAATGTCTAATTAAAAGCCATGTCAATAAAATCTAAATGTGTCCACCCAATCGCTGATCGTACATCTTCCTTCTGCCCTGAATACTAAGAGGTCAAACAAGCAGACAAATAGTCTTCACACTTTTTATTTCATTTAAGATCTTTATCGGGCCGCACGGACGGTATCTTTTAAGTTTATTTTTAAGTCTTTTGGTTGGTCGAAATGAAGTTTTACCTGGTCTATAAAGATAAGTGAGTGTCAAATTTGTTGTAAATAAGGACACATGTTGAGGAAATGTAAAAAGTGGCATTATAGGTTCGGATTGAGTGTCAACGTTGTTGTAAATAAGGATATGTTTAAAATAAATGCAACATTGTTGTGTAGTGCTTCAATTGTGAATGAAAAATGTGACCTACTTACAGATGTTTATCGAAATTAGTTAAGTGAAGACGTGAATGTGAAAATGAGCTGCGAAAGTATTCCCGAAGTTAAATTACTTGCTATAGTTATTTCGAGATATTACTCTCAAGAGTATTCTGGCAACAATGTAACTATACTATTATTAAGTTTGTTTAGAATGCTGCTTTCATATTTGGCTTCGTTTTATTGCTAAAAATATCAATCATTCATTAAGTGCCTACCTTTGATTTCCCAAACGTTTTTATGGTTTTGCTTTTTCACGAATTGCTGTATGTCTGATCTGTTAACTAAAGCTTTCTGCTACAATACCTAATTTGTTTCAATGCTTTACTACTTTTATATTCTTCCATCGTATTGATTGCGCTTGTCAAATATTTTCATGGGTATTAAGTTCAAATTTAGCAGTCTCATTTAGTATGATTTCGCTTTATTTCGTTTTACTTGTATTGGTGTATACAATAAAGCATAGTTTATGTAGCCAAAATTATGTAGGGGTTATTTTTAAATTTAATCATTTGGTTTAAAAAAATATTTTTTTTATAAAAACGACTTCTTGACGTTTTTAAGTTTTTCAATTTGTTTACAGCGGCCTCTACGACATGGTGCTGGACGATTACGACCCGGTTTTCGAGCCGATAGACCAGGACGATTTCGACCAACCATCGCAGCCGACTGAGGTACCCTTGAGCGACCTTGACCTTGACCTGACCTTCACCTTGCCTGAGTTCGCGCAAGCAGCCCCCGAGGGACTCTTTAAACCTCTCCCTGACCTGGTCAACGGTCAAAAGCCTGATTCCAGGTCACTAACTGCCTCACCTTTTGTAGTCCCAACGAAACCTTACAGACCCTTTTCAACCGAACCTCTATCTGAAATCCCCGATTTAGAACAACCAATTATCCTTAATCCAAATTTTCATGATGAATTTGCCATCCTCAAAGATGTCGAAGAGTTTTTACCAAAAACTAAATTCAAGCTTCCGATTTCCAAGCAGTACGATCCAGATGGTACGAAACAAAAGATGAAATTAGAGGGCATGAAAACTAAAGATGTTTCCACTAAAGAATGTGTGACGGCAACTGAAGCTAAAATACTGAAAGAAGAAACAAAGGTTAAAAAAGAAATCGATATGAAAGATCAAATAATGACAAAGCAGGAGGTAACATTTATGGAACAAATTATAAAAGATATCGATCTAGAAACTATTGAAAAGACAGCTATTTCTATTGTTGATGAAAGCATTGAAAGAGCTATGACAGTGGCTGAAGAAATAAAGAGAGAAATCGATGTAGAATTGAGTGAATCATCTGAATCGGAGTCGTCGCAATTAAAGTGTAGTAAAAAAATATCTAAGATTCCAAAGTCAACAACAGAAACAACTGAATCAGCAAGAATAGAAATTGAAAATAAATCTAAAGCAGATAAAATTTTAGAAGAAGTAACTGAATTGGTTGATTTGACTGACAGAAATACCCAGGAAATCGAAAAACAGAAAGAATACACAACTGAAAAGAAAATAAGTCAAGTAGATGAATGTGAGAGTATTATGGATAAAAAACAATCTATGCGAAACATATCTCAAACAGAAAAAATAATTTCAAATGAACAAGAAATCGAAATTTGTCATAGACAAGAAGATGTTAAAGAATCTCAATCGCTTGATGTTAAACAATTTCAAAATAAATTATCAAAAGCTGAAGAGATAACTGTAGAGGAACATTACGAAACTGTTGACAAAACTAAATCCCAGTCTCGAAAAGATATCAATAGTGAAACTAAGTATTCCACGTCAAAGTTACTATCTGAACAAAGAGCATATACTATTGGTTTACAAACTATTCCTAATATTAGAGGTACTGTACATTCATCCTATCATTACGACTTGTTATTAAAAACTTTCTTCATTCACTTGACCGACGTTATGGTAGCTTTATCTAGATTTATTTTGGCAGAACCTGTTTTGTCAAAACCTCCAGAACAACAAGAAATGGATACTGTTTCCAAAACAAAAGAGACAGTTTATGTTGAAAAACAAGATAAAATTCAAAAAGACGATACAGCTTCTAAAGCTAAAGTACAACATGAAGAAACTACTGTTGTCTCTCACAAACTTGTACCTGCGGCTAAAAAGGAAAGAGTAGTAGGAAAAATATTACAAAAAGCTCAAGAAATTAAACAACATGACAAACAAGAATCAGTTAGATTTACAGAAATGAAAGAGAATGTTCACGAGCACACATATGAACACGATTATAAACGCGATGATGTAAAAAATTCAGCGGTAGAAAATGTGAAGACTCGTGAGCTATCTGGGATAAAAATGGCTCAGTTAACTCAGAAAAAACCGGAAGAGCTAATGCTAAACATGGAGAATGTTTTAACCGAATTTGAAAGCAAATCCAGTAATGAGGACATTGAAATAGTTCGTGAAAGAAGGTCTAAAAGCCGTAGCGCAGCTGCTACTCCTGTGGAAATGATGCAGCACGAAATGTCTGAACATATGACATCAAGTGCAATGTCTAGCGTTATGACTGAATCGAAGACTTCTAGAATGTCTGAATCTGGGTACGAGACAACTGATTACGAAACAGTTGAGGATGCTAAATCATACATTGCAATAGTTCAGTCACATGTCTACACTAATAAAGATGCGATCTTTGAGGCAGCACGTCGTCAAAGCATCGAAGAATCAGTCATTAAAGAATCCATTGAATCTGTAAAAACTAATAAGGTATCAGACAAAAGCTTAAAAACAAGTGAAAAAGCAGTACAAGCTGTCGTTGATACGTCTGCAAAGATGGTGTCTACTGTAATGGAGGATAAAGTAGAAAGAACGGAAAAGAAAGAAGAAAAAGTAAAAGAAGTGCAGAAAGTACAAGAAGTAAGTAAACGTGAGGATATAAAATCGGCAGAAAAAGTACAAGATGTTGTCATTCAAGAAATAATTGAACCAGTGGTAACTGACTTAAAGTCTACGTTTACTCAAGATTACATAGTAACTGAAGACGAAACCGAAACATCCAAGTCCGAGTATATAAGTGAACATAAGGAAAAACTAACTATTATTGAAGAAACAGCTGCTATGAACGAAGAATCATATTCATTCAAATTTTCTGAAGAAACAGAAAAAGTATCTTCTTTTAAAGATGAAAGTATTTCTTTAGATACGGAAAAAGTATCTCTAAAACAAGAAACAGTTTCTGCTTCATCTGTGCAAGAAGTTAAAGAACCAGTTAAAGAGGAGGTTGCTGTAAAGGAACAACTTAAAGAAGAGATAATCTCTGTGAAAAAAGAAGTACAAAAGCCAATGAAATCAATTTTAGTTCGAAAAACTTTTGTTCCACCCGAACTTCCTGTAAAACAAGAAGCGCCAAAGAAATCAATTTTAGTTAGAAAAACATTTGTTTTACCTAAACAACAAACTCAATCCGCAGCGCTCAAAATTTCAAAAGAACATATTACTGAAAAAGAGAAAATGATTGTAGAAATAGAACAGAGAAAAGACATTTCCATTAAAAAAGTTGAAATAAATGAATTTGAAAGCAATTGTTCACAATTTGACCAAGAATCTACATTTGTTGCCAAGTCAGTCAACCAAGAATCAACCTTTGTAGCAAAATCAGTAGATCAAGAGTCCACTTTTGTTGCTAAGTCGGTTGACCAGGAATCAACATTGATTAGCAAATCGATAAATCAAGAAACAGTCTCAGTCACAAAATCTGTGGATAACAGAGCAGGTTTGAAGCTTGCGCTTAACACTGATTACGATAAAAAGAAGACTGAGCAGCAAGTATACGAAGAAGGCGATCTCACTAAGACGCCAACTCCAAGTACCGTACCTCCTACACCGCTTACTGATGAATATGTATTTAAACTTACAACAAAACTGCCAAAACGTGAAGGACTACCCGATATTCCTAGAGATTGTACGCCATCTGACGACGAAGATGAAGATCCTCATATAGTTAAAAAAGGACTTGTCCCTCACGTGGAAGCTAATATTGAAGAACCGAAAATATTTGATCCTCCTCTACCTACTCCACCCACAACTCCTCAGTCCCCGACGTCCAAAGCACTAGGCTTAAAAGGAGGCGCTCCATTTAATTCCATGCCGCCTATGGCCCGAAAAAAGCCAATGTATTTTAAACCAGGTTTACGCGGTGGTGCGCCTATGTTTCCCATGTTCTCTATTTCTTCAAAAACCCCGGTGTATTTCAAGCCAGGCTTGCGAGGTGGTGTCGATCGGGATTCGAGCCAGGTACAATTTCAGTTGTATTTATATTACAAGCATATTCATTATACATTATGAGCCACATACATATAAATGCTACAAGTATTTTTCATATAAAATAGCCAGTCATGTTTGTACGTAAGTATATTTACAGATCATTCAATTATGAAACTTTATAATTATTATTTTGCATGCAACGTTATTGCCCATATTATTTAAACGAGGTAAGATTTATATAGCATTGATATTACTATTTTAGGTAAAGTTCCTCCATTATAAAGATTTGTAATACATGACTTGTCAAAAGTATTTACGAATCAAACTTACTTTTATGTACGCCCTACAGGAGGAAATCAAAGAAATCGAACTCAAGTCTTCACTGCTCGCATCCGCCATTGACGAAACTATCAAAAGCATAGAAGAATACAAAGAAGAAGTCGGCATCAAACAACCGATCAACAAATCATTGACAGAAGTCAAAACTGAAGATGCAGTGCAAAACGGCGTTATGTACAACGGTTATGCAAAAGTTGTAGAAACTAGAGTGTATGATGATACCGTATCAGAAAAATCTGAACATGAATCAAAACATGAAGTAAAGACAGAAATTGTAAAGGAAAATAATGTAAACAAAGAACAAAGTCAATATTTGACCAATGGTGTTTCTGATAAATCTGTAGAAACAACGATTGAATCTCGGTTAGAAAGCACAGCACAAATGAATGGATTTTCTGATAATTCTGCAATGGACATTGCTGTGCCTAAGGAGAAATCTCCCACGGAAGAAAAAAATATCACAGTTTCTGCACAAACTGAAATCCAACCAGTAGAAACACCTAAGTTTGAAGTAAAACAGTTTGTTATTAAAGAAGAGAAAAGAGATCCGATGGATGTCTACAGACGTGTGCCGTTTGACTCTGAAGAGTTAAATCAGCGTGAAAGAAGAACAATAAAAATCCCGGTAAGAAACCTCTTTCTATCTATTGTTTTTATGTGGATGATGGCACCATGATGATATCATTAAGTTCATTTTTACTCGTATTGCTGTGTGGTGCCGGCTTAGATTTTTTCCTGCGGGTGTCGTATTATGCGACTAAAAGTTTCTTGTGCACAAAAAATTTGGGCGAAAGGTTGATAGCATGTCACTTTAGAAAAAACCCGACTTTTCTGAAACTGTCCTCAAATATTTGTCAGAAATGGCGATAGCGACTGTATTTTATGGCCGTTTACGCTCTGCCTACCCCCCATGGAATAAGGGCGTGATCTTTGTGTCCGTGTGAATTTGAATACCTTTTTTATTTCCTCAGTTCCTCGCTCCTAGTCAAGAAAGAGATGTATACAAAACTCCAGCAGGAGAGATCATTGGAACACATCAAGGAATTGTCGATGGTCTGGAAGATTCTATTGTAGATACTGAAACGGCAAGTAAGTAAAATAAAATATTATATAAACTATACCTAGATTGTCAAGAAGAAAAGGCTCTCTTTACTGTACTAAAATGAATTAATTATTAAGCTTATTCTGTATGTATGTTTTTTGGTTTACAATAACAGCATATTGTATTGTATTTTAAACATCTTCACTAAATGCAATGACAAAAAAGCATTTCAAAGAATAGTAGATTATCAATTAGTTAATCAAGTTGTGTGCTTTTGCAGAAGAACTAGGAAAACCTGGAATAACAGAGGAAAAAATTGCAGAGCTTATTTCCGGAGAAGCAGAAATGTTGAGAGAAGCTCATGTTATGGGGTAAGTTCCACAGTAGCTAGTAAAGAGCAAATTCCATATACATTTGATCATTAATTATGTCACTGATTATTCGTTGACTTTTTAAGATTTTGCAGGTCATCAATTTTTCTTTCATTTGTGTATTGGTCTTCATTTATTTATCATAACATTAGAACATCCGTCAAGTAGAAAGCAATGCTCTCGTTAGCGTCTCCATCATGATCAACTTCTTTAGTGTCAACTGTATTTTCTACCATTTGAATATTTCCATCTACAACCTCACACAACTTACTTACATTTATATGAACTTCATAATCTTCATTCATAAACATACATACCAGTGTCTCATCAATTATTATTTAACATTATAGTGGCATTTATCATAAATATTATGTACCACAGTAGGTACTTTTATATCGTCGCACTTCGCAGCACATATTTCATTTCTTTGTTTTTCGGGTAAGCCATTTATATAATATTATTATCAGCCTCTGTTTTCAAATCGCTGGGCAAATTTTTATAAATATGTACTTTTAAAATCTTTTGATAGATACATATAACACTGAATTTACATTTGACACTAACACAAACTCTTTCTCTCCCACACAACCAAAAAACAAAATGGTGGAAAACGCAGTCTGTCCCGCGTCCTGAAATCCCACATGCATCGTGACGGTGATGATTGTAGCGTCGACTTCAACAAGATCAAGCCGATCGTTGAGTCGCTGAAGGACTCGGAGGTGCTGAAAGCGTTGAATGAGGAGTTACTCAGGGACGCGGGAGAGAGAAAGAAGAAGGAGGCGACGAAGGAGGCGTGGACGACGTTCCTGCAGAAGCCAAAGCGGCCGGTGCCGAGGTCCAAGTTCGGATACTATAAGGATATGGAACCTGAGGAGGAAAAAGTGGTAAGAATTATTTCCTTATACTCGAAGATTTATAAATAATTAAAACTGTTCGTTCGACTTGATAATGAGGTAGCGACTAGTTGAACAAGTGGCGCCATTCTCGACTGTGCTTTTTTACTGTGATTGATCAAAAATGAAAAAACTACATTTAGATCTTTTGATGTACTTTTTGTGTGTTTTAACTTAATGCAATAAGCTTTGAGTTTCTTCCTCATTAGCATATAAGTTTCAAAATGCAGATTAGATTATCCTAAATAAATATCGGAATTTTACTCAGCGCCATCTAGCTCCAAACTAAGCAAAGCTTGTCATATGGGAACTAAATAGCAATTTTTTTAAACTCTTTTTGTAAATAAATACGTACAATACATAAAAATCACCCATTGGTGGATCGAACCCACAACCCTCGGCGTAGCAGGCAGGGGTGTTATCCACTACGCCATTAGGCCAGTCATCCTCCTAGTGATTAGGGTAAAGAGTCCGAGTTATATTACTCAAAATATAACGAGATGGATTTACTGTGTTATCTCAAGACTGGTATTGTTAAGTAATTACAACAATGTTAAGTGCACCTTGTACCTTAATCTTGTTCCAATATGTCTGTCTTTCTTCTTCCGACAGCTATCTAGGAAATCTAATTCTATCATTATAATATTGCAGTGCCACACTTATCATTGTCGTTTTGATTTTCCAAGTGATATATTCGTTAATAACTATATTATCAAAGTTTTTTTTTGTGAAACTGTTCTAGCAAAACTTTTTATTGCGTCGAAATTATTTCATCGATTTCTATTCAATAGTTTGCTTGTCTAGCTAGTCTCTTACATTGTTTACTTTTTGATTATCTTTCTTGAACCAAATCTGTTTAGAATTAATAAGTCTAATTAATAATCTTTATATGCAAAAATATATATTTTACATCTGTAGATACTGGTTGTTATAATCATCAAATGCGATGTATTTCTTGATGGCTATTTTGATTCTCGTTTCTATATTGACAATAGATGTGGCAACGTCTTTGCTATTAATGTCTATCATCGACAGGCCGCTGGCAATGAGTCAATAAACATTTTAAAGAGGTAATAGTTTGAATTTCGTAGACGTAAATTAGTTTGCGTTGTTTAAATTGATTTCCATTTAATGATTGAAATAGAAATCTCAATCATTAAATGGGATTCAGGTAATGATCGATTTAGGTCTGCGGTAGAATCAATATTGAAATCGTCTCCAAAAAACTTGAGTTTCTCCGGTTTTCATTGTCATCAATAAATTGACAGTAAGTACTTGTAGGCAGTACTTATTTCAAAATTGTTGAGAAAAGTCATTTTTACCTTTTCGGTACCGGTCATAATATCATGATTAAAATAGAATCTCGGATGTATGGTGCCGTGACCGAATAAATCGTGGATTATTAATTTTAATCTTTTGCAGCGATTAGCCGATTACACATTACAAAAATTGAAATGAATTGAATTTAAATTTACTTTTAAACAATCAGGTAGTTCAGCCTGTAATGTCCTAACCAGACTGGTAACATATTTACAAAGCGGTAATACTCATAGCTACTTTGTGAGTGGCCTACCCAGAACTGAACCCGGAACTTTTGCGTTGCAGTCAGTCGCACTGCGCCACATCGGCCGTCACCTTGAGTTGATGATTATCATTATAACCAGTAATCGAATGCCAAATCAATCAACAGTGCAATAGCATCTTTAAATGAAGTCTGATCAAAATTATTGTTGCTCATCTGAGTTTGTTATATTATAGGGTGAAATTTTACTCAATACGGGCTGATGATAGATTTCCCCAAGGAACATATGTGGAAATATATCAGAAATATTTTCATAGTAACTCAAATCAGCTGAACGGCAATTTTGTATGAGAATTCGTACAACGACCTATGTTCCTTGAGGAAAGTTTTTCCTTATCACCAGCCCGTCTTCAGATTTCGCTATCGGTCACTAGTAAAACTTCACCCTATATATCAACTCACAAACGGATACATATTTTTCTTCTACATCTTTTGCCAAATACACGTTACACCTGATCGACCTTGGCATTGGCATCTATTCAATATCATCTAAACAAGGCAAAGGGTTACCAAATCGTCTGCCAGTTCCGGAATATTTTCAGTATTACGTTCTCTTTTCAACTGTGTGGAACTCTTTTGACAGTTTAGGTAATATTTTATTTTATTAGTTGTGTCATCTTATTTTGTGCCAGTATAGCGGTTTAGTGTTGGTGTATCTGCATTCTGTTCGGTACGGCTGGTATTATTTGAGGGCATAACTTACAAATATTCTTAAGTAGCTTTTTTGTACTATTGCGTTGTGTGTCTGTAAAGCACATAAATTACATTTAGTGTCATTTAACGCTTGCGATTCAATATATGGTAGCTCTGTTATTAAATAAAAAAATCTAGTGTCTTTAATTAAATTAATATTACAAAATATACCCGTATTGTCTATGTGACACAGTGTAAAAACTAAGTTTGAATCGTTTTAGCCACTGCAAAGCATGTTAGCTTAGCATATACCTAAAATGGCACAAAATAATAAATTGGTTTAGGCCAATGGTCCAAATAAGCCAATAATAAACGACTTTAATATTTTTGAAAAATTTTAAGCTTGCCGTACTGTGCAGAAAGGTCTGAGTTTGATTTCAATCGCGATCAGGAAAATTACTCTGGGGTTAATTTAGAGTGTGTGTATAATGTCTTTAACATCTTTGAGGATCATTCAAAGTTCTGTGATTATTACTTTAGTAATTATTGATGCTCTCTTGGCGATGCTGTTATTGATAAAAATATAAGGTACGTTTGGACCGGCAGGTTGATATATCTAAGCAGATATAACCCTTTATTCGGGATATAAATTCTCTTAACTAACCTTAAATTAGTGCTGTCACTTTCTGACAAATAGGTGTAGAAAAGGAAAGGAGATATTTTTGTCACGTTAGTAATTTGACGCAAAATACGTGTTATCTGACGATGAAAACAATGGTGACTAAATTTAGATTGCTTGACAATTCTGTTGCCTTTTTGATATGAAATTTAGTGCTCGTTTCGCTCGCAATAAGTATTTCCATGGAACGTGGTGTAGGTCTTCGGTTGGCAATTTAATGTAAAATTTCGAGCTCGCTCCGCTTGCTATAAGTTTGGTTGTTGCTATAGCGCAATACTCTCTGGCCCTTGAAAGGTGAATTTTCGAAGTCGTTTCGCTCGCAATTAGTAATGTTCGTGTAGCAACGTACACAACTTTTTGAACGTAAATGTAGAGTTCGCTCCGCTCGCCTACGTGTAGTGTTGTTATGGCGCAATGTCGCGTATCTCTTTCCTTTTTTTAACGTGAATTGCCAAGCTCGCTTCTGTCGTAATGCATATTCTCTTGACTTATTTTGTGGACTACTCGCCCGACAGTAGTCTTGATAAATTATGATATTTCGTATCGCGATTTTAAGTTCAATAAGCATATCTATCTCCTGCATCTTTTGATTTTATAATCTTAATGCAAACATTTTATAAAATGTATGGTTATTGTTTGTGCAATTTTTAAACATTGCAACGTGTTGGGTATAAAATTGCACCGCAGGCAGGGTTCGAAGCTGCGACTTTCGGTCCCTGTACTACCGACGCCTGTACTGTACCGAATGGACTACCGCGGCTCACTAGTCATTGGTGAAATTATGCAAACATATGCCAATAACGCGTGCCATGACATTTACCGGGATAGTCTAGAAACTAATCCCAAAAGTTGCAAGTTTGAACTCTGCCTGTGGTGAAATTCTCCTCATTTTCATAAATCTATGATAAGATAAGATAAGATAAAAACGTTTATTTTAGTCACATTCAATTAGACACTAAACTAAAATACAGATATCTGAAATGTAGGTACTTATGCGACTAAAAAAGGTCTCCACTCAGCATATGTTACAAGCAGAGTGAGCTGCCTGTAACGCTGGTCTTCCGTGAAGCCAGATGTACACAGCAAAAGTGTATAAATAAGTATAAAACTTATTAGAAATATAAAAATAATAATATCAATAATCTTAATATATGTCAATTAATTGGCTACATTTTGATAGTTTTTACATGATAGCATCTAGTTTCTTACAATACTTATGTTTATTTTATTTTTTTCAGCCCATATACAAACCGAAAATTGTTAAACAGCCAAAACCTAAAATAGCTCCTGATTATAAACCTAAGGTAATATCAACCATTTGTTAGTAAAAATTTTGAAATAACGTTTATGAATGTAAACTAGAATTGAAAGTTTTGAATCAATTGATACCTACTGGATTGTTGTGAATAACAATAAACTATCATAGGACAAAAACAAACTATTATTATTTCTTGAACCCCACTTAACTGAATATACTCATTATAAATATTTAAAATAACTTGCATGTTGATAGTAATTTTACCAACTTAGACGTTGTAAGTAGCCTTCTTTGTCCATTTTCATTTCACTTCTAATGTCATTTTTCGAGTAGAAACTCATCCTAAAAATATGTGCACTGAACCTACTACGACCTACGAAACTACGACCATGTAATGAGTAGATTTTAGAAAACTTGCAAAAGTTTCAAGCGCGGGCAGCATTTGAACCTGCGACTTTCGCCATTACTAGTGGCGACGCCTCTTCCGTTGGGCTACCGCAGCTCGTTCCTTGCCCGCGAATTTTTGCAAGTGTATCTTAATGCCAGTAACGCGTGGCACGGCTCCATCTACCGGGTTAGTTTTGCGACTAATACCCAGCTACTAATTCATTCTTTACAGATTGAATGTAGTCTAAGCGATAAAAACCGCGATAAATTTAATAACAAATTTTAAAACAACGGAGTTTTTGCAAGTGTATCTTAACGCCAATAAGCCATCAAAAAATCAAATCCGCGCTTGAAAACTTTTGCAAGTTTTCAAAAATTGTATACCTACCTAGCACAGGGAGTGTTTTAAAATTTGATAATCGAGTAGATTTTATTTGAGATAACTATAGGTAGGTAGATAAGAACTTACTATCCTATTTCAATACTTTTACCCAAAATTTACATCCTCATTGGCTACTTTTCTGTGATTTGTCAAGAATGCGTCAATGTAAAAGTTTTTTGATTCCATAATGGTGCGTTTAGTCACGCCATCTGCTAAAAACTTTGAGTTTTCCTTCCGAATGTTGAGTTCGTGTATCAAAAATATACCAGTTTAATATCATATCAGAAATACCGAAACATTTAAATTCATATTTAGTCCCAGTAAGCAATAATCGTAACCATAATCATGACCATTGTTTCCTGCATTCAATTCGATATAATATAACACCTTATACGGGGACGGCCCTTCGAATACTGATAGGGTGCATTCAGACAACAACATTGAACAACTTTCGAGTAGTAACATATTTCAGGAAACGACAAAAAAAATTACCTTCCATACAAAATCACGATCAGCTGACTGCAATTACTATGGAAAGTCAAAAATTATTGGCGTTCCCTGAAATATTTTTTTGGGATGTTATTCAGTTTCATGGTCTGCATGCATCCTATCAGTATTCGGAGGGCTGTCCCTTACACCCTGTACACAAGGTTCGTCCGCCTGTACTATACTTAAAACTTAGAAATATCCTTACGTTATCGATTTTCTTGTAAAAACTAATCACGGAACATCAACAAACCATTTCAACAGTTCATTTGTCACAAACCGTTAGAGCTTCAACACGGGCCTGCTACCCTGGGAAGAACGGGCGCTGCATGAGCCTACTCCTCCGCCAGTGGAACCTGAGGACCCCATCCTCATCCCTGAGGAGCCACCAGAGATCTTCGAAGCCGTAGACCCCTTGCCGGAAAGCGAGGTGCCTGATCTTGAGGATTCAGGTGGGTATTTCTCTACACTATATTTATTTATTTACTGTTTATTGTACACAAGCCACGTGGTGCCGGCAGAGTAGAATAGCACCACCCCATCTCTTCCCGTGGGGGTCGTAAGAAGCGACCGAGGGATAAATCCGACCCAAACACAACGGTCCTGGAGAGGCCAACTCCACAATGAAACCCGGAACGGGGTCTCCTGGGGGCGCGTGTGACAGAGATCTACCGCGCGGCAGACTCCTGCAGCCGACCTGGCTCCGCACGTATCGACTAGTCGTTCCTGCGGATCCAGCCAGGAAGGCCGAGAGGGTGGCGCAGGTCCTGGGCAGCCCTGCGTTTTCCATAATTGCGTCCCAGGCAACGCAGTGTCTCAGACACTGTTTAAATCGTCTGTCACAGACGTGTGAGGCCAATGCAATGATGATTGTACACAAAAACATTACAAGAGAAAAACACTAAGAATAACGACACAACTGGACAACTTATTTCTACTAAGAAATTTCTATATTAATCTCTCTCTGTTCTTGGCAATTATTATTCCCATCCAATGGTATGCCGTGTGATGCCGGCTTAGATGCCGTGTGATGCCGGCTTAGAATGCCGTGTATGCCGGCTTAGAATGCCGTGTGATGCCGGATTAGAATAGCATCACCCCATTTCTTACCCATGGGAGTACTAAGGGACTTGAGGGTTTGTATTTCAATTAAGGCGACAGGCTGACAACCTGTCCCTGTAGTGATACACAATTTTTCTGAAACGGCCCTCAAATATCTGTCACACATGGCGACAGCGACCTTATTTTTACGGTCGTTAACGCTTTACCTACCCCGCGAGGGATAAAGCCGTGATATGTGTATGTAAAAATAAATATGTGAGTGTACAGTTAGATGTTAGTTAGGCCCTGTTGCTCTATACATGGCAATCTCTTCCAAGCGACCTTAGGGTTAAATTAAGTTAAGTACAAATATTTTAAGGATGCGTTCTACACGTGAAACTGAACAACATTAGGAAAAAAAAAACTATTTGTAAAGAAATATAAAAAATTCTTCAGGCATTCCCCTCCCCCAACCACCAACACCAAAAGAAGCTACACCACCCCTAGAAGAAACAACAGAAGATCAACAAGAGGAATTAGACTTGGAAGCAGTGATAGAAGAGACAGAGAAGATCGTTGAAGAGAAGATAGTAGAAGAAATGGACAGCGGCAACATTGCTGAACAGATCATGTCGAGTGTGCAGAATATGGTCGGTGAGTGTCGCCATTTTGTTGTCAACATACATACATACATACATATAATAACGCCTCTTTCCCGTAGGGGTAGGCAGAGACTACATCTTTCCACTTGCTACGATCCTGACACACCTCTTTCGCTTCTTCAACATGCATCAATCTTTTCATACATGCTCGTCGGTTTAGGGTACTCTTGACCTGACCTTTCTCTAGAACGTCCCCGATCTGATCCAAGTACGTGCGTCTTGGTCTTCCCCTTCCAACGTTCCCATCCACACTCGCCATATACACCTGTTTCGTTAATCTTCTTTCATTCATTCTCTCAATGTGACCAAACCATCTCAGCATTCCTTTTTCTATACCAGTCACTATGTCATCTTTTATACCGCAACGTTCTCTAATCACGCTATTCCTTCTCCTGTCACTCAATTTCACTCCTATCATACTTCTTAGCGCTCTCATTTCTACCGCATTTATTCTACTTTCATGCTTTTTCTGCCATACCCAAATTTCACTCCCATACATAAGTGTTGGAACTAACACTCCTCTATGCACAGCCAGACATGCCTTATTAGACACTGTCTGGCTGTTCATAAAAGTATGCAACGCTCCATTCACCATGTTGCCGGCATTTACCCTCCTTTCAATGTCACTTTCACACTTTCCATCTGATGTAAACTTCGATCCCAAATATACAAACTCTTTCACTTGCTCCACCCTCTCTTCTTCTATCATAATATTACACTCCGTCATACCTTCTTCTTTTTCAAAAACCATTGACTTCGTCTTACTTACATTCACTTTCATTCCTTTCTTTTTCAAAGCCTCATTCATAATGTTTACCATCTTCTGCAACTCTTCAGCCGACGACGCAAGGATAACTTGGTCATCAGCATAGAGAAGACATTTGACGAGTAACCCATTCATTCTCAGTCCATTTTCACACTCTTTCAAATCTGTCAAACAACTATCCATGAATAGGTTGAACAGCCATGGTGACGCAACACATCCCTGTCTAACACCTTTCTCGATGTTAAACAGTTCAGTGAAGGCCCCGTTAATCCTGACACAAGCACTGGAATCCTTATATAAGGATTTCAGTGCTCGTACCAAGATGCTGCTCACCCCATGCACGGATAGTGCCGACCATAATTCATTCCTCAGAACTCTATCATAGGCCTTTTCCAGATCCACGAATGTGCAAAAGACTTTTTGGTTCTTAGCCAAATACTTTTCCGCTATGCACCGCAAGGAAAAGACCTGATCCGTACATCCCATCCCCTTTCGAAATCCCGCTTGAGCATCCCAGACTTTCTCAGCAGTTTTTTTCACAACTCTTTCAATCAGTACCCTTGCATACAGTTTACCGACGACACTGAGAAGGCTTATACCGCGGTAATTTTTACAGTCTAGCTGTGACCCTTTTCCTTTGTATAATGGCACTATTACAGCCTTGCACCAATCACTTGGCACTCGACCGCTTCGCCAACAAAGGTTAAAAAGGAGGTACAGCTGACTAGCTGCTACGCCTTCGCCAGCCTTCAGCATCTCAACCGATACTCTATCATACCCTGCAGCCTTACCAGATTTCATACTTTTCAAAGCTTTCATAATCTCATCCATTTCAATCTCGCTTTCGTTTTCACTGTCATCTTCTTCATGTATGTTCACCTCTTGTACTTCTTCTTTTTCAAACAAGCTTTCAAAATATTCCTTCCATCTCTTCAACACACATTCCTCACCTTTTATTATACTACCATCCTGGCTCCGAATCCTACTCAACTCTGATTGTGCTGTTTTTCCTCGAGTTGTTCCTATAGATTTCCAGAAAACCTTTAAGTCAACATGTATTGTAATAATAAATTGGTCCTTGGACTAGCTGATGATATTGACCAGAAGCAGAAAATGGGAAAAGCACTTTACTTAAGATGGTTCGAGAGCCCAGTGGCGCCTTCAAACAGGAAAATACCCTTGGTTTGACGCTTGTCATCTGGAAACCAAAGTAACTATTCGCGGAAATAAATACCTTCAAAGTTTATTTAGAATCAATAAGACATTGTAAATACTAAGCGCTTTATTTATGTATTGTAAATGGGCAGCTTTTACAAGTTATTATGATTCTAAATAATTTTTGTAGGTATTTATTGCCACGAATTGATTATTTGGTTTCCAGAGGACTAGGATATATAAATCTTTCTCTTTCTTTTCGAGTGGGACAGAGTCGTCCAACGACTTGATAAACCCTGGTGTCAAAGTTCTTCAACCGCCTATTACCAGTAGGTAGGCCTCTGACATGGTTGTGTAACGACCGCCGTTAAGTAATCATAGACAGCAATCGGGACCGACGGTCTAAGTAATCATAGACAGCAATAGGGACCGACGGCTTAACGTGCCCTCCGAAGCACGAAACCAGCCGTCTTTTCGGACAATCAAGTGGTTCAGCCTGCAATTTATGGGCCATGTGTGTTTCAATCTTCAGATCCGAATGCACCTCTGGAGCAGCAGTTGGCGCAAATGCGCGCGCAACTAGCAGCCCTGGCGCAGCTGCCAGGCGTGATCCAGCAGTCCTTGGAGCTGGTCACCAGGCAGCTGGCTATGATGGGTCAACGGGTGAGTGTCTGCTCTGACAGCTGTCAACCCACGAAACAACGACCCACAGAATAAAAAATATTCTGAGGGTCCTTTTTTGTTTTATTTATTTACAGGTTATTGCACTCAAAACACACACAGAAAAGACACAAAAAATAATGAAATACGACACATCAGGTACAGCTTATTTCCAAGTAGAAATATCTTCCAGCTGACCCTCAGAAGTGAAACTAAATGTAAACTAAACTAAAAGTAAATGTTGTACACGTCTGCCTTTCTTTAATATAAGGCAGAGAAGAAGTGTACAACATTCATTCATTAGATAACCTGTGATTCTAAGCAATTATAGAAAAGATACAGAAAACATCTTTGTTTTAGTATTGATAAATATGTAGTTAATATCTAAACATCATTTTTGCATGGACACATGTATATCTTCAAGGCGAGTGTAGCCGTGAAAGACCTCGACAGTGGCGCCACTTCACAAAAAAATGTTTTCTCTTTACAACAACAATCTATCAGAATGTACGTTGCTTAAGTTTTTAGTATCATACTTAGGTAAAATTAAAACCTGCAAACTCAATGAAATATTCGCTGTAAATTAAGGTCATGGCAAAAAGTGCCTTAAATCGGTCACTTCAATTCATTGCCAAAACTGTAATTACAGCGAATATTTGAGAGTTCTAATTATTCCTAAGGATAATTTTAAAAACTTGAGTAACGGACATTCTGATAGATTGTTTATATAAAGAGAAAATATATTTTTGTGAAGTGGCGCAACTGTCGAGGCTGTTCACGAATACACTCGCCTTAAAGTGATACTATAATAATAATTATATCCTGGATAGATCACACAGCGCCATCTAGCCCCGAACTAAGCATAGATTGTACTAGGTAAATAAATAGGTAATTAAATTAAATTAAATTAAATTAATTTGAATATAATGCATTGTCGCCTTGGGACTTTACCTGTAGACATTGTCAATTGTAAAATTTCGTAAATAAATGAATTGAATTGAATACTATGGGTACTAGATAGCTGGTAATAATACTTATTTACTTATTTTGTAAATAAATACATATTATACATAGAAAACACACAGACTAAACACAAATATCTGAAAATGAGTTTACAAATATTTGTGTCTGGTGGGCTCGAACCCACGGCCCTCGGCGTAGCAGGCAAGGATACTATCCGCTACACCATCGGGCCAGTCTATGGTACTATGGTTAGAATTAATGTAATATCTTTGTTGGCAGGAATCCCAGAAGACTCCAGCTATCCAGGAGCTGGCTGAGGCTGACATGACACCGGCTGCCGTCGAAGAAACTGAAGGTAGGTCTTGAATTATAGCACAGAATAACCAATATAGTATTATAGTATATATTATACATACAGAACGGACACTCACCTCCCCGCACCCCAGCCCCCGACCCGCCCTCATCCGAGAAATGTCAAAATACCAGTGGAGAATTAAGTAGAAACTAGCTCTAGGGATTTTACATCCTCTTTGGTAGTAACTGTTTGTATTCATCAGGTTAGGTATAAAAATCAACCTGCATGCCAACCCTGCACTCACACATCTGTGATCACATCACATATACACATGAAGAAATGACAGTTGTCTATAAAGAGTCCGCTGTATGGACTGTCCGAGGTGTGGTTATAGGGTCGAAGCACCAGTCCTAAACCAGTTTGTGCCGGTGCCGAACCATAGCCATAGCCAAAAATCATAGTCATAATTTTATCTTTATTTTGACACCATTCTGTATTCCAAGGCAATTTGGTCAACGTGCATCCTACTTACTTCTACATGGAGAAATTAGGTTGAGGTCATGACCCAAGTCAAGTTTTTTTAAAACATAAATACCAAAAGTGCAAATACCAATTTTTTTCAATTAATTATGTTTGGATTGATATACAGCTTTTGTTAATCGATTGATAGGAATCGACATTAAAAGGACAACAATTCAATTCAAAAATACTTTATTGTACACAGGAAATGCAGTTAAAACCAGATTTAACTTAAACAAGTGTACACAAGGTGGCCTTATCGCTACGGTAGCGATTTCTTCCAGGCAACCTTAGGGTACAGGATAGGGGAGTAGCCGTAATGCGGTAGGGTTGCACAATAAACATAAACCTATTGACATAACATGATAATAATACAATACATAGATATAAAAAAATTACTTACCATAATATTTGGTTTGCCATTGGAACAACTAGTTTGGAACTGTTACGTCGACCTTAGATATATTAAAAAAAACATTAGTTTTGCTTCCATGATACCGACTAATATCTCTAAAAATAACACTGTCACTTTCAGGTAAATAGCCTTAGACAAGGATAGAAGGTGATCGCCTCTTAAATTGTCTATAATTTTAAATTATGCGACTCGAGGGTGTGTATTGCAATTTTAGGCAATGGGCTGACAACCTGTCACTATAGCGATACACAATTTTCGAAATGACCCTCAAATAATTGTCAGGCGTGGTGTAAATTTCCGTTTACGCTCTACCTACCCCGCAAAGGATTATAGGCGTGATATGTGTGTGTGTGTGTGTTAAATTAAGATGCGGATAAAAATATGGCGGTTAAGAAATCTGCGAAATGGCGTGGAAATCACA
This sequence comes from Tuta absoluta, assembly GCA_027580185.1. Lineage (NCBI taxonomy): Eukaryota > Metazoa > Arthropoda > Insecta > Lepidoptera > Gelechiidae > Tuta > Tuta absoluta. The sequence continues at coordinate 6,337,894 of JAQAHW010000030.1, forward strand.
GACTTTTAAATTTTATGACATGACATGACTAAAATAGTTTGACATCTATTTAGCAGAAAGCACAGATGAATAAGATAAGCAGAAAGTGACAATGTTATTTTTATATTCCCTATACCAGAAGCCTTTTCTAACCCTTTTCAGCAACTCCTGGAGTACTGACAGAACACAGCAAGCTTCTAGACTAGGGTTTCGTTTTTCCCGGCCTTTTTCAGTTCCCGGGAAACGGGAATTTATTTTCGTTTTTCCCGGGAATTCCCGGGAACCGGGAAAAAATTTAAACTTTTTTGTTTTGCTGTGTTTCGATAAGAAATGGAGTTATACAATTTATTTCATTGTTTAAATTACATACTTAAAAAGTTAACACTGTCATACGAGTACTGAACAAGCTTATACTGGTCTCTGAAAATCCCCAACTATCTTAAAAACCAAGAAAAACAAATCAGTTATGAAAACCTTTAAAAAAATACTAATTATAAAAAGCGTTTTATAGTTTGAAAGAGTTTTATTATGATAATGATAAGACCAAAGAGTAAATTTTATAGTGTGGTTTCTTTATGAATATAAAGATAATTTTACTATAAATAAAAAGAGTAATACGTATTATGATAATGTTTAATGTTACAAATAGTATAGCAATATCTTTGTTAAATAATATGATTGTTGCTACCAAAACAATTTGCGGTGCCTCTGCGAGGTGCTACATGCTGGACTTGTAATAGTTTAAGATCTATGTAATGTAACTATGTGGTAATGCAAATAAAAACTTGAAACTTGAATTTTTAAACCTGGTATTTTAAACCGTCTAAACAACTTTATTAATGATCAGTGTAACAAATTCGAAACAGCAACCGGGATCGAAGGCTTAACGTGCTCTACGAAATAAATTATTTTATAAATAAAAATAAACTGGTCAATCAGCCTGAATTGTCAAATATAAACACCAAAGGAATCGAATTTAAAGAGTTTGGATTGAGATACCATGGGTCAGACACTTATAGCACAAAATAAGCACACAAGAGACCACTGCTGGATGTGGGCCTTCCCCTATAAGTAGTGTTTTTACCGCGCTAGGCCGGCAGATTGGGGAGTGCAGGGCAAACTTTTGTTTTTCACAGAGAACGTTTATACTAGGGTTTCGTTCCCGGGACCCGGGAATCGGGAATTCCCGGGAAAAGCTTCGTTCCCGGCGACGGGAAATTTATATGCATTTCCCGGGAATTCCCGGATAATTTAAATTGTTGTTTAATGCTCTAAAAACCTACATATTGATAATTATTTACAGAACACAAAATTTCTGAATATAAAATTAAACAATAATAAATAAACCTTTACTGATTCCATGACCTAGAGATATGATCGTTTGTTGTAGGATCTGGAGGTCTCTGGTTTGAATCTCATAGGAAACACACTAAGTTGATATTTGTCAATTTATCACTTTGTGAGATCGTACCCAGTTTTGTTGGGATAGGGCATTGCAAGTTGATTCACCTAATTATCTGTAAGAAAGACAGATCGGTGCTTCGGAAGGCACATTAAGCCGTCGTCCCGGCTGATGTCTATGAATACTTAGGCAGTTTGGCCACCTGTCGTCCGTCGCTGCGTATTTTTAACGCAACGTAAAAGTATGCGTCTGTCAGACAAAAGGATATTACGTATTTCGTACAAATACGGCTACAGTGCGTAACAGATACGTCTGTGTAGTCGTATGATAGACGCACGAATGATAACTAGGAAAACCACTATATATGGGGTTATTAACCATGTTAGTTACGAATACATACTAAGACTCTGACCCCAAAGTTCATTGGGTCGTTTTTCGATTTGTTGCCCTTCACGATATGATGATGAAGATGATAAAAATAGATCCATTCTTTATTGTTTTTTTTATTTATTATTGTATATCAATATCTGACCGTATAACTTAACGTCTGTATAAGCGATCTCTGTGAAAAACAACAGTTTGCCCTGCACTCGCCAATCTGCCGGCCTAGCGTGGTGAGTATGGCAAAAACACTACTTATAGGGGAAGGCCCATATCCAGCAATGGACTCGTGTGGCCGTTAATGCTAATGTTGTGCTATAAATGTCTGACCCATGGTCTCTCAATCCGAAGATCTTGGGATTCGATTCCCATTTCGTTTATTTTTGACAATTCAGGCTGATTGACCAGTTTATTTTTATTTATAAAATTATTTATTTCGTAGAGCACGTTAAGCCGTCGATCTCGGTCGCTGTTTTGAATTTGTTACACTGATCACTAATTAACTTGTTAAGACGGTTTAAAAATTCAGAGACCAGGATAGGCTCGTTGAGTACTCGTATGACAGTGTTAACTTTTTAAGTGTGTAATTTAAGCAATTAAATAAAGTGTTTATCTCAATTTCTTATGAAAAAACAGCAAAAACAAAAAAGTATTAAACTTTTCCCGGTTCCCGGGAATTCCCGGGAAAAGTGAAAAAAAAATCCCGTTTCCCGGGAACTGATAAAGGCCGGGAAAAACGAAACCCTAGTTTATACAGACGTTAGATTATACGGTCAGATATTGATATGCAAAGATAAATAAAAAAAAAATCAATCAGGAATGTTTATGATCCATTTTCATCATCAAGTCGTGAATGACAACAAATCGCAAAACGACCCAATGAACCTTCGGGTCAGAGTCTTAGTAGGTATTCGTAACTAAAATGGTTAATAATCCCATCTATGGTGGTTTTCCTACTTATCATACGTGTGTTTACGGATGCGTCTATTAAACGACTTGACAGACGCATCTGTTACGCACTGTACCCGTATTTGTTTGGGAATAAGATCAAAATTCGCAATTTCCTTTTCTCTGACAGACGCATGGTTTACGGTGCGTTAAAAAAACGCAAAGACGGACGACAGGTGGGCAAACTGTTTAAATATTCATAGACATCAGCCGGGACGACGGCTTAATGTGCCCTCCGAAGCACCGATCTGTCTTTCTTACAGACAAGTGAATCAACTTGCAATGCCCAGACCCAACAAAACTGGGTACGATCTCACAAAGTGATAAATTGCCAATATCAACTTTGTGTGTTTCCTTTGAGATTCAAACCAGAGACCTCCAGATCCTAAAACAAACGATCAGATCACTAGATCATGGAATCAGTAAAGGTTTATTATTGTTTAATTTTATATTCAGAAATTTTGTGGTATCTGTCTATAAATAATTATCAATATGTAGGTTTTTAGAGCATTTTACCACAATTCAAACTTTTCGGGAATTCCCGGGAAATGAGTAAAAATTTCCCGGTGCCGGGAACGTAGCTTTTCCCGGGAATTCCCGATTCCCGGGTCCCGGGAACGAAACCCTATTCTAGACGTTGTACTACGAGGTGGCACTCCTATACCAGGTACCCCTTTGATATACTTCTGTAGGGACTAAACCTGAAGTAAAGGAAGGGTTAAGTATGTTTGTATATAATCATTCATTTTTCATCAAAATCATTCAGTTTCAGAAGATGGTATAACGACGATTGAGGAGATGTAGGGACTATACCGGGAGTAAAGGAAGGGTTCTAAGTGTGTTTGTTTATAATCCTTAATTTTTCGCAGTTTCAGAGGATGGTATAAAGACGATTGAGGGGATGTAGGGACTATACCGAGAGTCAGGGGAGGGTTTTAAGTATTTTTGTATATAATTCTTCATTTCTCGCAGTTTCAGAAGATGGTATTACGATGATTGAGGAGATGAATTGTAGGGACGATACCGGGAGTCAGGGAAGGGTTCTAAGTATTTTTGTAAATAATTCTTCATTTTTCGCAGTTTCATATGATGGTATAACGACGATTCAGGAGATGTAGGGACTATACCGGGAGTAAGGGAAAGGTTCTAAGTATTTTTGTATATAATTCTTTATTTTTCGCAGTTTCAGAAGATGGTATAACGACGATTGAGGAGATGTAGGGACTATACCGGTAGTCAGGGAAGGGTTCTAAGTATGTTTGTATATAATTCTTCATTTTTCGCAGTTTCAGAAGATGGTATAACGACGATTAAGGAGATGTAGGGACTATACCGGGAGTAAGGGAAAGGTTCTAAGTATTTTTGTATATAATTCTTCATTTTTCGCAGTTTCAGAAGATGGTATAACGACGATTGAAGAGATGCCTTCAGAGCCCGAACCGCAGCCCGAGTCCGTGGAGACTCCAGCGCCCGTGGAGCTTCCAGCGCCGACCCTGACTGCGGAGGAGGTCGAGAAGATGAGGAGGGAAGAGGAGCTCATGATCGAGGAGCAGAGGAAGATGGAGAAGCAGAAGAAGGTAGGTTGTTTCATGATATTTTGACAGTCGTTAAGTAAGGCCAACGAAATGAGATGATGGCGACCGTACTTTATGGTTGTTGAAGCTCTGCCTACCCCGCAAGACGTGATAACTGTGTGTGTTGAAGACAGATCATAATTAAAAAGCTGTCACTAGTAAATTGATAACATTGTTTATCTCGTTTCGTTAGCCTTATTATAGGAAAATTATTATTATAAAAAACGCAAAATTTCGGGATTCGAACTCACGACTTTCGTTCAGCGTGCCATGTCGAAGCTCTAACCACTGAGCCATCGTGTGTTCTGAGTTGGTGTTAGTGCCATCTGTTTCTTAAATAGGTGAACAAAAACCTAATCAACTTTCTATATTTTAATGTTAGGAATTAAATTAATAAAAATAAAACCTCCGGACGTCCATGATTCTTTAAAAAGAACATTTGCCGTAATGTGCTTACGACCCGGAGTACGCGAACCATTCGCTGAAAAAGGAAATACTTGAGTATAAGGAAATTCCTATTCCTTTCTTAGTACATAAAAAAATAAATTTTCTGACTTATTGTTAACAACAAGTGTTTCATAAAATTTCTGGTTTTTATTTAAAAACGTATGGGTTGATCTTTCGTTTAATCGATTCCTTTGCTATGCTTTCTATTTGTTTTTATTGCTTTCCTATAAATTGGTTTTTGTATAGGCCTAGGCCCAGCGCGTTGTCTGTATTTCAGGATTACCGAACAGTTATCCTAGATTACTTGAATGTCCATGTAAGTACTTCAAGTAGGACATCAGGTCATTCATGCTTTAACTAGATACAGATAGAACTTTTAAAATAAAGTTTGTCTGCTGAACAACTGTACAATGTTTTTAGGCGTATTTTAGACATGAAACTGAGCTATTTTTAAAAAGTATTTTTTTATTAAAGAAGAAATTTAGATAACTTGTTTTTATTGCTGTTTGAGTTAGTCTGTTTTTTAGGGAAAAGCCATTTTTTAAAAATATCATTAAAGGTATTAACCAAAAAAAAACAGTTTTACGTTTAAAACACGCTAAAACTTTGTACAGTACTACAACAGATAATGTAAAATGAAAAAAAGTAAAATAAATATTATAAAAAAAGGCTTCTTAGTTTAATGTAACTTGTTAGCTTAGCTCTCATTCCATTAAAAAGTATAGGAAAATTTCTCAACAATCTAGGAACTTATGGAACAAGCCCGCTACGAGCAAGAATCTCGTCAAATCAAGCAACGACCCACCCCACGCGTGGGCAACCCAATGCCAGACCCACGCGTGGGCTCTCCAGCGCCCCGCAAGCCTCAGCCAGTGTTTGGCCCAGCTGCACCCACCGAACGGCCCGTTGTCCTTCCTGGAGGACGTAAATGGAAAACGCCGAAAGATGCGTACAACGACGCGTTTATCAAGGAGACGCTGCAGGCTCAAGCAGAGCTTATTGCCGGGAAAGCTATGGGGTAATTTTGTGTAATAGATATTAGTTTAGTGCGGCTGGAGTTTCATGCAATCATTCATGAAAATTTTGACTGTTTTTCAATGAAATAATTTGACATTGCAAAATAGAACTGATAAATTATGTTTGATTAATTTACCAGCAACAAAAATACCTACGAAAATTGCATGTTTCTCCAACAACTTTCTACAGAAATATTTTATTTCGAAAAAAGTCTTTTAGAATATTTACAACTAGTCTACATATTAAATTTTAGCATTCATTTTTTATCATAGTCATTTCAAGTCAGTTCAGTAGATATCAATTTGTGACTGTTTTCATATCGATACTCATTTTCCAATCATTTATAGGTGGAAATACGAAAGCGACCTTCTGCCATACGATCCGAGGTTTGTCATTCTCATTTCAGTACACGAATACACCAACTTTGCTTTAATTTACATTTAAAGGCACATTTTTACAGCTGTCAAACACATATTAATGCTTTGGCGTAAATTTCACTACATAGTATAAAATAAAGTCACTTTTCGTGTCACTTTGTATTCTTAGATCTTTAAAACTACGCAACGGATTTTGATACGGTTTTTTTAATATATAGAGTGATCCAAGAGGCAGGTTTAAGGTACCTTTTACCGCAAAAAGCTTTGTTCCTTCAGGAAAACGGGTAGCAGTGGGTGCAATCACTGCGCGTGTTTAAATTTGACAGCTAGACATATTGCTAGTCTTTATCAGTTATATAGTATAGCATACGGATTACCATCAGCTCTTCTTCAAGGGCTTGCGGGTGTTCATTTCCATAACGAAATATAAAATAGAACTATGGTTTTCATTTCTTACACTACCTACATCAAACCTACATTATAGATTTTTATGTAAAAATGTATGTATCAGTAATTGTTTTTAATTAGTTGATCATGTGATGAAGTTTAATGTGATGAAGTTACGAATGATTTGAAAAAATACATTATCTTTGTCAAGTTATAATTTAAACAAATATAGTTATTATTCGTGACTTCAAATCTGTATTCATTGTGTATTTCATGTAACTTGCTTATTGCTAATTTAATGTATTTTTGTAATGCTTTTAGCTGTTTCAGCGCATTCGTCAATAATTTGATATATTCTTGTTTACATAGTTTATGTTTTTCAGCTTTGTTTAGAAATAAATAAAAGAACTAAACATAAACATTTAGTCAAATCCCTCAACATTTTAGTATTTTGTTTTGGTTTCTATAAATTATTGTTCTTTTATAGATTTCATAAGCATTTAGCTAAAATTCATTTGTGCAAATCATCAAGATATAGTAGGATCGCTGAGATAGGTACTACCAATTTAACAGATGTAAAATGTATAGCAAAATGATACAAATTGCGGTCTTTTGCTCTGAATTCTTCTAATGTCAAATTGGTAATAACTCGGCGGCCCAGCTATAGTTTGTGCTCGTCACTAAATGCGTGCCTGTCTCGTTTGTTGCATGTCCTGTCGAGTGCAGATCGAGGTCTGGAACGAAATTTGGCCCTGGGGAAATAGCAAATCTTATAATAGGAAGTATCGGTACGTAGTTCATCTCTTTTTTATAGCTAACCAATTAAAAAAATGCTGAAAATGGCGACCGATGTATGTAAAAAAAAATATTTTGTCATTTTAAAAGGACAGCAGGCGAGTTTTGTCTTGAACGGCCTCGACATTGGTGCCACTTCACCAGAAAAATATTTTCTCATTATACAAACAGTTTATCAGAATGTCCGTTGCTCAAGTTTTTAATATTATCCTAAAGTAAAATTACAACCTACAAACTCTTACTTAAAACTTGAGCAGCGAACATTCCGATAGATTGTTTGTATAAAGAGAAAATATTTTTTGTGTAGTGGCACCGAGGCCGTTCCCGAATACGCTCGCCTTAAGTGTAATATTTAAACGACACAATTTTTAATGAAAATATAATAATTTGTCATTCTAAAAGGACAACGGGCTTCAAGTAATATGTTTCAACCGTTCCAGAGAGTCGAACTGTCACTTAGTGGATTTTCATACTGTACGAGAACAATTTATCGTAGAGTATAATAAGTTGATTGAAGTGAGTTTTGTCATTGTGTGATATTTTTTTATTTTTGTCATGACTTATTTAAATGTTCAGGTCAATACAATGGAAAGTATTTGACTGGATAAATTTAAATTGATTTATGATTTTTATTCACTTAAGTATATCAGGTCCTATTAAATTCAGTGCAAATATATTTAGGACGAGTTCTGCTCATAAAATTGAACAACTTTTCCCATTAATCATACGTCGAAATATGTAAAAAAATAATTGGCCCTCCCATACAATGTTTTTGGGAAAAGTGGTTCAGATTTACGAGTAGAACTAACTCAAAAAAATTGCACAGAATTTAATACTACCTTATATATAATTCCCTTCGAGCAACACGGTCTTTGCCCGTCGTTGCTCGAAGATAATTTCCATCAGAGATACATATTTTCTACAGTATTGATACCACTGACACAGCAATGCGCAATACAAATACATTTGAATAATTTCAACTGTCATCAACATAAAAAATATCATAATTCACAAACATACTCGTATTTTGTCACAATCAACATAAAAAATCGTCAGGGTTGGTTTCTTTTGCCCAGTTTATCATACATTGCCCTCAATTTAGGATATAAATTTACTTAACTTACCTTAAATTAGTGCTGTCACTTTCCGTCAAATAGGTTTAGAAAAGGATAGGAGATATCTAAATTCTGTCATGTTTAAAAAATGACAATGGGTTCTTCGCAATTTAGTCGCCATTGTTTTCATCGTTGCCTTATTTTTAAAGATAACATGTATTTTGGGTCAAATTATAAGACATGACATGACTAAAATATCTCCTATCCTTTTCTAAACCTATTTGGCAGAAAGTGAAAGCATTGATTCAGGTCATTTTAGAAAATTTCTATTCCGAATTGAAGCCATTATTATAGTTTTAGCTGATATCAAAACAGCTGTAATGAGACTCAGTATACAATTAAGTTCAAATAAACAGTTAAACTTTATTTTAATGTGTTATGAGAAGTCCCTGTTAAAAAGAGCCTGCACAAATGTTTTTCAAAAGCTTACACAGTATAACAATAAAGTTCTTTTATCTTAGTTCAAAAACCGTTGAATCAAAATATAAGCTTAAAATTGGGTGCGCACAATATGCGTCAATTGTGCGCTACACGGTATGTAAAGCTTAGCTGGAAGATATGAAATAATAAGACCATTTGGAAATATTTTAGTCTAATTTAAAACATTCTTTAGTGAGAAAAGTTAAAGATCACTCATAATTATGATAAAAACGAAATATCCTTAATTTGACCTGTGTGACGTCATATTGACCAAGAATGAAACGAATCGTTAATGATCTCCTACAAGATGTTTAAAAAATTAATTATTAACTCACGGATGATCAAATAAACAAAAGAGAAAAAAAGTTTCTTATGGTTTATTCTTTCAGAAAAGATAAATAAAATGTTTTAACTTTACCTACCGTATTTCTTATTTTCATTTTCTGATATTGCTATAAAAAGAATATTTTTACTAAGCTTACTCACACTCTTATTTCCCTATACAGAGTGAACTTCATGAAATACGAAAAGCCGCCCGTGTCATTGGACCACCTGAAGGACTCGGACGTATACAAAATGGTCCACAACATGGACGTCAAGCCGCAGGCGAGACGCGTCGAGATGTTGACGCCCGTCATAGCTGAGTGCGACTACAGGGAGGTGAGTTGAGACCCACTGTCCTTTATGTAGGACATTTATAAAAAATGCCGATGTAGCCGAGAAGTGTCGAAATGCGGACGCCCGTCATAGCTGAGTGCGACCACAGGGAGGTGAGTTGAGACCCACTGGCCTTTCTGTAGGACATTTATTAAAAATTGCGATTTAACCGTGACGCGTCGAGATGCTGCGATCGTCATAGCTGAGTGCGACCACAGGGAGGTGAATTGAGACCCAGTGACCTTTCTGTAGGTCAATTATTAAAAATGCCGATGTAGCCGAGACGCGTTGAGATGCTGACGCCTGTCATAGCTGAGTGCGACTACAGGGAGGTGAGTTGAGACCCACTGACGTTTCTGTAGGACATTTATGAAAAATGGAGATTAAACCGAGAAATGCCGATATCGTCTTAATTAAATACACTTATTAAGCCGCTCTGTAGAACGCTGTTAGTAAAACAACTAGCGGCCTGCCCAGCGGTTGCACCCGCTGCTAACCCGCGGGAATAAAACATTTTAATACAGCCTATGTTCATCAGGAATAATGAAGGATTCTAATGGTAAAAGATTTTTTAAATAGGTCCTGTACTTTCGGAGCCTATTCATATAAAAAAAAAACAAACAAATCTTTCCTCTTTATAATATTAGTTTAGATACTGTATTAACTGTTTTTTATTTTTATTTTTAGAAATGCCGTTCAATGACCCCATGCTCGGAGCGCTGCGCGACAGTTCAGCCATAAAGTTACTGCCACGATACACTTCATACTTTTATATTTATTATCTCCAAATTTGTATTATTTTACTGTAACTATTTATTTGTACTTACTGGTAGTAATTCAATAAAATTGTTTAAATTATTTACTGCAGTTTAAATTAGTTGATATGGCACCTACTGAGATGATAAAAGGAAAGAAAAGGATTTTATTCTTTGGTGTGTGCGTTTATTTTGTGCGTCAGATCCGAAAGTTTAATACAAAAATGCAAAATTAATGTTATGTTTGGAAAAGATCGTACTAGACTGAGATTGCCATTTGAAAAATCCAGTTAAATTTTTACAATAGTATTAATTCCATTTTACCGACTTATATCAGTAACTAAAAATGGCATGGTCACTTTTAGCTTAGCTCTCTTAGACAAGGATAGATGATTGCCTCTTGAATTGTGTATATATCTGTCAAAATTAAGCAGCAATTAAAAATATGTCGTTGAAACATACAAGAAAATCTGCGAAATGGCGCGAAAATTACAGACAATGTCAGACATAACATGGCGTGACTTAAAAAGTCTATGACATCTGCTATCCTTTACTCTACTTATTTAACGGAAAGTGACAGTGCTATTTTAATAAGTAATTTTAGTCAGTTACGTGAAATTGAGACAGTTGTCCTATTCCAAGCTTAACTTTACAATAAAAATAAAAATAAATAGTATAAAGTAATAATCTCTGTTGGTTTAATCCTGCCAGTTGTCGAAGAAAGCTTGGAAGGCGGTCGGCTCCATACCCTCGGGAACTTTAGACACGTGGACCTGAAAAGTAGCATTTACTGTTATACAAAGACTCGAATTTTTTCAGTCATCGAGAGCATAATTAAGAGTTTAATAAAATTCAAACCTCCCGACGCCCATTGTCCTTTTTAAAGGACATTAGCTATTAAATGCATAAATCTCGGCCCTAGCTTATAAAAAAGACAAAAAATACTTGAATTTAAACCAATGGGCGCTCACCCGTTTGCCTAGCGCGCTGAGCTTGGAATAAACATTCTAATAAGGGAAAGCTCATGTCCAGCATTAGATTGTTGCGACTGTTAATGAACTGTTATATGCTTACCCAGGATGGCAGGTTGTTTTGCTTAAGGTACTGCTTTGCTCTGTTCATAGCTTCTGCCTTTTCCTGAAATAAATAATAGTATTTCCATTAGTTTTAAGATTTGGCAAAAACCTCTTCGTTCGATCTGGTATCACAAAACAGCGGTAAAAGTGATTTTAATTTCATCGCATTAAAACAAATTTAAACTGATTAAAGTTTTATTTTGGATTTTAAAATTCCTACGTTAAATACAACTTAAAACTGTTAAAATTGTTTTATTGTGATGAGTAATAGTTGTGCAAACTAAAAAAATATTATGATTTTGATCTATTGTACTTTTTAAAGGAACCTGAGCAGGGCATTTGAAGGTCACATTGTATGTTAAATATCAGGCGCTGACTCACCTTTTCGTTGGATTTCCTGCCTACCCACACGTAGATGCCATTTCTTCCGAGGTCTAGGATGTAGCATTCCTGAAGAAAATATGAGTACTTTAAGGATAAAGTTCAAGAGAAACTAATCTAGAAGCTAGTGTTAGTATATACATGTTGATTCATATCAGCTACTGCTATGTGATCAAGGTGGTCTATGGAACGTGATTCTACCGATGAGTACAACAATGTCCTCAATTCGGGATATAAATTCTTCCTTAAAATTGTGCGGTCACTTTCCGTCAAATAGTTTAAGAAAAGACTGAAGATATCTAAGTCCTGTCTTGTTTAAAATGTCAATGGATTCGCAATTTCTAGTCAATTTAGGTGCCATTGTTTTCCTCGCCGTCTTATTTTGACAGATAACCCGTTTTTTGCGTCAAATTATAAGACATGACATGACTAAAATATCTCTAATCATTTTCTTACCCTATTTGACGGACAGTGACACTACAAATTTAAGGAAAGTTAGGAGAATTTTTATCCCGAATTGAGGTCAATACCATCGAACTATTTACAGCAGTTTTTCTTGAATTGTACCAACCTATGGTCCGGTCTGGCAGAAAACGAAAAATTTTGAATTTGTAAACCAATAGAATTAAATCATTTTTAGAAAACTTACAAAATTTTCCACCGCGGCAGAAATATTCGCAAGTTTTCTAAAAATGTTATACCTAACACGAGAAGTATTTAAAATTTGGTATTCAAAGTTGAATTAATTTGACAATCATAAACATCATAGGACAGGCTACCCTTATTCCTTCTTACCTCTGGTTTGAGTTGCGACTGTGTGTAAGGTTTGGGCAGTGGCGTTATCTTCAGGCTTCCGGTGCGGTCTGACACTTCACTAAGATTCGGTTCCACTGCAAGCTCGAACTCCTGAAGAAAATAAGTTTACTGAGTTTAAGCACATGTTGCGGTAAATACATTTGTGCCACAAATTAATACATAAGCCGTGCGATGCCGGCTTAGAATAACATCACCCTATTTCTTTCCCGTGGTTGTTGTAAAAAGCGACGAAGGGACTCGAGGGTGTATATTGCAATTTTAGGCGGTGGGTTGACAACCTGTTACTATGCCGATACACAGTTTTCCGAATAACCCTCAAATATTTGTCAGACGTGGCGTAAATGTACGTTTTGCAGCCATTTACGCTCTGCCTACCCCGCAAGGGATAAAAGCGTGATATATGTACGTATGTAAAGCATACTATTCATTATCCTTAGCAGGTAGGTACAACTTACAAAATCACACCTCAATGGGTTGAAATCATTAAGAGCCGTTTATATCAATAAATAACAACAGCGGCCTGCCAAGCGGTTTTACCCGCTGCTAACCATTTTCCCGCGAGAATGAGACATTTTAATATAGCCTATTTTCATCAGGGTTAATGCATGATTCTAACGGTAAATGATTTTTTAAGATGGTCCAGTACTTTCGGAACCTATTCAATTCAAACAAACAAACAATCAAATCTTGCCTCTTTTTAATATTAGAGTAGAAGAGTATATTATGATGAAATTAAAGTTTACAGATGTGAAATAGACAGTTTGTTACCTCGTCATCGCCCCCTTCCAGCGCGTCTGGCACCGAAGCTCGGTCACCATCACCCAACGCTTCGAAGAACTGCTCAAAATCGCGTTCACTTGAATACGGGTCTGGAAAATAATTTATATTCTTTCATTCTAAAGAATTATTATTATTATTAACCATTTATTGCACACAAGAAACATTACAAGAGATAAAATACTAAGAATGACGACACAAATATTATAGATTTTTTATCAAAAACAAATTCATTTTTTAAAGCTTTTTTTAACGAAAACAAAATGTATTTGTGATCCTGTTAAACGAATGGTCTTAAATGTAAGTCAAAAATATTTATTTGAATTAGTCCTTTAAAACGGACACTGGGTGTCGAGGAGAAAATTTACGGTAGGTAATTCACGGAAAAGATAATCATACTTTCTACAATTTGTGTAGGTACCATACACGGGTACCATATAAATAAATAAAAACAAGAGAACAATAAATCCTGATACAGGCAAGACTCCGTCACCTAGCTACTTACATTAAGTTTGTTACAGACAATAAATAATTCTGTTTTCTTTTTATTTAAAAGAATGTGGGAACTTCAGTATTTAAAATATTTGCATTAGGAACTTGATAAGTACTGTTTCATATGGAAACAGAGTTCATGGCTCTAGAATCTATAAGTGCGTCAACTTTGGTGAGTTTAACATTATGTCGGACTTACGGACGTTATGTTGACATTTGCGTCACGCAGCGTAACGGACTACACTTTTTTGACGCACTCGGACGTAAACGGTGCGTAACGGAGGCGTCTGTCAAGTCATTTGACACACGCGTCTGCCGTTGCCGTATTTTAATGGGAATAAGATCGGAATTCGCAATTCCCTTTCGTCCAAACATCCTTCAAACTTCATCCTTTTCATCCGACGCAACGACGTCGACAAGTGAGAGAGCCGCATTACCAATGATCTCAACGTTTCCTCTGCCGTTATGGTCCTGGTCCCTGACGGTGTTGGCGACGGAGATGGCCTTCATTTTCTCCATCTGCCCAGCCTGCTCACCGACGAACAGGTAGATCGTGTGGTCCACATCCAGGATGAAGCAGTCGCCCTTGTTCAGCGAAGCCAGGGCGGGTTCCACCTGGAAACAATTCCAAGTTCGATAATAAGCTGTTAAATAAAATTAATAAAATTTTGCAAGTTTTCAAAAATTGTATACCTAAAACGGGAAGTGTTTTAAAAATTTGGTATTCAATTTATCGCGGGTTTTCATTGCTTAGACTACATTAAATCTGTAAAGATAGAATTAGTCGCCGGGTATTAGTTGCAAAACTAACCCGGTAGATGAAGCCACGCTTTGCAAAATTGGCCGGCAAGGATTGAGCTGCGGTAGCCCAGATGGAAGAGGCGCCGCCACTAGTAATGCAAAAGTCGCAGGTTCAAATCCTGCCCGCGCTTGAAAATTTTGCAAGTTTTCAAAAATAAGCTGTTGTTTACTAGTATTAAAATTTTTATCTACACCCGTTTCGAATTGTTTGGATTATAAACTCGAAAACAGTTGTATAAAGACCTGCTCTTAGAATTCTGCATATAGTCATTACAGTTTCTTTTTAAACGCTGAAGCATAATGTCTATTAAGATGGCTCTCTTTTAATAAAATTCAGAAATGAAACGCTTTTTTGGCAATTTTGAAATCGTCTTCCGCCGCACCTGTCAGATGTTTAGCTATACTGTACTGTTTAGCTGTTTTTAAATGATAAAAGGAAAGCTGCTGTTTTTTCTAGAACTGGGCACAATCTTGCAAAGTGATTTCTTTGTTTGTTACATACATACCATACATCTTTAACATAAGATTTGATTGGGTCGTTCATCTTATGTAAATTTAAGACTACTTGTGTGTTGGAATGTTTTCTGTTAGCAAGTAAGTTATTTTGACAAATAAATAAATAAATCTTAAATGTTCGTTTCTCTACCTTAAGGTTGTTTGGTAGAAATAGATACTCAATAAGGATGCCTACATTGTATACTTTCTTTTCTATCTGTATAGCATGTCTTGCTTTTGTGCCAAAAAGTATATTTATATTATGTTAAGTTGTTTGTTGACGATTGCCGTGTGATGCCGGCTTAGAATAGCATCACCCCATATCTTTCCCGTGGGAGTCGTAAGAAGCAACTTAGGGACTCGAGGGAGTAAATTGCAATTTCAGGCGATGGGCTGACAACTTGTCACTATAGCGATACACATAACACAATATTTCAAATAACCCTCAAACATTTGTCAGACGTGGTGTAAATGGCCGTTTTTTGCGGCTGTTTACCCCGCAAGGGATTATAGGCGTAATATGTGTGTATGTATGTATGTTTGTTGACGCATTGTCTCATATGATATTGTAATTGCATTTAAGGACATACCTGTCGCACTCTGACATGTTTCTTGCCCTTGATCTGGAACAGCCGCTTCTCAGCCCCCGCGTTGATCTCGACGTGACTGAACCCTGACGCGTGTCCGCCGTCCAGGTAGCGTATTGCTGCAAACATAATTAATCAGAATCAGAATCAAAAAACATAATTAATCAGAATCAGAATCAAAATGTGATGCCGGCTTAGAATAGCATCACCCCATTTCTTTCCCGTGGGAGTTGTAAGAGGCAACTGAGGGACTTGAGGGTGTGTACTGCAATTTTAGGCGATGGGCTGATAACCTGGCGATAGACAATTTTCCGAATGACCCTCAAATATATGTCAGACGTGGCGTAAATGTCCGTTTTTGAGGCCGTTTTCGCTCTGCCTACCCCGCAAGAGATAATAGGCGTGATATGTGTATGTGTATGTATGTATGTATACATATGTATGACTTACTTATTGACGTTATGATCCGTCATTGCAAAACAAGAAATTAGTACAACACAATTTTCTTCTTTTTATATCAGTATTGTAATCTATAAAGACTATTTAAATTCTTGATTATCTACTTTATGAGCAGGTTCATACTGGGGTTGTCCCTCGCAGAAGTTTACGCGATCTTAAAATGTATAAATTCATATTATTCAAGTATTTGCCTCAGCCGGGAATCGAAGACCGTACCTCCGCGTAGAAGGCATTATCACTGCGTTACACCGGTCGGCACATACACTTTCATTTCCATTCGTATACAGGGTGTAAGGGACAGCCCTTTGAATATTGATAAGGTGCATTCGGATTTTGGACTATGAAATTTAACAACTTCCCATATGGGAATGTTTCAGGAAACGTCAAAAAGTTTTGGACTTACCATAGTTAATGCAGTCTGCATATTTTTGCCGTTTCCTGACATAATTATGTTTCTAGGGGAAAGTTGTTCAGTATCGTGTTCTAAATGCACCCTATCAGTATACGGAGGGCTGTCCCTTACACCTATATAGGGTGAAGTTTTACTAGTGACCGATACTGAAAACAGGTACGGTCTGGTGATAAGGAACAACTTTCCCCAAGGAACATAGGCCGAAATAAGACAATAATATTTAAGCTTCCATAGTTGATCAGTCGATCGGCAGTTTTCAGGTTAGTGTATAATTATATAAGTATAGATACGTAGCTATTAGTCAATTTAGTTTCTTTTTTACTGTAAATCCGTACTAATATTATAAATCTGAGCGTTTGTGTGTGTATGTATGTTTGTTACCTCTACACGCTCAAACGGCTTGACCGATTTGAATGAAATTTGAAACACAGGTAGAGTATAACCTGGAATAACACATAGGCTACTTTTTACCGCAGGAAAACAACTATTACCACGGGAAAATGAGTGGCAGCGGGTGAAACCGCTGGGCGGAAATCTAGTCCACACTAATATTATAAATGCGAAAGTAACTCTGTCTGTCTGTCTGTCTGTCTGCTACGCTTTCACGGCCAAACCGCTGAACCGATCATCATGAAACTTGGCACAGAGATTGCTAACATACCGAGAACGGACATAGGCTACTTTTTATCACCATTCGAGGGTCTGGAGTACAGATGTAGACCACCAGGTGTACCACCAGGAGCCCAGCTAAACTATTAGAGATACAGGCATGGTTCCAAAACAAAAATTGTTCAGTATGATGAGCCGCTTCTTTTCACAAGGACATTGAGGATCTGGAGTACCTTATGTAGACCACCAGGTGTACCATCAGGAGCCCAGCTAAACTATAAGAGATACAGGCATGGTTCAAAAACAATAGTTGTTCATTATGATGGGCCGCTTCTTTTCACAAGGACATTGAGGATCTGGAGTACCTTATGTAGACCACCAGGTGTACCATCAGGAGCCCAGGTAAACTATTAGAGATACAGTCATGGTTCTAAAACAAAAGTTGTTCAGTATGATGGGCCGCTTCTTTTCACAAGGACATTGAGGATCTGGAGTACCTTATGTAGACCACCAGGTGTATCATCAGGAGCCCAGCTAAACTATTAGAGATACAGGCATGGTTCTAAAACAAAAGTTGTTCAGTATGATGGGCTGCTTCTTTTCACAAGGACATAGAGGATCTGGAGTACCTTATGTAGACCACTAGATGTACCATCAGGAGCCCAGCTAAACTATTAGAGATACAGGCATGGTTCTAAAACAAAAGTTGTTCAGTATGATGGGCTGCTTTTTTCACAAGGATATTGAGGACCTTATGCAGACCACCAGGTATACGATCAGGAGCCCACCTAAACTATTAGAGATACAGAAATGGTTCCAAAACAAAAGTTGTTCAGTATGATGGGAATAAGTTGAGAGAGGACATTGGCAACTTATTACCGAGGTTTTTTTTGTTATCTACTGACTTTTATATTCAATGGTTATAAATATTGATCTCTCAGGGCAGTACACCGGATGGCAAATTTTGAATTGTCCCTTTAACAACAGAAGCAAGCAAGTCATTCTTAAACAGTAGAGATAAGAATTGTTCTAATATCACTGTCATACTTACTATGAATATACATATCTACTTTAGAACCTGTTTCTAAAAAAAACTATCTAACGCGGACGAAGTCGCGGGTAAAAGCTAGTAACTTTATAATTATTAATTTTGTATATAATTGATTTTCACAATTCGAACTATGTTCCTTGCGAAAAGTTGTTCCTTATCACCTAAGGTTTCGCTATCGGTCACTAGTACAATTTCACCCTTTATTTTGGAATATTATTAGAAAATATTACAGACGAACAGGAAAAATTATGCAATACGGCAGACGTATAAACCTGAGACCTACTAAGTGACATTTTATGTCAATCGGTAAAACCTGATGAACTGGTAATTCCAGATCTTAAAGCCGAGTGTACTCGTGAATGAACTCGACAGTGGCGCCATTTCACAAAAAAAAACAGAATCAAAAACATCAGAATGTCCGTTGCTCACGTTTTTAGTATTATCCTTACCTAAGCTAATTTTGAACCTGCAAACTCAATGAAATATTCGCTGCAGTTAAAGTTATAGTAATTCATACCAAAAGTAGCCGTTTTTAGGAACTTTTGCCATATCTTTAATTACAACGAAATTTCATTAGTTTGTAGGTTCTAATTTTACTCAAGGATAGTACTAAAAACTTGAGCAAACGGACATTCTGATAGATAGTTTGTATAAAGAGATAATATTTTTTCATACCAAAAGTGGTCATTTGAGGCACTTTTTGCCATAGTTTTAATTACAGCGACTATTTTATTGAGTTTGTAGGTTCTAATTTTAACTTTTTTTGTGAAGTGGCGCCACTGTCGAAGCCGTTCACGGCTACACTTGCCTTAAGGCTGTCTTTTCCCAAACAAACCAAAACATCGGTATACATTGCGGCGCGCATATAGACATTTCCGTTTTCCTCAATGGAAAGCAAAGTTTTTGTGTTTTGTTGGGGAAAAACATACGCAAAGAACTTGGCTTTAAGTATATAAGAACATCAAGGAAAGTATTCTTTTATCCATTTCTCGTTCTGCAGCGCTAACTAAAACACGTTCCATCAATTATTCCGCAAAATACTAAAACGAGGTTCTTACCGCGACACAAATTTTCGTTGAATCGTCCGATATTTCGACTCAGTTGCATTTGTGACCGCGAAAGTTTGAAACAGTTTATCCCTCGTCTCTCTCATAATAAAAATGCGGTTGTCAACAGTGATTGTGTTATTAATGGCGGCTGTTGTTTTGGCAGGACCTGCGTCAAATAACATTTGTAACTCGGTGAGGAAACTCGGAGATTGTGGCCGTCGGTGTTCTTCGTACTGTGGCGGAAGTCAGAACTGCAATGGCGAATGTATCGGGAACTGGTGCCAATGTCTACCTCTAGAAACTCATAGTTTTTGGGGAAAATAATCATAGAAATGCTAACTAAAGGTTTCTACAGCCTTAATGAGTATTTTAGTAGTGTGCATAAATAAAGATATGGAAAAAAGTGCCTAAAAACGGCCACTTTTGGTATTAATTGCCGCGAATATTTTATTGAGTTTGCAGGTTTAAATTTAACTTAAGGCTAATACTAAAAACTGGGGCATTGGACATTCTGATGGATTGTTTGTATAAAGAGAAAACTGTTTTTTTGTGAAGTGACGCCACTGTCGAGGTCGTTCACGAATACTCTCGCCTTAAATAATGCATTATTGTACATTCGTGATGAACAAGCTGTTGGTACCATTATGTTTATTTAAGACCTACACAACACAGTATGGCAATAAAGTTCTTTGTATTTGTAATTAATTGATAAGACAATAATGTACGAAAATTTTACAAAAAATATGGTCCTTCAAACGTGGATATTTATTAAGTTATTACACTTACGCACTTACTGTTACTTGAATTGTATTGATTATATCTATACTTATTTATTTTTATGTTTGATACTGGTGAGCTTATAATTCATACATACATCAGGCCTATATCCCTTGCGGGGTAGACAGCGTAAACACATTGGGAACTGGTGCCAATGTCTACCTCTAGATTACTCATACATTTTGTGTAAATTAATGGATATGAAACTTGATAAAAAAATTGCCTCTACAAACGTGAAAAATTATTAAATTATTACTGAAACTGTTGCTTTATCCTTATTTATTTACTTTTATCCCTGACTAAAGATTATAAGATACTGAGTTATTAATACATACATACACCACGCCTACATCCCTTGCGGGGTAGATAGCGTAAACGGCTGTAAAAACGGATATTTACGCCACGCCTGAGAAACATTTGAGGGGGACTCAGAAAATTGTGTATCATAATAGTGACAGGTTGTCAGCTTGTCGCCTAAAATTGCAATACACATGGCCGTCGGTGTTCCTCGTACTGTGGTGGAGGTCTGAACTTCAATGGTGAATGTATCGGAAGCTGGTGCCAATGTCTACCTCTAGATTAATCACAACTCATAGCTTTTGTGTTAATTAATGGAGAACACGATAATGTACTGAAGTTTAATTAAAAAATTGTTTGTGTTATTACTGTTACTTGAGTTTTTTATTACTATATCTATACTTATTTATTTTTATACTTTATTGAAGATTGTAAGATACTGGTGAGCTATTAATATATACACATCACGCATATACCCATTTTTATTTTATACTTAGTGACATTGTTACTTAAAATCTAAAATTGAATTATTGTACACGATTGAGTCAAATTTGCATACTTGCAGGCTGAATACACTGAACTGAACTATGTTATAATATAATCTAAGATCCTAAAACTGTATTCTGGCAAATAAATATCTTTATATCTTGATATCTTTATATCATACAAACATCACGCATATATCCCTTGCGGGGTAGACAGCGTAAACAGCCGCAAAAAAAATCTAGTTCATACGTGCACGCGAGTAATTTATTGATTCATAATTTGAAGGACACCGTGCCGGCAAATGACGCAATGAACAATGACAATGTGAAAGATAAGCAACTCGCCGTGCGTGGTGCTGGTTTAGAATAGCATCACCCCATTTCTACACGTGAGTGTCGTAAAAAAACCATTAGATAATCTTCCAGGGAATCGGCAGCAGCGTTTCCTGTGAATGCAACATCTTGCTCTGCGCTCACTTATCCGCCTGCCAAGCGTGGCGGGTGCGTTACAGCAATACCCCCCAATAGGGGGAGCCTCTGGACTGTATGGCAGCTTCAAGAAACTCCTCGTCCAGGTCACAGTCAAGATGGAGACCAGCTGATATAACTAACCTGGCTTGAAGTAGTGCAAGAACTGTTTGCTCTCGTAACCCTGCACCTCTCTATTCTGAATGGCGGCTCCAAGAAACTTCTCATCCAGGTCACAGTCAAGATGAAGACCAGCTGGTATAACTAACATACATACATACATACATAAATCACGCCTACATCCTTTACGGGGTAGGCAGAGCTTTAACGGCCGTAAAATGGATATTAACACCATGTCTGATAAAAAATTGAGCTTCAATCAGATACCTGTGCATTACTATAGTGACAGGTTGTCAGCGCATCGCCTATGCTATACACATCTAACCCTCGTCGCCTCTTACGACACATATTGGTAAGAAATAGGGTGATGCTATTCTAAGCCGGCCTTACACGGCAAAACTAACCTGGCTGGAAGTAATGTAGGAACTGCTAGCTCTCGTAACCCTGCATCGAATGACCTTTTTTTTTTATTAATGATGGGTTTGTTCTTGACTCTAGTCTAGGTCATAGGACAGAGACAGAGTCTAAGATGGAGCGAGCTCACCCAGAAGAAGCCTGTTCACTCTTACTTTTAAGAGATTAGGGTTGTATGCGTTTGGAAACACAGACGCAGGTAGTGAGTTCCACTCTTTAGCAGTGCGCATTATAAATGATGACTGGAAGCGCTTAGTCCGAATTGGTGGAATATCTACCTACCTATATCTTATATCATCTATCTGGTCTCCACCAGCTGGTATAACTAACCTGGCTGGAAGTAGTGAAGGAACTGCTTGTTCTCGTAACCCTGCACCTCTCTATGCTGAATGGCGGCTCCAAGGAACTTCTCGTCCAGCTCACAGTCAAGATCTCCATCTAATGACCTTATGGGCTTATATCTTATATCTGGTCTCCACCAACTGCTTGCTCTCGTTACCCTGAACCTCTCCAGCTGTATAGAAGCACCAAGGAACTTCTGATCCAGGTCACACAAGGAGACCAGCTGTAATAACTAACCTGGCTGGAAGTAGTGAAGAAACTGCTTGCTCTCGTATCCCTGCACCTCTCTATGCTGAATAGCGGCTCCAAGGAACTTTCCGTCGTCCAGGTTGACAGTCAAGATGGCGGCTGCACCAGCCTCGTCTTGTGACGTGTTCGAGCCCAGCCAAAAATGGATGTCCCATGACATGCGGGACTTTATATCTGTGGTCTGGAAATCATATTAATGCACTATGGTTTATTTTGCAATATTTTAATAAATGACAAAATCTTTGCGTCGGCCGGGATTGAACCTAGGACCTGTGGAGTACCGTGAAGTACCGTCCCACCATTTCTTATTTCATTCATACATACACATATCACGCCGAGCAGAGCGTAAACGGCCGCAAAAACGGACATTTACGCCACGTTTGACATAATATTTGAGGGTCGTTCGGAAAATTGTGTATCGCAATTGCAATACACACCCTCAAGTCCCTTAGTCGCCTCTTACGACTCCCACGGGAAAAAAATGGGTTGATGCTATTCTAAGCCGGCATCACACGGCACTTCTTATTCCATTTATGAAAAAGTAGTTACGAGAGTGCAAAATAAACTATAGTACGTTTAAATTATGCAAAGATGAATTACAACTGTAATGAGGACTAAACTAGATGTCGCTTGTACGTCGTTTCAAGGCGAGTATCTAGAGGTTGAAAATTTTGACGGGTTTGATGGTAGTTTAAATCAAATGGTACAAGCACTGAAACAGCGGGTATATGTTTTGATAGCATTCAGCTTCTTAAAATTGATTTAATAATAGTAAAAAGAAATATTAGATTTGTAATAAAAAACAGGAAAATCTCAAAACTCGTGATTTACGAAAAATTATTTATACTTTTAATATACTATACCTTAAGCACAATGTATGAGTCCCCTGAGTAGAAGTTGCCATACTGGTTCTTGGGCACTGGTACTGGGTTAAAGTCCTGCAAAAACATACAAACAAATTATAGTAGTTAGTATAGTATACAGGGTGTAAGGGACGGTGTACCGAAAACTTTGCAGGCATTATCAGGCCATGAAACTGAACAACTTTTTCTATGGAAGATATGTTGGCTGACTGACATTCTATGGAAACTCGAAAAAAATATTTCGTTTCCCAACTTAGGCTCCATACTAAAAGTTGATCAGTTACGACGGGCGGTTGATAAGGAACAACTTAAACAACAACAAGGAGAGTGGGAGTCGTAAGAAGCGTCTAAGGGACTCGAGGGTGTGTATTGCAATTTTAGGCGACGGGGGTGACAACCTGTCACTATGGATGGCGATAAACAATTTTACGGATGACCCTCAAATGACCCTCAGACGTGGCTTAAATGTCCGTTCTATGCGGCCGTTTACGCCCTGCCTACTCCGCAAGGGATTATAGGCGCGTAAATGTCCGTTCTATGCGGCCGTTTACACTCTGCCTACCCCGCAACGGATTATAGGCGTGATATGTGTATGTATGTATGTATACAAGTAAATATAAGAATCAGTTTATACCGAACCGCGACGCGATGCATTGTTATTTTAGGCTGTCACTGTCACAAGGCTCAACGTATAGCAGACGCAGCCCGTAATAAAAATTCACGCAAAACATACAGGGTGTAAGGGACCTCCAAATACTTACAGGGTGCATTCAGACCTTGAAACTGAACGACATCTTATTAGAAAATGTTTCAGAAAACCTCAAAAATATTTTAACTTCCCATTGTAGGTACTTAGGTAATTGCAGTCAGCTGATCTTGAATTTGTATGGGAGGTCTTATTTTGTCGTTTCCTGACATATGTTCCTAGGGGAAAGTTGTTTAGTTTCATGGTCTGCATGCACCCATCAGTATTCGGGGGGCTGTCCCTTACACCCTGTATATTGTAAATGCTTATTTTTAATAGTAAATTATTACAAATCAAAAAGATAACAAATGTAACAAAAATTATTTTAATTTTTTTTAATTACCTTATTATGATAAAAGTACTTGATAAATGTATAAATTAGCTCATTTACAAAATAATTAGTAATATCGAAACAAAATACATATTAATTAATTTTAGTTTCATTAGCAACAAAAATATGAGCTTTTATTATCACTTATTAAATAAGTATAGGTAATATAGTTTAATAACAAATTCTCACATTGAAATATCGTTCCTACACTATCTATCAATTTAATGATTATTTTAATACTTAATTCATAAAACAATGTCAGAAACAAAGTACCATATATAAAAATAAATAAGTAGTTCAATCAAATATACCACCCTGAGTCACACCAGCCGCAAAATGTCTACGACATTATACTGTTATTGTATTTGGGGTGGTATGGGATCTACCTCCTAGCGGTGGAGCCCGGGCAACAGCAACACAGGCTTGCCTGTGGATAAGTCCGGCTGAACGATCCCACTATGCGGTGGAAGGCTCCGTAAGGGGCCGCCTGGCTCGCGACCACCATCCCACCGAAGTCTGGCGCTAAGTAGCTTGCTGCGTTCCGTCAGTGTGTGGGAGTGCCAGTGCCTTAACAGACAGTGCCTTCTTCTGGGTGAGCTCGCTCCATCTTGGACTCTGTCTCTGTCCTATGGCCTAGACTAGAGTCAAGAGCAAACCCATCATTAATAAAAAAAAATGTTTTTCTCTATTACTACCTATTTTAATCGGTTTTGAAAATTATAACACTGCGTCCCCTTATAATAATTAAAGTCCCGCCGTTACAATAAGTCGTATTTCTCATCTCCCTACGAAAAGAGATGTCAACAAAGGAAATTGGACCCTCTGCCATAGTAGTATCACGAATCTGACAGCTGTCAAATACGACTTATTGGAACGGTGGTACTTTAGTCACAGTAAAAGCCACAACAGTAATTCTACGACAGTAATTTTTTAAAGGGGTGAAGTCGGCTTAGAATAGCATCGCTTTATTTCATTCCCGTGGGTGTCGTAGGAAGCGACTAAGGGACTCGAGGGTTTAATGTGTTACAATTTTAGACGACACACAATCGATAACGATACTCAATTTTCTGTATGACCCTTGAATTTAAATATTAAAATTTGACAGTTATAACGGACGTTTACACTCTGCCTACCCCGCAAGGGATATAAGCGTGATATATACATACATATATCACGCCTATAATCCCTTACGGGGTAGGCAGAGCGTAAACAGACATTTACGCCACGTTTGACCAACATTTGAGGGTCATTTGGAATATTGTGTATCACCATAGTGACAGGTTGTCTGCCCAACGCCTAAATTTGCAATACACACCCTTTAGTCCCTTAATCGCTTCTTACGGCACCCACGAGTAAGAAATGGGGTGATGCTATTCTAAGCCGGCATCACACAGCATATAAGCGTGATATATGTATGTATGTTCTAAAATTGATGAGTAGCTAGTGTTAACCTGCACTATTATTCTACGTGTAACAACAACAATGACAGGTGTAAGTACATAACCCCATTAGATAAGCTTCATTCAGCCATTCCAAGGCCGTTATTGGCCAATCAGCCATTGTAATAATTTTGACTGGGACTAAGAATACTACTACATAAATAAAATATTACATTTCGTTTCGAGGTTTTCAGTAATAACACAAAATTATTACTATTTTTGAAAACTTGCAAACCCGTAGGTACTCGGCGACTTAAAGATAGAATTAGTCGCCGGGTAAGTATTAGTTGCAAAACTAACCCGGTAGATGAAGCCGTGCCACGCGTTACTGGCATTAAGACACACTTGAAAAATTGGCGGGCTAGAGATGAGCTGCGGCAGCCCAGATGGAAGAGGCGTCGCCACTAGTAATGCGAAAGTCGCCAGGTTCAAATCCTGCCTGCGCTTGAAAGTTTTGCAAGTTTTCAAAAATTGTATACCTAACACGGGAAGTGTTTTAAAATTTGTTATTCAAAATTATTACGTTATTAATTCAAAAAAGTTAGATGCGCATTTAGACAGTGTTAAAATATAATTTCCCACGATTTGACGTTGTCAAACAGCTTAAACCATGCCTGTTTTTATAATAACACGGTTATTGATTTTTTAAATCTAAATTATCTTTAGGAGACCCATAGCCAGCAGTAGACTGTTGTAGTTGTCAATGTAAATGTACTTTTTTTCTTTTTGATCTTTTTCAAGGACATTGGGCATCAGTAGAATAGAATAGAATAGAATAGAATAGAATAAACGTTTATTTGGTTCTACAGTCATACAAACATGTATGTATGTATGTATAATCCCTTTATTGTGCATTCTTAAAACTAATACAGAAAACATATATTAAATCAAAAACAAGAAATGACACAAAGGCGGACTTATCCCATTAAGGGATCTCTTCCAGTCAACCCTTGAGAAACTCTGAGGATACGATGTGAGCAGGTAAACTAGAATGAAAAGGTGAACGAAAAGCTATTTATAATTTATTTAACATATTTATTGTTAAACAATACAAAACTTACATACATACATACACATATCACGCCTAATATCCCTTGTGGGGTAGGCAGAGCGTAAACGGTCGCAAAAAACGACCATTTTCACCACGTCTGACAAATATTTGAGGGTAGTTCGGAAAATTGTGTATCGCCATAGTGACAAGTTGTCAGCCCATCGCCTAAAATTGCAATACACACCCTCGAGTCCCTTAGTCGCCTCTTACGACTCCCACGGGGAAGAAATGGAATGATGCTATTCTAAGCCGGCATCACACGGTAATACAAAACTTACTACTATATTATAGACTATACATACATTGGGGACGCAGCCCCGACGCAAAAGTAGGTTTGTATGCTGTAGCAGCGCAAAAAGGCTATTCTCAGCGTCTTATTTGGATTTTGGAGTTAACAGTAGGTAACAAAATGTTTAGTTTTTTACCTCAATTCTCCAGACCTCGACTCCCTCCTTCTCTCCACAGTTCTGGAACGCTTCGTGAACTTCTGGCATGGTTCAAGATCTGGAAAAGTGTAAACGAAAAACATTAACATTTCAGAGTTAAAGAGTGTTGGCTTTTGGGAAGGGGCACAATTTTGCCAGTGTCAAGATTTAGATAAGGTGTAACTTAGAATTTTTCATCCGTGCTACGCGGTATTGGCATTAAAATACACTTGCAAAATTGGCGGCAAGGAACGAGCTGCGGTAGCCCAGATGGGAGAGGCGCCGCCACTAGTAATGCGAATGTCGCAGGTTCAAATCCTGCCCGCGCTTGAAAGTTTTTAAATTCTCAAAAAAAATAAAAACATTCGGGATATAAATTTTAGAAAAAGTTGTCAATTCGGGATAAAAATTCTATTATCTTACCTCAAATTATTGCTGTCACTTTCCGTCAAATAGGTTGAGATATGGATAGGAGATATCAAAGTTCTAGGAGATATCAATATGTTCTTTGAAATTTCTAGTCAATTTAGTCGCCATTGTTTTCATCTTTCCCTTGACATATATTTGCGTCAAATTATGAGAGAGAAATTATAAGAAATATCTGCTATCCTTTTCTTAGCCTGTTTGACGGAAAGTGGCAGCACAAATTTAAAGTCAGTTAAGAGAATTGATAATATCCCGAATTGAGGCCTGAAAAGAAAAATGACCATGGAAATCTTCACACATAGCACTGAAACGTCATTAGCTGATGCGCGCAAGATTTTTGGTCTGTGGAAATCATAAACACTTTTTGACGTATTCGACCAAATGTATGGAAGAACTTGGGAACAGGACGAGAGGAAAGGGATGTGTTTAGGAAACAGACAAAGTAAGAAAATGGCAGGATTAAGAGACAAGATTAAAAAGTCTTAAGTTGAGGAAAATGGCATACCACCCCTGGTACAATTAGTGCACCCCCCGGTTCAATTAGTACAACCTCAGGTACCACTAGGTACTTGATTATCAAATTCCAATTTTTGATAAAACTACACTTTACAAAAGAATAACACAATTAAACAGTGTTGACTAACTCATTTTTAAATCAATGAATCTGACTTTACTCATATTTAATTGTTTTTCTATTTGAGTCACACTATAAAAAGTTACAAGAGTTTTAAAAAAAGTGGTTCATCTTCGACCACTTCACACTACACAAGAATCAGTTGCACAATGTGACAAGAATGTAATTTCTCTAAATGTTAATATTATTTATTATCTATTCAAATCTTGGCTTCATAACGTAATATTACTAACTAAACCACTTTAAGAATTGTTAAAACAGTGCAAAAAATTAACATAAAACATAAATAATCATAACAATTCGATTCAAACTCAAGTCACATACGAGGTAAATAAAAACTCACATAAATGCAAAAGCGGCCTTATCTAGACTAACACCGGCTGACGACTAAATTATGTTCCACAGAACAACATAAACATAACCGCTTTAATTATGGTACCATGGTCACGTCACAGTAGGCGCAAGGGAAGGTAGACCGTCTTCATACTACTATGGTAAAAGATGTTCCAAATATTTAGTTCCTGGGATTTTTAATGATACTCGTATAGACTGGTTAGGAAGCGAGAATAAAGTTAGCAGATATATTTTGAAGAAGAAGTTAAAAATGTTCCTATTATATAAGTCTTCATAATTGGAAGTTACTAAGTAGTGTCTGTATTAATTATATGTAAGTATTTAAAGTAAAGTAGGTATATTATAGCAGTATTAAGTAAGAGTGCATTATATTTTTATAGATTACTAGCGGCCCGCCCAGCGGTTTCACCCGCTGCCAACTGATTTCCCACGAGAAACAGACCTTCTCCCGACATAAATCATACATAAAAACCTTTCTCTTGAATCACTCTATCTTTTAAAAAAACTTCATCCAGATCCATTTAGTAGTTTTGAAGATTTAAGCATACAAACAAACAAACAGACAAGGACAGACGTGGGAAGCGACTTTACTTTAAATTCCGTTTTTTTAACCCCCCAAGGTATGAAAAGGGGGTTAAAAGTTTGTATGAAAGTTCGTTGTCTTAAGTGTGATCCGTTTCAATATTAGTGATTAGACTAACTTAAAATAATTAAACACGTGTTTCAGCATATTTAAAATTTTAACCCTTAATAGGGTCAAACGGGGGTTTAAAGTTTGTATGAAAGTTCGTTTTTTAAAATGAATTCGATCTGTTTCAAAATTTGTGATTAAACTAATAACTTAAAATAATTAAACACGTGTTTTAGCATTTTTGAAATTTTAACCATTAAATGGTTGAAAAGGGGGTTAAAAGTTTGTATGAAAGTTTTTTATCTTAAATGTCATCTGTTTCAAAATTTCTGATTAGACTCATCACTTAAAATAATTAAATACGTGTTTCAGCATTTTTGAATTTTTAATCCTTAAAGGTGTCAAAAGGGGGTCAAAAGTTTACTACCAGTTGGGCTACCCGTTTTCCCATGGGAATGTGACAATTTCCCGGAATAAATTATACTTACAAACCTTCCTCTCAAGTTACTCTATCTAATAAAAAAATCCGCATCAAAATCCGTTGGGTAATTCTAAAGATATAAGGAGACACCAAATGGGAAGCGACTTTATTTTATACTATGTAGTGATAGTGATAAGATCCAATGTAATATAAGTTAAATAAATACTTAAATAAATAATAATACGTGAAATCGGGGCAAATTTTATACGCACTTGAAAAACAGTGAGTAGACGCTCAATTCTTTCTTTCTTTTTCGTGTGGGACACTGAGTCGTCCAACGACCCGATAAACCCTGGTGTGGAGAGTTTTTCAACAGAAGGCCTCCGACATGGTTGTGTAACGACCGCCGTCTAAGTAATTAATTATAGATAGCAACCGGGACCGAAGGCTTAATGTGCCCTCCGAAGCATTAAACTATTTCCTTTTTAGACAATCAGGTGGTTCACCCTGCAATATAATACCAGACCGGGAACTAATTCACAAAGTGATAAATATCAACTTTGTGAGTGTCCCACTGAGAATCGAACCCGGAACCTTTGCGTCGCAGGCAGTTGCACTACCACCGCGCCACATCGACCGTCGACGTTTCTTTATAGTGATTAGATATTTTGTTGAAAGAGCTACTGAAATGGTTTACTGTTTCTTTGCTGTACTGTGGCAACACCATGACCATTAATTGGTTGCTAACTTGAATTCACACGTTTTTAGTTCATTTCGCGTTCAAGGACTAATCTAAAAACATTTTCACGCCTGCGTGCCTTTGGGGTAAGGCAGAGCGACAAGAGACTAAAACAACTAAAAAATCTTATCGAAACCAGAATAAATACTCACGAAACAAGTTTGTACTTCACGTTTAAAACCTAAAACTCATCTTAAAATCCTGACAACTGCCATTTATTATGCTGAAAAGTTATTTTGAAAGCTTTACAACATGACATTGGCACAAAGTTTGACTAGTGCCACAAAAAAAAACTTGCTTGGACTGATTTATCTGAAAATAGACACTATAAAATATATGACAAACCTAAGTTTTAGTCTGTAAAACGCGGTTTGTGTGCTAATTGAAACGGGCCAAAACAAAACTTTTCCTTTTTATTATCTTTTTTGAAAAGACAAATTTTACATACAATTAACACGCCTTTATCCCTTGCGGGGTAGGCAGTGCGCAAATGGCCGCAAACAACGGACTTTACGCCACTTCTGACAAACATTCAAGGGTCATTCGGAAAACTGTGTATCGCCATAATGACGGGTTGTCAACCCATCGCCTAAAATTGCAATACACGCCCTCGAATCCCAGCGTCGCCTTTTACGACACCCACGGGAAAGAAATGGGGTGATGCTTTTCTAAGCCGGCATCACACGGCAAATTTTATTATTTTATTAACACATTTACAAATAAGAAAAACATCTATTACAATGGCTTTAATGACTACCTATGTAGAAAAAATAAAATCGCATGTTGCCAGTAATTTATTAACACTGAATACACTCATAATAATTAAATATGTACTTAGTACCGAAGTAAGTTCAAAAAAATATAATTGAAAAAGTTTTTTAAAACAAGCTTTTATAGCTGTCATGTATTTGATAAGTGGTTGGCTGGACGATTCCAACGAGCCCAAACCCAAACTCGATATGGGTACGTAGTTTCATCTCTGAGATGCTATGACCACCTTCCGGCTCCATTGTCATATCAGCTTTTTGATATCATTATATTGCATTGTCACCCAATTTACATATCCATGCAAAATTTTAGATCAATCGGAAGTCGTTAAGTGGCGCAAATTTTGCTTCCAATATTTGACCCGTACAAACTAACAAACAAACGAACACGGCAAGTCAAATAAAAGCTTGTAAAAAGAATTAACTGAATAAAAATCCTCCAAAAAGGAATCCAAAACAAAATGTCGCAATGGACTACTTGTTTAAATTACTACCTACTTTAGTTACTTAGTCAAAAAAAAATGCGTTATAAGTACAGAGAGTAGCACAAAGGCTAAAACAGCCGAAAGGAGGTCAAGATACTCACCGAACTAAACAACTTTCCCCATGAAACATGGATCGAATTAAACTGTTTTAAACTTTCGCGGTCACACATTATAACTCAAAATACTGAAACGGGGTTCTTACCGCGATACTTATTTTTGTTGAATGAGAATTTTTCTGTCGATAGTTCTGAATGTCAAACCAGAGGGCGCTGTGCTAAACTAAAATTTACACGTTCCAATATGGCTGGCGGCAGCCATAGTTTTGTCACAGGTTCCGTTTCACGTTTTATTCGTTACAAATTAATAATGTCAGTTTGATTTACTACAAAATAAACTTATCGCATTGCGATTATATTAAGTGTCATTCGTGTAAGTAAACAAATAACCAATAATAAATTAAGACATATTCAATAAACACAAAATAAAGAATAAGTTTTTGTGTAAAGAAACGTTGTTTCAATTAAGCTCAGCGCCCTCTACATGACACTCGAGAAACCCTAGAAAATTTCGCATATTTCAACCCAGTGGCATAGGTTATGATCACGGAACAATTGATGTTTTGCGGGTGGTGGGTCTTCGAGCAACGACGGCCTTCCGTACGAGACGGAAGACCGTGTTGCTCGAAGGGGTGGGTAGATGAAGTTTTAAATATCGGACAATTCGGTATGTAAAGCATAGCTAGAAGACATACATTAAGAAAACCATTTGGAGATATTTTAGTCTAAATTAAAACATTCTTATAATTAGTAAGAAAAAGTTAAAGATTACTCTTATTTATGAAAAAACTAAATAACCTTGATTTGACCTGTGAGACGTCGTACTGACCAAGAATGAATCGAATATCTTTCATGATCTCCTTCAAGATAACCTGTCTAATTCCAAGCTAAACTCCCGCAGTGGAAGCGATTTACACAGGTAAATTTCGAACAAAATACCAGGAGTTCAACTGGAGGCAGACAATGGCTGCGTTACGCAGCGCTAAATAGCATACGCTGCACAATATAGCAGCGCATACTATGAATTAAACGTGAACCTAAATCTATTTAACTTAATTAACTAAGTTGATTGAAATTGGCTAATGATGTGTTCCAACCCTTACATAACTCAAGTTGGTAGTAAATACCGTCTGCCGATCTGGCGTTACGTCACACGTATTAGCACTAGATTATAAGTAAGTACCTCCAAATTATATCACCCCACGAATTCCGCAATTCGTACTAAGGAGTCACAATGATATGGTACAACAAATATGACTAAAGGGAACACACCATTAACACGAATAAACAGTTTTATCACTTACAGTCACGTGCCGGCGCAAATGCATAAATACCCAACGGAGAAAGGAAGTTCAGGGAATGGATCAAATAGGAATTCCGTTGGTACTTACAGGGCTGGGTGGAAAAGATATCGACACCCAGCATTCCACTACAGCCTTGGCGCGTTATTCACGTCAAACCACTCACAGCTTCTGTTCGTATTCCACTTTGATATTAGTCATTACGCGTGACCCAACCCGAATTTGGGCCGTACAAACGCGGGCCAAAATGGCCACCTGATGCCTATTCAACGCGACGCTCACGTGGAAGACGTCGAGACATCCAACAATCACTAAGCCTGGTATTCTAGTATAACCCAGGAGAACCGCAATAATACGATGCATCAACACGCGCGATCTCAAATTGAATCGTCCATTACACGCGGCATCACAAAACGCGTGGCGGGAAATCCGCACCATACGCGATACCCTCCTGTCCGAACGGTTTTGAGTGACTGGTCGCGGTGCAGAAATCACCGCTTGGCGCCTACCAGGCGACCCGCGCGCACGCCGCCACCCTCGCCCCGCGAGCGATAAAGGGACAACATATGCCCAGAGCGATGCGTGCGAAATCGCGGCGCATTCATAGACCGTCATTAATACCTAACTTACCCCAGCATAGCAACGCTAAATTAAACATTCACCCGCCCTAGGCCGAATCCCTTAGGCCTATTCACTACTGGGGAGACGAGATAGCGTTGCTATTGCTCGCTTAAGAACTGAATCCCCTACCTGAACTGTCGCGACTCGAGGAGTGCCATCACTACCTGGGAACAAGTTGAGAATGCGCCCTCTGCGCCATCGCAGTGGCGGCAGGTTGGCATCCTTAACCAGAACGAGATCTCCGATGCGAGGGGGTTCAGTTCTGTCCGTCCACTTAAGGCGTTGCTGCAGAATGTGCAAATACTCAAGCGACCATCGCTTCCAAAAATTCTGAGACATTTGCTGCAGCAACTCATAACGCGTCAAACGATTGCTACTGACCTCTGTGTAGGGGTATTCTGGCAAGGCGTTAAGTGGTCGGCCAATTAAGAAATGCCCTGGTGTCAGGGCCTCCAGATCATTTGGATCTGAGCTAAGCGGACACAAAGGACGTGAATTGAGAACGGCCTCAATTTTACAAAACACGGTCGCTAGCTCCTCAAAGGTTAATATCGTTAAACCTATAACGCGCATCAAATGCGTCTTAGCGGACTTTACAACCGCTTCAAATATACCACCCCAGTGGGGGCATCCTGGTGGATCGAACACCCAGTTAATGCCCTGACGGGAGAGGCTCGTGCCGATAGCTTCCTCGTTTTCCGATAAAAACGTTATAATTTCTTTCATACATCGATCAGCGCCCTTAAAGTTGGTACCACAGTCCGACCTGATCAGCGCTGGTCGCCCTCTTCGCGACACAAATCTATCTAAAGCTGCTAAGAAAGCCTCCGTAGTGAGGTCGGCCACGAGTTCCAAGTGGACGGCCTTGGTTGCTAGGCACACAAACACGCACAAATACGCCTTGATTGACTTCGCGTTGCGAAGGCGTGATGCCTTTACCATAAAAGGCCCCGCAAAGTCCGTTCCCACACCCGCAAACGTCCAGGCTTCCGTCACCCGGTCCGGTGGGAGGTCTCCCATCTGAGGTTGCATTGTGGCTGCCTTCAACCGATAGCAAGGCAAGCACCGAAACACAATGCTCCGTACCGTACGTCGTCCAGACAAGATCCAAAACTCGCGCTGCAGAATAGCCAAAAGTGCATTGCAGCCCGCATGCGAGTTTTTCTGGTGACGATCCCTAACTATAAGTTCTACCAAAGGTCCCTTCTTTGGGAGTAACAGCGGATGCCGTGCTGAAAAGGGCAGGTTAGCGTTCCGAAGTCTACCTCCAACCCGGAGCATTCCATGCTCGTCCACGAACGGGTTGAGGCGCACAAGACCTCCCTTCAGCTTTCCACGGCCATCCCTGAGCAGCCTGGCCTCTTCCTCAAAATGTTCCGCCTGGACGACCCTAACCAATAAACTTAGAGCCGCATTCCGCTCCGCAGGCGAGAGGACAGGTGCCAAGTTCCGTTCTGCTTGAGGTTTTCTACAGTTGTTCACGAACCGTTTGATCCAACCTGTCACCCCTAGAAGTTTGTCGAGGGAGCTGTATCGTTCCAGCAAGAAAGCCGCACTAGGCTTAGGTACGATCTGCCCTACGTTCACTCGCAAACCTCGATCAGGTGGCCCAAGCGGCGACCCGCACTCATTGTATGGCCATCTCTCAGGTGACTCAGTCAGCCACTGAGGTCCCCACCACAGTGAGTGACCTACCAAATCAGGGGCCCTACATCCCCGTGAGGCGCAGTCCGCTGGGTTCTGTTCTCCCGGTACGTGTCTCCATACCAACGGAGTTTCCGATCCTTTAATCTGTGACACCCGATTTGCCACGAAAACCTCAAGAGTATGTACCGACGTCTGTAACCAGCACAGAACTATCCTACTGTCGGTCCATGCGTACACCGTTTCATCCAAAGTGATGGTACCGCGTAGATTACTAGCGACATAATGTAGCAAGCGCGTGAGAAGCGCTGCTCCCGCCAATTCCAACTTTGGAATGGTCCATCTTGTCCTAACCGGAGCCACCTTACTCTTGGCCATAACTAGACGCACGTCTACAGTTCCCGTTGAACTGACTGTCCGCAAATAGACAGCTGCCGCGTACCCTCGCTCCGAGGCATCACAAAACCCATGTAGGGCAGCCTTACATCCCACCGATGGGAGCAACTTGCGAGGTATGGCGATGCGTACGATCCCTGGTAAGGTGGTCACAAACTTGGTCCAATCATTCAACAGCTCTCCGGAGAGCTGGTCGTCCCAACCCAAGTTTGCTATCCACAACCTTTGCAAGAAGCACTTCGCCATGAACGTCACCGGTGCGATCCACCCGTTAGGATCGAAAGTTCTGGCGATCGTCGATAATACCGAACGCTTCGTCCAAGTCTTCTGCAAAAGGTCTGGCTCGATCTGATACGTAAAGACATCATGCGTTGGCCTATATTGCACCCCTAGGATGCTCAACGTATTTGGATTGTCCGGGTTCTCGAAAAGGTGCGGGTCCTGCTGGAACTCACCTGGCAACCCGGCCAGGAGCTCTGGACAGCTGGACAGCCATTTCCGCAACTCATAACCTCCTGATTCCATGATCGCGATCAGCTCGTCTCGTAGTAGCAGTGCTTGTTGCACGCTATCTGCACCCGTGCAGATGTCATCCACGTAGACGTCGCGATCCAGTACTGCTGCGGCCCGAGGGAATCTTACCCTTTACTGTGCGGCCAACTCTCGCAGCGTGCGTACTGCCAAAAACGGACTTGGCTTCAGACCATACGTTACCGTGTTAAGCTCATAAGTGACCATCGGCTCGTCAGGGCTCTCACGCCACAAAATCAACTGGTACCGACGGTCATCCGGGTGTATAATTGTTTGGCGAAACATCATTTTGACGTCTGCGACGAACGCTACTTGGTGCAACCGAAAATCTGTGAGGATGTCCACAATGTCCCGGTTCAACTTGGGACCCGCGTGCAGACACTGGTTCACAGACACACCATTCGATGTAGGAGCAGAACCGTCAAACACTACCCGTATCTTCGCCTCCGGTGACTTCAAAACAGCCAGGTGTGGTATGTAGTAATGCTCGACACACTTCCAATCTATGCTGGACACCGACATGTGGCCTAACTCTAGGTACTCCCTCATGAATTCGATATACTTCTGCCGAAGTGCTGCATCTCGCTTCATCTTTCTCTCCATAGCCAGTAGTCTCCGTTCCGCGATCTGTCGCGAACTACCTAAGGAGGGGCGGTTTGGGAGAAATGGCAGCCTGGTAACAAACCTACCTGACGAACTTCGTGCAGTGTTGTACTGATAGAACAGCTCGCACTCGTCATCCTCTGGCTTCCGTCTATCCGCTGTGGGTGGCTCCTCAGACTCCCAAAACCTCTGCAGCACCTCCGACAACACACTACCATAGAGAACCGTATCGCCCTCTGGTAGGTCCTGAGGTCTCCAAACTGGGCCAAAAATAACATACCCCCATGTGGTATCAACGGCCACTAAACCAGTTTGCTGAAGTACCCGTTTTCTGCCACACCAGAATCTCCCGAGGACGTCTGACCCGAGGAGAACGTCCACCGTACCAGGAGTATCAAATTCAGGATCAGCTAACTCTAAGCCTGTGGTTAACCCTCGTACCGTTGACGGTAACCGAACCTGAGGAAGTTTCCCTACCACTTCATCCAGCACCACTGCTGAGGCATGATAGCTGACCCCTGTACCTGTATTACCTAATGTGAACTCGAAGTTCACCTGACCCCGAACGTCAGGCACATCTACACCTCCAATACCTACAGCCCCATCCGTTGTGGGCCTTATATTTAAGCGTAGCCTACTCACCAGCTTACTAGACACAATACAACCCTGAGCCCCTGTATCTAACAAGGCTCTTACCTGTATGCTGCGGCCACCGTATCCCCATACCCAAATCATTGCCGTAGGCAACAATACCGTAATTGGCCGGGGGGCCGAAGCTGGCGTGTAGGCGGCGATTACCTAGCAGGAACCTAAGCGCGGAGTGTCCGCGTCCTGCGGGGGGGTCCCCTCTCTCCGTACACCTTCGAGTGGGTCCCACTCCTGCTGATAGGGACCTCTGGTCCTGTACGCCATGGCTGGCAGCCTATAGTAACCCTGCGGCAGGCGCGCGTACCGTGGATGCGCCTGTAGCCGCGGGTGCTCAGCCAAGGGGAGAGGCATGCGTGGGTCATGAGACCTCACCATGTTGTTCAGTCCCGCCGAGTACTGCATGTACTGGCCCTGGTATTGGCACCCGCCCGTAGCATCACGTACTTGTGATGGGTGCCCCTGACCTTGGACCTGTGACCACCTACCCTGTTCCGGCACCTGCTGCCGAGGTGGTGACTGTCTCGCGCGTGGTGAAGGGGGCATCACCTGCTGATGTCCCTGGCCTCGTCCCTGAAACCCTGGTGGAAGAGGACTCCTCCTTGGAGGGGGTGGGGAGCGTTGCTCCCGTCTAGGTAGGGCAGACTCCGTCCGCTGACCCGCGTCAGCTCTGCCTCCGTAATCTCCGCTGCGGTTCATGCATAGTAGCTGATGGTGGGCACCCTGGCAGTACCTGCAGTTGGTGCTTGATGGGCACTCTCGCACCTGATGCGGCCCCATACACCTAAAGCACCAACGCCGTTGCTGCACCACACCACGACGTTTCTGCACCCGCTGTGCAGCGAACTCCTCACACGCAGTCACCTGATGCCCCGCCTCTCTGCAGTAGGCACACCTCGATTCCAAATTAGCGACATTGTATCGCCTGGGTGGCCTACTCTTACCGTCTCGCGCCTGTGCACCCGGCCGTTCCGGGCGGCGAGCGGCCGCAGACTCCGCGTGAGGCGACTCTCCAAATTGGGCATCTACCCGCCTGCACTCGGCCTCGAGGAAGGACTTGAGCTCCTCGAAGGTCGGGAGGTAATCAGATGTCTTACCTCCGTGTGACTGTTCAAAACGAGCGGCCATGTCGCTCGGCAGGCGGCGCAACAACGTGTGGACCAGGATATAATCATAGCCTGACACCGGCATCCCCTGTCTCTCAAGAGCGTTCACTGCAACGCAGACAGGGTTGAGGACCTTGGCCCTGAGGTCCGTCCCTCTTGTGATGGTCGGCACGGTGAGCCACTGTTCCAGGAGTTGGTCAATCATGAGACGTTTGTTGCTGTATCTCTCGATCAGCAAACCGCGAGCCGTCTCGTAACTTGCATCATCGACTGGTAGATGCTTTACCAGCTCATGGGGCTCACCTTGCAGCTTGGCCATCAATTGTGCCATTTTATATGCCGGCTGCAAGTCAGTGCGGTTATGAATCACACTGTCAAACAGATCCTGGAATCGGGTCCAATCCGTGTAGTCCCCGTGGAAGACCGGAATCGCCACAGCCGGCAGGGGCACTTGCACCCCCGGTCCCCGCGGACCATGGGGTGGGTCCGGCTCCCCAGCTCTACGCCTGGTGATCACAGCAGCCGCCTGCTGGATCTCCTGCCCCATCTCCAGGCACTGGGTCACATTCGCCCGGACCATAAGTATGGCCTCCTCATCAGGCGTCCCATCAAATAACTCCTCGCATCCAGTGAGGCAATCCAACACCTCCGCGACCCGTTCGTCAATCCGTTGCGCACAAGCGATGAGTGCGTCCTCTCGGTCCCCGCGACCGACCATCGCCTGCTTAGTCGCGAACCAAATTAGGTGCGTTCTAATTTTTGCCTGAAGCTGTGTAATTGTGGGAGCCATGGTACCAACCCAAAGTAACACCGAACCTTACAATAAAAAACAATAATAGACAATCGGCCCTGATCCTACCGTTAGGATATCCGCACAGGGTAAACACAACGATAATAACAAGCAATTCACTAATTGATTGGCCCTGATCCTACCGATAGGATATTCTACACAGGGCACACTACAATCACAATAAATATATTTTTTTATGTAGGTAGATTAAAAATCTTATACTAAAATAATCTTAAATCTAGTGGTTTTCTGAACCACGCTCTGCTACCAAAAATTGTCTAATTCCAAGCTAAACTCCCGCAGTGGAAGCGATTTACACAGGTAAATTTCGAACAAAATACCAGGAGTTCAACTGGAGGCAGACAATGGCTGCGTTACGCAGCGCTAAATAGCATACGCTGCACAATATAGCAGCGCATACTATGAATTAAACGTGAACCTAAATCTATTTAACTTAATTAACTAAGTTGATTGAAATTGGCTAATGATGTGTTCCAACCCTTACATAACTCAAGTCGGTAGTAAATACCGTCTGCCGATCTGGCGTTACGTCACACGTATTAGCACTAGATTATAAGTAAGTACCTCCAAATTATATCACCCCACGAATTCCGCAATTCGTACTAAGGAGTCACAATGATATGGTACAACAAATATGACTAAAGGGAACACACCATTAACACGAATAAACAGTTTTATCACTTACAGTCACGTGCCGGCGCAAATGCATAAATACCCAACGGAGAAAGGAAGTTCAGGGAATGGATCAAATAGGAATTCCGTTGGTACTTACAGGGCTGGGTGGAAAAGATATCGACACCCAGCATTCCACTACAGCCTTGGCGCGTTATTCACGTCAAACCACTCACAGCTTCTGTTCGTATTCCACTTTGATATTAGTCATTACGCGTGACCCAACCCGAATTTGGGCCGTACAAACGCGGGCCAAAATGGCCACCTGATGCCTATTCAACGCGACGCTCACGTGGAAGACGTCGAGACATCCAACAATCACTAAGCCTGGTATTCTAGTATAACCCAGGAGAACCGCAATAATACGATGCATCAACACGCGCGATCTCAAATTGAATCGTCCATTACACGCGGCATCACAAAACGCGTGGCGGGAAATCCGCACCATACGCGATACCCTCCTGTCCGAACGGTTTTGAGTGACTGGTCGCGGTGCAGAAATCACCGCTTGGCGCCTACCAGGCGACCCGCGCGCACGCCGCCACCCTCGCCCCGCGAGCGATAAAGGGACAACATATGCCCAGAGCGATGCGTGCGAAATCGCGGCGCATTCATAGACCGTCATTAATACCTAACTTACCCCAGCATAGCAACGCTAAATTAAACATAACCATTGGTGGAGAAACTATATCCGATAAATCCCATAGATATAATAAATAAATCCTAGTACGTCAGTCAATGTTCAGTGTAAAATTTATGAAAACAAAGTCTGATTTATTGTTTTTTTTACGAATGGACTTATTCGCTGCAATGATTGTGCGCAATGACGTCATCAAACAATATATTTTAGAAATTCATTATAAATTCACGGATGATCCAATAAACAAAAAAAACTAAATAAGTTTCTTAAAATGGTTTATTTATTCAGAAAAAAATATAAAATATTTTAACTTTACATACCGAATTCAACAAAAATAAGTTCTCGCGGTAAGAACACCGTT
This sequence comes from Tuta absoluta, assembly GCA_027580185.1. Classification (NCBI taxonomy): domain Eukaryota; kingdom Metazoa; phylum Arthropoda; class Insecta; order Lepidoptera; family Gelechiidae; genus Tuta; species Tuta absoluta. The sequence goes on from JAQAHW010000030.1 coordinate 6,379,003, forward strand.
TCAGTATTTTGGATCGAAATATTTAAAAATGCAGCTACTACTAAACTAACTAACTTAAAAACAAAAAAACTAAGGATGATACATGGTATACCTAATTTCGAATATAGATGAATATAATATACATACATATATCACGCCTATAATCCCTTTCGGGCTAAGCAGAGCGTGAACGGCTGTAAAAAATGGACATTTACGCCACGTCTGACAAACGTTTGTGGGTAATTTGGAATATTGTGTATTACCCTAGTGACAGGTTGTCAGCCCATCACCTAAATATGCAATACACACCCTCGAGTTCCTTAGTCGCTTCTTACGACACCCACGGGAAAGAAATGGGGTGATGCTATTCTAAGCCGGCATCACACAACAAATAATTTCGAATAGGTACCCCAAAATTAAATAAATAACAAAAACTACGTCACTTCATGGTTCACCATATCATGTACAGTCGGTTGAAGGACATAAGGAACCAGGGGTACTCCAAAAGAACTAAATTATTTTTGTCCGCGGCATTATTTTTTTTCTTGACATTATTATGTATTAGTAGAAAATCACTTATTTTATGAAAATAAGTATTTTTTTACGTATTAACTGGGGATAAAAATAATTCAGTTCTCTTGGAGTACCCCTGGTACCTTATGTGCTACAACTGAGTGTACATACCCACATAAATCACGCTTATATCCCTTATGGGGTAGGCAGAGCGTTAACGCCCGTAGAACGGATATTAACACCACGTCTGACAAAACTTTGAGGGTCAATCAGATAACTGTGTATCACTATAGTGATTGGTTGTCAGCCCATCGCCTAAAATTGCAAAACACATCTAACCCTCGAGTCCCTTAGTTGCCTCTTACGACTCTCACGGGAAAAAAATGGGGTGATGTTATTCTAAGCCGGCATCACACGGATGACTGTACATATCTGCCAACCAAGTATCTAAATCACTGTAAGCTAAAAACAGGAAAACTACAGAATAAACAACTAATAATGCAATTAATTCCAAGTAATCAACGGGAAAAGTGTGAGCGCATTGCAAATGGAGGTGGGCCTGGGAAAATTGCATCACTATAGAACCACCGCCGAGAGAAGTCGTATTTGATAGCTGTCAGATTCGTGATAATACTATGGCACAGGGTCCATTTTCCTTTGTTGACATCTCTTATAGTATGGAGATGACAGCTGTCAAACAAAACCGACTTCTCTCGGCGGCGGTACTTTAATGGGCTAAATAAATGTACTTATACCTAATTCGGTTCTCGCACTTGTCGTCCGTTGCTGCGTATTTTAACGCACCGTAACGCATGCGTCTGTCAGACGAAAGGAAACAGCGAATTCCAATCTAATTCTCATACAAATACGGCTGTAATGTAACGCGTTTATAATGCGATTACGCACCGTAGCCGTATTTGTACGGGAATATGATCGGAGTTCCCAATTTCCTCTCAGACAGACGCATGCGTTACGTTCACGGTTACGGTGCTGTAAAAACACGCCGCCTATCCCGGAGTTACCCTACAAACAAATGCAAATTAATCAAACGGTAATAAAAATAGTAAAATCATAGCTGAAATGATTGTAAAATAAAAATTATTCGATCATTTCTTGGAATCAGTGCGGTTGTTTTGATTATCAAATTGACTTTTGACACAAATATCTTTAAAATGTGGGCTATTCTATAAATCTAAATCAACTTTAGTACGTAATTACTTAAACAATTTTTTATACTAAAGGCGAGTGTAGCCGTAAACGGCCTCGACAGTGGCGCCACTTAAAAAAAATGTTTTCTCGTTATACAAACAATATACCAGAATTTCCGTTACTAAAGTTTTAAGTAGTATCCTTAAGTAAATTAGAAACTGCAAATTCAATGAAATATTCACTGTTATTAAAGTTATGGCAAAAAACGGCCACTTTTGGTATTAATTGCCATAACTTTACTCGTTGTCCCACATGACAAGAAACAGGATCTCTCGATTCCACGTAACTGACTAAAATGGCTAATTAATAATTGCACTGGCACTTTCCATTAAATAAAGTAAGAATAGGATAATACACGTCATAGACTATTTCAGTCATGTCAAGTCTGAAATAGTCTATGGTTTCCACGCCAATGGGAGTTTTTCTGTTACAGTTCTGTTGATAGTTCTGGAGAATGCATACGTCCATCAATTTTCGTTTAAGGGCGGGCCGTGAGAAAAATGGGTATTTTTGGATGCACGCAGTTTTGTTCATGGATACGATGAACACTTTATTTTTATGTATAATGATTTTTCATTATATTATCTAGATTTTTGTCGCAGGAAAACACGATTAAAGAAAGTTTGCTTGGTTTATTTTTACACTTTTTTGCATTTTGTATAGCAATCTTATGATAATAACACATTATTTTTTGCGAATATGATACGTCTTGCATATTACTAGATTCTTGTCGTACAGTTTTTTGATTACTTGTTTATTTGGCGAGAAATTTCCAAAAGAGTGAAAAATCGTCTAAATATGGTGATTCCGCTCTGTTCTCACATACAGGATTTGCCATTAGTGGGAAAGGGACTTTTAAAAGTTCGAGGCAAGCCCTTAAGCGAAATTAATAGGTCACTCTTCATGTGCTCTCTCATGGACCTATAGCTCTTCCAGGCATTTTCGGTGCGTTTTGCAACTTCTTTTTCTTTTTGACGTACCTGGAAAGAGACTATTTGGCCCAGATACAGTTACTCATTGACATATTCCATTCTCCCAGCATCCACTATTACCCTGTATTTTGTCATCAGTTTGGTCTTTGACATATTCATCATTAATCCCGCCCCAAGAATCGCTGTACTCAGATCTTGCAGCATAAATTGTAGTTCTGCCGCTGTTGTTGAAAATAAGATGATTTCATTGGCGAAACGAAGTCACCGAGTCAACAAAAAAAGTATTTATGTATTATATCAGCGATCTAGTTCCCATAGTACAAGCTTTGCTTAGTTTGGGGCTAGATGGCGCTGTATCAAATGTCAAAAATATTTAATACATACAGGGTTATTTTTTATTTATCCCGGATATTTTACAGGGTGATTCTACTCATGATTCTGAACAACTTTTATTATGGGGTCACATGCAAAATCACGAAAAAATAAACAGCTGCTCCATAGAAAAATTCATACCTACTCGAACAAAATGTATGGAACAGCTAGATTTTTTTTCGCGATTTCGCTGGTGACCCCATAATAAAAGTTGTTCAGAATCATGAGTAGAATCACCCTGTAAAATATCCGGGGTGAATAAAAAATAACCCTGTATAAAAAAAAGATGTTACAGAATTACCCACTTGAACTTATGACAGATAGGCGGTGACCCTGTTGTTGATGAAAACATAAATGTAAAGTCGCAGTCACACTGGATCGATTTATTTAAGTAACAGTATGTAAGTTTATATAAATTACTAGCGTTTCCGCCCGCGGTTTCACTCGCGTATTATATTTTCGTACGGTACTTAGTACTATTATATATTCTGTGACGGAACACCGGGTCAACAAACAACCCGACAAACGTACTAAAAACTTTATATACTTATATATCTTTATATTTCTTAGTTGAACCCCTTAGTCAATTTTGTTTTAAATCAAATTACGTTGGAAGTCCAAGAGTTTTCATACAAACGTTTATCCCATTTTTACTCTTTTGAGTCGTAAGAGGCGACTAAGGGACTCGAGGGTGTGTATTGAAACTTTAGGCGATGGGCTGACAACCTGTCACTATGGCGATAAAATGTGTGTGTGTGTGTGTCACAGTCAGCAAACTAGACCGATTAATTACCATGTATAAACGCGACCTTACAAAGAACTGCGCTCAGCTTTTATAAGACCCCAGTCGGTTTTACCGCGCAGTCTCGTGCGCAGGTCTTGACGTTAAAATACGTTACACAACGTTCTATTTTCAAAAATCGTGTCCGGTTTTGTGCAAAAAGGAGTTTATAGAAAGTGAATCATGTAAGTTGATACGTTTTGTGTTTTGAACGTTTTTAATGTGACATAAAATATGTAGGTTGAAATTTATCGTAAATCGGAAGGTGTGGCACAAATATTGTAAGACAAAGTACATACTACATACCTCGTTTCTAAGGGTCAGTTCATATTGAGGCGTAATGCGTTGCGACAAGACGAGACATTCTGGAGCATAATTATATCATCAAACTGTGTATCGCCATAGTAATAGGTTGTCAGCCCATCGCCTAAAATTGCAATACACACCCTCTAGTCCCTTAGTCGCCTATTACGACTCCGATGGGTAAAAAATGGTTCTTAATTCAAACCTAGTTAAATCGTACACACAATCGAACCTTATCGTAAGGGCAAAGCTACATTACAAGGAAATAATAACAGAGTCTATAGGTACAGATAACGAATAAGGAAAATTGTACAACGCAACGATGCCGTATGATGCCGGCTTAGAATAGCATCACCCCATGTTTTCTATTAATGATGGGTTTGCTCTTGACTCTAGTCTAGGTCATAGGACAGAGACAGAGTCTAAGACGGAGCGAGCTCACCCAGAAGCCTGTTAAGGCACTGGCACACACACTGACGGAACGCAGAAAGCTACATTTCTTTCCCGTGGCTGTCGTAAGAGGCGACTAAGGGGCTCGAGGGTGTGTATTGCAATTTTGGGCGATATGGGCTGACAACCCGTCACTATGGCGATACACAATAACCCTCAAATATTTGTCAGACGTGGCGTAAATATCCGTTTTGAGGCCGTTTACGCTCTGCCTACCCCGCAAGGGATTATAGGAGTGATATGTGTGTATGTGTACAACGCATGACATTACCTAAGGTTTGAACCCGGCTGTAAGCAATATTAAAATTAAGTAGGGACCTTTTAAGGCTAGTCACTAGGAACTTTATTTAATTTTAGTCTAATTTTGCTTAGTATAGGCCTACATTCGGGCAAGGACCCGGGATATAAATCCTCTTAACTTGCCTTAAAGTGTTGTCGCTTTCCGTTTAATAGGTTAAGAAAAGGATAAGAGATATCTTAGTCATGTCATGGCTTATAATTTGACGCAAAATACGTCTTTAAAATACGAAAGGTCAAAATATTGAACTCAGTGATATTTAGTTCATAAAATTAACAGTATACTTACATTGTGAATTGATATTTAATTTTTAATTTCATCTCAAAATACCAAAGCCACCGCTTGCGGCTGTCATTTATCAGCTGACTGAAATACCATGCGGCACGTGTGAAGACAACGTCAGTTCATAGGTAGGAATGAATCACTTTTTGCTAATTATAACAACGGCCGACGTAGAAAACAATGAGAAACATAGGTAAGTAGTATGTATGTACCTATGTAAGTAGGTAAACGTAATTAGGTAGATATGTAGGTATGATATGATAGCACGGTCCGATGCCAATATGGGCAGGGAAATAGTAAGGGAAGTGGGCAGCGCGAGTGTGTGAACAGGTTACTCGCGCTGCTACTCGTCATGCCGCTGCCACTTCCCGTGCTCCCGCGAGTGACGGCTTTTCGAGCGCGAGTCAAAGGAACGGTACCACGAGCAAGAGTGGCATTTATTACTATCTCGCTCTATCGTATTGCTGCATGACGGCAGTGTGTGAACAGTCACTCGCGTTGATACTCCTGCGGAAACATTTCGGTCAATATTCGCGGCAGCGGCTGGAGCAGGAGCGTGCACGATTAAGTAAAGAGAGATTTATTATTGTTTGTTTTATCTGTTTACTTTAACTGATATAATGTACGTAAACATTTTAAGATCGGTCAATCACCTGTGACCATGATTTATCAAACAGGTTAGGTATTAAGTCATATAGTTTCTCGGAATAATGAAACAACCACATACAAAGTTATAAGCCCCTAGGCTAACCTATTGTGTGAATCACTGTTTTTTTTTTGCCCAGATGGAACTCACACGTGAAGTTTTTTTTGAGATTCTTCTATTTTAGCCCCGGGACTTTAAAACCTGCTCCTGACTGGTTGGTGGGGAGTAGAAGTAAATGCACTATGGGAAGGGCTAGGCTACGCCATTATACTGTAGTCATAGGCTAGGCTTTATTTCAGAAAACAGTCGTGTTTTATTTTTTTTATAATTATTATTATGCTTGTTTCCATGTAACAAATTCAAATGGGAATGTATCGGAAGAATCGTTACATTATCCCGAGTGTCATAGGCTAGGCATCTCAGAAAGCAATCGTGTTTTTTTATTTTGTTATGCTTGTTCCATGGAACAGATTCGAATGGGAATTGTATCGGAATCGTTACATTATCCCGAGTATCATAGGCTAGGCATCTAAAAAAGAAATCGTGTTTTATTCATTTTATTTATTATGCTTGTTCCATATTACTGATTCGATTGGGAATTGTATCGGAAGAAACATTATCCCGAGTGTCATAGGCTAGGCATCTCAGAAAGCAATCGTGTTTTATTTATTTTATTTATAATGCTTGTTCCATGTAACAGATTCGAATGAGAATTGTATCGTAAAAATCCTAACATTGTCTCGGGCAACGTTTTATCACTGAAAGCAGTCGTGTTTTTTTTATTTAATTTTTATGCTTTTTTCCATGTTACAGAATGAAGGCGAGCATACTTTGCGCGCTGGCGCTGCTGGCATGCGCACACGCGCGCACCGCGACCAGAGCGCCCGCCGTCTCAGCGCATATCACCTCACTCACTGACAAGGTAAACAACGGAAACACACACACACAGGGATACCATCGTTTTGCATATTGTTGAAGTTCCTAATATACTTTGGCATACCTCAGTTTGCATTCTTTTTTTGTCATACTATTTGTTTGGCATAATATTTATGTGTCATACTGCATTGAAAGTCATACCTACTTTAATTTTGACCTATTTTATAATATGAAACACTTTTAAAGTAATAGGTTATGGTGCGGCGGGGGTGGCCCGTAGTCGACATTATGACTTGGTAATTTATGCTTCAAGGGCTATGCGTGATGTTTTTATGACTTTGAATAATTATGACTATATAAAATATGCGTAATACAAATATTACTTAAAATTTTATGCAAACCGACCCCAAAACACACACACTAGCCGGTGCTAGGGGAAATCGGAATTCCGGAATTTCGAAAAACCGGTATATTGGGATTAAAGTCTCTTATCGAAACTTATAAAATTGCAATATACACCCTCGAGTCCTTAAGTCGCCTCTTATGACAGCAGTGGGAAAGAGATGGGGTGATGCTATTCTAAGTCGGCATCACACGGCCTCTACCGAACATAAACCTTCTCAAGGAATTATCTTTCCATAGATTAAAATTTTGGGAAATCAAACAGAAACTATACATAAATACTTACTGTACTTTGAGAATTTTGCAATCAAAAATGGCCATTTGGGCATACTGTTTAATTTATGAAATGAATGATTCACAAACTACATAATCTTACCAAGATGGATGTATGATAATAAACCTCACACGAGCCAAAGGCCTTGAGATAACAGTCTAGAGGTCATTGCCAAAATCCGGACAAAGCCATTATCATACAGCCGGCTCCTGGACTAACCTTGCAATAAATTGTGAATAAGATGAATTGTTGTGCTTTTATAGTACGAGACATAAGTTTTGAAATGTAATACTTAGTATAAAGAATAATAATCATGTTAATCTGAAATTTTAAATCAATTTTCAACAGATGTCTGTAGATGTAACCTTTAATTCGGTTTATTAGTCAATAATGTAGAAATTTGCTCACTAAAATCATAACAACAGTCTGAATACACTTCCGATAAATAAATGTACGTAATATTTTTTGTGATTTAAAATAGTGTATTCGAATTTTACAAATTCATTTTATGCTGGCTGGTTTCGGTTTAGAAAATCGACAAGGATGCCATTTGCAGATGAAAAAAAAAATATGTGTTTTCTTTTTCTTTAATACATGGCTTGAATTGCCAGCATTTTGTTAATGCGGAATACACTCCCGTAAATTATTTAAAAGTAATCTTGCAATATTTGAATCCCACGAGTATGCATTTCGTTTCATCACCTCGTATGTATGTGACATGGTACAGCTACATTATTCCCAGTGCAGCGAAACCGTCACCCATGGCTGGGCATAGTGTTGCCAGCTGAGGAATTACGATAAACACAGTTTCTTATTTAGCATCAATGGTCAATAGTAGATATGCAAAGCGTTTTTGTAGACAGCATTTTTTTTTAGCTTATAATGGCTAAGGAGTGAATAAATCAAAATCACTATATAAGTTACAATTTAAATCGCGTTCCGTGTCAGTCCATATGTATGCTTAGATCTTTAAAAATACGCAACGGATTTTGATGCAGTTTGCTTAAGTGGATAGAGTGATTCAAGAGGAAGGTTTATTAACGGTCCTATTAAATTCAGCGCAATTATTTTAAGAGTAAGTTCAATTCGAGAAACTGAACCACTTTCCCCAAGGAACATAGCTCAAATTATACGAAAAAATGGGATCCAGTTTGTTTCGTATTTCAACCTAGGTATGTTGCTTAGGGAAAGTTGATCAGTTTCACAAGTAAAACTCACCCTAACTATATTTTCATCTAAGATCCTAAAACTGTATTCTGGCAAATAAAAATCTTTATATCTTTATAATGAATTAAATACTAAGTACCTTGTGTGTACAATTTATGCCCAGAAAAGGTCATATTCCCACAGGAAATTGGGTAGAAGTGAGTGTAACCGCTGGGCGGGACGCAAGTGATTAAATAACTAAATTGATGCAAGATTTGAAATGATCTCTGTGCATCAACCCCACGAGCCACAAATACTCTTATTAGTGGAATAGTTCACCTAAGATCCGTCATCGACACTCAAAATAACTTTCTTTTTCTTCAGAATTTGTTTTTTACACAAAAAATACTTAAATCACGCCTATATCCTTTGAAAGGTAAGCAGAACGTAAACGGCCGCAGAAAACGTACATTTCCACTACGTCTGACAAACGTTTGAGGGTCAATTAGAAAATTGTTTATAACCATAGTTAAAGGTTGTCAGCTCATCGCCTAAAATTGCATTTCACATTTAACTACCCCTTAGTCACCTCTTACGACACCCACGGAAAAGATATGGGATGATGCTATTTAAAGCCGGCATCACACGTCATTCGGAATCATACGGTATCACGGTATCCGGAATCACAAAATAATTAAATTTAAACGAATTCATAGAATAAATAAAATGTAGTCTTATTTTTATTTTATTTTTGTTTTAAATTATTTTCTTTCTGTATATATTATAACTTATTTACAGCAACACTGCCGCATTCAATGCATTCTAGAATAAAACACTTTGAAGTCAGTTTTCGCGCGATTTATTAGAGAGTTGTGTAAAAAGTGATGGTGCTTTATTTAAGATGTTTAAAAGATAAATGTGGAGAATAAACTTGATGATATAATCAGTTGTAAGTTCAAATAATGTGACTTTAAAGTGCTAATAAAGTTCTTAGTGTTCAATTTTCTAAAACTTTCAAGCATTAGCGCGTAGGTATTTTTTGCAATAGATTGCATAAATACCGCACTTATTGTATCTTATATTAAAAACCCGCATCTATGTGTGTGTATGTGTGCGTGTGTGTTTTTATGTTACTTACGTATCCAGTGCACGCGAAACTACTTGACATATTTGAATAAGTACCTAATTGATAAACTTACACGTACTTACCTAGCATATAATAAAGGCAGTAAGGTGTGATGATGAACCTGGCCTGCCCCGAAGCAGTGCCTTTTTTATTAGAGCCGGTTTTCTATTAGGACATTACAAAATTGTTATTAAAAAAAAGTAAATTGCGTTATACAAGTTTCTATTTTTACAATGACGGAACATGACTTCAACAAGTGATAATGCTACCTTTATTGAATAAAGAATTTCAATTTTAGAAACATTTAAATGCATTGATAAATATATTCCTAAGCTTTATACTTATACACCCGTGGGAAAAAGTATTAAATAATTTGCAGTCATCTATTCCAACAACATATCACTAGTACATAATAAAATCATATCTTAAGCAACTACTGTTATCTTCTAGCGAAATCTGAAACGTAAACACATAACTACTATTATATTTAACTAGAGCGTGAAAACGTTGAGTAACAAAATGAGTCAGTGTATACAGATCTCCGTAAACGAACTGTTTATTTATAAATATGCCAGAAAATTGTCTGTTTGTTAATCAATACAATGTGTCATGTTCGTGTCCATTAAAATACAAATGAGGCGACTATCTTCAAAAGCGACCATCTTTCTTTTTAATTTTTAAGCAGTCTGTTTAAAAAATGTAAACAAAACCTTGAGTAGGTACAAAGACACAAACTTTTCATAAATAATACCGACCTATCGGGGACTGGTGATTGGTCAGTGGGACGATATGGACAACTTTAAAACGAAACTGACACAAGATGTTTCGTTTCTATACCCTAATTTGGACCTTTGAAAGCATTTATGTAAAAACCATTTATTTGCCACATAAACAGAAAAACAAAATAGGTAGGTACAGGTGGGTCATACACATTGGTAGGTAAGTTTAAAACAACAATCAATTGGACTGCCATTTGAACTACTGAGAATAGACGCTATTTTTTTAAGAAATAGCCGTCTTTGACAGAAACTGTTGAAAACATCTTATACCTTTTTACCAACAGATTATTGCTACATTTAAAACTTTTTACTGAAACCACGAGCTGGTTGCCTTTGATCTTAGTAGACTGACTGAAAAGTTAGTCTAAATACTGAGTGTAAAACATTTGAAGTTTCAGGAAACGTTACGCATGATTTTTTAAATTGACAAATTAATGACACTTATACCACTGGGCACCGAGCCTCTATTTTTTGACACCTAAGTGTCATTGTATTGCCATTGTGATTTATCTATAGTTCAAACTGTTAGCTGAATACGAAACGGCTAAACCATCCAACTGACACTCCATTGAAACTCAACTACGCTTTTCAAATAGCGGAATACGTCCACTGGTACTCCACTACATAAAAGGATATTTTTCACACAATAAATGTTCAAATCATTACGTTATTTTTACATTTTCATGGACACTTACACATTTGAAAACGATAATAAATAAACCATTAAAATCATGTCTAGGTACCATACTTATATTATTTAGTATTCTCTGTCACAAGCATTAAATCAATACGTATATCCCGTAAATACACTAAACTTATCATCATAATATTAAATACGATGATAAAATACGAAACGTGGCAGCAAATAAATATAAAATTCACCTTTTTCCCCTCTGTGTGTTCCAAATTTAAATTTGCGATACCGCGAAATGTTGTATCTTTCACTCGCGCGCGCGTCTGGTTCGCGGGATTTTTGGACCGACACTGGCTGAGTTCATCGGCGCGAATCGCTGTTTTTTCGTGAATGACGAAAATAAGACACAATTATTGAGCTGATACAAAAAAAATGTCGGGAATCAACAGGGATCTTGTTTTTCTTTTTTGGTCGTGTGGAACGCTGAGGCGACAAACGACCCGATGAACCCTGGTGTCAGAGAATTTCAATCGTCTACCTTTATTCAAAAGCGATCAAAAATAGATAAATAGCATTAATTTAAATTGTATTGTATTTATACTATTTGTATTGTTTTGTTTGTGTTATTTTGTGTTGTGTACTGACACTAAATTGTTTACAATACAATTTCAACCAATAAATACGAGAAGTACAAAGGCAAAAATATGATAGAAAAATTGGAAACCAAGCCAAGAATTTAACAAGATATGAGAAATGTTAGACTTTTAGTTTTAAAATATGCTGCTGGTTTAAATTCATTCCATTATAAAATAGCTCATTTTATCAACTATTTTTGTAAAAGACATTTGAAATAAACTGGTGGGAATCTTAAAGGTTAAGGTGACTTTTTGTTATTTTTAAGACCTACCTATATATAGGTACCTGTAGCTGTGCCTACGTCGTGTGTTGCGGCTTAGAATAGCATCACCCCATTTTTTGCCCGTGGGAGGCGTAAGGAGCAACTGAGGGACCCGAGGATATATTACAATTTTAGGCGATGGGCTGACAACCTGTCACTATGGCGATACACAATTTTCCGAATGACCCTCAAATATTTGTCAGATGTGGCGTGAATTTTCTGCGGCCGTTTACCCCGCAAGGGATAAAAGGCGTGATATTTGTATGTATGTATTATTTTAATCCTTTTTATTAATGTGTTTGCCAGATACTATTAATAAAAAACATGACGGATCTGAGGTCTATTCGCAGCATCAATGTCCGACGCATTTATTACACACCGTAGCCGTACCTATTTGTATGAGAATAAGATCAGAATTCGCAATTTTGGTTATGTTTGTTTGTTTATTCTATTCTTATGGTTTATAACTAACATATAATCTTGATCTATCTTTTAAGACGTGATTGATGTAATGTAATAAACTTTATTTACAAAAGCATAAATTTGAAAACTTGCAGGCGATTCTCCCACTTGTCGTCCGTCGCTGGGTATTTTTAACGCATGCGTCTGTCAGACGAAAAGGAATTGCGAATTCGGATCTTATCCCCATACATTACGTAGGGTTCATTTACGAATGCGTCTGTCAAGTCGTTTGATCATCCGTAAACACATTGTATGTCAACAACGCCTTTCATCAGTAACACTTGATCAGCAAAATACCGCAGACCAGTGCGGCGCATGTGAGAACCTAATTGAGTACAAAGTAAATAAACTGGAATTCTCCAACGTTAATCCAAATGGCATGTAACGTGGTTTATTGAGTGCTTCATAGCGAGCTCTTGAAAGATAAGTCCGGTTTTGCGTTAGGGCTGCCGTAGATTTACGTACCCAAAATAAAAATTATTGCCTGTAATGTCGGTATACGGGCAAAGTTTGAACGTGACAACGTAATTCTCGAATCCGATTATGCTTGAGTGGGAGAGAGACGGCATTCAGCGTGCCTCTCTTTTGATCATGACTCACTGTAACAGACGTTAGCGGGCGATATATTTTTACGTGCATGCCACCGAGCCACAACCTACTTTAAGACGTTGTCACGTCACAAACATTCATTACTGAGTAGGAATTTACATGATTATCCTTAAGAAAGTCAAATCTACGTAGGTTTTTGCAATCGTCACCAAAAGCTATTTTCAAAGAAATCCAAAAATAAACCGAACGTAATTGAAATAAACGTGACATTTGTCACGATGCCGCATTACTGACTAAAACGGCTAAATAAAAATAGCACTGCCCCTTTCCATTACATATGTTTAGAAAAGAATAGTAGATTTCATAGAATATTTTTGTCATGTCATCTCTCAAATGGTCTATAATTTCTGCGCCAATTCGCAGATTTACTTGTATGTTTAACCACCATATGCGTATAACAGAATGTAACAGCGCTATTTCAAGAAAACATTTTAGTTAGTAACACGATATTGAGACTATTGTCTAGAATAATAGGCCGTCGCCGGGCGATTGTGAGAGCCGTTCAACTACAGTCAGGTGTAGATTTTAGCCCCGGGGCTACAATCATAGGGTCCAGAGCTAAAAAATGTGAGAGCCGTTCATCCTTCTAGCCAATGTCACATTTATTTCAAATTTCAATTAGATACGTACGGCTCATTTTTGGATTTCTATGGCAAGTGCTCGAGATGTCGCTCGTAAAAACGTACGTATAGTTTGCGGCGGCCCTTACACTCTCTAGGCTAGGCAATCAAACACAGGAATAGATAGGCGTGTAAAAGTGATTACATTATAATAAACACACACACATATGACATGAAAATTTACAAGTCTATAAAGTCTCAAGATGATGTTCTAAGGCTTCAAGAAGAGTTAGCTGCCTTTCGGATTACTGTAAGAGAAACAAGCTAGACCTTAACATTAGTAAATGTCACAGCATGATATTTACACGTAAAAGAAACCCCATTGAGTTTAACTATTCTATAGATGGACAAAGATTATTGAGTCTCTGTTCTGTTAAAGACTTGGGAGTCACCTTGGACTCTAAACTTCTATATGATCAACATATTACCAAGATTTCCGCCAAGGCAATTAAATCAATGGGATTCTTATTTCGCGTCAGTAAGAATTTTAAGTCAGCCAAAACGTTAAAAATTCTTTACTGCTCTCTAGTGAGAAGCCATCTTGAATATTGTTCACAAGTTTGGAATCCAACCTACGATCAGTACGTGGAGCAAATTGAAAAGATACAACGTAAATTTTTACGATTTTTAAACCGTAAATATAAAACTAATATAAAAGAATACGTCGATCGTTGTAAACAGTTTCATTTTCTTCCACTAACTGTTCGCAGAGAAATAGCAGATTATACTCTTCTAAATAAAATCATGAACGATAACATAGACTCGCCAAAGCTACTGTCGTTGTTTGGCCTGCAGGTTCCCGCGCGCCGATCTGCTAGGCGCAACTATTTATCACTATATGTCCCAGCTACTAAATGTAATGGGAAATTTTCTAGGGATTTTCGAGTGTCATGTAGAGGGCGCTAAGCTTAATTGAAATAACGTTTCTTTACACAAAAACTGTTCCACTTGATAAATTATTCTTTATTTTGTGTTTATCAAATTGTTCTCAATTTATTTTAGGTTATTTGTTTAGTTACACTCAATATAAAAGCAAAGCGAAAAGTTTATTATGTAGTAAATCAAACTAAGATAAATAAAACACAACGTGAAACGGAACCTGTGACAAAACTATGGCTGACGCCAGCCATATTGAAACGTCAAAATTTCAGTTTAGCACAGCGCCCTCTGGTTTGACTTTCAGAACTATCAAGAGAACTGTCAATAGAAAAACCCCCATTACAAACGTAACTCATTTGTTTCTCGTGTCTGCAATATATTTAATAAACAAATATCACAACATACCGATATCTTCACCAAAAAGGCGTCACACTACAGATCTTTGGTTTTCAAAGACTTTTTTTTTCCAAGTAAAAGGCAAAAAGCTTGAATGATTTGATTGATCGGCAACATCATAATAATAAGAATGCTTAATGGGTTTGTCGGTATAGGTATACTTATCCTTATCATATTAGGTACTCTTGGTGTAGTAAACGTTGTAGGTGAGAGCTGGCAGGTTTATTCACGCGATAATAGTGAATGACTGTTAACTATATCTGGTGTAAGGTACCTTTTTATATGTACCTTCTTCTTTCTTTATTTCTTTCTTTGATCGTGTGTTTTGAGATGAACGTTTTTTGTTATAAGTCTATATCTTAAGTACCATAGGTGAAAACTTGTCAATGGCCCAGTTCTGTTTATCTGTTGTACTATTGTTATAAATATTGGCTGTAAGTTTTCCTGTTAAAATAAAAAAAAAAAATATATCACGCCTATAATCCCTTGCAAGGTAGGCAGAGCGTAAACGGCCGCAAAAAACGGACATTTACGCCGCGTCTGACAAATATTTGAGGGTCATTCGGAAAATTGTGAATGGCTATAGTGACAGGTTGTCTACCCATTGCTTGAAATTGCAATACACATGTAACCCTCGAGTCCTTTAAAGACAATAATTGTATTTTTCATAAATAGGTAAATAAATTAAATTAAATTATGTTAGCTGTAACTTTCCCGAGGAATCTGAGAAAAAACATAAATATTTAAATTTCAAGAGTGTATTCCATATTTACAAATCACTGGCAACAGCGGACAAAAATAATTGACAGATAGTATTGATCGCCATTAAAAAATAAGAAAAAATAAAAGTTTTGGCCCGTTCCAACTACACGTAAACCCCGTTACGAAAACTTAGGTTTGTTATAGAAATAAATCTTATGTGATCTAGTTATGGTTCTAATTTTGGCGAAATCAGCTCTAACAAGTTTTGTTTTTCAACATAAATGGCAGGTGCCAGGATTTTAAGTTTTCAACGTGAATTACGGACCTTTAAGTATTTTATTCCTGGATTTACGCGGCAAAACTGTTCTTTTATTTTATTTACTTTATTTATTATAAACTTTATTGCACATCGTACAAAAGGCGGGCCGAATGCCAGACAGCATTCTCTACCGGCCAACCAGAAGGTAAACAGAGAGCGAAAGAAGCGGGTGCACTAGAAAGTTAGAATATAAAAAAACACCAACATGTCGTACCAATACATAATTATTATTCATAAAATAATATACTTACACAAATACTTTTCATTTTGGAGAGGTGAAAAAATCTATTTCCGTTCTGAAGGGAGTGGCAAGAACTATTACTTATTTCATTAGTGAAATACCCCTAGCTGAAAAACCTTGGCGATAACCCAAATACACCCTTTATGGTATGGCGTAGTGTTTTCTTGAAATACCGACTTATCGATACCGCTAATAGCCAAACAAGACATTTCCGGATGACCATTTAACAAGAACAAAATGTTTTGAGAATTTTCACCAGATATCACTACCTACGTATTTATTTGGAGTCACTTTACGAAATTCTAGTTTTGGACTGAGGTTTCAGCGGTTCTTCCACTTATCGTCCGTCGCTGCGTATTTTTAACGCACAGTAACGCATGCGTCTGTCAGACGAAAGGAAATTGCGAATTCCGATCTTATTTGCGTGCGTAACGGGTGGGCCTGTCAAGTCGTTTGACATGCGCTTCCGTAAACGCACAATAGCCGTATGTGTATGAGAATAAAATCAAAATCCGCAATTTGCTTTTGTCTGACAGACGCATGCGTTACAAATAAGCAGCGACGGACGACAAGTGGGAAAACCACCTTTGGGTGCTGTTTTATGTTTTTTTTAATAGGCCCTGTTAAGTACCTAAGTGCGTAGTCAAAATCTTTCAGAAAGTAACGTACATAGTCTGGAAGTGTAGCAAACTGAAGTGGCAGTGACACATCTGTCGTAGAACCGACGGACGGTGGAGTAAGCGGGTTCTCCAGTGGAGGCCACGCCTCGGCAAGCGTAGCGTTGGACGACATCCGTCCAAATCACAGTTTTTAAATTCAATTTTGAACGGCGCACAATGACAAAAACGAGAAACAAGAATTTCGACATCAATATTTTACAGTTGATTTCCGCCCAGCGGTTTCATCTGTTGCCACTCATTTCTCCGTGGTAATAGTTGTTTTCCCGCGGTAAAAAGTAGCCCATGTGTTATTCCAAGTTATACTCTACCTGTGTTCCATGTTTCATCCAAATCGATCAAGCCGTTTGAACGTGAATAGGTAAAAACATACATACACACACAAACTCTCAGATTTATAATATTAGTACGGATTAATAATAATAATAAGATTATTTAGAACAGTAAATAAGATTTGACAATAAATAAAATAAGATCAAAAAACTCGCGTATGACGTCCCACAGGAGGCCTTCGTCCAGCAGTGGACAACAATAGCCTGATGTATGTATTCATCAAATAAGTTTGTTTATTTCCTAAAAAACCCGCGCGTTGTCGTTTTAAGGTAGGTACTATTTAACGCCGATATGCCGTGTGATGCTGGCATAGAATAGCATCACCACATTTCTTTCCCGTGGGTGTCGTACAAGGCGACGAAGGGACTCGAGGGTGTGTATTGCAAATCTATGCGATGGGCTGACAACCTGTCACTATGGCGATACACAAATCCGAATGACCCTGAAATTTTTGTCAGACGTGGCGTAATAAATGTCCGTTTTTTGCGGCCGTTTGCGCCCTGCCTACCCCGCAAGAGATAAAGGCGTGATATATGTATGTACATACTATTTAAAGTTTTATCATATCGACAGTTTGCAACACTATCTATTCTATGGAGGGCTACATGTCTGTCCTTCGGCAAAGGTCACCGCGACCTTCAGAAGGTATTGATCCAGGGGTTAGTAGACTATTTGCATATTAAGGTATTTTTGAACAGATTAAAAAGTTACTTTTATTTACGACAATAGATGGTGTTAAACTATTAAAAAGGCCGCGTTGTAAATTGTTTTATTGCCAATGAATAAATTCAGCAACTCTTTATTATACAGAAATAAAATAAAAAACTACGTGTACTATAGAATAAATTTAATAATAATATTATATTATTTCAACTGAAAATAGGTAGGTGTTAATAGAATACACCTGCAAATCCTGCAATACCTTGTTTGCTAATATGCTTTTTATTCTTATCTTCTTCTTCTTTTCGTGTGGGACACCGAGTCATCCAACGACCCGATGAACCCTGGAGTCAGAGATTTTCAAACGCCTATTTCTACTAGTAGTAATAGACCTCTGACATTCTTATAATATGAAAGTAAATCCATCGCATGATTTTGTGTACCTAAGTATAATTATGACAGACTTATAAGGTGTAAAAACACCAACTGAAATATGTTATGGGGCAAACCAGGCCATGAAACTGAATAACTTTCCCCAAAGACCATTAATCGAAATATGAAAAAAGATTGGACCTCCCATACAAAATGTTGTAGCCGATCGGGCCAATTTGTATGTCAGTCGACCTTATTCCATATTTTGACCTTTAGACAGTTGTTTAATTTCATGGACTGGTCCACCCTTCAAAATAGATACAGACAAGTAATCCTAATAAGGATTATGAGTGTGTCCATGTTTTCATTCTTTCAGTCTCTTTCTCTCTTTTCGTGTGGGACACCAAATCGTACAACGACCCGATGAACCCTGGTGTCAGAGTTTTTCAACCGCCGACTACTAGCAGTAGGCCTCTGACATGGTTGTGTAACGACCGCCGTCTAAGTTATCATAGACAGCAACCGGGACCGACGGCTTAACGTGCCCGTGCCGTGCCGTGCTTTCAGTAAAATGTTACAATTCAACCCGATCATTTCACTGATAATATACATACATACAAATATCACACTATTTACGGATATTTACGCCACTTCTGACATAAATTTGAAGGTCTTTCGGTAAATTGAGTACCGCCACAGTGACAGATTGTCATCCCATTGCCTAAAATTTCAGTTCACACCCTCAAGTCCCTTAGTCGCCTCTTACAATTCCCACGGGAAAGAAATGGGGTGATGCTATTCTAGGCCAGCATCATGCGGCGATAATATACAAGCTGTAAATTACGTGAATCTCAGCGGAGACTATAAACTTCATTCCTGGAAACAGAAATGTTTACGACTCCTGCCATCACGTCATCGGCCGGATAGAACTGAAATAGGTTCAGTGATTAATTTATAGGCGGTGTTTGCCGTGTATGCCGTGTGATGCCGGCTTAGAATAGCATCACCCCATTTCTTTCCTGTGGGTGTCGTAAAAGGTGACGTAGGGACTTGAGGGTGTGCAATGTGTGTTGCAATTTTAGGCGATCGGCTGACAACCTGTCACTATGGCGATACACAGTTTTCCTAATGACCCTCGAATGTTTGTCAGACGTGGCGTAAATATCCGTTTTTTTTGCCTAACGTAACGTAACGTAAACGTTTGAAACGTAAAAAAAAATTACTTCCCGTGGTAAATGCAGTCAGCTAATTGTAACGTTTTCTTTGTCAAATTTGGAATTTGGAAAATTTGTTCAGTTTCATGGTCTGTATGCATCCTATCAGTATTCGGAGGGCTGTTACACCCTGGGCTGGGCCTTACACCCTGTATATAAAAATAAATTGACAAATTCAGATGTAAAAAGAGCAAAAACATGAAATGTGTGCAAACATATAGGATTCTGAATACTAAACTTAAATGTTTAATTTGGGGTGGTATGGGATCTACCTCCTAGCGGTCCACCCCGGGCAACGGCAACACAGGCTTGCCTGTGGATAAGTCCGGCTGAACGATCCCACCAAGCGGTGGAAAGCTCCGTACGGGGCCGCCTGGCTCGCGACCACCATCCCACCGAAGTCTGGCGCCAAGTAGCTTGCTGCGTTCCGTCAGTGTGTGGGAGTGCCAGTGCCTTAACAGGCTTCTTCTGGGTGAGCTCGCTCCATCTTAGACTCTGTCTCTGTCCTATGACCTAGACTAGAGTCAAGAGCAAACCCATCATTAATAAAAAAAAAAAAAAAATTACGTTTGTCCCCGCATATATATAAATCTAATAAACTAGTTTTGATGTTGTATTTTATTAGCCTACTTATTCAGTGTTTTTACACGACTGCCCAACCAAAACAGGAGTGTAATGTTTTTAGAGTTCATGTTTATATATGCGATTCTTTAAAGGCGGCTGAAAATTACTGAACAGATTCGAATGTCAATTGTATCAGAAGAATCCTTACATTATCCCGAGTGTCATAGGCTAGGCTTAATAGCTAGTGGCTAGTCGTATTTTTATTTATTTTTTTATTATGCTTGTTAGTAAAGGAATTGCCTAGATAAGTAAAGAGTCGCAAAATTTGGCCATATAATATTTTAATAAAAAAGGGGTTTCTATTTACTCATACCAGATGGCGTTGCGCTAAGTTGAAATATTGACATTTGCGCCACAAACACCTTTTATCTATTAACATACGTTTTTATCAAAACAAAAGTATTTCAGTTTATCTCAGCGCCATCTAAGTACACTTTCGGATTGGCTAGATTTCCCATTGTGTGATTTGATTGCACAATGTTTATAATAACCATTAACCCCTGCCATTACGTCATCAACTCATCAACAGTGAAGGCGGGTCGAAATAGTTCGGGCGCAGAATAAATACTCTGTGGACCGGGATTGGAGTTAATACTAGCGCTAGGCGAATGTAAAGGATGATAGATTACCCATGTGGGTAGATTTTGTGAGATTTATGACTGTTTTCTTATTAACGTGCCGTGTGATGCCGGATTAGAATAGCATCACCCCATTTCTTTCCCGTGGGAGTCGTAAGAGGCGACTAAGGGGCTTGAGGGTGTGTAATGCAATTTTAGGTGATGGGCTGACAACCTGTCATAGTGATGTAACGAATGTCAGTTTTTGAACATTCGCGAATGCGAATGCGAATGTTCAGTTTTTGTTTCTTTTTTTATATTTTCTAAATGATCCTTAAGGGTCCGAACATTATTGTGTTTATTTCAACATCGCAATATACAAATACAATAATTACGCACAAAAACGCCTGAAAAATAATTTTCTAATAATTACAAACAAATAATTTCTTCTTTAGTCTTATATTTCCCGCGCG
Source organism: Tuta absoluta (assembly GCA_027580185.1). Lineage (NCBI taxonomy): Eukaryota > Metazoa > Arthropoda > Insecta > Lepidoptera > Gelechiidae > Tuta > Tuta absoluta. The sequence goes on from JAQAHW010000030.1 coordinate 6,400,041, forward strand.
ATATTCAAATCCCGCGCCAACTCAAGTTCTTGTTGATTTGGCGCTAAAACGAGGCGCGTTCCATTTGCATTTGTTCCGAAAATTTGCGTGAGTGTGTATCCGAACTTAGCGCTAATCTTTCGCCCCCGCGCGCACTGCAGCTCCCTGCGCACCCCACGTTCCCGTTGCCGCGCCGGACGGTCAGTTTGTAAACAAAAACAAGTGAACTAAGAGGTTAGAGTAAATTAGTGATTTGTTTACAATGAGTAAAGCCAACTCAAGTGAAATTTGGACTTGTTAGATGATTATTATTAAAATATCTTCATTCTATTAACCATATTTTTAAATCTAAGTTCCTTTTTTCTCGTTCCTCCCTTGCTTTCACATTCGCAAAATATTCGCACTATTTTTGCGAATGCGAATGCGAATGCTAATGTCAAAAAATATGCGAATATTCGCGAATGCGAATGCGAATGCGAATATTCGTTACATCACTAACCTGTCACTATGGCGATACACAATTTTCCGCATGACCCTCAAATATTTGTCAGACGTGGCGTAAATGACAGATATTTGTGACTGTTTGCGCTCTGCCTACCCCACAAGGGATAATAGGCGTTACATGTGTGTAAATACACATTATGCAGAGAAACACCCAGACTAAACTAAAAAATCTGAAAATTACTTAACAAATATTTGTAAGTGTTTTGTGGGGATCGAACCCACGACCCTCGGCGTAGCAGGCAGGGGTACTATTCGCTACGCCATCGACCCAGTCAACATTTTGTGAGATTTATGGCTGTTTTTCACAATAAAACTAATTTTATTTTGGATTTTACAATTCCTACGTTTCGAGAAGTTAAAGAGCTCGAAACGTAGGAATTGTAAAATCCAAAATAAACACAACTTAAATCCGTTTAAAATTGTTTTATTGTGATGAGTAATAGTTGTGCAAACTCAAGAAAATATTATGGCTGTTTTCTTATTAAACGAACAAGTCTCACTCATGATGTAGGTTTACGCGACTTATGGTGCTATAACAAAAAAGTTAGACGCACTTTTAGGCAGTGTTTAAAATATTTTTCTATACCATTTAACGCTGTCAAAAATCTTAAACCACGTCTAACTTTTTTTGTAATAAGACCACGCAAGGGATTACAGGCGTGATATGTTTGTGTGTGTGTGTACATTTATGTTTTGGCCAATTTATGCCCTTGCCCCGTCCCTTTACTACATACGAAATTGTACGGTCGCGTTCTAAAGTGGAGTCATAGTTAACACAAACCTCAGAAAACAAGTCGCTCGCACCCGCGGCTACACTCACACAATGACACAAATGACGTATAACATACTATTATTTGACGAACTACCATTGTATAATAGAATGAGTAGTATTGACTATTTCACTACATGAATCATTAGCTTCGGTAGCGTGGTCAGTAGCGCGGTCAAGCAAATTCTTGACCGTTATTGTGGAGACAATGGATCGAATCCCGATATCTTAGTTGTAATTTTTATTTTATCAAATGAAGCAAAATTTAGTAAATTTTGAATTACATTTTAGTTGTTGCTAGATCGTTTGCGAGATAGTGCGTGTGCTAAGTGATTTTTTTTAACCTAAGTTTATTTATTAAACTTCAGTGTTTATTTCTTCGAAATGCATACTATTATCAGTTTGCAGGATAAGCAGCGTATTGTTGCGCTGCAATTATCTGTGGCGCTGCATGATATTGGATTCAATTTAACTCAAATTGCTAATCAGACTGGTCTGGCCGTAAGTATAGTTTTATTTCATTACAATTGTATTTTAAATATTAAAAACTTTGACTCATAGTATGTTGGTAGCTGTGAACCGATTAGTATAAACTTTTTTATTAATAATGCTACTTTGTTTTAGTGGAAGACTGTTAAACGTTGGGTAACACATTTTGAAGAGGAAGGTAGCGTAAAAACTCGACTCGTCTTATTAATGATTCACAGCTGAGGATGATGGTGTAACAATATGAAGAAAATGGTTCTGCCGCTGGTCCAGGCGAATTAGTAGCACAAGAAACAGGGCGTGCAACTGCCGCTAATTATGTTGATATGCTACAGGAAAGCATGCTACCGACGACGCCGACGGTGCGAAATGTTTAACTGTTTATCCTGCTAGTGAAGTTCCTCGTTTTGCATTTGTCCAGGATAAATTGTCCAGTGCATCGAGCTGCCGTGGTGTATAATTGGTTTAGCCAGCACCCAGATATCCAAGTTATTCGTTGGCCAGCAAAATCTCCGGACTTAAATCCCATAGAGAATTTATGGGGTTTAATGGTGCAAAGGTGGGACATGCGCAATGAAAGAACTACAGAAGCTTTAGAGGCTCACTGCCTGGGAGTGTGGGAGAGTACCAGAGGAACAGATATATGCACTTATTTGATCGAGTCTATTAAGTGTTGTTGAAAACAGCGGAGGTAACACCAAATACTAATTATGTAAGCGGCGATTTTTACTTAAGATTCCAATCAGACCCGATCTAGCATACATTGCTGATTATCTTGTGTATTTCATTATAATATACGAATATACACAAAATAATCAGCAATGTATGCCGAAGCGGGCCCGATAAATCGTTGCTCACTCAACCTCTGTTTACCTGCTTACCCGCCTACTATTGCAGTAGGTATTTGTGGAGCATTACATTAGCAATTAAATTATGCTAAAACATCGATATATATTTATATAAGATTGATCATTATTAGTCAGTTATCTTAAGGCCTTGCTTCAATATCTTTTCATTACGAAAACGAGTACTTAAGCTTAAACCTTGAGATGTAGGCAAATAACTGATTTATTATTATTACAATTACTTTTACTTCCGAGGAAAGTGCATCATCGTTAAACATAGAACAATAAAATAATTACTAACGAAATTATTACTTAAATAACTTAATTGAAAGATTCAATCTAAGATTTGGATCATTCCTATGATCTTATAAATAATTACCTATCGATGTTTCAGCTAATGAACACTTAATATCATTTTACATAATATTGTGTTTTATCATTCAAACAAAACTATTAACTAAGTATTACGACAGCAAGTATTTTATGTAGTTTTACATACTCGTATCTTATGGTTACCAAAAGATCTCATTCATGTCATTTTGTTATTTACATAAAGTGATACCATACCTACCAATAAAATAATTTCTTACCTTACTTTTTGTTTTATTACAATATTATAGGTTTATGTTTTTAGATATAATATTTTGATACATAATTTACAATAAACATTTATAGATATAATACATAGATGAATTTAATGAAAAATATTATATAAAATAATTATTACTGGAGAAAATATGGTAAAAACATTTAAAAAACATTATTCAACATACAGAGATCGGATGGGAACCCGGTTCCGTTCTGATTAGAAGGTAAGAACTATTATATAAAATAATTATTACTGGAGAAAATATGGTAAAAACATTTAAAAAACATTATTCAACATACAGAGATCGGATGGGAACCCGGTTCCGTTCTGATTAGAAGGTAAGTACTATTACCGCTAAGCTACGGTTGCTTGTGATCAATACGACGAAATAAAGATATGTAATCTATTGCTTTACTACAAGTGAACGAATAAGGATAACTATAAACAGTTTTAGACAAACCAGTGTGATGTATACTTTGTGGTGATGTAGTGGCGAATAGGCTATCACCGAGTAATTATTTCAAAGATTACATAGATGTCGCTTATAGGTGGTAATCTGTTTAAGTTTTAATGCTACGCCTTAAGGTGGACTTTTCTACTTACAGTCGATAATCTTACGTGTGTGCGTAAGTTAGTGAAGTAAGTACAGAGGATAATAACCCGTATTGCATTCTGTCAAGTGGTCTAACTATGACTCCACTTATGAATCCGACCGTACCTATCAGCCAAAATAAAAATTACCGGTTTCGACAGTTGGGTAGGCCACGTCTTACGCTCCCATAATCCTAAATATATGTATAAATGGGAATGTTTGTATGTTTGTTTGTTTGTTACTTCATCACGAATGAACTACTTCTTCTTCTTCTTCTTCTTATCGTATCAATGGGATACGCCCAATGCAGATTGTACAAAATCTATAGCGCAGCGATTGCCAATGCAAGAACTACTGAACCGATTGTAAAGCAATGTGGCACACATATAGAAGTTAACATGGATTAACACATAGGATAGTTTTAATGAGTACGCGGGCAAAGGTGGGTGTTACCCACTAGCTGTTGCTAGTGGTCTATATTCAGCTAATTATTAATTTAATATTTTCTTGAGTTTGCACAACTATTACTCATCACAATAAAACAATTTTAAACGGATTTAAGTTGTGTTTATTTTGGATTTTACAATTCCTACGTTTCGAGCTCTTAACAGAGCCCGTGGTCACGGATCACTAAGGTGTAAGACAACTTAAATCCGTTTAAAATTGTTTTATTGTTATTAATGCCGTGTGCTGCCGGCTTAGAATAGCATCACCCCATTTCTTTCCCGTGGGAGTCGTAAGAGGCGACTAAGGGACTCGAGGGTGTGTATTGCAATTTTAGGCGATGGGCTGACAACCTGTCACTATAGCGATACACAATATTCCGAATGACCCTCAAATGTTTGTCAGACGTGGCGTAAATGTCCGTTTTCTGCGGCTGTTTACGCTCTGCCTACGCTGAAGGGATAATAGGCGTGATATATGTATGCATGTATGTAATTATGATTTTGTTTGTCACAGGACGCACGCACGAAGGGAATGACGCATCCGGCCTTCGCTAACGCCGGCAAGCAGGCTGGGATCGAGATTTGGAGAATTGAGGTAAGTTATAGTTAATCCGTACTAATATTATAAATCTGAGAGTTTGTGTGTGTTTGTTACCTCTTCACGCTCGAACGGCTTGACCGATTTGAATGAAATTTGGAACACAGGTAGAGTATAACCTGGAATAACACAAAGGTCACTCTTTATCACAGGAAAACAACTATTACTACGGGAGAATGAGTGGCAGTGGGTGAAACTGCTGGGCGGAAATCTAGTTTATGATAAATAATGATAAGGTTATTTACAGTAAAAGAAAAGACTTAATTATCAAATGGCTACCTATCATTTGAATTAAAATATATATTGTCTAAAATAGTGCATTTTATAATAAATATAATAATATAGATTATATATACCTAGACATATAGACAGCCTGAATTGACAACTGTCAGATTCATGAGAATTGAGGTAAGTGACACTTGAGCCAATAGAGACAGTCAGAATTGACAACTGTCAGATTCCCAATTCTTGATAAATTTATAGAAAGCTAAAATAAGATCAGACCTTAAAAGAATAACAAGGTATCTATCTTATTATATATGCCGTGTGATGCCGGCCTAGAATAGCATCACCCCATTTCTTTCCTGTGGGAGTCGTAAGACGACTTAGGGACTCGAGGTATTGCTATTTCAGTCGATGGGCTGACAACCTTTCACTGTGGTGATACACAATTTTCAAATAACCCTCAATTATTTGTCAGACGCGGCGTGAATGTCCTTTTTATGCGCACAAACGGCCGCAAGGGATTACAGGCGTGTAATGTGTATGTGTATGTGTATCTTATTATACTGCCGATAAAAATATCCACACATGTATCTAAATTATTTGTTAATTACCTAAAATTGTTGATCACTTTATTTAAACTTTATTTATGGGTTAACTATTTGATTTAGGTAAAAACTGAAGTATACGCGTGTTACAGAATAACAAATAAAGCCGAGAGGGTGTAAAAGGGACCTTTGTAAAGAGTCTATTGACAAAAAATTTAAGCCGTAGTGACGATTTTAAAAATTACGGAAATTATATTTTTATATCAAATTACTCGAAAAAATTATCGTTGCATCGCAGCACTACTTTGACAGTTTAAGGCTTCCCGCACACGTCCGACTTTTTATAGGACCGATAATCGGGCAGATTTTTCCTCCGATTTTTAAGACCGATTTTGTGACCGACTCAAAGCACACGTCCGTCACTTTGTCTGTTGGTTTCGAGGGAGTAGCACGTCATGGACGGCCGACTATATAGGATGTGGGCGTTACACCATTGCAATCAATAAGTCACATTTAAGGCTGCCCGCATACGTCCGATAATCGGTGACCGATTTTTTGTAGGAGTAAAAAAATCCTACAAATAGTCGGTCAGAAATAAAATCGGTGCATCCCGACCGATCCGATTGTCGGTGAAAAATGGAACACTCGGAAATGTATGCGTTAACGCACACTACTCACCGACAGTCGGCCGTCCATGACGTGCTACTCCCTCGAAACCAACAGACAAAGTGACGGACGTGTGCTTTGAGTCGGTCACAAAATCGGTCTTAAGAATCGGAGGAAAAATCTGTCCGATTATCGGTCCTATAAAAAGTCGGACGTGTGCGGGCAGCCTTACTCCTACAAAAAATCAGTCACCGATTATCGGACGTGTGCGGGCAGCCTAAAGTTCACCTGATGTTGCCAACGCGGCGCAGCGAAATTTGATATACATTGCTTGTTATTTAATGGGTGTAATAATTTTAATTAACTGAAGATAACCAGAAATGTATACCAAATCGAAATTCGTTAGAATTGAAGTGTAGTACTGACTGACCTATACTTTATTATTTCATCGACTGATGAAAATAAAGAATATTATTATTTTTGCGTTATTTTGTAACAGCTTGTATTTTATCGTATTATTATAATTACAAGCTGTCATACATAAAACACTTGGGTGTAAAACCTATTGTCGTAGAATAGAGTACTAATGAGTTAATGACTGAAACTATCTAGCTATTGAGTACTTACATACCTATTTGCAGCTGATAATGGCCTCAATTCAGGAAATAAATTTAATTATTTATTTGTATTTACCATGTGATGCCAAGTTAAAATAGCTTCACTCCATTTCTTTCTCATGAGAGTCGTTAGAAGCGACTAAGGGACTCGGGGTTATGTATTGCAAGGCGATCGACTGACTCTAGAATATTTGTCAGACTTGGCGTAAATGTCCGTTTTTTGCGGCCGTTTACGCTCTGCCTATCCCGCAAGGGATTATAAGCGTGATATGTTTGTGTGTGTGTATTTGCCGTGTCATGCCAACTTAGAATAGCATAACCCTATTTCTTTGTCGTGGGAGTCCAAGTGGCGACTAAGGGACTTACGGTTTTTAGACGATCGTCTGAAAACCTGTCACTATGGCAAGACACAATTTCCGTTTTTGCGGCCGTTTACGCTCTGGCTATCCCGTAAAGGATTATAGGCGTCATATGTGTATGTATGTATGTGTACCTATTCGGCAGGCTTACAGACAAATTTAAATTGTATGTAACTCTCTCTCTCTTTTCGTGTGGGACACTGAGTCGTCCAACGACACGATGAACATGTAACAAGATAGATAGAATATTACAATGCTATTAACTATTCTCTTAGCCCACCTTAAATAAGCGCTGTTTGTTTTCGTCAAACTGATTTAGAAAAGGAGAAGTCAAGAAAGAATGGTCAGGTCAAGAGTACCCTAAACCGACGAGCATGTATGAAAAAGTTTATGCATGTTGGAGAAGCGAAAGAGGTGTATCAGGATAGATGTAGTCTCTGCCTACCCCTATGTAAAATAGGCGTGATTATATGTATGTACGTATCTTAGTCATGTAATGTCTTATAATTTGACGCAAATACGCGTTGTCTGTCAAAATAAGGCGACGATGTAAACAATAGCGACTTAATTGACTAGAAATGGCGAAAACTCACTGACATTTTTAAACATGATAGGATAGTTGGCAGGAATATTCCCTAACTAAAGGGTTGATTATTGCCATTATAAAAATGAAAAAAAAACTCCTATCCTTTTGTAAAGTTATTTGACGGAAAGTGGCAAAGCTAATACAAGGGAAGTTAAGAGACTTTATTTCCCGAATTGAGGCCACTGTATTTAACTCAGGTATTTACAATATTTGTAAGTACCTAAGTACTTGTAACTATATAGTAAAGTGAAGTACAATAGTTTATTACCTTTAACAAAGGCACAAAATATACATACATACACATATCACGCCTATAATTCCTTGCGGGGTAACGTAAAACGAATATTCACGCCACGTCCGACAAACATTTGAGGGTCATTCGGAAATTTGTGTATCGCCATAGTGGCAGGTTGTCAGCCCATCGCCTAAAATTGCAATACACACCCTCGAGTCCCTTAGTCGCCTCTTACGACTCCCACGGGCAAGAAATGGGGTGATGCTATTCTAAGCCAGCATCACACAACAATCTAAGCCGGCATCACACAAAATATAAGTTATACACAATAATAACGTTCCTTCGTGAGAGACTACAGGAGTCCATCTGGTCTATCAGATATGATATGAAACTCGGAAAAATGTATTCTACCTTGAACTTTCTCCATTTTTGGAGTCGTAAAATATAATAAAAGCATCAAATATTACACAAATAAACTAAAACATCGAAATACAAAAACATCTTTTATCACTCTGAGATGTCACATATTGATAAACCAATCTTTTATAACTTCTGGCGCTACTCCAAGTCTATATCAAAGAAAACATGTGGTTTAAATCAAGACCACTAGAAACTCGTTGTATTAAATGTTTATTTAGTTTAGAATTATTAGCGTTTGAAAGAAGATCCACAGAGATTTCAGTCAACATTAATCAATTAAGATCACAGATAGCTTTAACAAAGAAATAACTTGTGTAAAAAAAATGCCGTGTGATGCCGGCTTAGAATAGCATCACCCCATTTCTTTCCCGTGGGAGTCGTAAGAGGCGACTAAGGGACTCGAGGGTGTGTATTGCAATTTTAGGCGATGGGCTGACAACCTGTCCCTATGGCGATGCACAATTTTCAGAATGTCCCTCAAATATTTGTCAGACGTGGCGTAAATGTCCGTTTTTGCGGCCATTTACGCTCTGCCTAGCCCGCAAGGGATTATAGGCGTGATATATGTATGTATGTATATATAAGATTTTTTACTTATTATTCTTATACCTAGATAGGTACCTATTTAATAAGAGTGTATTCGATGTTTACAAATCACTTGCAGCTACGGACGAAAAAATTTTCAGATAGGATTAATAGCCATTAAAGATAAAGAAAAAATAAATGTATGGCCCGTTGCAACCAACACGTAAACCGCGTTTTACGGCTGAAAACTTAGCTTTATCGTATAAGCAAATTTTATGATGTCTAGTTTGATTCTAATTTTGTTGGGATCAATCCTTTCAAGTTTTGTCTTTCGGTAACTTAAATGGCAGTTGCCAGTATTTCAGTGTACTTACCTAAAGACTGTGACTTTAAGAAAAAAAACTTTAGTGAGTATTCAGTATTTAAATAGTGTACTTAATTTGAAAAGCTCGGGGAATCCTACTAATAAGTATTATAAATGTGAATGTTTGTATGTTTGTTTGTTCGTTACTTATTCACGTAAAAACTACTGAGCCGATTACAATTAAATTTTGCACACATATAAATGTTAACATGGATTACCACATAGGATAGTTTATATTTTCGGGCAACGCCGAGGGTATGATCTAGTTATTTTATAATTTTTTATTAGTTTTATAACGAAATACAAAGAGGACATGGCGCAAGTCATTCAAGATTTGAGAGGGGTTGTCTCCATTGGGAGGGGTGAAGGGGAAGGGAAATTTACTCTAAACATAGAAAAATAGACTTTATTACAGTACTTTTATAATTTATTATTCTCTTTATGCTCCTGTAGGCTGGCATCTATCGGGAAACTAGAAAACTACTTTCTCCGCTAGGCGCATTAAGTTCTGCCATATTCTGCCACTACTCACCAGATGTCTCGTCAAATTAAAAGTTATGCTACTCCATGATAGATGGCGGGGCAGTCATGGAACATTCTAGATGCAATAATTAAAATTTGTATACTTAATAACACTTACGAGTGAAAAGACACTTTCGGCCGTGTTTTCGTCCGTTTTAATTTTGTTAGTCGAACTTTTTCATTGTAACTGCACTTCATTTTAATAGTTTATGTAGTATTTTACGGTCTTTATTCGTAATATAATTTAACGTGATCGCTTGGTAGTGACACGAGTTCAACTGACGCGAGCGACACTCTGCGGCAAATAGCTAGAAGCCGCATGTAGACCCCCTAGCGACAGGTCTACTTGCCTTAGGGCAGGTCATATTTCTGTATGTTTTAAAGGAACAATTTTTTTTCAGGATTTCGAGCCTGTCCCGGTGCCTGCTAAGGACTACGGAAAGTTCTATAAAGGAGACTCCTATATCGTTCTTAAGGTAAAGAAAAACCGTTAAAAATAGCACACCTCGGACACTCCATACAGCGGACTCCTTGTAGACAACTGTCATTTCTACATGTGCATGTGTGGGTGATCACAGATGTGTGAGTGCAGGGTTGGCATGCTGATTTTTATACCTAACCTTCATCATCATTGGCCTCACACGTCTGTAACAGACGATTCAATCAGTGTCTGAGGCAAGACTTTTCATGGCTGTATAAGCCGATACGGGAGCGGCATAATTTTCCGCACGCTCTACAAGTGAAGGTGGAATTTGAGACTGGCACATGCATATTTAGGTGACGTTTTTGCCTTTTGTTAGTGAGACCAGAAAACCAGGCATTATCGTGTGTTTTACGCCCATCAGACACACGCTTACGCCATTCGTCCCTATCCTCAGCAAGCTTCTCCCAGCTTTGATGGTCAATGTTAAACGCAGCCATGTCCCGCTTGGCGCAATCTTTGAGACGCAGCATAGGTCTTCGAACCATACAGGTCTTATAACCTAACCTTATACATACAGTAACTACCAAAGAGGATTATATAAGTGTCCGAGATGTGCCTAGACTAGTGTATCAACCACCATCTCAGAAATCAAATCATAGACAGCAAACAGGACCGACGGTTCAACGTGCTTTTCGAAGCACGGATCCATATTTTTACGGTCAATTAGGCCATAAGGGTCAATTCGGTCAGACATTTCATAACCTGTTGTATTATCGCACCTATGAATGCCAAAATTAGTTAAATAATCATTATCATTTTTTTTAAATATTAATGATGGGTTTGCTCTTGACTCTAGTCTAAGTGATAGGACAGAGACAGAGTCTAAGATGGAGCGAGCTCACCCAGAAGAAGCCTGTTCATTCTTACTTTGAAGAGATTAGGGTTGTATGCATTTGGAAACACAGACGCAGGTAGTGAGTTCCACTCTTTAGCAGTGCGCATTATAAATGATGACTGGAAGCGCTTAGTCCGAATTGGTGGAATGGCTACCAGGTACGGATGGTATCCGGCGGTGCGTCTGGATGTCCGATGGTAGAAGGGAGCTGGTGGAACAAGGTCGTGAAGCTCTTGAGCACACTCTCCGAAGTACAATCTGTAAAAAACCGACAAGCAACCTTGCGGCGATGTGCCAGGCTTACCTATAGTTAGTCAGGTCTGCCACTAGTCGACCGTCAGTGCGTATTTTTAACGCACCGTAATGCATGCGTCTGTCAGACGAAAGGAAATTGCGAATTTTGATCTTATTCTTATACAAATACGGCTACGGTGCGATCCGTAAACGTACCGTAGTAGTAGTATTTGTATCAAAATTACATCGGAATTCGCAATTTCCTTTCGTCTCACAGACGCATGCATTACGGTGCGTTAAAAATACGCAGCACGTACGACAAGTGGGAGAAACGCCTTATTTATTTAACCATTTATTGTACACAAAAACATACACAGGAACAATTTACAGTGAGACAAGACACAACAGGTTTACTTATTTCTAAAAATAAATTTATTACAGCGAACCTACATAAGTGACATTCTATAATTCGAGACGCGGATATGACGGGCACGAAAAACGAAGACAAAAAACGTATAAATACGAATACTACAATAATTAAATACCTTATGCCGTGCCATATTATGCCGGCTTAGAATAGCATCACCCCATTTCTTGCCCGTTGGAGTCGTATGAGGCGACTAAGGGACTCGAGGGTGTGTATTCTAATTTTAGGCAATGGGATGACAACCTGTCACTATGGCGATACACAATTTCTCGATAACCGTCCGTTTTTTGCGGCCGTTTTCGCTCTGCCTACCCCAAGGGATATAGGCGTGATTTGTGTATGTGTATGTATGTTAAATACCTTACCTTACCTTACCGCCTTACTATCAATGAGGTTTTTTTTTCTCACAAGCATGATTGTATCGTTTAACATTTCCAGACGAATTCAGACAAGAAAGGCAACTTATCATGGGACATCCACTACTGGATCGGAGCGGAGTCGACTCAGGACGAATCCGGCGCGGCCGCCATCTTGACAGTTGGACTCGATGACAAGTCAGTATTGTTTCACGTTTAGTTTAGTTTATTTATCACACAATGGAAAATACATTACAATATTACATATCAGTCTAATTAAATCGAAATAAAAAATAATATATCAGATATTCACTTACAAATCAATAAAACAAAAAATGACAAATTACAAAAAAGTGTGTAAAATCATAGTAAATTAAATAAATGTTATTATGTAAATTTTGTGTCAGTATCTTGGTCAGTATACTCCTTAACGGGCCTACTTCCATGAAGTGAGGTGAAAACGAGCTACGAGAATGCATTTTATACATATTCTAAGGAACATCACTGTCAACAAAATTTTGTTTTTTATTCTTCAAGATATGAGGAATAAGCCAGGGCAGCGCAAAATATCATTTTATATTTAATAACGGAGAAATTAAAATTTGAAGTTACCTCTATTTTTCAGTGATGAAGCGTAGCGTAAGAGATTTCTTCCGCCAGTGCTAATCGAACTGTATTGATCTTAGTATGTTATTAATGGCAATTTCACGTTGAACCCGCCCGGGCAGCTATTTTTTGACAAAACAACTTAGTTATTAAGAAATTTAGCAAAACACTTACTGTTTCCGGCTGCTTTCCTTGGGAGTAAAAGGTTTTTGTTTTGATGTGTTTCCTCTGCTGTCAAAACTGACGTGGAATTGATCATAGATAAACGGAATATGATGCAGACGCGACACACTGTACATTTGTTCGATATTTTGACCGTGAAAAATTATTGTAGCTAGAATTTTGCCGTAAAATATATCAACTATCTACAACAACGGCATTCTATCCGCTATGGATAATTTTGCCAATGTCAATACTACGTTGATTGGTACATCGAACGAAACGCAAAATATGAACCGATTAGACGTAGGTATTAAAAATATTTTTACGATCAAATAATAGAATGACGTGGTTGATAGTGCAGATTAGTATGAAGTAGTAAGGTTCGATTTATATGCAACACTAGACGGCGACACGGCGGCACAAAAGCAGTTTTTTAACCGCGGCGGAAATTTTTAAATGTATATATGGAGCGCTGCGCATACGGTCACCACCAACCACAGTTTTAGGACAAATTATAAGAAAGCAAGTATTAGTACATTGTTGTCAAGGTATGGAAAATAAGACTTTGCTGGACGAGTATAGTTTGAAGTCCGAGCCGCAGGCGAGGACTTCAATTATACAAGTTAAGCAAAGTAATTTTCCCCGAGGCTTACATAGTGCTTTTCTCAAAAAAAGGCTAGAAAATGAAAGATTGTACTTCTTATAAAAGTTAGCTAGCGACCACAACACAACGAAACAAATAAAAATTTACAATTTTCCCACCAATTGTAATTTTTAAAAATAAATTCGCCTGTAAGGCACAGTATTACGTAATATTCTGCCATACTAATGTTTAGTTCATTCTTTTCTTTTTTAATTCTGGACAGGCAAGGGTCTTCACATCATACATCCTCGTCTTTAGTTACCTGTTTCATACCAAATTACGTTCCGTTTCTATGAGAGTCATCGAGATAATTTTGAAATCAAATTATGTGGGTTTAGCGTATAACGAATTTATCTTAATGGACACCAGCAAAGGATTTCCATACAACTTTGCTGACGTGATCTGAGACGTGACAAACAGTGTGAAACTTCGCGGTTTCTTTTTTTGAAAGAAATTAACACATTTCTTAGCATGTTTGAGAAAAATAATTATGTACATGTACTTACGTACATACATACATACACATATCACGCCCATATCTCTTGAAACTTGCGTACCTAGTATACAAAAGTATTATTTATGTAGTAAAAGATTTTTGTCAGATTTCAGTTCAAGAGTGGGATCAATTGATTCGGAAGGTTTTTAGTGTTATGGGGTAGAAAGGTTCTAGAGTGGCACTGGGTCAAGATCTTCATGCTAGGGTAACACTGGGTTGAAAGGTTCTAGACTTATACCTAGCTGGAAAGTCCTAGAGTGTCACCGAACAAAATGCCAATACTAATGTAAAAATAAATTTCCAGGTAGGTACTTATCATTTCGGGAAGGTCGAGGGTATCATTATAGGTTGTGGTCACCCTGGTTCGTTGGTAACACCGAAATATACCAAACATTGTATAGGGCTATAAATCCCTTTTCTAAAAATACCAATTTCAAGACCAAAAATTATAGGATTATCGAGATAGGAATGGATTAAAAACCTTAGCCAAACAAACAATTAGAAGCACCTTCGATTTTAATTTTTCTTAGTTACTTTAATAGATACCACCAAATGTATGATAATTTTTAACTATGAAGCAATTCAACTGGTGTCGGTGATTAAAGGAAAAAGATTGTAAAAGGTGTTCGAAGGTATGAAATTTTTAAGGCATGCGGCTCTGTGTTTGTCTGATGGTCAACAAATATTGTTCAAAAACTAATGAACGGTGCGAGAATGCGACCGCTATTTTATATATTATCATATCATAATATCATACTCGAATATATAATGGCCGTCGCTAATTGGTTTTTGCTATTTATATTTTGAACTTACATCTATGTATACTGATATATGCAATAAACGTTTAAAATTGAAATTGAAATTTAACAGTATTAGTTGCGCTTAAGGTGCACGCAATGACGAAAATGACAAAGAAATATCCAAAAAAAGTTTCTTAATGTCGAAGTTCGCAAAAAAATGTACAATACCAGGATGGACAAAAACGAAACAAAAATATGTTCGCGCAAAGTGCGTAACATGATACTGGCCACTTGCATTTTTAAACCTGAACTAATAAGTTGGCTTTATTTAGTTTAATGACTTTGCTTCTTCTGAAATAACGTAAAACTAAAAAGTTGTAAATATGATTTGAGATGTTATGAAGATAAGTGTTTTGTGAACTGATTAAGCCCTTATTTTTAGACCAATTCTTTTCATGTACTGAAAGTGGAAGAATAACAAACAAACATACAGTACAGTTTATACAGTTCATAATTAATATGGATACTATGCGTTCAGCTAAGTCTTGGCGAATGGTTCAGCTTATTCCAAAATATGGTCCTTATGATATAATGTAGGTTAATATTCCTTCCTGTTAAATTTCCGAAAGGAAATTTGAGATCATGGAAGTAAACTAAGTTGTTTGATGTATCATCAACAGAATATTTTATTAGAGTAACAGTTTTGTTTTGTGTCATAGTTGACAAACATAAATATAAAAATATATAGTGGCCAGGGTGTCTCAGTATTTACAAAAAGTATTTACAACACCTCCCCGTAATGGGGCACCCTGTACCTGTATAAAACTAAGATAAGACATATCAAAGATCACTATAAACAAACACACGATAACACAACACAAAATTAAAACTATACACAAACAAAAAAAATTACATCAACCTGTATATACACTTCACCAAAAAAACTTCAACCTGTATATACACCTAAACCTAGAGAACTATTTACATACCTAACCATGATCTGAATCCTAGCCTAAACCTAATGAACATGAAAATTTACAATGTTTGAGTTTTGGTAGAGGCTTGGTGAGGATGTCTGCGATCATGTTGTGTGTTAGTATGTATGTGATTATGTAGTCCTGTTCTGAGAGTAGGCGTATGAAGTGATGTCTAATGTCGATGTGTTTTGTGCGTGCATGGAATGTGTTGTTGCGAGTGAGTTTGATTGTGCTTTGGTTGTCTGTATGAATGGTGAGTGGCTGTATGACGTTGTAGACTTCTTTGATAAGTGTGCGGAGATAGATGGCCTCTTTGCAGGCTTCGCCTAGGGCCATGTATTCGGCCTCTGTGGTACTCAGTGCAGGGGTGCGCTGTTTCTTAGATTCCCAAGAGATGGCAGCACTGCACATCTTGAAAACGTACCCCGTGTATGAGCGTCTGTCTACTACGTTGCTGGCGTAGTCGGCGTCAGCATAGCCGGTTGGATAACCGTCACCATTTTTAAAGTTTAGTTTTAGGTCCTTAGTTGCTTTAAGATCGCAGTCTTCATCGCTTATAAAAATCCATAGAAACTGTCAGGACAGAAACATTTCTACCTGCTCTTGCGATGGTATTGCTCGCACGAAGACTATCAGGTACCTTGGTGTCATACTCTACGAAAGGTTGACCTTTAAGCATCACATCGAGGCAACTGCGACCCGCGCTCGTAAGGTAATGTACATGATGAAATTGCTGCGAAACTGCGCTGATAAAAGAGTTCTACACATGGTGTACACCAGTTTGTGCGAGTCCATTCTCTCTTACTGTATCTTGGCTTGGGGTGGGGCCTGCAAAACATTTATGATCACAGCCGAAAGAGCACAGCGTTCTGTGCTTAAAGTTATGCTTGGGAAGGAGTTCCGGTTTCCTACTGATACCTTATATCAGGAGGCTAAGGTATTGTCAGTTCGGAAACTTTTCATATTAAAGACGACTATTTCGACTCATAAGTTAACGTTGGTATCTACAAAACTCCCGGAACTTCTTAACCGTAGAAAGTTTCGAATTCCAACTTTCCCTGTCTCCACTACCTTTGCAAGTAGATTTGCAACCTTTTTGCACCCCCGAATTTATAACAAGGTTGTGGCTTGTTGCGAGATTGTGTCCCTTAGTTTAGGTTTGGCTAAGGATGTGGTAAGAAATTGGCTCTCACAATTGTCTTACGTGGCCGCGGAAGATTTGTTAACAAAAGTAATATAACACTCAAACACACATTCACACATACACACACACAAATATGTATATATATATGTATGTATACTATATACACACACATATAGACACACACTCATTATAACACGTTAACACGCTTTCATAATTTCAATTTTGTCATCTTTCTTTGTTATTTTATTGCATGTTCCTAAGAATAAACACACAATATAATTGTAACACCTCTTATGTTATGTAAGGTTCGCTAATCAAAATGTTAAAATGGAAATTGATATTACTCGGATTCCCGCGGTACAGGATTTTCCTAGTGCGGGATCCAAAGGTTAATTTGTAATAGGCTTAAGATTACTGTTAAATAAAAGAACTTAGAAAGAACTTAGAAAGAACTTAAAAGAACTTAGAAAGATACCTTAAAACTCGTTTGGCAGCTTTCCAATGCACCTCCCCGTAATGTTCATTGAACTGGCTCAGATAAGATACTGCATAGGATATATCTGGTCTTGTGCCTATTGCAATGTACATTAGAGAACCAATAAGCTGTTGGTATGGCAAATCGGGTTTCTCATCATCCTTATCAGGGATTGTGAGCTTCATACCTGGTTCCATGGGCGTTGAGACAGGGATGGCATCAGTCATACCAAACTTCTCTATCACTTTCTCGATATATTTGGTTTGATCGAGAGATATGTTGCCGGGTTTCTGGACAACACGCATTCCAAGACAGTCTTTGACAGGACCAAGGTCTTTGACCACGAATAGTTTCTTTAAGCCGAGCTTAAGGTCGTCCTTCATGCTGTCGTTACTACAGAGAATAAAGAAATCGTCGACGAATACAGCTACTACAAGTAGGTCGTTTCCGTCGCGTCTGTAGTACAGGCAATGCTCGTTAGAAGCTTGCTGCAGGTCAAGTTTTTTCATAGCTTCACAGACTTTCAAGTTCCATTGTCGTGGAGCTTGTTTAAGGCCATATAGAGCCTTTTTGAGTAGGCATACTTTGCCCTTTGGGTCAGTGGAGAAGCCGTCTGGCTGTTCCATATAAATTTCCTCATCGAAGTCCCCATTTAGAAATGCAGTTTCCACGTCTAGGTGGTCAACTTGAAGTCCACGTTGAGCCGCAAAAGCCAATAATAGTCGCACTGAAGACAGTCTAGCGACTGGTGCAAAAGTTTCACTGTAGTCAATCCCTGCTACTTGGGTGAAGCCTTTTGCTACTAGTCTGGCTTTGTATTTCGTTATTTGGCCACTAGTGTCCTTTTTTAGTTTAAATACCCATTTGCATTTAATCGTTTTTCTGCCGGAGGGTCTATCGACGAGAACCCAGGTTCCATTTTTTATTAGGGAATCGTATTCAGCATGCATAGCTTCTAACCACTTTTCCTTCTCTTCATGATCCGTTACTTCTTTAAAAGATTCGGGTTCCAGGTCTGAGGTGAGATATCCGAAGCGTTCAGGAGGATTCCTTACACGGACAGGGTATCTGCGTTCAGGTTCAGTAGGAACTTCAGGAAGAACGGGTTCATCTGGTTCAGAAGTAGCTGACAGATACTCTGGTGATGCCGGTTCAGCAGTCGCAGATGTATCTATTTGTGGTAGAGGCTGTGGCTGGGGTTCAGTGTTTTGAGGGGGTATTTCAGAGTTAGGACGTGGGACTGGAACATCTGAGATGAGAGGTGATGGAAGACTTGGCTGTTGTGTCGTAGGCGGTTGTGTTTCCTGTTGGTCTACTCTTGTATTAACAATTAAATCGTAAGTGAGACTGTTGTTAGGGGTGGTGGGTTGCTGTGGTTCAGTAACTCCAAGTTTGTCTTCAATAAAGACTACATCCCGTGACAATATGATCGCTCGTGGGTTGCGAGGATCTATAAGGCGATAGCCTTTAGTCTCAGTTGAGTATCCAACAAAAATGCAAGACTGGGTTTTCGAGTCCAGTTTGCTGCGTTTTTCTTATGGAATAAAAGAATGCGCTTCACAGCCGAAAACACGTAGATGAGACACATCAAGTCGTTTCCCGTACCAAAGTTCGTCAGGTATTTTATTTTTTAAAGCTTGGGTGGGCGAAAGATTTTTTAGGTGAATTGCTGTATTTACTGCCTCACCCCAGTAAGCTTTTGGGAGCTTTGCGTCGTGCAACATTGCTCTGGCCTTTTCTACAATCGTCCGATTAACCCGTTCAGCGACGCCGTTTTGCTGAGGGTTGTAGGCTACAGAGGTCTGATGGATAATTCCATTCTCCCTTAAAAATGTAGACATCGGCCCGTTTACAAATTCACGACCGTTGTCGGAACGAAACTTTTTAATTTTTTCGTTTGTTTGGTTTTCTACAAGTTGTTTGAATTCGACAAACTTTGAAAACACTTCACTTTTTGACTTTAGCAAGTAGCCAAAAGTTTTGCGCGTAAAGTCATCCGTGAAAGTAAGTAAGTAGAGCGCGCCACCCCATGAATGTGTACTCATTGGTCCACAAAGGTCGGAATGAATGAGCTCACACTTTTTGAAAGACTTACTTTTCGACTTTTTGAATGGACTTTTTGCTAATTTTCCTTGAAGGCAAGGAATGCAGGTTTCATCTAAACCCGAACTATCTATTTGACAGTTTATGCCATTCGTTCTCTTTTTCAGAGTAGACATCGCTTTGACGTTGAGATGTCCGAGGCGTCTATGCCACAGAACAGCTGTTTCATTTCTGACATTTGTCAGCTGTGCTTGTTGTTGTGGCTCAGAAATATCTAATTTATACATGCCCTTATAATTTTGCCCTGTTGCTCCTACAGTAACCGTAGCCAACAACCAGCAGATTTTAAGCGAAGGAACAGGTACAATTTGTGTAAATAGCGGCAATATTGACAAAATTTCTAACGCCCTATTAGTACCACAACTTTCGGCTAATTTATTATCTGTTAGTTCTATGGCAGGGAAGGGCTATGCTACAGTTTTTACTAGTAAAGGTGCTCAAATCTATCTCGAAAAAGGGCTCAAAATTTCGGGAACAGTAGTAGCCTGTGTCTGACTGGGGAGAAAAATTGCTGAATGATTGTATGTTATTGCACATATGAGATGTTGCGCCAGAATCTATGAACCAATGGGATGGGTTTTTGGAAGAATGAAAAGATGAATAAAGTGTAACATGTGTACTGAAATTAGCCTTATTCTTCTTTTTGCGGTTCCGGCACTCCGAGACGACGTGTCCATGTCGCTTGCAGAATGTGCACACATGCTTTGGGCGCGGGGGCACAGGCGTAGTCTTGGACGCAGGCGTAGGCTTCGATGTATACAGAGCACTGTCTTTCGTCGAGGTCGATGGCCGCTGGTCCTCCTTAAGTAACAATGTAGCTACGGAGTCCGAAGAGATTTTAGTTCCCGATCCTTCCAATGCCATTACCATAGGGTTATATTTTTCAGTCAAACCAGTTAACATTATAACTCCTACAAACTCATCATTGACGGGAGCCTTTATTTCCGCTAGTTGCTGCTGCGTGCTGCGGATTCCGTTAACATATTCGTCCATGCTAGTACAGTTCTCTAGTCTTGTATTGAAGAGTTTACGAAGTAGGTGCAGGCGCCGTAGAAGGCCGCTGTCAGCATAAGCTGCTTGTAGCTTTTCCCAGGTTTTCTTGGCGGTGGTGCAGCTCATTATCACAGGGTACACCGATGTTGCTACTGATAAGCATATTTTTGCCTTTGTTTTTGCATCAAGCCGCTTGAATTGCATGTCTCCAAGTTGCTGCATCATAAGTGCGGGACTTTCTATAAAATCCCACATGTCACTCACGACGAGTACGTTCTTCATCGAGAAACTCCAGCTGGTGAAGTTTCTGGCACCCTCCAGTTTCTCAATCGTGGGCACCCCAATCTGTTGTGCCATCGGGAGAGGCTGCTGTCCACTAGGTGTAGCTGTAGGTTGCGCTGGTGCCGGCAGTTGTCCTGCCGATGAAGGGTTTTGGGTGTCACCCTCCATAGCACTCGTACCAAATTATATATTCTTACACAACTTAGGTTAGAGGGGCTCTGGGCCCATAACCTGTTAAATTTCCGAAAGGAAATTTGAGATCATTGAAGTAAACTAAGTTGTTTGATGTATCATCAACAGAATATTTTATTAGAGTAACAGTTTTGTTTTGTGTCATAGTTGACAAACATAAATATAAAAATATATAGTGGCCAGGGTGTCTCAGTATTTACAAAAAGTATTTACAACACTTCCAAGTTATAATATCAACTTTGTGAGTAGTCCACCGAGAATCGAACCCGGAACCTTAGCGCCGCAGGCAGTCGCACTACCATTAGTCGTCAAGTATTGTATCAGTACCAGTCAGACTAACATTATATGAAATGGTGACACCTCTATAATATACTCTTTGACATGACTTCCGAATTTCATTTGAATTTCGTTCCTTCCGGCGAAGTAGGACTCTTAAGGGCCTACCTCGAACTTTTAAACGTCCCTTTCCCACTAATGGCAAATCCAGTGTGTGAGAACAGAGCGGAATCGCCATATTTAGTCGATTTTTCACTCTTTTGGAAATTTATCGCACAAATAAACACTGAACGACAAGAATCTAGTTAAGTACAAGACGTATTGTATTAGCAAAAAAAAAATAATATGTTCATAAGATTGCTATATACTACGTAAAAAAGTGTAAAAATAGACCAAACTTTGAAAAATAAATCTATCGAGCAAACTTTCTTTAATCGTGTTTTCCTGCGACAAAAAGCTAGATAATATAATGAAAAATCATAATACATAAAAATAAGGTGTTTATCGTATTCACTAACAAAATTGCGTGCATCCAAAAATACCCATTTTTCTCACGGCCCGCAGAGTAAAATTCACTATACAATAAAAGGTTTTTCAGTCGAGATCAAAACGCTTCGTCAGATGGTTCTGTTTTTATGTCCGTGGGTAGTGCTTCATAAATTGAAATTGAAATTGAAATTTTGATATTGAAATTGGAATTCAATGTAGGATAGTAATATCATATAATGTTTGGGAAGAAACGAATGGAAATTGTCGTACTTATATGATGTAATTATATTTTTTAACTTTTTTATTCTTTGACCTTGACTCTGGCAGAATCATCGTCTACATACATACATACACATATCACGCCTATAATCCCTTGCGGGGTAGGCAGAGCGTAAACAGCCGCAAAAAACGGCCATTTATGCCTCGTCTGACAAATGTTTGAGGGTCATTCGGAAAATTGTGTATCGCTATAGTGACAGGTTGTCAGCCCATCGCCTAAAATTGTAATACACACCCTCGAGTCCCTTAGTCGACTTTTACGACTCCCACGGGAAAGAAATGGGGTGATGCTATTCTAAGCCGGCATCACACGGCAATCTAAGCCGGCATCACACGGCAAATCAAGAATCATCGTCTGAAGGCGATGAAAGCCAAATCTCAAAAAAACAAAAACCTCGTTGAAAAAATATGTATGTGTTGCCATGTGAAGCATCACCTCATTTCCTTCCCTTGGGAGTCGTTAGAGGCGACTAAGGGACTCAAGGATGTGAATTGCAATTTTAGGCGATGGGCTGACAACCTGTCTCTATGGCGATACATAATTGTCCGCATGACCCTCAAATATTTGTCAGACGTGGCGTAAATGTCCGTTTTTTACAGCCGTTTACGCTCTGCCCACCCCGTAAGGGATTATAGGCGTGATATATGTATGTATTCAAAACAGTTTAGTTCATGTATGATAATCTACTTCCAGGTTTAATGGAGCTGCCATCCAGCACCGGGAAACCATGGGTTACGAGAGCAGTCAGTTCGCAGGATACTTCAGACCTGGTAAGCATCAGCTTCTGTCGCGTGGGACACTGAGTCGACTAATGACCCGATGAACCCTAGCTCAATGTATGGAAACTATGGGTTACGAGAGCACCCAGTTCGCGGGATACTTCAGACCTGGTAAGCAACAGCTTCTGTCGCGTGGGACATTGAGTCGACTAACGACCCGATGAACCTTAGCTCAATGGAAACCATGGGTTACGAGAGCAGCCAGTTCGTAGGATACTTCAGACCTGGTAAGCATCAGCTCTACTCCTTCTGTCGCGTGGGACACTGAGTCGATTAAGGACCC
Source organism: Tuta absoluta (assembly GCA_027580185.1). NCBI lineage: Eukaryota > Metazoa > Arthropoda > Insecta > Lepidoptera > Gelechiidae > Tuta > Tuta absoluta. Next base: position 6,423,109 of record JAQAHW010000030.1, read on the forward strand.
GATGATCCTAAGATGGAGCTGTCATCTAGCACCGGAAATGACAAGATGACGGTAGAATCCCTGAAATGATTCTCATCACTAAGTTTTCTAATTTGCCGCATGATGTCGCGGTATTTTCCCAGTCCGAAGTTAAATACGGAGGAATTTGTTTAAGAAATAAGAATACGTAGTCATTACAGAAGTAAGATTTTCGCAAAATACTTACCTACCTACGTATTTATATGAATAGATACTTAGCCATCAGATATGTAAGCCAATAGGATAATTATAGTACAGACTGCTTCAATAGAATAATTTAATTGGAGAATCTTTGTATTGACTGGCCCGATGGCGTAGCGGATAATATCCCTGTCTGCTATGCCGAGGGTCGTGGGTTCCATCCCCACATGACACAAATTTTTATTAAGTTATTTTTAGATATTTGTGTTTAGTCTGGGTCTTTCTATGTATTATATGTATTTATTTAAAAAAGTATATATGTATTAATGAGCTATTTAGTTTCCATAGTTCAAGCTTAGTTTGGGGCTAGGTGGCGCTGTGTGAATCGTCCAAGAAATTTATTTATGTCAGTAAGAGATGGCGATAAGTTATCGTCTCTTTTCCGCTAATACGTAATAGGTACCTACATACAAAACGGTTAATGTGGCGCAGTGGTAATGTATGAAAAAAATGGACCTCTCATACAAAATTGCCGATCAGCTGATTTGAATAACTATGGACACTTAATTTTGTCAAATTTCAACCTATGTTCCTTGGGGAAAGTTGTTCCTTATCACCAGCCAGTCTTTAGATTTCGCTAGTAAAAATCACATTAGAACTAAACTTTTTGTACACAAAGATGCAATTTTAATCCACCTATTGACGACCGATGTGGCGCAGTTGTAGTGCATCTACCTGCGACGCAAAGGTTCCGGGTTCGATTTCCGGTCAGGCACTCACAAAAGGTGATATTATCACTTTGTGAATTCGTTTCCAGTCTGGTAAGGATATTGCAGGCTAAACCCTGATTGTCCGTAAGAAAAATGGTTCCGTGCTTTAGAAGGCAAGTTAAGGGTCGAATTGTACTAAGCGACTCGCCCGCTGCGGTGCTAATGCAGCCATTTAAAGCATTTGTCGCGAATTTACAAGGATGTTTTGCAACGAATTATGCTGCGTGTCTTAAACTAATATACTTAATTCGTTCGTATAATTCGTTGCAAACATGTCTTTGTAATCTCGCGGTTTGTCCCGCCCGGTTGCTGTCTACGATTACTTACAACCATGTCAGAGGCCTACTAGTAGCAGGCGGTTGAAAATCTCTGACACCAGAGTTCATCGGTTCATTTGTCGACTCGTTCTCCCACACAAAAAGAAGACCTACATAGCATAAGGTAGAAAAAAACGGGTATAGCTTCATTCTAGTCTATCTATGATTAGAGAAAAATTATTTTGTGCGGTAGCCTCATTGAAGAAGTACTAACTACTTAACTTTGAGAAGATTGCCAGGCCATCTTCAGGAAAGGCTTTTTGTAATAACAATAAACATTCTGTTTTTATTCTAGCCATCCGCTACCTGGATGGCGGGCACGCTTCAGGCTTCAACCATGTGACCACAAACCCAGGTGCTGAGAAGAGGCTCTTCCAGGTCAAGGGGAAGAGGAACGTTCGTGTCAGGCAGGTCAGTTCCATTAGCAATTATCCATCTTCACCACAAGTACAAAGAGCTGTCAAGCCATCTTACCTTGGGATCCTGGTAACCAAAGAACCACGTCACCACAAACCCTGGTGCTGAGAAAAGGCTCTTCCAGGTCAAGGGGAAGAGGAACGTCCGCGTCAGGCAGGTCAGTTCCATCAGCAATTATCCATCTTCACCACAAGTATAAAGAGCTGTCAAGCCATCTTACCTTGGGATCCTGGTAACCAAAGAACCACGTCACCACAAACCCTGGTGCTGAGAAAAGGCTCTTCCAGGTCAAGGGGAAGAGGAACGTTCGTGTCAGGCAGGTCGTTCCATCAGCAAGTATCCATCTACCCCACAAGTATAAAGAGCTGGCAAGCCGTATGACCTTGGGATCCTGGTGACCAAAGAACCACGTCACCAGAAACTCTGGTGCTGAGAAAAAAGGTTCTTCCAGATCAAGGAGAAGGTCAGGTAGGTTAGTTCAATCAGAAGGTAGGTATCCTTCACCAAAAGTACGAAGAGCTGTCAAGACCTCTGACCATGGCATTATGGTAAATAAAGATCCACGCCAAAACAACAGGACAGTAGCAAAAAACGACGGCCAATGTGTCGCAGTGGTAGTGCGACTGCCTGCGACACAAAAGTTGATGTTTATCACTTTGTGAATTTGTTCGCAGTCTGGATAGGACATTGCAGAATGAACCACCTGATTGTCCGAAAAGAAAGAAGGTTCCGTGCTTCGGTCCCGGTTGCTGTCTATGATTACTTAGACGGCGGTCGTTACACAACCATGTCAGAGGCCTACTACTAGTAGTAGGTGGTTGAAAAACTCTGACACCAGGGTTCATTGGGTCGTTGGACGACTCAGTGTCTCACACGAAAAGAAGAAGAAGTAGCAAAAAATCCACTGTGTTTTTATTTTTGTAATTGTAGCCAAGATCATCGCTAGCCAGATAGTTTTCAAGACATTGGTCTATTTCTAAAAGTTTGGGGGATACTTGCCATACGCTTTACACTTTGCCAGCAGATTCTGGTGCGTGCAAGGTGTAATATTGACAGGAAACGTTGCTGCCACCTTTTTCGACACCATTTCGTGTTGTAATTGAGTGTACTTCACGCTAGCACACTGGAAAGGAGTCTAGCTAGCCGAAATTCGTATGAATTTTATATTTCCTCATGTACTATAATACCTTCTTCTTCTTCAAATTTAAGAGTCAAACTCTTGTCGCTGGAGTAACTTCCAATCTTCTCTCCTCTCCGCCAGTGACTTGACCTCTTGATACGACACGACATTGACTTTTTCCTTTATCTGGGTAAAGTAAGTGCGTCTAGGTCTACCTCTGCCTCTCTTTCCTTCCACCTTCCCTTCAATAATGTTCTTAATGAAGCTGTCGTGTCGTAGCAAGTGGCCTATAATACCTGAGTCCATAAAATATACAAATTCAGTATTTCAACCAAACACCCTCAATCTCCAGATTTCATACAATATGATTATTTAAATTGGTTACTGATTTGTGCATGCCTTACCTACCTTACCTTATGAAATCTCACTACCCAAGGTCTGCTCGAAGAGATGTATGTGTCCTATGTGTTTTTATTGTATAAATGGTTTAATTATTGGTCTCCAGGTGGACCCATCGATTTCCTCAATGAACAAGGGAGACGTGTTCATCCTTGACAAAGACCAGGATATCTACGTCTTCGTCGGCGAGAAGGCCAAGAACGTGGAGAAACTCAAGGCCATCTCGGTAGCTAACCAGATCAGGGATCAGGACCATAACGGCAGAGGAAGGGTGGAGATCATTGGTGAGTGTGAGTGTGTGTGTGTGTGTGTGTGTGTGCGTGTGTGTGTGTGTGTGTGTGTGTGGTTGCCAACCAGATAAGGGATCAAGACCACAACGGTAAAGGAAGGGTGGAGATCATTGGTGAGTGTGTGTGTGTGTGTGTCTGTGTGTGTGTGTGTGTGTGTGTGTGTGTGTGTGTGGTAGCCAACCAGATAAGGGATCAGGACCACAACGGCAGAGGAAGGGTGGAGATCATTGGTGAGTGTGAGTGTGTGTGTGTGTGTGTGTGTGTGCGTGTGTGTGTGTGTGTGTGTGTGGTTGCCAACCAGATAAGGGATCAAGACCACAACGGTAAAGGAAGGGTGGAGATCATTGGTGAGTGTGTGTGTGTGTGTGTCTGTGTGTGTGTGTGTGTGTGTGTGTGTGTGTGTGTGTGGTAGCCAACCAGATAAGGGATCAGGACCAGAACGGCAGGGGAAGGGTGGAGATCATTGGTGAGTGTGTGTGTGTGTGTGCGTGTGTGTGTGTGTGTGTGTGTGGTTGCCAACCAGATAAGGGATCAGGACCAGAACGGCAGGGGAAGGGTGGAGATCATTGGTGAGTGTGTGTGTGTGTGTGCGTGTGTGTGTGTGTGTGTGTGTGGTTGCCAACCAGATAAGGGATCAGGACCAGAACGGCAGGGGAAGGGTGGAGATCATTGGTGAGTGTGTGTGTGTGTGTGCGTGTGTGTGTGTGTGTGTGTGGTTGCCAACCAGATAAGGGATCAGGACCAGAACGGCAGGGGAAGGGTGGAGATCATTGGTGAGTGTGTGTGTGTGTGTGCGTGTGTGTGTGTGTGTGTGTGGTTGCCAACCAGATAAGGGATCAGGACCAGAACGGCAGGGGAAGGGTGGAGATCATTGGTGGGTGTGTGTGTTTATGTGTATGTGTGTGCGTGTGTGTGTGTAGTTTTGTCTATGCATGTAAGAAAGAACATGCCTATTATCGGTATTATTATATAAACGGTCGCAAAAACGGACATGTACGCCACGTCTGACATATATTTGAGGGTCATTCTGAAAATTGGGTATCGTGACAGGTTGTCAGACCATCGCCTAAAATTACAATACACACCCTAAAGTCCCTTAGTCGACTCTTACGACTCCCACGGGAAAGAAATGGGGTGATTCTATTCTAAGCCGGCATCGCACGGCATCCATATTTGTGTATGTGTGTGTGTGGATTTAACTCTGTGGTTTTGTCTTTGAAAGAGAATAAGGGAGATGTATTTTAATGTAACTTATTATCAATCCTCTGTTAACAGATCAGTACTCCAATGAAGTGGACGTCCAGAAGTTCTTCACAGCTCTTGGCTCCGGGAACAGGCAGCTGGTGCCTGATGAGAGCGCTGGCGGTGATGACCAGGTAATACAGATCATGGTCAGGTTATAGTATTTTTTTTTCGACGGCCGATGTGGCGCAGTGGTAGTGCGACTGCCTGCGACGCAAAGGTTCCGGGTTCGATTCTCGGTGGGACACTCACAATAGTTGATATTTATCACTTTGTGAATTTGTTCCCGGTCTGGTAAGGACATTGCAGGGTGAACCAACTGATTGTCCGAAAAAAAATGGTTCCGTGCTTCGGAGGGCACGTTAAGCCGTCGGTCCCAGTTGCTGTCTATGATTACTTAGACGGCGGTCGTAACACAACCATGTCAGAGGCCTACTAGTGGTAGTAGGCGGTTGAAAAAAAACTCTGACACCAGGGTTCATCGGGTCGTTGAACGACTCGCTGTCCCACACGAAAAGAGAGAGAGTGTTTTTTTTTTATTAAGGATGGGTTTGCTCTTGACTCTAGTCTAGGTCATAGGACAGAGACAGGGTCTAAGATGGAGCGAGTTCACCTAGAAGAAGCCTGTTCACTTTTACTTTGAAGAAGGTTGGTTGGGTTTGGGATCATCTCGTATGGCACACACGTCAATGTTTAGGGTTCTCAGCCAGTTCTCTGCGTCAGGAGTGTACATATGCAGCAAAGTGGGCATTTGTTCACAAAATGGGAGAAGGATTTGGTCAAGTACTCCCTTTGGACGTGGATCCGGCAAAACCGGTTTAAGACCAACCACGGGTAAACAAATTAACACCTTCACAAATGGGGTGATTGGCCGTATGATGCCGGCTTAGAATAGCATCACCCCATTTCTTACCCACGGGTGTCGTAAGAGGCGACTAAGGGACTCGAGGGTTGGATGTGTATTGCAATTTTAGGCGATGGGCTGACAACCTATAGTGATACACAGTTATCTGATTGACTCTCAAGCTTTTGTCAGACGTGGTGTTCATATGTTTACGGCCGTGAACGCTCTGCCTACACCATAAGGGATATAGAATAAGTTGAATATTACAATTCATACAGATGTTTGGGTTATACATAACTGTTAGTCTGATTCCGATGTTGTTCAGTTGTTTAGTTAAGTTGTTTTTCAGTTGCTTTCTTGACATCTTAACAACTGCAGAAGTACAGTAATTTTAAAAAAATCATATCAAGTCATATTACGTGTTTTTTTGGAGAGTGTAGATTAAATAGTGTATGCAACTGCATAATTATAATTAGGCATTAGAATGCTCGTGTCATACTAATATCACATAAAGAGACATTCGCAGTCTCAGTAGACTGCGAATGTCTCTTTATGTGATATCCATTATATGACAATTGCATAAACTTGTCGTCCACACAATGTCAATATGGGCAGGGAAATAGTAAAGGTCCTCCCGGACCTAAGTCGGCGACTGTATCCGACATTTAGATACATCCGAACTTGTCGTCGGTTGTCGTCGGATGTCGTCGGTTGTATACGGTTGTCGTCGTTTGTCGTCGGTTGTTGTCGGTTGTCGTCGGTTCTTGGAAAACACGTGTTGCCAGCACAGAAACAAGAAAGGGCCAAAATCATGTTGACTATTCGACACTAAATACCATTAAAATAACTTCTAAACACATACTATACAATCTTCACTATCGACTCACAGATACAAAAAAAAACATTCTTCAAACGTTGAATTTTTTTTAGGATAGCTTAGATTTTATACTTTCTTTAACAATAATACACAAAGAGCATCTACTCATTTATGATTTTAATGTTGACTCTATAAATAAATAATTAAAATCGTGTTTAAAACTAATTATTTGTGCTGCTATCTTTGATAAAATTTGTAAACAATTCTTTATAAATATATCTAGTATAAGACAGATTTAATTGTGCTGATAACACTGCTTTTGACGGCACGTTGATGACGTGTACATAGTGATGTGTATTATGAGAAAAGATAAAATATAACAGATACTATGACACTGGCCACTAAGATAAATGTATTAATTTGAAGCACGTACAATTGGTCTGTCTCAGTCTTTATACAAACTAACTGACTGAAGGATACAAAAACTTCAAAGAAATCTTAATGGAAATAGTTCCATCATGGATCATTGTCTAGTTCTCTATGGGATTATAGTTGTACTTTTCATCAAAAAAACTAAACCACCTTCAAGAATAAAAACACCAATAAATGAAGTCATAAAATACTCAAAGTGAATTTTCATAGGATTTCTATCACAAACTTTTTTTCTAGTTACCTATTAACTTTACTATTTAACTACAAAATATTATTATAAATAAAATTAGCCTAGAATGGTGCATCTCTGAGGAGGGCTTATGAGGGCAGGCGACGACTTCATATCAACTAGTTTAAAATATGAACATGCCTAGTTTTTTAAACTTGAGTCATTGAAATGGACTCAGTAGCCAAGCTGAACGTTATGGCCTTTATTCAGGATAACAATTTTCTTTACTTACCTTATATTAGCGCTATCACTTTCCTTCAAATACTTATATAAGTCTTGTTATGTCTTAAAATTTAAAGCAAAATGCGCGTAATCTATCAAAATGGGGTGACGATAGAACAATGGTGACTAAATTGACTAGAAATGGCGTAGGAGGCATTGACGATTTTAAACCTGATAGGACTGAGATATCTCCTATCCTTCTCCATACCTATTTGACGGAAAGTGGCAGCGCTTATATAAGGTAAGTTATGAGAATTGTTATACTGATTTTAGGCCCATACTTACCCACAGTACAAAAACAGATAGATACTATAATTGATCAGATCAAAATATTGGATCACATTGCATGAGTACGTTACCTGCCCTTATTTAACGTTTTTGACAAAAAAATACGTCTCATCTCTTAGAAGAAAGAAACCAAAGAAAATCTTATATATGTAGGTACTCCTTCTTTCTGCAGTAAATTCTCTATGGTATTTCAAGACATGGGCAGGTTTCAGAAAGAACCTTAGAAGCAAGTAAAATGAAGCCATGAAATACTCATTGCAATAAAAAAAACGCTTTTCTATGTGAACGCTAAATATTTGAAAAGAAAACAACATTCATACATACACATATCACGCCTATAATTCCTTGCGGGGTAGGCAGAGCATAAGCAGCTGCAAAAAACGGGCATTTACGCCACGTCTGCATACGTTTGAGGGCATTCGGAAAATTGTGTATCGCCATAGTGACAGGTTGTCAACCCATCGCCTAAATTTAATACACACCCTCGAGTACCTTAGTCGCCTCTTACGACACCCACGGGAAAGAAATCGGGTAATTCTATTCTTAGCCGGCATCACACGGCAAAAAAAAGTACGTAGGTAGTTGAAAAATGGTAAAAGTGCAAAATGAGAGACTCTCAAAATAACAAAACAAAAATTAAAAGCAAAATATAATCGTTGCATAATATAAATAAGGCATTCTAACCATATACCTAACGTCAAAGTGACAGAATGTCAACCTTAGTTCGTAAGGTCTAATTTTTTTAAAGAAAGTTGTAGTCGATTATGCTTTGCATACATAATTTATTTAAATATTAATTTTTCATGAGCTAAACTACATGCTAGTAATTTTGTCTGGGAAGTCAAACTTATATTTTGACCTATGTTTTTAAGGGAAAGTTGTTCAGTTTCCAAGTGCAACTTGACCTTTCTTCGGGTTTTTTATGAATACATCTTATGTAATGATGTGCGGCGATCAGTCGTACGTGGCCTTAGTTTCAAAGTTCCTTTAAGACCACTGTAGATGTAGTGAATAGTGTGCCTGAACAGAACTGCACCAGTCAGGTACTTTGCGGAAGTATTCGTTAACTGCATACGTTATTTTACGTTACCATATTTATAGTGCTTATGTGTATCTCAGTGTGTTTTATTTAACACAAGCCAAGTCTAATTGTAGTTAGATGAGTTTTTCCAATATATTATTGGTAGGTTTCCCATTTACTTGCTCTGACTCTGGCATGATATTGACCTGCAAGTTGACATAAACTCTCTGGATCACTGACTTTGACTTATAGGCTGTCAAAGTAGGCTGACTGTGTGCTGACTGTTGGGAACATAGACTTATAATATACCACTACTTGGGAACCATTAATGCACGACATATATTATGCACAACACGATTACGGCTGAAAATATTTTGTACAACATGACTACGTACGACTAGCAATGTACCGTTCCCGGTAACATTGGGAAAATTTCTAGTTACGTTCCCGGGCACGATGAATATTCCCCGGAAACATAGAAACATTGACTGGCCAGATGGCGTAGCGGATAGTACCCCTGCCTGCTACGCCGTGGGTCGTGGGAGCGATCCCCACAAGACACAAATATTTGTTAAGTCCATTTTCAAGTACTTGTGTTTAGCCTTTCGTGTTTTCTATGTATAATACGTATTTATTAAAAAAAGGACCTTTTTATGTATTAATATCAGCAATCTAGTTCTCATAGTAGAGGTACAATATAGTTTCATCTTCGACACGCAAAGAAAAAGAAGAAATACAAGTTTAGCTCCTTTTGGAGCTAGATGGAGCTTTGTTTGTATAAATTTAATATTGTATAAAATTTGTATGTCAAATGGCGGGTCACGGCGGGCTTTTTATATTTAACACCTTTATGTATAACCTGTGTACCACAAATAAATAAATTGATTGATTGATTGATTGATTGATTGATTGATTGTGAATTGTCCTGGATATTTATTTAGGTATCATTATTGAAAACGAAAATATTTTTTGAAAATATTTTGAGTGTAAGGTGTTTTTGTTAAAGCAACAATATTTCTTTTGTGTTTTTTGAAGTAAATAGTGTAAGGTTTTTTTGTTAAAGCAACAATATTTCTTTTGTGTTTTTTGAAGTAACTTAAGAAGTTAAATAAGAAAGCATTACTAAATCGAATATTAGACAGATTGTGGCAAAATACGATTGTTTCAGGAAATTTATTGTAAAATAATGTAGTGAGGGATTAGGGATCACCAATGCGAAGAATAATATGCTGTGGGCATGTATTTCTGTATGGTGCATTTTAAAAAGTGAATACTTAAAGGTTTGCTTTAGTTCGGAATGCAGCCCCCCGCATTAAATTTTTCTGACACAAATCCGACACAGTAGGTTAGATTAGGTTAGAGTTGAGACGTGACCCCCTGGAGCGAACCTAGTGAGCGACCAAGCCGCAATAAAAAATATAAAATCATATAAGAAAAAGAAAACAATATCGATTAAGTTGTACGAGTATGTAAAACTATCGATTAAGTAACGTCACTACTAGCAGATTTTAAAAATGGTCACGCGATGTCTTCGAGGATGGTGTCGTGAATGCGCGGGGTGTATATTGTTAGAAGATAGGTGTTTTTGGCGACATTGTTTTGATTCCATTGCCATTGTCGTGCCTGCTTGGGTTGTACATAACTCTGACGTTCATAATTATGCTGTTCAAAACACTGTCGTACATTATCATGTCGGACCCTTGACTTGACTGTTTACTGTTTATGTTTACAATTCATTGTTAAATTTACATTCATTTAAATCCTATATTTTATTTATTTGGTATAATCTGTGTCATCACGATAAATACTAAGCATAAGGCAGGTGTTTTATGTAGCCGGTGTTTGTGTTATATTTAACCTATCTGTAATAAATAACAAAATTATACTATGACAATGACTTACCTACTTGTTTTATTTATTTTATAGAATAAATTATTCCATCTATCAGTAACGGCAATGTAACACGATCGTAATACAAGTAAAATACATACTTAGTATACTTTATTTACAAAGAGATAAGTACATGCATAATAATTAGATATTCATCGGGTATTTCTTTGACTTAGTGTACCAAAATCAAAGCACATCTCGTACCTATTACATGGACAGGTAAAATTTTGACGACAAAACGGATTCATGGTGTTAATTTCATGTCGTCAGATGCTGGTTGTAGTGCTTCATTGGTCCACCGACAAAAGCATCGCTCTACACGTTCTACACGTTCCACAACCAGATATAATGAGCTTGATAAGCTGTCCGTTGTTTATTATCCTCTGAACTTCGAATAAGCTTCTTGCTGAGATTCTGCCTGGCAAAAGATCCAGTATCATCCAGAACTGAAGATACCGAGTATACAAGTATAACGAGAATATTAGAAATTGAAAAACAAACCCCTATATTTATTTATAGCACCGAAACACCGTATTTAAGTATTACTATCAGAATTTTATCCATAGAAATGCATAATTATTATGAATTCATAAACAAATTTGACACAATAGGTAACTATGCGGTGTAAATAGAAATTATGAGAGTTTTAGAGTTCCGTAGTCAACTACTTGCAGGCTGACAAAAAACGCTGACAGTTTACCTACTCGCTATGCTGGTCTAGTCCAGTGGCGTATACAGCTTCTGATCATGAGGGGTTCACAAGACATATCATAGCAAGACTACCGTCGGGCGAAAGAAATTATACATGCGACGAGTTACATCACATTAAAAAAAGCAAGGGATTCGCCACACTGCGCCACATTAACATTACACGAATTACGAGCGAAGTTAGCTCGACATACATCATGTCCCCCGCGAACCCCCACCCCCTCTTTCAAAAAATATCCTCCCATATTTCTTTGAATTTTTTGGGAGGACTATAATTTTTAGTACTTCGATTTTTTTTATCACCAAAACTTGTTCAGTTTTGCGTCTAGGAAAACGCTCTGAAAGTTTGCATTCATTTCTCTGACACACTGTATACAGGGTGGCCTGTAAAGTGACGTCCAAAGACGAAATTCAAATGCCATAAACTGATGGGTATCCGAATCACTATCAATTTCGCAATTTATTGTAGTTTTCGAGTTATTTAACATTTCTGGCAGGCTTCTTTCCTTATTTTCTCTATTATTCGCGTACAAAATAAGAAAAAAAGCCTGCCAGTCTTGTTTTTCTCATACAACTTCAAAAGTAGAATAACTCGGAAATTACCAAAAGTCGTAGAACATACATGGGGGTGATTCGGATACCCCTCAGTATAACGCATACAAATTTTGTCTTTGGTCGTCACTATTCGGGCCACCCTGTTTTTTTTAATTATTAATGATGGGTTTGCTGTTGAGTCAGGGGATATACAGCCAAGCTGCCTGCCCGGTGGCTAGGTTTTGATATTACGGGTATGCGACCCCGGCTTCCCGAGCTACTACGGCCTCAAACCTTGTCCTCCGAGGTAGTAGTATCCGTAACCTTTCATCCTTTCCCAAGTCACAAAGTCCTGTCTCTCTTCTTTCCCTCCCCTTCCTTACTCCTTACCTCTCCGCCAATCCAAGGTCTGCCGCGCCGATGGATGCATAGCTAGGGGCGTGCCTAGTTTAGCGTGCCGATTTGCCCTGGGACCGGGTGACCCCAGATTCAGGCTAACCTTGTCCTGGTATGCGGGGCTCTGCCAGGATCGACATTAAATTTCCCTAGCTTCTCGTGGGAACGCAATGATTGTAAATTCGAACCAAAATCTATATGGCGGCGATGTAGGAGTTCGCAACTCATCACGTCTCGTTCCTGTCGGGTGCGGATTGCGGGCTACTGAGAGCCGCTTTGCTACGATGAATGTTAGGGGAGGAATGGTGGATAAAATAGATGAAGTATGTCAGATGATGGATAAGAGGCGCATAGATGTTTTGTGTGTGAATGAGACGAAGCGGAAAGGTTGCGACACGACGGAACATGGCCTTTACACAGCGTATTGGTCTGGGGTTTCTAGTTCCGACCGAGGCTGTAAAGGAGTCGGCGTGATTCTTTCCGCACGAATGGCTGAATGCGTGACTGAGTTCGAATGTGTGAGCCCTCGACTCCTCTGGATTAGGCTGAAGGTCGGAATCACTCGAATCTTTATCCTAGGTGTCTATGCACCGACGGATGTGGGTTCGGGTGGCTCCACAAAAGCAAAAAAGGAAAATGAGGAGTTTTGGGACAATGTGAGAGATGTTTTGAAAAACTGCAAGGCGAATGAAAGAATTATTATGCTGGGAGATTTTAATGGATGGGTAGGAATAAAGCGAGATGGGTATGATAAGGTTCTTGGTACGTTTGGTGATGAAAGAGTAAATGAGAATGGAAAGAGTGTGTTAGAGATTTGTTTGCAGTGGGATCTTTTTGTGTCGAATACAATGTTTCAACACAAAAAGATCCACACTTATACAAGAGCGGAAGGTGCATCAAGAACAATGATTGATTTAGTGATTGTGGATGAAAGATTGAAGAGTAAAGTTGTAGACACTCGAGTGTACCGCGGTGCTGGTATTGACACAGACCACTTCCTGGTGCTATCTCGAATAAGTGGTCTCTTCAAACGGTGGCGGCACAGGGTAACTGAGCGAAGTAGTGCGTTGGAAAGAGTGAAAGTAGAAAATTTGCAAGATAAAGAGGTAAAAAAGGAGTATATTAAAAGATTGAAAGAGAAATTTAACAACCAAGAGGAGATGTCTGACATTGAAGAAGGATGGAAAGGATTTAAGAAAGGTGTTGTGGATGTCGCGATAGAAGTGTGTGGAGTTTCAAAAAGGATGAAAGGGAAAACACAACGGAGTGCGTGGATGACCAAAGAGGTACAAGAAGTTGTGCAGAAGAAGAAGAAAGCATGGTTGGATTGGTTAGCTACCAAAGCTAACCGAAGAATGTTAAAAGCGACGGATGAAGATGTAGAGAAAGCAAGAAAGGAGTATAAAAGTGTGAAGGATGTAGTTAAAAAGACTGTTGATAAAATGAAAGATAAGAATAAGGATGAATTTGACAGGAGGCTATCGGAAAACTTTCGTTCCAACTTGAAAGTTTTCTGGAAATCCATAAGGACAGCTCGAAGTAAAACCACGTCGTCCGAGTTGAGTAGGATTCGAAGCCAGGATGGTAGTGTAATAAAAGGTGAGGAATGTGTGTTGAAAAGATGGAAGGAATATTTTGAAAGCTTATTTGAGAAAGAAGATCTAGCGCAAGAAATAACTACTGCAGAAGTGAATGAAATTGAGAACGAAAGTGAGATTGAAATGGATGAGATTGTGAAAGCGTTAAAAAGTATGAAATCTGGTAAAGCTGCAGGGTATGATAGAGTGTCGGTCGAAATGCTGAAGGCTGGCGAAGGCGTTGTGGCTAGTCAGCTGTACCTCCTTTTTAACCTTTGTTGGAGAAGCGGTCGAGTGCCAACTGATTGGTGCAAGGCTGTAATAGTGCCATTATATAAAGGAAAAGGGTCACAGCTGGACTGCAAAAATTACCGCGGTATAAGCCTCCTCAGTGTCGTCAGCAAACTGTATGCAAAGGTGTTGATTGAAAGAGTGATGAAAGAAACGGATGAGAAAGTATGGGATGCTCAGGCAGGATTTCGTAAGGGGATGGGATGTACGGATCAGGTCTTTTCCTTGCGCTGCATAGCTGAAAAATTCCTGGCCAAAAACCAGAAAGTCTATTGCGCATTCGTGGATTTGGAAAAGGCCTATGACAGAGTGGTGAGGAATGAATTGTGGTCGGCACTATCCATGCATGGGGTGAGCAGTATCTTGATACGAGCACTGAAATCCTTATATAAGGATTCCAGTGCTTGTGTCAGGATAAACGGGGCGTACAGTGAACTTTTTAACATCGAGAAAGGTGTTAGACAGGGATGTGTTGCGTCACCGTGGCTGTTCAATCTATTCATGGATAGTTGTTTGGCGGATTTGAAAGAGAGTGAATGTGGTCTGAGAATGAATGGTTTACTCGTCAAATGTCTTCTCTATGCTGATGACCAAGTTATCCTTGCGTCGTCGGCTGAAGGGTTGCAGGAGATGGTAAATATTATGACTGAGGCTTTGAAAAAGAAAGGAATGAAAGTGAATGTAAGTAAGACGAAAGCAATGGTTTTTGAGAAAGAGGAAAATATGACAGAGTGTAAAATTATGATAGAAGAAGAGAGGGTGGAACAAGTGAAAGAGTTTGTGTATTTGGGCTCCATGTTCACATCAGATGGAAAGTGTGAAAGTGACATCGAAAGAAGGGTGAATGCCGGAAACATGGTGAATGGAGCGTTGCACGCTTTTATGAACAGCCAGAAAGTCTCTGATAAGGCTCGTCTGGCTGTGCATAGAGGGGTGTTAGTTCCGACACTTATGTATGGGAGTGAAAGTTGGGTATGGCAGAAAAAGCATGAAAGTAGAATAAATGCAGTACAAATGAGAGCGTTAAGAAGTATGATTGACGTAAAATTGAGTGACAGGATAAGGAATAGCGTGATAAGGGAACGTTGTGGTATAAAAGAAGACGTAGTGACTGGTGTAGAAAAGGGTATGCTCAGATGGTTTGGTCATGTAGAGAGGATGAATGAAAGAAGATTAACGAAAGAGGTGTATATGGCAAGTGTGGATGGGAACGTCGGAAGGGGAAGACCTTGACGAACGTACCTTGATCAAATCGGGGACGTCCTAAAGAAAGGTCAGGTCAAGAGTACCCTAAACCGAAGAGCATGCATGAAGAGATTGATGAATGTGGAGGAGGCGAAAGTAGTATGCCAGGATCGTAGTAAGTGGAAGGAAGTAGTCTCTGCCT
Organism: Tuta absoluta; assembly: GCA_027580185.1. Lineage (NCBI taxonomy): Eukaryota > Metazoa > Arthropoda > Insecta > Lepidoptera > Gelechiidae > Tuta > Tuta absoluta. Next base: position 6,438,459 of record JAQAHW010000030.1, read on the forward strand.
ACCCCTCCGGGAAAGAGGCGTGATTTATGTATGTATGTATGTATGCTGTTGCCTCTAGTCTAGACAATAAATACTCTACTTACCTAAGTTTTACGTAAGCGACACAGCCCAGCAAAGCCAACAAATTTTCAGTACCGAATGTGATCGTGTATTAGTTTAAGATATGCCTATTTGTTTACTGAATAAATATTTTTTCTTTCTTTCAAATTTGGAATATAAAGTATATTTGATATATATGCTGTAACCTGTGTGTGTGCAAGCCAGTAATAAACCGGTGTTGGTTCTAAACAGTCGTTTCATTCGTTCGCATATACTTTAATGACGACGAGTGTTTGTCTACCCACATGGCCACAAAAATGTCTCAATTAGGAAATTTGCCAAATTTCGATCATAAAACTAGTGAGTGGATAATTTTTAAAAGTAATTTAACTCAGTTCATAAAAATAAACAAAGTTGAGGACGATAACAAGGTGGGAATACTCATTACGCATTTTTCGGATGAGTCATACAGGTTGCTGCTTAACCTAGCCCACCCGAACGTTCCAGACGACCTAACCTATGATCAACTGGTGAAATTACTCGACGACCACTTCAAAACGAGGGAGTGTACCTTTGCTGATAAGGCAAAATTCTACGGGGCGACAAGAGATCCAGGCGAATCAATGGGGGACTGGGCGGCGCGACTACGTGGACTCGCAAGTTATTGCGACTTCGGCACCGCTCTGGATACTGTTTTGACAGATCGGTTATCGATCGGTCGGACCTAAAATATGGTTACTATAGTAGCTGCAAATGCAGAATTATCTCATGCGCACCAAATGGGAGGCTTTCACGGACCTCCGGTTTTTCATCACTTTTTATAATGATAAGAGTTTTCATTATATTTCGACGTATTTGATTACAAGAACCCTAGATTTAGGTGTGACCGACACGCTCTTAGCAGGTTTTTTTGCCATGTAACAACAAGTATTGAAGTTTACCAGGTATCCCATCCCTTTTTAGTCAAAAAAAATTAATCAAATGGCTGTGACGTCATATGTATAGAAATGTAGAGAAAAGTCGGAGAATGTAGGAAAATGTCGGCAGCCGACATGCCGGCATCGCTCCCGCACTGGATGTATGGAACAGTCGCCGACTGTAGGGAACAGTATCCGACTTAGGTTCGGGAGTACCTTAAGGGAAGTTGGCAGCGCGAGTGTGTGAACAGGTTACTCGCGCTGCTACTCGTCATGCCGCTGCCCATCATCCTTTTCGTGCGCGAGCCAAAGGAACGGCAGCACGAGCGCTAGTGGAATGTATTGCTATCTCGATCACTCATATTGGTGCGAGAAGAGTGAGACGGCAGTGTGTGAACACTCGCGTTGATACTGAAGTATTTCGAGCAATATTCGCGACAGCGGCAGGAGCAGGTGCATGGTGTGAACGTGCTATAAGTGTCTACTTCTTCCAGCAATTCGAACGCAGCGAGGAGCAATCGGTGACATTGTCAGAGATATCAGACAGCACTGGCAGTATCAAGATCACCCCTCTCAACAAGCCCTACACACAGGTATAATACCCCTACAATTCTTGCCGCCTCCAATTACTTCCCCATCCAATCTTTTTACGCTTAAGGCGAGTGTACTTGCCTTCGCGTAACGTGGCGCCACTTCACGAAAAAAATATTTTCTCTTTATAAAAACCATCGATCAGAACCGAAGCCCCGGGGCTAAAATTGCAGAGTATATAAACTATTTATACTTGCATCGACGCTAAAGCTATCTATTGAGTAGTAGAAAAACCATCGCGCAATTACGGTGGCCTTAAATTAAAGCCAGCTTGATCGATTTATAACTTTCGAAACCCCCTATAAAAATTTATGAAAATCACTAAAGCCATTTCTGAGATCCTGATACTAAGCCATTACTCGTTGAAAGCTAGTTATGACAAGTTTCTATGTGACTGAATACCTTACCAACAACTTATTATTTTAAATTTACAGGCACAACTGAAACCACAAGAGGTCTACATTCTAGACACTGTCAGCGGAAGTATCTATGTGTGGGTTGGAAAGCAATCTACTGAAAAAGTAAGCAAAACTTTTATATCGCGTTTTAGGTTCTTGCGCTATGAATACAGTTATGATTAACGCCATCTATCGGTTGATTTTGAAACGATCTTGGAAACAGGCGGTTTACTTTGAAATTTACTTTTTTCAAGGTAGGATAGTATTGTCACTTATTGACGTCATGATCCGTCATTGTAAATTTTTTATCTACACTCGTCTCATTATGTTCGAATTATGAATTCGAAAACAGATGCATAATGACCTACTTTATGCATTCTGCCTATATAAAATACGGTATAGTAGAAATTACAGAAGCGTAATGACTTAATGAGAATGCTCTTATTACGATAAAGTTGAGAAATGAAACTAAGTTTTTTTTTGTCAATACTCAAAACGCCATCTTCCGCCGCACCTGACCGTTGTTGTTGGATGGTAATTGTTCGGTTGTTTTATTAGGTTGTTCAGATGTTGTACCGATGTTGTTCAGATGTTGTACCGATGTTGTTCAGCTGTTGTTCAGATGTTGTTCAGTTGTTGTTCAGATGTTGTTCAGATGTTGTTCAGATGTTGTTCAGATGTTGTTCAGTTGTTGTTCAGATGTTGTTCAGATGTTGTTCAGATGTTGTTCAGTTGTTGTTCAGATGTTGTTTCGATGTCGTTCAGATGTTGTTCAGTTGTTGTTCAGATGTTGTTCAGTTATTAAGTTAAGTTCTTGTTCAGTTGCTGACTCGACATCTGAACAACTGCTAAAGTATAGAAATTGCGAAAATTCATATCAAGCCATATTACGTTCTCGTATTGAATTTGGCCTTGTATCGGGCCTTGCAATGGCCGGTGCGTACGTTTGGAAAAGTGTTAAACTGAGTTTATTTTTGGAGAGTGTAGATAAAATAGTGTATGCAACGGCTATAATTACGCATTAGAATGCTCGTGTCAAACTATTATCACACTCGGCTGCGCCTCGTGTGATAAACAGACACTCGCATTCTAATGACCCCCATTATACGACAGTTGCATAAACTAATAAGTATTATGTATTCCTGAAATACAATACATAACTAAAGCGCTTAGTTTTCACAAGGTTTAATTGATTCTAAATAATCTTTGTAGTAAGTTGTTGCCGCGAATTGATACTTTGGTTTCCTGAAGACTAGCGTGTCCAGACAGGGATTGTTTTCCTGGTTGGGGGCGCCACTGGGCTCTCGACAGACAGTTCAAAATTATATAAGCAGCAATTTGTAATTAAAATGTAACCATTTTAAATTCCAGGAGAAGTCCGAAGCCATGTCAAAAGCGCAGCAGTACTTAACCCTGAAGAAGTACCCGTCGTGGGTGCACGTGGCGCGGATCCCGCAAGGCACCGAGCCGGCAGTGTTCAAACAGTACTTCACTACGTGGCGCGACACTGGAATGTCGCACACGCGGCTAGTGCGCTCTCTTAGCGGTGAGACCATCTTATATATTTTTTTAGATATCCTGGACAATTCACACAGCGCCATCTTCGCTAGAGAAAAGCCGTCTCAAAAAGTCATATTTGACAGCTGTCAGTTTCATACTAAAAGGACAACATCGGAAAATGGAACCTCTGCCATGGCACTAGCACGAATATGACATCTGTCGAATATGGCTCATTGGGATTGAGACAATCTTATATCTACGTGACGCAAGTCCCGCTGTGCTCAAACAATACTTCACTACGTGGCGCGACACTGGAATGTCGCACACGCGGCTAGTGCGCTCTCTTAGCGGTGAGACCATCTTATATATTTTTTTACCTGGACAATTCACACAGCGCCATTTTCTCTAGAGAAAGGCCGTCTCAATAAGTTATATTTGACAGCTGTCAGTTTCATACTAAAAGAGATGTCAACATGGGAAAATGGAACCTCTGCCATGGCACTAGCACGAATATGACATCTGTCGAATATGGCTCATTGGGATTGAGACAATCTTATATCTACGTGACGCAAATCGTGCAGTGTTCAAACAGTACTTCACTACGTGGCGCGACACTGGAATGTCGCATTCGCGTCTAGTGCGCTCTCTTAGCGGTGAGACTATCTTATATATTTTTTTACCTGGACAATTCACACAGCGCCATCTTCTCTAGAGAAAGGCCGTCTCAATAAGTTATATTTGACAGCTGTCAGTTTCATACTAAAAGAGATGTCAACATGGGGAAATGGAACCTCTGCCATGGCACTAGCACGAATATGACATCTGTCGAATATGGCTCATTGGGATTGAGACAATCTTATATCTACGTGACGCAAATCGTGCAGTGTTCAAACAGTACTTCACTACGTGGCGCGACACTGGAATGTCGCATTCGCGGCTAGTGCGCTCTCTTAGCGGTGAGACCATCTTATCTTATCTAATTTAGCCTACAATCTTATATGTACTGATTTTTATTTATACTTTATTGAACATCGTAAAAAAGCGGGCTTAATGCCACGCGGATTTCTCTACCAGGCAACTTGAGAGTAAACAGAGAGAAAAAGAAGCGGGTGCACTAGAAAGTAAAAATTCAAACACTAAGTACTATGAAAAAATAAACCTACATTATAATTCATAAATATATGCAAACACACATACGAATACAAATACGTATACTAATACCTAACAAGAATATATTAATGAATATATATATGAATGTATAAATTCTATTCACCTGACAGCTGTCATAAATAAATTTGAAGCTCATAAAGAACGGTCTGCTAGCGATAAAACTATACTACCTTCTTTATTACTATTGCGATGCGATTTTTCCACTCGAGAACTCGCTTCTTTTTAGATTTACTGTTGTGACAAACCACTGCCACTAAAACTTGCTATACAAGGTGTAAGGGACAGCCTTCAGATAAGGGCGCATTGAGACCATGAAACTGAACAACTACCCATAAAAAAAACAGGAAACGTCCAATAGTGTTGACAGTCAGCTGATTGTGTTTTTTTTTTGTTAAGTAGTTTTTTTGTCGTTTCCTGACATATGTTTCTAAGGATAACTTGTTTAGTTTCATGGTCTGCATGCGCCCTATCAGTATTCGGAGGGCTGCCCCTTACACCCTGTATATTTTTTTCTTTAGAATAACCAAAAATATGATGCTCCTAAAAGTTATTTGTGTGACATGCCAATTCATGCCATTTAATTTTGTATTTCAAAGTGTTTAACACACACACACACACACACACATATCACGCCTATTATCCCTTGCGGGGTAAGCAGAGCGTAAACGGCCGCATAGAACGGACATTTACGCCACGTCTGACAAACATTTGAGGGTCACCCGGAAAATTGTGTATGGCCATAGTGACAGATTGTCAGCCCATCGCCTAAAATTGCAATACACTCCCTCGAGTCCCTTAGACGCTTCTTACGACTCCCACGGGCAAGAAATGGGGTGATGCTATTCTAAGCCGGCATCACACGGCACGGTGTTTAACGTTTTGCTTTATTTGAAATAATAAAACGAATGACGCTATTTATCAACTCAACTCAAGTAAGACTCACGATATTTTTGTTCTTGTTGCCGGCTGAGATTATAGGCGTGATATATGTATGTATGTATGTCCTGTCCCTTGCATTCCGTTTAATACTTTTTATGCTTATATTTATTTATTTTTCAATTCCCAGACGATTCACTATACGCAAGCGCCGACTCGCTAGGTCTTCGCCCGCTTTCACCTAGCATCACCCCACGACTTTACACAGTCTCTCTAACCAGTGACAATCAGCTGATTTATCAAGAAAACGACTTCAATCAAAGAGTGAGTACTGCGTCATCTTTTAGCCTATTAATTAATGCTGTGTGATGCCGGCTTAAAATAGCATCACCCCACAACTTTACACAGTCTCTCTAACCAGTGACAATCAGCTGATTTACCAAGAAAACGACTTCACACAAAGAGTGAATAGAGTCTAAAAAAGAGATTTGTGTCAAAAACAAAATTTGTTAGTGCCATCTAACCACTAGTATAGAAAGCTTAGAACTAACAAGACATCATGGTGCTAGTATAGAATATTTATACTGCAGCCGACCAATCACAAGTCGCCGCCCAACATTGTCAGTGTATTTTGACATCTGTCAGATTGCCCGCGTTGCCGTTGATCTTGATTTGTAATGAAACAGAACACTAGGCAGTATGGTCTCTGGCCTTTGCCTGTCCAGAACGGACAAATACGATAAAAAAATAATTTTATGAAAATTGAGAAAAACTGTATTTTCAGGGGTTTCCGGAGCGTAATTAGCGCCCTCATCACTTTAACATCTTATTGACTGTAAAAGATTTCTTTTTCGAAATAAGCTGACCTGTCTTATGTATCTTATGTATATATATCTATATGTTATGTCCTTTGTGATATATTGTGTACAATAAACGGTTAATCAATAAATAATATAATTTAAAACTCGTAAATGGATAAAAAAGTAATTTGTCGAAAATCCACTGCTTTCAGATTGAAGTATAAGTACAACTACATAAGTTTATGTACATGTGTTATGAGTTTTTAACTCATGAGGGCGCTAGTTACGCTCTGGAATCCTCTGAATGGTAAAATTAGGATCCCGTTTTCTTAGCCTTTTAATAGTAAAATGTACATATTGTCTATGGTTATTCTATTTGTCACAGGGACTGCAAACAGACGAAGCTCACATAGTTGATGCTGGTGAAGAAATATTCGTGTGGGTTGGAGACCAGACTACAGACAAACTACGCAAGTCTGCCACCAACATCGCTCAGGTAATCTTTGGTATTACCAGCTACCTCCTGTTCTAGGATGATGACTTGATGATATTCTAGGAGGAGGACATTTTAGAATGAAGACATTTTAGGATGAAGACATTCTAGGATAAAGAAATTCTAGGTGATTCATTTTTAGGATGTGGACATTATTTTCGGAGGGTATGATCGAGCGGTCTTAGTTAGTCTCAGTATCTAGAGGGTCAAGGTTCGATTCCCTGAGAGGTATAGCAAACAGACGAAGCTCACATAGTTGATGCTGGTGAAGAAATATTCGTGTGGGTTGGAGACCAGACTACTGATAAACTACGCAAGTCTGCTACCAACATTGCTCAGGTAAAATATCACATCAGCCTATAGCAGTCCACTGCTGCACGTAGGCCTCCCTTAAGACATCAGATCTCCCGTTTTCGCCATCCAGTCGCTACCAGCCGCCCTTTTTAAGTCATCGGTCCATTTGGCATCAGGTAATCATGGGCATTACTAACTACCTCCCATTCAAGGATGATATTCTTGTATGAGGACATTTTAGAATGAGGACATTCTAGAATGTAGAAATTCTAGGTGAAGACATTTTAGGGTGGGTATACTATTTGTCGGAATGCATGATCGAGTGGTCTTAGTTGGTCTCAGGATCCATAGGGTCAAGGTTCGATTCTCTGACAGAGACAGCAATAAGACGAGACTCACATTTTCGATATAGGTGAAGAGATACTCGTGTGGGTTGGAGACCAGACTACTGACAGACTACGCAAGTCTGCCACCAACATCGCTCAGGTAATCTTTGGTATTACTAGCTACCTCCCATTCTAGGATGATGACTTGATGATATTCTAGGAGGAGGACATTTTAGATGAAGGACATTTTAGGATAAAGACATTCTAGGATAAAGAAATTCTAGGTGATTCATTTTTAGGATGTGGACATTATTTTCGGAGGGTATGATCGAGCGGTCTTAGTTAGTCTCAGTATCTAGAGGGTCAAGGTTCGATTCCCTGAGAGGTATAGCAAACAGACGAAGCTCACATAGTTGATGCTGGTGAAGAAATATTCGTGTGGGTTGGAGACCAGACTACTGATAAACTACGCAAGTCTGCTACCAACATTGCTCAGGTAACATATCACATCAGCCTATAGCAGTCCACTGCTGGACGTAGGCCTCCCTTAAGACATCAGATCTCCCGTTTTCGCCATCCAGTCGCTACTAGCCGCCCTTTTTAAGTCATCGGTCCATTCGGCATCAGGTAATCATGGGTATTACTAACTACCTCCCATTCTAGGATGATGACATTCCAGAAGGAAGACATTTTAAAATGAGGACATGCAAGGATTAACACATTCTAGAATGAAGAAGTTCTAGGTGAAGACATTTTAGGATGGGTATACTATTTGCCGGAGGGCATGGTTGAGCGGTTAAGTTGGTCTCAGGATCTAGAGGGTCAAGGTTTGGTTCTCTGACAGGGACAGCAATAAGACGAGACTCACATCGTCGATGCTGGTGAAGAGGTATTCGTGTGGGTTGGAGACCAGACTACTGACAAACTACGCAAGTCTGCCACCAACATCGCTCAAGTAATCATTGTCATATAGATAGAAGATCTGGGTCAAAGAAATTATTGGCATGGAGACCCTCGGATCAGAAATGATACAGAGGAAGGCCACAAACGTATCAAAACTGATGCGGGTAGCAACTGGCCCCTTACTGCTCTAAGCAAAAAAAGTGGAGAGATTTGAAGGCCTTCACCAAATCTTTGGCAATGGCTTAATAGAAGAAGAAAGACGCCTTCGTGGTCTAGCGGTCTTTGGTCTCAGGATCTAGAGGGCCAAGGTTTGGTTCTCTGAAAAGAACATGCAGGTGAAGAGATATTTGTGTGGGTTGGAGACCAGACTACAGACAAACAGCGCAAGTCTGCCACCAACATTGCTCAGGTAATCATTGCTATAATAGCTAGAAAATATTGGTCGTAGTGAAAACAATTAATGGAATGGAGACTGGGATCAGAAATGATATATGAGTTAAATAAATATTATAGATAAATAAATTTCTTATAAGATAGGTATATTTAATCTATTCGTGTGTATGTTTATTTTATCATATTATTCTATTGTGGACTCCTAATCCACTGTCCTATAAAGTCTCACTTTACGTAGTTCGGCTGGAAGAAATTTCTTTGTAGAAATAAGTTGTCTTGTTCTGTCGTTATTATTTGTATGTGTGTCTAATGTAATGTTTTTGTGTACAATAAACAGTAAATAGTTATACAGGGTGTAAGGGACAGCCCTCCGAATACTGATAGGGTGCATTCATACCATGTAACTGAACAACATTCCAGAAAAAATAAAAACAAGAAACGTCAAAATAATTTTGGACTTTCCATTGTTAATGCAGTCAGCTGACCGTGATTTTGTATGGGTGGTCGAATTATTTGTCGTTTCCTAACATTTTAAAAAATTAATGATGGGTTTGCTCTTGACTCTAGTCTAGGTCATAGGACAGAAACAGAGTCTAAGATGGAGCGAGCTCACCCAGAAGAATCCTGTTCACTCTTACTTTGAAGATATTAGGGTTGTATGCGTTTGAAAACACAGACGCAGGTAGTGAGTTCCACTCTTTAGCAGTGCGCAATATAAATGATGACTGGAAGCGCTTAGTCCGAATTGGTGGAATTATGATCCTAAGGGAAAAGTGTACAGTTTCATGGTCTGCATGCGCCCTTTCAGTATTCGAAGGGCTGTCCCTTACACCCTATATTGAAATGTTTCTGTGTTATTATTCTATCCAGGCATACCTGTCACACAATGGCAGCTCGGACCGCGCATTCACAGTGACCAAACAAGGACTCGAACCTGAGACTCTCATCGCACTCTTCGACCAATGGGACCCTGACATGTGGCAGGTAAGATATAACGATCTATTAAAGAGACAAATACTTAACAATTAAAACTAAGATAAACTAGACTAAAATTAAATAAAGATCCTAGTGACTAACCTAAATTTAAGCTAAAAAAAACGATATATTTGAAAGCAATAATACATGCTAAACTGACAAACATTTGAGGGTCATTCAGAAATTTGTGTATCACCATAAGACAGGTTGTCGGACCATCGCCTAAAATTGCAAGACACATCTAACTTCGAGTGCCTTAGTCGCCTCTTACGACACACACGGTAAAGAAATGGGGTGATGCTAATCTACGCCGGCATCACTGCTGGAAATTCTGGGCTTGGCAGGGCACTGCAGTGCGCTGAAATAAAAATCGACTGTTAGAAATACAACAAGATGTAAATATATTTGCAAATATTTTAAGGGCTAAACCAGTCATGAAACTAAACAACTTTCTCCAAGAAACAGGATTTTTATATAAAAAAATGGACCTCCCATACTAATTGCCGAGCCGGTTTTCTATCAGGACATTACAAAATTGTTACAAAAAAAAGAAAATTGTGTGATACAAATTTCTTTTTTTATAATGACGGTTCATGACGTCAATAAGTGATATGATAATACTATCCTCTACATTGAATAAAGAATTTCAATTTCAATTTCAATGTAATTGACGCGATCAGCTGGAACATGCTGTAAGGAAGGTACAATCTTTTTTTCATATTTCGACATAATATGTTCTTTAGGGAAAGTTGTTTAGTTTCTTGGGCTAGTTCCCTTGAAATATTTGCAATTGCAACTAATGTTTTAACATCCTTTTATTATTTTACTTCGAGTGTTGGCAGTTTGTGTGGGTTTAAATGAGCAACGATATTGTTTTAAGTAAAAAAGATATTTAAATCTTTTGACAAAATATCGTTTGACATTATGGGCTTTGATTTTAGATGTTTTGGTGCAACGCTCCGTTATTTAATAAATTAGTTATGGATGCCGTCTTATGGTTCGTTGCATCGTACGAAAATAATTTTTAATAAATTGACAATGGGTCGGTTAACAAAATATTTTTTCTTCTAAATATTTTGTGTTATTTTTTATGAAATATAAAATGATCGAGTACTTATTTGTATTTAAGTTTATTTTTATTTTTCAGAAACAAAAAGAATACGAACAAGACCGAGAGCGTGAGTTGGCAATGAACGAGATCGACGTCGACAAATAATTCATATCAAATTTAAAACTATAAAATATAGAAAATAAAAATGTATGTCATATGATATCAGATAAACGTTTTTTGTTAGATATTGAAGAAAATTTATTATAATATAATAAAACAGCTAAAAAATCTATGAATTTTAACTAAAATATTTTCAAGGTTATATTGTGTAATTCTTTTCAATACTGAACAAGAGGTTCAAAATATTACGCTTTAAACATTTCAAGAGCTCAACCCTTAAAACAGATCAACTTTCCGATAATAAATATTTTTTCTAAGATTTTTAAATATTTTTGATATTTTATATTTACCAGTCAAATAAATGTTTTACTAGTTAGGCGCAAATTATAATACTCGGTAGGTACTTTAGTTATTAATAAATAAATATAATATTTTGAAAGTAGCTACATGTTTTTATTTTTATGTAACTATATTATAAATAAAACATCCAAATGCTTTCAAAAGGCAAATATTTTATTTCATAGTCTATAAAATGTTTATTAACTATTCTAAACTACCACACGGCAGTGCTACAGCCAAGACTGAAAAAAATCCAACAAAATTTAAGAGGATATCTATTTTGACATGAATTTTCCTGTCTATACAAGGTGCAAGGAACGGTGGTGTATCGACAACTTAGTAGACATCAATCTATGAAACTGGACAACTTTTGCCAAGCACCGTATTTTGAGAAACACTATTTTATGATTTTTTACATAGTTACAAAAAGATCGATATTTTATCGTCTTCTTATTTATGGCAAAGTTGTACAAGTCATGGACTGATTGTATTTTATTTTTGTATGCACAGTCTCTAACTTCTTTCATTTCAATCTAATATTACCGTAAATCTTCCAGACACAAAAAAAATTACAAAATTGCATAAGTGTAAACCATAGACCTTACTAAATTGAAAGACAAAACTTACCTGTCTACAAAAACACAATAAATTTACAAAATACATTATCAAAATAATTACACTCATAAAAATAGCTGCAGATTTTGTTGCATTAACTAGTTCTAAAGTGCAGTCAAAGAAGTAATTGAACGTGAAATGAAACTAAAGAAACTAAATTACACTGCTATACATTTTTATAGACTATATATACTACTGAGGATGAATACACTACACATAATTTCAATCAATTACGTCTAAGTAACTAGAAGGAACTATAAAAATGCTCAGTGGGACCTTTTTACTCGCTATAAATGCCTTTTTAATTCTCAATTACTAGCGCTAATTTTAACATTAATTTAACATTTTTGACTACAAATTTTACTTGTTCCTACCATGGTTCTAAAATTAGTTAGTAGTTGTCAAAAATGATTAATTAAAGTAAAAACTATAATATACTTAAAATTATATCAACAATCCTCCAAACATAATGCAGTCGTTGTTTTTAACAAGAAACACCCAAAAGTTAATAATATTAATTTCATACTCGCGGTGTTCAGTAAAAACCATTCAAACAGAAAAACCTAAGTTTAAATAAAACAAAAGCTAAGTAATAAAACAGAATTTGATGTGGCACAGAAATGACTAAAGTTTGACAACCATATCCTAGGAAATCAAGTATTTCGAAAATAAATAGTTTTGAGCGTTTCTCTCGGGAAAATTTCTACTCCAATAAACTAACTATAATTTGGTGAATCAAAAGAATATTTTAAAAGCTTCAATTGTACCTAAAGATCAAAATTTACAAAAAAAATAGTTTTTGAGAAATAGGTAATATAATATATTTATGACATTTTGAAAAATTACTGCATGAGTCCTGAAGTTGAAGCCGATCACTGATCCCGAGAGAGTTTTCTACAAAATCAAAAAAAATACTAATGTAAGTACTGAGTTCAATGCTTTCTTGGCAACATATGGAAGTGATAGGTATCCTTCGGCAAGGCTACACAGGCTATTTTCTGTTTGAGGTCTTCTGGGCTGACTGCTGCCACATCAAACTCTTGAATGATGTTAGCAAACATGACAAACGACATAGTGGTCACCATAGTCTGGCCGATGCAGGTTCGCTTGCCAATGCTGAACGGTAAGAAGTGTGGGATATTTCTCTTGACGGAGTAAACATCTTTTTCGATTTCTTTCGTCTTGTCAATAGGACCTGTTCTTTCTTCATCGGATTCCATACCGGAATCGCACTGTGATTTGCGCCTGATTCTCAGCTTGGTGCGCTCCAAGAATCTTGTCGGGTCGAATTTCTCAGGGTTTTCCCAATATTTCTCTGAAGTGTTCAACTCGTAGTTGTTTATGAACACGATAGTACCTTTTTCCACGCCATAACCTGCGACAGCGGCATTTTCAGTTGCCACATGTGGGACGATGGGGGAAGAAGCGTATCGCAAGCATTCTAGAACAGTAGCTTCGGTGTAAGGCAGACTGCTTCTGTCTAGGAGAGATACGGCTCGTTTTCCCTTAGTGACGCTGTCAATCTCGTTTTTGATTTTTCTCGCTACTTCTGGATCTCTGGCTACAGCTGTCAAACAAAGCATGACCAAGTTGCCTACGGAAGAGTGACCGCCAAGGAAATCCTCAAGCATGAAGATGATAGTGTTCCTGTCAACTGTTGGATCGTCGTGAAGCACTCGGAGCAAGCCATCCAAGAAGTCCTTTTCGGGGCCGTCAGTTTCCAGATTCGTCTCCCTTTTTTCGACGATCCTCGAAAGAATGAAGGAACGGATGTCTTGGGACCAACCGGAGAGCTTGTCCATGTGTTTCTTGTAGAACGGTGCGAGCCACGGCAGGAAGTCAACAGCGTATCCTTGGTTGATCTCCCAGAAGATTTCGTCGAAGTGGTCGACGACTCTTTTGAACTCCGCGTCGGTGTCAGGATCGAAGCGCACGTCGCACATGTAGTGGCTAAACATGTTCATAGCGGTAGTCATTAGGTAGGGCTTCAGATTGACGCTGGCTTCGGACTGCCGGGTCACCTGAAACAGAAAATAACTTTTAAATAAATGTCATTTAGAGTCCAGCCGAAAGGAAATGTCGTATCAGAGGTCAAGCAGAAGCTAGAAGGAGGAGATACAAAAAATCTCTTCAATAAGAAGAAAAACCAAAATATATAAAATAAAAAGTAATAGAAAGCACCAATTTATTTTTATTTATTTTACTTTATGCACAAAAATATACACGGGCGGACTTAACGCCAAAGGCGTTATATCCCAGTCTACCGTAGGGCATGTGGAAATAGTCAAACCAGGTGCATTAAACAAAAAAAATAAAGAAAGGCTTGAATATATAATATAACACAGTAATATGTACATACGTATAATAACAACAACAATATACAATAAACTCATTGTAGGTTTGCGTATGTGAAAAACTTTATATATTCGATTAATGAATCGGAAACTATATACGAACCTGCTTGAGGGTCTGGATGAGCTCGATAGCTTCGAAGGTGGCGACGCTGCCGATCCTCGCGAAGTTGTCGGTGTGCTGCTTGGGGCCGCAGTGGCGACGCGCCAGGTTCCTCCTGCGCTCCTGGAGGTTGGACCAGTCACACAGCGCTAGTGCTGGAAAGATGAGAAAATTCACGTTGTTTTATTTGTCATAATCATAATTCATAAGTGTTCAATTACCATGATTTCGTATTGAAGAAATTTATTTTAAATTCTTTATTGCACAAAAAATACACAGAAAAAAATATTTATACAATTTTTGTCGCAAAGGCGAGCTTATCTCTAAAGAAGATCTCTTCCAGCCAACCCATGTCTTGTGAGAGATTTTAAACTTTTGGGGCAAATAGGCAATACTAAATAAATTTAACAAAATAAATGAATAAATAACTCTGTAAAATATTTTATCATGCATACAAATAATATATATAAACCTACATGAATAGATAAACAAATTTACATAAATACTATAAAAATACATACTAAACATACATAAATATTTCAAGGTTGTTGAGAAATAAAGTGCTTAGTGAGAAATAAATTAAAGTTAATATATAAACGTGGGCTGTTACGGCTCTGAATGGAATAAAGGTAATGCTATTAGTATGCGCTGATTAACGTATACAAATTAAATATACGAAATAAGTTTCACAACTGCTTTCTGAGATTTAAAGCCTAGCCTATAACACTTGGGACAATGTAAGAATTCTTCCGATACAATTCTCATTCGAATCTGTTTAGTGGTTAACGAGTTGCAGCACTTTAAAGTATCGCACATATATACATGAACTCTAAAAACATTACACTCCTTTTTTGGCTAGGCAGTCCTATAGAAATACCGCACGATAAAGTTTAGCCTTAAAAGAACATTACCCTTATCATATTCCAATTTGGAAAGAAACACCTAAGTAAGTATGTAAGGTGATTTATATAGGTAAATTAAAACAAAGGATCCAAGTATAACTACTTAATTATGTTTCAATGCGTATTAATGTACGTTAGTTACACTTTATTACCAAGACATTGGCTTATTTTATTGCCGTGCTCATTACATGATTGTCTATCTCCAACCAAGCGGAAACTTGGCCGATTCACTATCGTGCCCATAAATCATGAAAAAAAACTAGAATAAAAGCAAGAATAAATAAAAAAAACTAGAATAAGAGCACCACGCTCAACTGACCCAGTGACGTAAAATATCTCATCTCACGTAATTAATGTAACAATTGTGTAAAGATGGAAAAAATGAATTAATTCATTCAAGAAAAAGTCTAAAACGAGTGATGCGTAAAACGAATGTGCCTACTAATACAAATTAATATGTAGGATGTTTGTATGAAGAAATTATTTTAAGAGGTGGATAAAAATAGCATCATTGTGTACAAAAAGTTTAGTTCTAATGCGAATTTTTACTAGTGACCGATAGCGAAATCTTAAGACGGGCTGGTAAAAAGGAACAACTTTCTCCAAGGAACATAGCTTGAAATTTGACAAAATTAAGTGTCCACAGTAACTCAAATCAGCTGATCGGCAATTTTGTATGAGAGGTCCATTTTTTTCATATTTTGACCTATATTCCTTGGGGAAAGTTGTTCTTTATCACCAGCCCGTCTTGAGTTTTCGCTTTCAGTCACTAGTAAAATTTTACCCTAACTTATATAACTGATAAAACTTTATAATAATACTGAACTAAAAAAATATAAACATAAAAATAAGAGTAGACGCATTTCTGTTTCGATAATGCGTCAATGAGAATAGTAAGACTTAAATTTGATTAGTTGACGATAAGTTTGTCACAGCAGCATAATTAAATAATTCTTTATTTAGTTATTTATATAATTTTGCAATTGCTGTCGTTCAGGGTACCTCGTCGTCGTGAACGTGGTTGCCGTAGTAAACCCTTATTTCAGATACCACGTAGTCGTACTTGTTTCGCAAGAAATAGTTTCATAAAACGGGCTTGCAGGCTGTACAATGAAAAACTTGTAAATGTTGATATATTCAGTAATTCTTTAAACGTTTTTAAAAAACTTTCTTTGCGGTTCTTTTCGAAAGATACTTAGTTTTTATTTACATCAATCTTACTTTGTAGTTCCTTCTAGTGTAAGAATGTTTTCATATATTTAATTAAGGAAACTGTAGGTCTATAATCTGATAAGGTTACACTGTATTACATATAACTATATGTGACTGTTTGTTTCTTATAAAATAAAATAAATAAATAAATAATTTGTAATGTTTTTTTAGTTGTTAAAGCTTTGTTTAGCCTACCCCATATTATGGGCGTGAATAAATGTATTATCATTAAATAGCATAAAATAAAGTGATTTTCCGTGTCCTTGTAGTCCGTAGTTGCTGAGCTTTAAAACAACACAACGAATTTTGTGGTGCTTATTTATATACATAGAATAATTAAAAAGATTTTTATCTAAAATGTTAGATATGAAAGTGTAGAAGCGAGTGAAACCGCTGTCCGGACAGCCAGTGTTAAATAAAGAAGAGTGCTTCTGAGGTTGTTACTAGGCCATCATAAATTAGCCTTGAAAAAATATGTATTGCAGAGAGATGTACCAGAGCATGGCAGAAATAAAATATGTGCATACAGACACACATCGTGACTGGGCATCAAGCTAACACAAGAAAATCTGCCATGTGATGCTGGCTTGGAATAGCATCAACTCATTTCTTTCTCGTGCAGCGACTATGGGTGTGTATTGCAATTTCAGGCGTCGGGTTGACCACTTGTCACTATGGTGATACACAATTTTCCGAAAGACTCTGAAAGATTGTCAAACGTCGCGTAAATGTCAGGTTTTTACAACCGTTTACGCACTACCCCGCAAGGTATTATAGGCGTGATAAATGTATGTATGTAGAAAATATGACGACCAACCTTATTTTTGAATCATTGCCTAAAATGTGTGCTCTATTACAGCAACGAAATGGATATGGTGCGAGACTTGGCACATTTTTACAACTTTTAATTTTCCGGATGGTTTTAACAAACTTTGTTATATCTAACGCACTTTATACTGAATCTAGGTTAGAGATAGTAGCCAAGTTTTTTGGCGAAATTTTGCTTAGTACGCAAAAAAAAATTGCATTGACAAATTTGAAATTAATGCAATTTAAAATATTACTTCCGTCATTGTAACATGAGAGTGACATGCGTAGCTTAGGCATTGACAGTTTTTATGTTTTGATAATCCATGACACAGTTTTTAAACGCTGATTCCACAAATTTTAGAAATTGCGTTCTTGGAAATGGAATCTATGAGCAATATTTAGGAAAATTACATAAATATACAGGATGTCAAAATAAAACTGAACCTGAACAACTTTCCCCAAGAACATAGGTCGAGATATAAAAAAAAATATTGACATGTTTTTCTATAAGACTTGTACTATTTTTCGTGTTTCGGAATATACGTTCTGCATCGGTTGCTTCCCGCTTCACATTTTGTCGTTTAACATACATATTGAAAGAAATGTGTATATGAGTAGTACTTTTTGTAAAAATGTATAGATAGATAGTAACAGAATGAAAATATATTTACGGCAACTTTCCCCACGGAATATGAAAAATAAAATTTAGACCTCGTATACAAATTTACCCGGTCGGCTGAAACATTTTATTCATATATCTACCTATATGTCCTTTGGTAAAAGTTGTAGTTTGTTTCTTATCACCAGCCTATACTTATTTTCGTTATCGGTCACTAGTAAAATTACACCCTATATTATATTAATATGATGCATGACCTAACTTTTTTTATTCGTAACATAAGAAATGCAGCATGGAGACCTAATTACTGCACATTAAGATTACAGATTATAACTTACCGTGTGGTCTAAGTTAGAAGCAATTATGTTATTTATGTTAAGAATGTACTTATCATGCAAGTAAGTAGGGTACGGCTTACTTCGTTATATTAAATAAATAACCACAAAAAAATATAAATTAATAAATGTATATCATCAATCAACGGTTTTTTTTTACAATATGAGGCTGGAGAGCTTTTTAGGGAAAACCATATCCTATTAAGAAACTGAATAATATTGGAAAACGAGTCAAAAAAACTCGGTCTCCTCTCCCATATAAAATACACGTACATTTATCTAAGTTGTTAAGTTTCACTGACCCGATGGCGTAGCGGATATTACCCTGCCTGCTACGCCGAGGGTTGGGGTTCGATCACCACAAAAAAAATATTTGTTAAGCTATTTTTGACCGATTCTCAAAAAAATGGCCACGCAACCTGTACATCAGTTTTCAACAAATATTTTTTTTATTTACGCATTCAGCTGATACCTTTTACCACATTCGATACTTAAGAGGTTTCTTGCATAGAGGCCATGTGTTAATGATATAAATTAAGGTACATTATATTATTTTAAATAACTTTATAAGAATATTTTGTCGCCAACTTGTGTGTCTTGACACGATATCCTCAAGTTTAAGCATCCAAAAAAGATATTTATAAACAAATAAAAAATATTTTACAACACCATTTCATTTTCAAATATCCTCAATATAAGAATCACACAATTTAATAATTCTATATCCGTGGTTTTTA
Source organism: Tuta absoluta (assembly GCA_027580185.1). Classification (NCBI taxonomy): domain Eukaryota; kingdom Metazoa; phylum Arthropoda; class Insecta; order Lepidoptera; family Gelechiidae; genus Tuta; species Tuta absoluta. The sequence goes on from JAQAHW010000030.1 coordinate 6,457,328, forward strand.
TATATTTATACAAGTTTAAGTTTTTGTACGCCTATTTTTGCCGTTTACCTGCAAACGCGAAAACACGATCGCACCGCGAGTACCACTTCACCTCCCCCGCCTCACTCCTCACGAGCCGAACGAGCCAGTCACTCGCAAACACCTGCTAGGAGGAGGCCGCGTCAGTTGTCCAGTTCCCGGAGAAAAGGCGACGTTTATATTGGATTTTGGAGTTTGTAACGGGTAAGTAGTCGTTATTATGCCTTTTGTATGTGAAGTAGGTACTGTGTTATCTATTCAATTGTTATTAAGGCATTATGGTGTAAACAAGTGTTTGCTTTCTTGTGTCTGAGTGGGTAATCCATATACGTAATAATATTCCTGTGATGACAAAATAACTACTAAATTGTCGTTTACCTGCATGTCGTTCACAAGTCCGAGGAATACAGGTGAACGACATAGATAACAGGTTAGCGACAATTATTATAGAAATATTGGATTTACAGTAGAAGTAATGATCTAATTACTTGTTTAATAGCTTTCTGAATAAACCAAAATAGTCCTATATTTATTAAAAAACAACATAATATAAACAATATCATGATTTTTCTCAAAAACTGTATATGAGGAAAATATATTTTTTATTTATTATTATAATATATAATTTATTTATTTGAAGTGCAAGAAGGTTCTTATATGCACTGTAAGAATTAAAGTTAATAAATGATTCTGTATTTGGTGTTTTTATTGCAGAGTTATTACTACTGCTAACCCTTGTCGTTAACCTGCTGATGTGACTTAGTAAATTTGTACTGAAATGTCGATAACCTGCACCTCGTGTCGTTAACCTGATGACGTTGTCGTTCACCTGCCAATCTCGTAACTGAGATTGCCTATAATTCCTAAAGTAATTTCAAAAAAAGCTTCCCTCCATTAAATATGTAATAAAGAACCACTTTTCTAGGTAACAAAATTGTTTTTTTCGCGAAAACATTAACTTTTTGAAAACATGCAAAAATAATAACTTGGGGCCAATTTTTTGAGAATCGGTCTTTTAGATATTTGTGTTTAATCTAGGTGTTTCTATGTATAATAATGTATTTATTTACAAAAAAATACATGTAAGATTTACTGTCAGCTACATAGTTCCCATAGTACAAGCTTTGCTTAGTATGGGGCTAAATTGCGCTGTGTTTGGCCAGAATATTTTTTTCATAGACTGATTAAATCTTTAAAGTATCTCCTATGATCAATTGATTTCAAAAATCGCTCCTGCCTTTCAACTTATACCACACAGCAACCAGAAACTTAATACGTTGAATGAAAAACGCAAGCGCCGTTGCACCGACTTTTTATTGTTTTATTTTACAATTAATATCATATTTTTATGTCATAGGTAAGTAAGAGGACACTTTAAAATAGCCACTTAGAACGCCTTGACCCCTTTAACCGACATTCTTAAACTAAGTAGGAATAAATGTAGGTACTCTTTAAATAAAAATGTCAAGACAGTATAGTTCCATTTTTAGTTCTATCAGTTTCTAATTTTAAAAGTAATTATACTTTTTTGATAACTAGGACTTGGACTTTGCACTACCGTGCGCAATCCTGAGGAAAAAAAAGATGTAGGTGTAAAAAAAACTTAAAATATTTCATAAGATGGGACCAACCTTTCAAAGGGTGAACGGCGAACGAGCCCACAAAACTGAACAACTTTCTCCAGAAACTTATTAGGAAAAAAATATTAAAGTAAAAAGAATTATAGTTTTCGTAAAAAATTACTGTCAGCAAAATTTTGTATGGGATGTCTGAATTTTTTTCGTGATTTGACTTATGTTGCATAAGGAGCACATTTTTAACAATTAATCACACGTGTGTGTAAGAAATGTATGTGTACGTACGTACAAGTAACACGCCCATAACCCTTGCGGGGTAGGTAGAGCGTAAACGGCCGTAAAAAATGAACATTAACGTCTGAAAATCATTTTAGGACCATTTAGATAATTGTGTATCACCTAAGCCGCAGAGGTTGTCCGCCCATCGCCCAAAAATTGCAATACACATGTAACCCTCGAGTCCCCTAGTCTTACGACACCCACGGGAAAGGCGGGTGATGCTATTCTAAGCCGGCATCACACGGCAGTCTAAGCCACACACGGCTATGTGGATTTAATAATAACAAATAAGCCTTCTATAAGATAGTTGCGGTCTAAAAACAGGCCTGGACGGGCGTACCGCGCGTGCCTTAAATACCTATTTTATTACGTATTAACTATCTGTGGCAAATAAAAAATTGTGCAATAGTGTGAACATTTTTTTAAAGTGAAGTTTGAATAAAAATAAAAATATGAATGATATGTAACTGGCAGCATGGAAAAGTAAGTTATTTTTTCGTTATCTACTGGCAGTATTGAGAAAAACTTTTTTGAAAAATAGAATGGAAAAGGAAGCGTAAAAAATTTGGTAAAAAGCAAACTTCGAACAGAAAACAAAAAAAACTATATGTAGATATTTTTTAAATAAGTAAGACATACAAAAATAATAAACTCTATAATTTGAAGTTTTATTTTTAAAATTAATGAGAACAAAAATAAGACAAATTTAGTAATTAAAAGAGTGATGAAAAATAAAAGTGGAAACTCTACGTATTAATAATAAAATACAAAAAAAATAATACTCACAATTATTCCTGTCGCCTGCGAAGAGTTTGTGGAACCTCAGGAAGTCTGGCCGTCCACCGAAGAATTTCCCGTTCTGGTTCAGCACTTCCCTGATCAGCTCCAGATTGTTCACCACCAGGCATTTCGTGGAGCCAAGAGTCACGCTGAAGATGTCCCCATACTCCTTAGCCAGCTCCGTGAACGCCTGGAACGGCGACTCGTGCTTTCCGAGGAGATGAAGACTTCCAACGACTGGCAACGGGAACGGTCCCGGCGCCGGCGATAACACGACGGATTTTTCTCCGTTGTATTTGGACGATTTTTTGACGGTGGTCTTTTTTCTTTGGAAGTATATGTAGGCGATTATGGCGACAGCAACGAAGAGTAAGGCACTCATTTTTGTTCCTTTTTTGAAAAGAATTTGTTGGAGTGACTTGGCTTGACGCTACGCTGTGCGCGTTTTGGCGCGAGACTGTGGCACTGCGACGATTGCGCCCGCGCACGGCCTTATATAGGCGACATGTTGCATTTACATATTCCATCGTTGACGCTCTGAAAACAGGCCCAACGGGAATCTGTACCTGATATTTGGGAGGGAATATATCTGTAAACGAATGATGATGTGCTGTGTGATGCTGGCTTAGAATAGCAAGGGGTTCACTTTTTAAAATATATAGAGTGACATTTTAATACTGACCGATAGTAAAATCTCAAGACGGGCTGGTGATAAGGAACAACTTCTCCTAAGGAAAATAGGTCGAAACACGAAAAAATAGGTCCTTCCAATTGTTGACAACCTATTTTCAGTTACTCTGAAAACACAAAATATTTTTCACATATTTATACCTATGTTCCTTGGGGAAAGTTGTTCCTTATCACCAGCCCGTCTTGAGTTTTCGCTATCGGCCACTAGTAAAATTTCACCGTATGTATGCAGCAATAGCAGTTCTAAGGACGCGAAATTTTTGTTAAAGCTAAAATGGTTTCATACAGACGGTTCTCCTACAGACCGCACGGTTTTCCGGTGTTTTGTCAGATCCGGTTTTGGACAACATAGCATAACATTAACAGCCACAACAGTCCACTGCTGGACATAGGGCTTGCCCTTTTGGGGCGTATTGCCATACTCACCACGCTTGGCAGACGGATTGGCGAGCGTGTTCCCTTGTTTTTCCATGAAACGAGTTAATTACGAAATTCCAGACAAAAACCAGATATCATACAAAGCACACAAAGTGACGTCGCATCAGATTGCGGCTGTCACAGGTTTTCATTTGTGTAGTGGCTGTCATGAACCATATTTTGGTGCATTTGCGTTTTTTTTTATATTACGTAATCGATGGAAAATACTAAACCCCATCAAGACACACTTGCAAAATTCGCGGGCAAGGGACGAGCCGCGGTAGCTTAGTTGGCAGAGGCGTCGCCACTAGTGATGGCGAAAGTCGCAGATTCAAATCCTGCCCGCGGTAGAAATATTTTAAAGTTTTCTAAAAACTCGACCCCATTTTGACGTTGCAGCATTTCTATCCAGTCAATTATTATTTTCTGTTTACTATTTAATTATTTAGAGTGTATTCCATGTTTACAAATCACTGGCAACTGCGGTCATAGAAATTTGACGAATAGGATTGATAGCCATTATATATAAAGAAAAAGAAAAGTTGGCCCGTTACAACCAACACGTAAACCGCGTTTTACAGCCTGAAACTTAGGTTTGTCATACAAGTATATTTTATGATATCTAGATGAGTTCAAATTTTGGTGGGATCAATCCTTGTAAGTTTTGATTTTTATTAATTTTAATGGCAGTTGCCAGTATTTCATGATTTGAGCACGAAGTATTTATTATTGCTTTGAGAATTTATTGTGATCGTGTCATGTGATGATGTGACTTGCTGTTTACAAGTGAGGCCTTTTTTCTACACCCCATAAAATTATAAAATAAATCATAAATATCCTGAACAATTCACACAGCGCCATCTAGCCCCAAACTAAGCAAAGCTTGTGCTATGGGAACCACACAGCTGATATTAATACTTTGACAAAAAATAGGTACATATTATACATATCACGCCTATAGTCCCTTGCGGGGTAAGCAGATCGTAAACGGCAAATATTTGAGGGTCATGCGGAAAATTGTGTATCGCCATAGTGATAGGTTGTCAGCCCATCGCCTAAAATTGCAATATACACTCGAGTCCCTTAGTCGCCTCTTACGACTCCCACGGTAAAGAAATGGGGTGATGCTCTTCTAAGCCGGCATCAATCGGCTACATAGAAAACACTCAGTCAAAAGTCAAAACACAAATACTTAAAAATGGACTTAACAAAATTTTGTGTCTTGTGGGGATCGAACCCACGACCCTCGGCGTAGCAGGCAGGGGTACTATACTTTACGCTATCGGGCCAGTTTTAAAAACTGAATCCATAGCAACATAACTCAATGAAGTTTTGAATTTAAAATGTCTGTGTTGGAAAAACCATTTTATTCGATACGTGTAATCTAAATTTCCATCCAATACCTACATACATACTTATTTTATTTAAAGCATATATATATCACGCCTATATCTCTTGCTATGCCGTGTGATGCCGGCTTAGAATAGCATCACCCTATTTCTTACCCATGGGTGTCGTGCGAGGCGACTAAGGGATTCGCGGGTTATGTGTATTGCAACTTTAGGCGATGAGCTGACAACCTGTCACTATAGTGATACACGTGGTTATCTGATTGACCCTCAAACTTTTGACAGACGTTGTTTTAATATCCGTTTACGGCCTTTAACGCTCTGCCTGCTCCGTAAGGAATATAGGCGTGATGTATGTATGTATATCTCTTGCGGGGTAGGCAGAGCGTAAACGGCATCTGACAAACATTTGAGAGTCATTCAGAAAATTGTGTACCTCGATAGTGACAAGTTGTCAGCCCACTACCTAAAAATGCAATACACATGTGATCCTCGATCCCTTAGTTGCCTTTTATAGGGTGGGGTGATGCTATTCTTAGCCGGCATCACACGGCAATAGCGCGTTTTAGGTACTAACACGCGCGTAATACGCTTATACGTCGACCGAATCCACCTTTACTGTAAGCTTACCTTACCACCGATTGTTTTTTTGTTTTTTTAATAATGATGGGTTTGCTCTTGACTCTAGTGTAGGTCATAGGACAGAGACAGAGTCTAAGATGGAGCGAGCTCACCCAGAAGAAGCCTGTTCACTCTTACTTTGAAGAGATTAGGGTTGTATGCGTTTGGATACACATACATTGTTGTGTTTTCAAAGGTTTTGAACTTAATTTGAGGGTAGTAGGGTTCAAAATCACTGGTACACATGCTGTACCGCGGGTAAATGAGGTGCAAATTTCATGCGTATTACAATTTTAGGTGATAGGCTGACAACCTGTCACTATAGTGTCACGCGATTTTCCTGAATCGGCCCTCAAATATTTGTCAGCGATATATGTATATGTCAGATTTGTAGCGATAACGACCGGTTTTTACGGCCGTGTACAGTCTACCTACCTCACAAGGGATAAAGGCGTGATACGTGTATGTGTATGTATGTAAAGTATGTAATACGCGCTGAACACGCGCAGCTTACGCGTTTAGCCTCTCATCACCCCGCTTTGCCAAGTGTAGGTACTGCGAATTTTGAAACAATTACGTATGCAAAAATGTGATATACGTCACACATACCCTAATCCATTCATACATATATCAGCCTGTTGCAGTCCACTGTTGGACGAAGGCCTTCCACAGGGTACGCCATAGGCCATGATCTCTCGTTATCTCCATCCAGTCGCTACCAGCCGCCTTTTTTAAGTTATCGGTCCACCTGGCCGGAGTTTGTCCAACACTACGCTTGCCGAGGCGTGGCCTCCACTCGAGAACCCGCTTACTCCATCGTCCGTCGGTTCTACGACAAATGTGCCCAGCCCACTGCCACTTCAGTTACCACTGAAGTAACCATATTATCTATTCATACATAATAATGGTCTCTATTTTTACCTACCTACAGCTTTGTTATGACGAATGGGATGAGGCGAGTTATTCCCAACACAAGTATCTAATTACTTACTGGGAAGACTCAACACTATTATGTAACAAATTATGATCATAAAGCTTTTTGATTTGATTTTTTGATTTGGGAAAACAGTTCTCTTAACTTACCTTAATTAACTTGTTGTCAAATAGGTTTAGAAAAGGATAGGAGATATCTAAGTCCTGTCATGTCTTAAAATTTTACGCAAATTTCGCGTGTAAGGCGGCGATCAAAACAATGGCGAGTGAATTGACTAGAAATGGCCAAGAACCGATTGTCACTTTGAAAACATGACAGGACTTATTTCGAAACAAACCTATTTGACGGAAAGTGACAGCGACAATTTAAAGTAAGTTAAGAGAATTGTTATCCTGAATTGAGGCGTAGAAAATGTGTACAAGTTCTTAGACCATTCGTTACAGTTTTTCGCATAAGAATTCAATTTCGACTGATTTAAAAATTTTGCAGAAAATATCGTTGGAATTGCTTTGCTTAATTGCTATTACGATAAAAGTTAATTTTTAATCTGCTACTGAGCCAAAAGTAGCTATGTGTGCGACGGCCCTAACTCGTGCAGACAAAAAAATACCGGGTGTAAGGGAGATGTACAGAAATCTTTACACGCGTGATTAGACCATGTAACGAAGCGCTTCCAGGCATCATTTATAATGCGCACTGCTAAAGAGTGGAACTCACTACCTGCGTCTGTGTTTCCAAACGCATACAACCCTAATCTCTTCAAAGTAAGAGTGAACAGGCTTCTTCTGGGTGAGCTCGCTCCATCTTAGACTCTGTCTCTGTCCTATGACCTAGACTAGAGTCAAGAGCAAACCCATCATTAATTTAAAAAAAACTGAAAAAAAGTAAGTAAGTTCTTCTTCTCCCTAAGAAGAAGAAAACAAATACAGGGTGTAAGGGACAGCCCTCCGGATACTGATAGGGTGCATTCAGACCATGATACTGAACAACTTTCTCCTAGGAACATATGCCAGGAAACGACAAAAAAAAAGACCTCCCATACCTACAAAATCACAATCAGCTGACTGCCTTTACTATGGAAAGTCAAATATTTTTGACTATTCCTGAAATATTTTCTTTTATAAGTTGTTCAGTTCCATGACGGCCGATGTGGCGCAGTGGTAGTGCGACTGCCTGCGACGCAAAGGTTCCGGGTTCGATTCTCGGTGGGACACTCACAAAGTTGATATTTATCACTTTGTGAATTTGTTCCCGGTCTGGTAAGGACATTGCATGGTGATCCAACTGATTGTCCGAAAAGACAGCTGGTTCCGTGCTTCGGAGGGCACGTTAAGCCGTCGGTCCCGGTTGCTGTCTATGATTACTTAGACGGCGGTCGTAACACAACCATGTCAGAGGCCTACTAGCGGTAGTAGGCGGTTGAAAAACCCTGACACCAGGGTTCATCGGGTCATTGGGCGACTTGGTGTCCCACACGAAAAAGAAGAAGTTCCATGGTTTGAGTATTCGGAGGGCTGTCTCTTACACCCTGTATATAAAAAACATTGAAATAAATGATAACTCGATCAATACGCCAGTCGCCCCTTGTTTTTAGCCAAGCCTCGGTTTGATGTTAAATTCATCGAATCTCTGATTGCATGTATAAACTGAACCTCTGACGTCAGAGTAAAGTTCAAATAACAGGACTACTCGGTTTTTCTAAATACGGGTGTTTAATCGTTAGCAAGGAAGATAGATATAGTTTATTATTATACTATAGCGCCCCGCAAATTGGTTTCACCCACAACTGACTGTTTTCCGGCGGGAAAAAGACCTTTTCACCTCTCGAGCTTGAAAAAAACAGTTTTGAGAAAAGTGATTTGAATTTCGAACATCTCATTTCATCAGAACTAATCGTGACAATGGCGGCGTTGCGTTCTGAAAACTATTTCAGCCAGTAATTTATTTCTTTTTGTAAGCGTTTTTTCTATTAAATATTTCTGACATTTCTGAATATTAGTACATTTTATGTGATATTTCTGAACGAATCTTGAAAAAAATAATTTAACGGGAGTTTTTATTTTGTCTGAGGCATTCGAGCTGCACAGCCAATTTCCCAAACTTGACATTGGCAGAATTTTCTCACTGGTAGAGGTGAAAAGTTGTGTGTACCACACGAGAGCAAATTCATTTCATGCTGTTGAATCCCTCACTGAGCTCAGGATACAAATTTTAGTATCCTTCGCTACCTCGGGATTCAAAATTAGCACTCGAAGCAAAAATGACCTTTGCCCTCTTGTTGTACAAATTACTATTTACCGGCATTAATCCTATCCTACTAATATTATAAATGTAATGTTTGTATGTTTGTTACTTCTTCACACAGAAACTACTGAACCGATTGTAACGATATTTGGCACACATATAGAAGGTAACATGGATAACACATAGGATAGTTTTATCACCGCTTACGCACACATCATAATGCCGTGTGATGCCGGCATAGAATAGCATCACCTCATTTCTTTCCCTTGGATGTCGTAAGAGGCGACTTAGGGATTTGAGGGTGTCTATTGCAACTTTAAGCGATGGGCTGACAACCTGTCACTATAGCGATACTAAATTTTCCGAATTACCCTCAAATATAATGACTGACGTGGCGTAAATTACCGTTTTTTGTGGCCTTTTCGCTCTGCCTACCCTGCAAAGTAGAGGTATAATAGGCGTGATATGTGTATGTATGTTTGAAGTTTTCTTACGTAATTCTTCTACGTTATGTGGCCAGTTCAGTTTCTTATTATTATTATTATTATTTTGAGCCAGACATGTCCCACTGCAGGGCAAAGGCCTCCCTCTGTTTCTTCCATTTATCCCTATCCTGGGCCGCCTCCACCCAGTTTTGGGCGTGGACGTGTAACTCATCTTTCCACCTTTTTCTTGGACGACCACGTGCCCGTTTTGCGTTGGGTGGGACACAAGTAGTTGTTATCTTTGCCCATAGTGCAGCAGGCATTCTGGCAACATGTCCAGCCCAATCCCACTTGAGGTGTGCTGCCTTCTGACCTACGTCGACTATTTGTGTACGGGAACGCAGCGTTGTGTTCCTGACTCGGTCAATTAACCTGACCCCGAGTATGCTGCGTTCCATGTTTCGTTGGCAAACCCTGAGTTTGGACTTCTGGATGTCAGTCAAAGACCAAGTTTGAGCACCGTAGGTAAGGATGGGCAGAATGCACATGTCCATGAGCTTGCGCTTCAGTGTCAATGGAAGATTTCCCTTCATAAGCTCCTTCATAGACCAATAGCTCTTCCAGGCGTTTTCGACCCGTCTCTCGACTTCTTTGTCTTGCCTGGCCTGAAAAGAGACTATTTGGCCTAAGTATATGTACTCATTGACATATGCGATTCTCTGTCCATCCACATCCACATTAAGCTCAGATCGGTTTGTCATTAACTTGGTCTTCGACATATTCATCTTCAGTCCAACCTCAAGGCTCGCCCGACTCAGATCTTGAAGCATTTCTTGCAGGTCAGAAGTTGTTGATGAGAACAAGACAATATCGTCTGCGAAGCGAAGGTTCGTGAGCTTCGCTTCGCCGACGCTTATTCCCTTGTTTTCCCATTTTGGATTTAAATTCCGAAATACTTCCTCCAGGGTTGATGTAAATAGTTTTGGAGACAATGGATCACCTTGTTTCACGCCTCTGTGTATGGTGAATGCTGGTCCTGAATCTTCTAACTTTACTGCTGCTGTACTACTTTTGTAGATGTTTCTGATTAAACTAATGTATGAAGGATGAATGTTTTGGTTATCTAAAGCTTGAAATATGGAATTGTGGGTTAAACTATCGAATGCTTTAGAATAATCGACGAATGCCAAATATAGTGGTAGTTGATATTCGTGGTGTTTCTCTATAATTTGATTTAGAGCGTGAAGGTGATCCGTTGTTGAGAGACCTGGGCGAAAACCGGCTTGCTCTGGTGGTTGGGATAGGTCAAGTACGCCAGATATGCGGAATTCTATAACCTTAATTAACGCTTTGTACAGGTGCGAGACAAGACTTATAGGTCTGTAATTACCTATATCTGACCTATCACCCTTTTTGTGAAGTAGTATTATTTATTTTCGCCGTGTGATGCCGGCTTAGAATAGTATCACCCCATTTCTTGCCCGTGGGAGTCGTAAGAAGCGTCTAAGGGACTCGAGGGTGTGTATTGCAATTTTAGGCGATGGGCTGACAACCTGTCACTATGGCGATACACAATTTTCCGGATGACCCTCAAATGTTTGTCAGACGAGGCGTAAATGTCCGTTCTATGCGGCCGTTTACGCTCTGCCTACCCCGCAAGGGATTATAGGCGTGATATGTGTATGTATGTATGTATGTATTATTTCGGAATGACACATTCCTTCAGGTATATTTCCGGGATGGAGTTAAATAGATTTTTAATATAAGGAAGAAGAATTGGTTCGCCAATTTTAAGTGATTCCGTTGAGATGCCATCCGGTCCGGGACTTTTATTGTATTTCATTTTGCGTATAGCACGATGAATTTCATGCTCGGTTATTGGAGTGATATCATCGGGGCATTAATGACGTGAAGCACTTGAATCGGGAGATTGTGTGGAAGGTTACGAGTATAATTGCTTGTAGAAGTCAGTACTGATGTCGATTATTTTTCTTCTATTTCTATGCTTCACTCCTTCTTTGTCTTTAAGAGCGGTGATCCGAAGTTTACCTCTTGAAATTCCTTGACGAGCTATTTTTAATGATTTATTAGTCTCTAAAGCTACTTGAACTAATTTAGTGTTATGCTGTCTTAAATCTTTCCTAATACTTCTTTTAACTTCTCTATCTATCTTCCTGTATTGTTCGCTAGTTACATTGTTTTTATGTTCTTGTCTATTGTTAATTAATTTTATGGTATCGTTTGTTAGCTTTTTATATTTATATTTGGTCTGCTTTATTTTGTTACTAGCAATTCTTATACACTTTTCTATATTATTATACTGTTGCTGAACATTTTCTAGATCAACTTCTTCTAAAATATCAAAACTATTCTTCAGTTCAATATTAAATTGGTCTTCGTTATCTATTAAAGTGTCTTTATTGAGCTTTTTTATTCTACGTCTAAAAGTTTGTCGTCGTAAAATTTTGGTTCTGAATAAAAGGGTTGCTATAACTGGTCTGTGATCGGAATAAAATTTTATGTTATTTATGACGTTGATGTTTTGTACTATGGTTTTGTCAGAAGTGAGGATGAAGTCGATCTCATTTTTTGTTGTTCCACTGGGTGATATCCAAGTCCAACGGCGTTGGGGTTTTTTGTGGAAATAGCTATTTGCTATGCTAAGATTTTGGCCAAATGCAAATTGGATCAGGCGTGTCCCACGTTCATTCCGGTCTCCAAGACCATGTGGTCCCAAAATGCGCTCGTCATCCAAATTCTGCCTCAACCCTAGCTTTGAATTAAAATCGCCCATTATTATTGTCCAGGATCCGCGGTGTTCATCGCAAATTTTATCCAGCATGTCGTAAAAATCCTCGACTTCTTCGTCTGAGTGTGATGACGTGGGCGCGTAAACTTGTACTATCGTGAGAACTTTTTGTTCATTTACCTGAAATTTCAGCGCTGCTATCCTATCAGAGTAAGCTCTAAACTCCAGTACGTTATTACTCCACTGTTTAGCTACTAAGAAGCCTACTCCATATGAGCCTCCCGCCTTTCCAGAATAAAAGAAAATGTTATCGTCACGTTCCAGTGTATTCTCGCCTTCTCGTCTCACTTCAGCCAACCCCACAATGTCCCAGTTAATATTTTCTAGTGCGGTTTCTAGTTCAATCAAACGCTCTTCAGAGCCTAATGTTCTTACGTTATACGTGAGGATGTTTAATTTATGGTCGAAATCCATTTTTCGCGCTTTGGTCGTTTGACGGTGGGGAGCTGCCGCCCGGGGATTCTTCGCACCCCAAGAGGCTCCAGGGTTTCCTCGCAGACCGTCGTAGCTAGGGCCACTGGAGCCAATGCCGGGCACTAGGGGCCTATTTTTTGGGTCGTAATTCATGGTAAAGAATTTAAAAGGGTCTGAACAATTAACCCACGCCGTGTGATGCCGGCTTAGAATAGCGTCACCCCATATCTTACCCATGGGTGTCGTAAGAGGCGACTAAGGGACTCGAGGGTGTGTATTGCAATTTTAGGCGACGGGCTGACAACCTGTCACTATAGTGATACACAGTTATCTGATTGACCCTCAAACTTTTGTCAGACGTGGTGTTAATATCCGTTGAACGGCCGTTAACACTCTGCCTACCCCGTAAGGGATATAGGCGTGATTTATGATTTGATGACAATTAACCCACCACGCTCGTCCAGTTGTCCGCGGATTGGCAGGTGAACAGTTAACTTGTATTCGCTTACATGGGAAAATTCTTTTGATTAAATTTCCTATTAAAAAAGTTTCATATTAGGTATTATTCCCGTGTGATGCCGGTTTAGAATAGCATCACCCCATTTATGTCCCGTGTGTGTCGTAAGAAGCGACTAAGGGACTCGAGGGTGTGTATTGCAATTTTAGGCGATGGGCTGACAACCAGTCACTATCGCGATACACAATTTTCCGAATGACCCTCGAAATTATAAATGACCGTTCTATGCGGCCGTTTACGCTCTGCCTTCCCCGCAAGGGATTATAGGCGTGATATTTGTATGTATGTATGTTTGTAGTTTTCTTACGTCATTTTTCTACGTCATGTACCTACCTCTATAAATGTAAGGTACCTATATGAAACTTTTTGGTAGGGAATTCAATCAAAAGAATATTTCATATATAAACAAGTAAAATATTACATGCTTTTAGTAGACGGTTTTTCCAATACTAGACCACCATAAGTAATTAAATTCAGCTAGACATGTTTGTCGAAAATACACAAAACAACTTCAGGAAAAGGCAACATCAAAATTGCTAATTTTACTGACGTGATATTCCTGAATTTTATTATGTTCTGTTTTGACAGATGTCGATTGCCAAGGTGGGGGATTTGTAGAGAGATCTACTTTTTTAGCATACTTGGGTTTTGTACCGCGGATTTGAACCTGGGACTTTCGCCATCAATAGTGGCTACGCCTCTTCCATCTGGGCTACCAGCTCATCCATTGCTTGTGAAATTTGCAAATGTATCTTCCATTTTGATTCCAAAAACGCATTAAAAACAAAAAAAAACGATTTTCCACACAAAATCACAATCAACTGACTGCATTTACTATGGGAAGGCAATTTTTATTGACGTTTCCTGTTTTTTTTATTGAAAGTTGTTCTGTTTCATGGTCTGAATGCACCCTTTCATTATTCGGAGGGAAATTGAAGTTCTTTATCTCTATCTAATCACACGGCATGTATATTTACGCCACCACCATCTGAAAACGACATTTGTTTCAAATTGAAATCAAGATTTGCAAAGCGTGTTATGTACAGTCGGTTGTGGCACATAAGGTAGGTACCAGGTTTACTCCAAAAGAACTGAATTATTTTTATTTCCAATTATTACATGATAAAAATTCAACTTATTCTCATAAATATTCATGTCAAGAAAAAAATATTGCTGGGGACAAAAATAATTCAGTTCTTTTGTATCACCCCTGGTACCTTATGTGCTACAACCGACTGTACATGCGTATAATTGTTTGTCCCTTACACACTCTGTATAGTAATAGAATAATATATGTATATATCATAGGTACATGTCCTAATTTCTCTCATTTCCCTAAAGCCTTCACGGCACGACTGCAGCCTTGGAGACTTTCAGCAGAAACACAACAAACAGTTTCGTCATCAAACAGGTCTGTTGTGGAAATCCTGAATGGATGTTGGCCATTCAATCGCGGCGTCTTCTGTCCTACTCGCACTTAGGGCTGTGCTTCGTGAAAATTAGGATATTATGAAAAAATCGGGACAAAAACCCCGAACCATGGAGTAGGAAGGAGTACGTCCCTTATTACAAAGACAAATACAAAAAGTTTTATTGCAAAAAATACACAATTCCAAATGCTCTACCAACGCAGCCTCATGACGTCAATAAGTGATAATACTATCCAACATTGAATAAGGAATTTCAATTTCAAAATTTTTATTTCAATTTCAGCTATCAGAGTTGATACAAGAGTTGGAAAGCGCAGCATGGAACGGTTCAGAAGCTTGCTTGGGTTCACCAGTGATAAATAAATATCCTGGACTATTCACTGAGCATCTAGCCCCAAAATATTGCTTACTTACCATTGTAAAGTATTTTTTACCCGACTGCACAACCAAAAAAGGAGTGACTACAAAAAATCGTGTGTGCAACAACGCCTTCACCACCTGATTGTCCGTGAGAAAGATGGTTCTGTGCTTCGGAAGGCACGTCACGCCGTCGGTTCTGGTTGCTGTATATGATTACTTAGACGGCCGTCGTTACACAACCATGTCAATGGGTTACTACTAGTAGTAGGAAAAACTCTGACACCAGGATTCATTGTGTCATTGGACGACTCGGTGTCCCACACGAAAAAAGAGAGAGAGAAAGAGTAGAAGGCGGTTGAAAAAACTCTGATACCAGGGTTCATCGGGTCGTTAGAAGTCTCGGTGATCCACTCGAAAAATAAAAAATAAAAATAGTGTTCAGTTTTTTTTGGACAACCCTTGCTATTACCTCTTCCGTTGTTCCATGAATCCTAGCTGGAAAAATGTAGAGCACAAATTTCTCAAGTAAACTCATGTTTTAATCATTGCTTTTCCCGTTTTTTTCTGGAACTTGCTGGTACAGGGAATCCATGTTTTGGTAACGGGAAAATCAGAATGGGTTTTTGGGTCTCACCGTTACCTGAATGGTTTAAACCGGTTTTATAATGTTTACCGATCAATAACTGTTTCTAGATGTTTCTGGAGATATTTAATCTTGCCTGCGGTTAGGATTGTTTTCAACATACATACACATATCACGCCTATTATCCCTTGCGGGGTAGGCAGAGCGTAAACGGCCGCAAAATAAAAACGGTCATCTACGCCACGACTGACAAATGAGACACCCTCGAGTCCCTAAGTCGCCTCTTAGACTCCCACGGGAATGAAATGGGGTGATGCTATTCTAAGCCGGCATCACACGGCAGGCGGCAATTGTTTTCAAATCTTTTTAAATTGTATTCCCAAGCAATAGGGAGCCTTCTTTATATTTTTTTGAACTCTTCCTTAGTGGATAGATGGCGCTGTACTTGGTACGTTAACGTAAGAAACGGCACGTCCAAATTTTATTAAATGCCGTGTGATGCTGGCTTAGAACAGCATCACCCCATATCTTTCCCGTGGGAGTCGTAAGAGGCGGCTAAGGGACTCGAGGGTGTGTATTGCAATTTTGGGCGATGGGCAGACAACCTGTCACTATAGCGATACACAATATTCCAAATAACCCTCAAACATTTGTCGGACGTGGTGTAAATGGCCGTTTTTTGCGGCTGTTTACACTCTGCCTACCCCGCAGGGGATTATAGGCGTGATATGTGTATGTATGTATGTATGTATGTGTTTAGCTTTGGCATCTAGTAACGTAGTCAGTTCAACGCCATCTACAGAGTGCTTGGAATACTAAACTTTTTTATATTCTCAAAAAGAAAACTTCCTAATCGCGCTTCTATTGTCGCACTCTCCCTAATATTGCCTGATAAAGAATACTACCCAGCATTAAGGCCGCCTTGTTGTACTGTTTTTTTTATCTGTGTTTATCTATTGTTGTATTATTTATTTATTGTACAATAAAGAATTTTGTTCGATTTCGATTTTTCAACTAAGTAGGTTTTTTTTTGCCGTGTGATTCCGGCTTAGAATAGCATCACCCCATTATTTCCCGTGGGTATCGTGAGATGCGATTCCAGGGCTCGGGAGTTACATGTTTATTGCAATTTTAAGCGAAAGACTGACAACCTATAACTATGATGATACACAATTATCTGAATGTTTCAAATGTTTGTCAGATGTGGCATAAGTGTCCGTATTTTACGGCCGTTTACGCTCTGACTGTGCCGCAAGGGATTTAGACGTGATGTGTGTATTGTTAATGTTATGGGACGGCCCGTGTGTGACACCCGCACGCGTGACACAAATATTACACACAACTTGTGCCGTGCCCCATTGCCCTGGTCCACTTTACAGAGGACAGAATAGATTATCAAACACAAAGAACCGCCAAGATTACGCATCCGTTTGAAGCTTTCGGCCATTTTGTTTTTTGTTTGATTTATCAATAGGATATTAGTGAGGGAGTCCAAAGACGAGGTGCGCTAGTACATTAACCCACACATTTATATACATACATTTACATATCCTATTCACCCCATTTCTTTCCCGTGGGAGTTGTAAGGCCGCCGTGTGATGCCGGCTTAGAATAGCATCACCCCATTTCTTTCCCGTGGGAGTTGTAAGAGGCAACTAAGGGACTCGAGGGTGTGTATTGCAATTTTAGGCGATGTGCTGACAACCTGTCACTATAGCGATACACAATTTTCCAAATGACCCTCAAATATTTGTCAGACGTGGCGTAAATTACCGTTTTGCGGCCGTTTACGCTCTGCCTACCCCGCAAGGGATTATAGACGTGATATTTGTATGTATGTATGTATGTACATATCCTCTGAGTCTCTCAAATGTTGACTGAAAGAGATCCCTTTGTGGGATAACTCCGCCTTTATGCCTCTTGTTTTATTCCATCCTTTACTGATAATGTAATTTTGTTTTGTTGTACAATAAAGTTAATACAAACATACATTTATCACGCGTATATCCCTTACGGGGTAGGCAGAACGTATACGGCCGTAAAAATGAACACTTACACCACGCCTGAGAAACAGCCGCCTTTTTTAAGTAATAGGTCAATCTGGCAAGAGGGTGTCTATCGTTACGCTTGCCAATACATAGCCTCCACTCGAAAACCCGCTTACTCCACCGTCCGTCGGTTCTATGACAGATGAGTCCAGCCCACTGCCAATTCAGTTACGACTTACACATTCAATGGCTCAAATTAGACTATTTTTCAGTTTTTAAGAATAACCATGCCTTAAATGGGCAGACTGATAGCTAGGGGATACACCTAATTGATATATATCCGAGGTCTGAGAAGCCTGTAGGAGCCTTAGGAATTAAGATGGGTCACATCTTAATTATCTACTAGATTTCCGCGCAGCGGTTTCACCCGCTGTCACTGTTCCGAGTTATTCTGTACCTGTGTTCCAAATTTCATCCAAATCGGTCAAGCCGTTTGAACGTGAAGAGGTAACAAACATACATACACACACACACAAACTCTCAGATTTATAATATTATTGTATCGTAATCTTTGTTTAAGTGATTTTCACGTAGTATTATTAACGGAGACCTGGTTATTGGGAGGTATTAATAATATGGAATTATTTGACGACAGGTATGTGGTGTGGAGGCGTGACCGAGATTATGCTTTAACGCAGCAAACGCGTGGAGGTGGTGTTTTGATAGCTACTCACAGAGATCTTACCTGTACACCACAACCTAGTTTCTCATCTACCGCTGAAGACTTTTGGGTGACCATCTCACTTTATAACAGCGGGCTAAATAAGACTACAACACTACACATTTGCATCCTATACTTATGTAACCAGAACCTAGGATACTCATTCTCTGCTCAACTGTCAAACTTTTTAAATAACGCAGATCAACTGATGAGCAGATTTCCCAATGACAAGTTTTTAATACTTACTTACTTACTTACTCCTGTGGCTCAGGGACCCAAAGTGGGTCTTGGCCTCCGACACGAGTTTCCGCCACTTGTCCCGATCCTGGGCCGCTTCACGCCAGTCTGTCGCTTGAAGGTCGCGCAAGTCGGACTGAACGACATCGCTCTAGCGATACCTAGGACGACCAACAGTGGCCTATGTTATGAAACTACAGGCTACAAGTCTACAGGTGAAATTCGTAGTATATTGCGTAGCCGGTTAATATTCCTGGTATCATAATTGCTAACCGACTACGCAATGAACATCGATTTACACCTGTAAAATTGTAGCCTGTAGTTTGATAATATCGGACACTGGTCGTCGACCGCTGGGTTTTCCTAGGTACGCTTTCTTAGCGCCACGATCTACCTCCATTCTTTCTATGTGCCCGAGCCAGCGGAGGCGGTGCGCTTTGGTTTCTCCGATTATGTTAGGCTCGGCCACGAGGTCTTCGATCTCGGCGTTCTTTCGGATCCTATAACTCCCATCCAAGTTTTTGACCGGGCCCAAGATTTTTCTGAGGATTTTGCGTTCGGCTACCAGGAGTTTGTTCTCTTCCTTAAGTGTCAGCGTCCAGGTCTCGCAGCCATACACAAGTTTTTAATAGTCGGAGATTTTAATCTCAGTAGTATCCAATGGATTGCTACTTCCAATTATTTCTCTCCATTAGGAAATAAAACGCCCGATGAAAATCTTTTAGTTGATGAACTAAACAGCCTCGGTTTGTTTCAATTTAATGGTGTTTTAAATAGTCAAGGTAGAATACTTGATCTGGTATTGTCGAATGACAGTCAAGTTGTAATCGGTTGCGAAAATATCGATAATCCTCTTGTGCCGGTCGACGTGCTTCACGGAGCACTCTGTATAAAAACTCAATTTATCTCTGACGTACCACTTTCTACCGCTCCTAGAACAAAATTTCTTTATAATAAGGCCGACTATGACGCAATTAACCTTGACCTTCAATGCATTGATTGGGTGGCTGAGTTCCGATCCAGGACACTAGAAGAATGTATAGACTATTTTTATTCTGTTTTCCATGAACTAAAAAATAAGTATGTTCCATCAAAGACTTGTAATAATCGTCGGTTTCCAGTTTGGTACACGCCGTCCTTGAAAAAGGTCATAAAAGAACAATTCAAGTATCACCGTAAGTACAAAATTTATAACAATCGTGGAGTAGGCGATACCATGAAATTATTGCGTAGCAGAGCTAAAGACTTAGAATGTAAGTGTTACGCTAACTACATTGCATCAGTAGAAAATTCTATTGTTACAAATCCTAAACATTTTTGGAGTTACAGTAATTCTAAATGTAAGTCCTCAGTCATGCCTAGCAGCCTTACCTTTAATAATCAAATTGTTAACACTGGTGATACCATATGTAGTGCATTCTCTGAGTACTTCAAATCGAACTTCTTAGATCCAAGTACTCAAGTGTCTCCGGGCTCGCCTCCCACAACTACAACCATAACTAGTTCTGCAACAGTGTCCGATGTCTCCAGCATAAGTATAGATGATAGCATACTAGTAAAACTCCTCGAAAGGTTAGACCCAAGTAAGTCAGCCGGCCCCGACCATTTACCAGCTATATTTCTTATAAATTGTGCTAAGGCAATTGCGACTCCCGTATCTTTATTATTCCGCAGATCTCTGTCTGAGTGTAAGGTTCCTACCATATGGAAATCTGCGTTCATAACGCCGGTCCATAAGAAGGGTAGCAGGACAGAAATTACTAATTACCGACCTATTTCTAAGCTTTGCATATTATCAAAGGTATTTGAAAAAATAATACGAACGCAAGTATATTCCGCTATCAGGCACTCCTTACATGATTTCCAGCATGGCTTCTTACCAGGCCGATCAACTGTTTCTAATCTTTTGCTATTTGATGACTATCTCACAGATCTCATGGACAAGGGGTATCAAGTAGACACTATATATACAGACTATAGCAAAGCATTTGATAGAATTAACCATAATCGTCTGTTATATAAATTAGAGCTTATTGGTATAAGTGGAGATCTGCTTAGGTGGTTTGCCTCGTATATTGAAAATCGCACACAGGCTGTGGTGATTAATAATTACATTTCTAGTTGGGTTGAGGTGCCTAGTGGTGTACCCCAAGGATCCTTGCTGGGGCCCTTGCTTTTCGTCATTTTTGTTAATGATATTAATCACTGCCTTCTTAGCTCTCGTTTGTTGTGTTTTGCAGATGACATGAAAATATTTGCGGCTGTATCGTCACTTACTGATGCCCACTGTCTACAACAAGATATTTCTAGGTTAGCTGACTATTGTTACGAAAACCATTTAGATCTTAACCCATTAAAATGTTCAGTAGTTACATACAGTCGCAAACGTAATGACATCTGTTATAATTACCAAATTAATGGGCATGCCCTTCTAAGGCAAAACTTAATTCGTGACCTAGGTGTTACCCACGACTCAAAATTACTTTTCGACAAGCACGTTGAAAATATATTAGCTAGATCACATAGGGCTTTGGGCTTTGTGATGCGTACTGCAAGGGACTTTAAGCAACTTAAAACTTTAAAAGTCTTATATTGTTCTTATGTAAGAAGTTCGTTGGAGTACGCTTCTCAGGTTTGGAACCCTAGGTATGATATCTACATTACACGCATAGAACGTATTCAAAGAAAATTCATTAAACATATGTGCTTTCGCATCAAACATCAATATCATTCCAGTGAATATCACAACCTTTGTAGAAAATTCCACCTATTGCCTCTAGAGATGCGTCGTAATATAGCTGACGCAGTATTTCTCCTTAAAATTGCTAATAATTCAGTTGATTGTCCGGATTTATTAAGCAAGCTGAACCTAAGAGCACCTCGATCGTATCGCCGTAAAGTTCCTTTGGCCTTACCACCTGCGTCAACTAACTATAGGCAAAATAGCTTTATGTACCGAGCGAGCAGCAAATTTAATGTACTATTTTCTGAAATAGATTTAGATCTGTTTAACACGAGTGCAGCAACAGCGAGACGTCTTATTGGTAACATCTTCTTTAATAATAGTTAAGCAGCATTATATGTAATTAATTACATTCATCTCTGTTAACTGCCGATATTTTTAAGTTTTCAACTTGTTTCTATTTGTGAGAAACCATAAATGGCTTCCTGTTTCTAATGTCAACTATTTATTTGTATATTGTAAGCTGAGGTTTTTCCTAAAATAAATAAATAAAATAAATAAAAATAAAATAAAATTAGTATATTTGTATTAGTATATATTAGTATGGAAGTATGGATATGGATTGTGTACTAAATTATTACAATAAATTTATATATTAGGTAAACGTAGTCACAAATGCCCACATGTTAGTTCAGCGCCATCTATTTATGTACAGTCGGTTGTAGCACATAAGGTACCTGGGGTACTCCAAGAGAACTGAATTATTTTTGTCCCCAGCAATATTTTTTTCTTAACATGAATATGTATTAGTAGAAAATGACTTCATTTATGAGAATAAGTTTAAATTTTTATTATGTATTAACTGGAGATAAAAATAATTCAATTCTTTTGGTGTACCCCTGGTACCTTATGTGCTATAATCGACTGTACACTTGAAGATTGTCTAGAAAGTTTATCATTGGACCGTTACTAAATATCGATATGTAAGTAGAATATATTTAGGAAGTAAATTACGTACCTACCGGACAAAATCATGTAAGAATTACTGGCCATAATATAAAAAAGATTTAATATTTCTTATAAATAATTACGAAACAATAAATATTACCCCGCAAGAGCTATCGCCACGCCAGAAAAATACTTGAGGGACGTTTCAAAACCGTATATCACTATAGTGAAAAGCTTGTCAGCCTGTCGCCTTAAATTATATTGCACATGAAACTCTCAAGTCCCTCGGTCACCTCTCACGACACCTGCGGGAATGAAATGGGGTGATGCTATTGGAAGCCGGCATCACACGGCAATTATACTTACTAGAGCAGAATAAATACCAATAAGCAATGTGACTGACATGACAAAAAACTCCGGAAACGATATTAAAACAGTTTTTTTGCGTGTCGGTGGTGGTCCAATTTGACCCAATTTATTCCAACTCAAAAGTCGCCAAAATCGGCTAGTGATGGGATGCGATCGGTTAATAACAATCACAGTTATACCAGGTATTAGGATCAGGTTAGGTTAGGGGACTCTACGTGAGTAAGTAAATAATAACACTTTATTGCACACTTAGAAAAAGAAAACAGATTATATGACATATTGAACTAAAAATGCACAAAAGCCATGCATTTTTAGTTTAATATGTCATTTTTAGTTTAGTATGTGCGTATGTTCATAAAAAACAGCCGTCCTCTTAACCATTATAGATAAAATCGAGCAAGCTTTTTTTGTATGGAATAAAATCACACATCACATATCTACAAACAGCTGATGGCTGTTTTTGGCGACATTGTTTTGATTCCATTACCACTGACGTGTATGCTTGGGTTGTACATAGCTGCGTCGGCCATTGCTATGCTGTTCAAAACACCTTCGTGCATCATAGGGCCTCTATGAGATACAGCCTCTAGCATATGTGATGAAACTTCAGGCCACAAGTCTACAGGTGTATATTTTTGTACATTGCGTAGGCGGTTTATACAAATATTATATTCCTGGTATCATAATGGCCAACCTACTAGGCAGAGGATATCGAATTTCACCTGTAAAATTGTAGCCTGTAGCTTGTTAAAACGGGCACTGATGACAAACGGACGGATGGACAGACTTCGAAATCTCAGTATTAGGGTCCCTTTTCTAAGTCAGCACACTCACAGCAGAGTGGTCGTTATTCGGCTTCGGAAACCAAAAGGCAAAATTCAATATGTATATAATGAATCGCTACTAACCAAAGACACGCTAGCAATTAGCCCCTAAGTATTGCTGTCATTCAAAATCATACAATCATTAACAGCCACAACAGTCCACAGCTGGACATGGCCCTCTCCCAATTGGGGGATATCGCCATACTCACGCTTGGCAAGCGGATTGGCGAACGCAGTGCAAGATATTTCTTTCACAGGGAACGCTGCTGCCCATTCCCCGGATGAAATTTATGACGCCCTCTGGTTTTAGTAGCTCGCATCACACGGCAAGCATTATAAAATATTGAGCTCTGTCAAACATAAATGATATGGTTATTTTGTATCTGTTACTTTTCGCTACATTTAGTAACTGTTACAAAATATCCTCTCCATCCCTTTCGCGACACGGAAACCGTCCAAAATACATATAAATAAATAAATAATGGATGTATGACCTTCTACAGCAGACTACCGAAAAAACTGTAGAATATGTATGATTGACGAGATTCGGCGATATAATGGCGAATATTTCAAAATTGATACGCATTTTGTGTTACCATCCAGTTTTATGGAAATCACTAGCGTAGCAAGTTACATTCAATGTTTTTTATCGCCCTAACATACATTATGATAACTAATCTCATAGTCGACCAGCACTGCCTTCACCTATTCGAAACTTTAAAAAAAATACAATTATCTACGTTTTGAATTAACTTGTAAAGCATTTCTATCCATTAAATTCTCTTTTTACCTACTATTTAGACAAAGGCATTATGTTCTTAGACCTTAACCTGACATAAAAACAAATACGAATAAGAAAAAAAACTACTAAAAGACTGGCAACAGCGGACAAAACATTTGACAGATAGAATTGATAGTATAAAGTTAAAGAAAAAAGAAAAGTTTGGCCAGTTGAAACTAACACGTCAGCCGCGATTTTCGCCCAAAAACTTGGGTTTATCATAGAACATATGTTACTACGTCTACATAGAGCTCCGATTTTGGTGGGATCTGGCCATTTAAGTTTTGTTTTTCAGTCAAATATGGCAGTGGCCAGTATTACAGGATTTTAGCGTGAAGTATGAATGCTTTGATAATATTGAGAATGTGACGTGATTTGTGAATTTTTCTAGCCAAGATGGCGCTGAGCTAAATTGAAAAAAGTTTATCTCCAAGGAAATGTAAGAACATCGATGAAACGTATTTTTGACTCAAATGACAAAATTTTAGCTATGCGATATGGTACGAAAGTTTTAAAAAGATTGAGAATTGTCAAATATAAGTCTCCATTAAAACCTCCGCCCTGAGATGAAAGATTGACTGCCTCCGCTTTATCTACTGTGCAGTCGAAAATTTAACTATTTTAAACTAAACCTACATAGAAATGACTCAAAAGTTTTTTCCATAGAAGGAATTATCTATACAAATCATTTTCTCCTAAAGCATATAATTGTCAAAACTTTTATGAAACTGATCGTTTCTCTTATGTTTTAGCAGACTTGGCTGAATAGATTTATTGCGTTTGCTTTTAATAGTAGTTTATGCAACTGTCTTATACTGGGGGTCATTAGAATGCGAGTGTCTGTTTATCACACGAGGCGTAGCCGAGTGTGATAATAGATTGACACGAGCATTCTAATGCCTAATTATATGCAGTTGCATACACTATTTTATCTACACTCCAAAAAATTAACTCGGTTGAACACTTTTCCAAACGTCCGCACCGGCGATTGCAAGGCCCTATACATGGTCAAAATCAATACGAGAACGTAATATGGCTTGATATGATTTTTTGAAGATTCTTTACTAAAAGTTGTTTAGATGTCGAGTCTCAACAGCAAATAACTAAACAACTGAACAACAACTGAACAACACTGAACAACATCGGAATAACATCTGAACAACAACTAATCAACATCTGAACAACAACTGAACAACATCTGAACAACATCTCAACAACAACAGAACAAAAAAAACCTATTAAAACAACTGAACAACATCCTAAAAATTACCGTACAACAACAACTGTCAGGTGCGGCGGAAGATAGCGATTTGAGTATTGGGAAAAAAAACTTCGTTTCATTTCTAAACTTTATCGTATTAAGAGTTTTCTCATTAAGTCATTACGCTTCTGTAATTTATAGTAAACCCTAGTTTTTATAGGCAGAATGCATAAAGTAGGTCATTATGCATCTGTTTTTGAATTCATAATTCGAACATTATGAGACGAGTGTAGATAAATTCGTATTGAGGCCCTCAGCCTCGGTAGAAATCGGCTCTTCTCGTGTAAATAATGTACTATTTCTTTTGTTTATCGCTTCTTTTCTTCACCTACTTTTATTTTCCCCATTGCATCACTTTCCTGCTAACCTTTCTTCTTACCTTTAATTTTTTCCTTCCGGGAATCGTATCTGGCGCACGTTCGTAGTAGAACATATACATTGATGTGACGCACGCATGCGTGAAGTGATGTGTGACTCTGCGTGCACGATACACGCAGGTTAGATTTGCTATTGTGACGTCATTATTTTCTCAAAGATTTTTCTATACGGGGTATAAGGGACGGTGTACCGAAAACTTTGCAGGCATGATCAGACCATGAAACTGAACAACTTTTTCAATGGAAGCTATGTTGGCAAACGAGTTTTTTTTTCGACCTCCCATACCAAATTCCCGATCAGCTGACTGACTTTCTATGGAAACTTGAAAAAAAAAATTCGTTTCGCTCCCTTACACCCTGTATAAAGAATGTAGGTATATTAACTGCTGATATTTTAAAAGGAAACCCAGTGTGTAAATGCCGTCTGTTGCCGGCTCAGAATAGCATCTCCCCATTTCTTTCCCGTGGGTCTCGTAAGAGGCGACTCGAGGGTGTGTATTGCAATCAAGCGATAGGCTGAAAACCTGTCACTACGGCGATACACAATTTTCCGAATGAACCTCAAATGTTTGTCAGACCTGGCGTACATGTCCGTTTTTTGCAGCCGTTTACGCTCTGCCTACCCCGCAAGGGATAAAGGCGTAATATATGTATGTATTATTTTCCTCGAATTTTCTATCTCTTTCATCATCATCATAACATCAATAAAATTACTCCTTTTTTGGGGATAGTTTTGTGCAGTGTTACTGACAGGGGTACTGTCTACTATGCCATCGCGCCAGTCAAAAAGCCTCGGTCACTTAAATTAGGTTTTTTCAATGCCGATGGTATTTGCAACAAAAAGACGGAAGTTAGCGTCTTCCTGAAAGATCACGGTTTAGACGTCCTCCTTGTACAAGAAACGTTTCTCAAACCCCATATGCGTACCCCGCGAATCGCGCAATACAACACGGTACGTAATGACCGCGTATCGGGCAGCAAGGGAGGCACCCTCATTCATTACAGGCGAGCGCTTCACTGCTCACCCCTAGAGACCCCGCCCCTCTGCTATATGGAGGCTTCCGCTTGCCGCTTAAGCATGACGGGACACCAACCCATTACGATAGTGTCGGTATATCTATCTCCGAGCAATAATCGCGAGACAAAGCCACTTCTTAAAAGTGAGCTCGAGTCATTATTTAATCTCGGTGACTCGGTTATCATAGCAGGTGACTTGAATGCCAAGCACATGTCGTGGAACTGTATCGCCAACAACCCTAGAGGCAATCTTCTCTTTGAGTGGCAGGATGAACTGTCCTTTGACCTAGTAGCCCCTACAGAGGTAACTCATTACCCCCATACAGTAACTCATCGACCCGACATCCTCGACATAGCCCTTCTAAAGAACGTAAACCTTCGTTTAAGTTCTATAGAAGTACGCCACGAGCTCTGCGACTCTGACCACAGACCAGTTTTACTAAAACTTGACCCGCGAACCGACATCCCCGGCCCCTCAGGTCTGTGCGGCCCGACCAAAACTATAGTAGACTGGCCGAAACTAGGCCAAGCCTTGAACGCTCCCAGCTCTACTCACCTGGACCAAATACCGACTAGACTGACTACCGAAACCGACATCAACCTAGCCGTCTCTTCCATCACAAATCACGTTAGCAGCGTCGTGAACAGCTGTTCACGGACGGTTAAAATCACTGAAGACAGTAAATCCTGTTCCCAAAAGTGGATCATCTAAAGACATTACCATGTTTAGGCCAATTGCGATCTTATCAGTTTTTGGAAAGGTCTTCGAGTCAATATTAAACTTTTATATACTAGCCCAAATAAAAGGCCAGTTAGATGACTCTCAACATGGATTTCGCTCTGCCCGATCCACGACAACAAATCACATTGCCTTTGTAGATTATGTGGGTCCCAGATGGACCTCCGTAAGCAGGTGGACGCTACATATTTTGATTTTAAAAAGGCATTCGATTTGGTGGATAACGATGTTATACTCAGCAAGATGTCGCAAATGGGATTTGTACCTGTACTTTTGCAGTTTTTTGCCAGCTATCTTAAAGACCGTATGCAATTTGTAAGATTCGAAAACTACCATTCAAATACTTTTTACACTAGATCTGGCGTAAGTCAGGGCAGTACATTGGGCCCTTCTTTGTTTCTCATCATGATAAATGACCTTCCTAAAGTGTTGAAAGCGGCAAAGTGTCTTATGTTCGCAGACGACCTAAAACTGTTTTTATCTGTGGGAAACACTGAGGATTGTCAGAATCTGCAAAGTGATATTGACGCGGTCACTGATTGGTGTGTGATTAATAACCTTCACTTCAATGTGGCAAAGTGCCGGGTCCTATCCTACACCAGATCCATAGCTCCCATAATATTCCCGTATGCGATAGACAGCGTACCGCTTGAGCGAGTAGAATCGATACGGGACCTCGGGATTGTTATGGATAGCAGACTGGATTTTCATGACCATATCACAACAATATGTAAGGATGCAAGCAAGACATTAGGTTTTATCATGAGAACCTCTTCGCAGTTCCCTGACACCCGTGTGGCCACCTTGCTGTATACTTCTTTTGTGAGATCCAAACTTGAATACTGTGCAATGGTATGGGATCCCCATGAGGCTAATTACGGTATCCTTATTGAACGAGTGCAGCGAAAGTTCAATAGATATCTCTATAAAAGAATGTATGGATATTATCCGTGGCTCTTCCCTTCCTTATTTGTTAATGGAATGGTGGGCCTCGATACATTGGAGTTAAGACGCAAAATGCATCTTTTTCTCCACTATGTGTCCCTTCTGCGTGGCAGGGTTAATAACCCTGAAGTTCTTAGCGCAATCAGATGGTTTGTACCTGATAGTTACGTCCGCACAGGCCGGCGCAGGCACGAGTTGCTGGCGGGCCCCGCCAGTCGCACGCGCAGCTCCAAGAATGCTCCCACACAAAGAGCTACTGCTCTCATTAATGACTTGATTGCCAAAATCCAATCCGATTTGCTTTGACTCTATACGTAGCCTATCAAATAGTTTTCGATTATATTATAATAATATTAATAATTAACATTGCTTCTAATTAATTGATTGTATACCTACTGACTTTTATTATTGATTTTGTCTGAATTATGTGATTTCTTTTTTTTATTTAATATTTTTTGTAACAACTAGCATTGTGAGCGCTTTGGTTTTTAACTGTAAGCTTACAAATGTAATTTTTAATAAATAAATAAATAAATAAATATAAACCTCCAAATGACCTTCTTGAAATGATAACAGAGAAGAACGCCGCAATCCGCGCTTACAAATCCTTCCCAATCGAATCTAACAGACTATTCATGCGCGCCCTACAGAGGGAAGTAAGGCAGCGTGCAGCTGAATGGCGTGACGCCGGATGGGATCAGCACCTTGAGGAGCTGAACCCATCCCATCTCGCATTTTACAAGCTGCAACGCTCGCTGAAATCTGACACCATCTCTGTGATGCCGGTACTTAACAGACCTGACCAGACCAAAGCCTTTGACGACGATGAAAAGGCTGAATGCCTAGCTGACAGTCTCGCAGCCCAATGCACCCCCAGCACACTCCCTTACGACTTGACCTTCGTCTCAACGGTCGACTCCGAAGTCGAACGTCTCATTTCACTACCTCCATCGGGCCCTCCACTCAGAGTCATCACTGAGATGGAAGTGCGCAACGCCCTTAAGGCACTCAAGCCCAGAAAGGCTCCAGGACCGGACGGCATCACCAACCGTGTCCTGAAGATTCTCCCCGATCACCTGATCAATCGCCTCACCCTGATTTTGAATGCCGCCATGGCTAGTTGCACCTTTCCAGCTTGCTGGAAGGAAGCAATAGTCATAGGCATTCACAAACCGGGTAAACCGGCGAACGAGCCCACTTCCTACCGCCCGATCAGCTTACTGAACCCTCTCGCCAAACTTTACGAACGCATGATCTATGCCCGACTCCGTGACCACGCAGAGACCAACAATCTCATACCTGACGAGCAATTTGGCTTTCGACAGCAGCACTCTTGTACCCAACAAGTACACCGCATTGTCGAACACATCGCTCTTAAGCTAAATGTCTCGTCCAAACCGACCCCGACAGGAGCAGTTTTTCTCGACGTGGCGAAAGCCTTCGACAAGGTCTGGCACAACGGGCTGGTATACAAGCTACACCAGCTCGCTGTGCCTGATCGTCTCGTGCTTTTAGTACGTAACTTTCTGTCGGATCGAAGCTTTCGTTACAGGGTGGAAGGCACTCTGTCTTCACCCCACACCATACAGGCAGGAGTCCCTCAGGGCTCCGTCCTATCTCCATTACTTTTCACGCTATACACTAGCGACATCCCCAAATCGCCCATGTCACAGCTGGCTATGTTCGCCGACGACACTGCCATTTACGCGTCCCACCGTAACCACTTAAAATTAGTTCAGATTCTCCAGAACGCCCTAGACTCCCTCGGGAGCTGGTTCCGTAAATGGAGAATCGAGGTAAACCCGGAAAAAAGTGCAGCCGTGCACTTTCGTAGAGGTTCGCACCGATTAAACGTCCCCGCTGTAAAGCTTTTCGGCCGACCCATCCCGTGGGTCAACGAGACCAAATATCTAGGAGTCACTCTCGACTCAAGACTCAGCTTCCGTAGCCACATTATGAGAGTCCGCGACCGCGCCGCGTTCGTTTTGGGCAGATTACATCCGATGTTGAACAAAAAGAGCAAACTCTCCCTTAGAAATAAGGTGAGAATTTACACCACCTGCGTAAGGCCTATTATGACCTACGCCAGCGTAGCCTTTGCTCACACCTTCGATTCACATCTGAAAATGCTGCAGGTCATCCAAAACCGTTTCATGCGCAAAGCTACCGGGGCGCCCTGGTACATGCGTAACGCCAACCTCCACATCGACTTAGGCCTCCCTACCAATAAAGCGTATATGAAAGAAGCGTCTCGTCGCTTCTTCGATAATGCTCCCCATCATAAAAACCCCTTGATAGTTGCCGCGTCCAACTACTTCCCTCATCCAACCTCGCGTTTTAAACACCGTCCGAGACACATCCTTACGGAAGAAGATGATGAAATCACAGTAGCCACTGCTGCAGCCATTGCGAGTAGATCACACTCCACAAGCTCCTCAAGCAACCGACGCCCCCGCCGGCGGGGGCGCGGAGGTCCCTCATTTGCTCCCCACTTTGGGAACTACCGGCACGTGCCGGGTAGATTCAGTCCAATACGTTCTTCCCAGAACAACTCGTAAGCCCCAAGGGCGCGATTGAGCTGGTTGTTTGAACAACCACAAGCTTTCCCGGGTGAGCTCCTGCTCCCCACCATACAGTCAGGTGTAGATTAAAAGCCCCGGGGCTAAAATTCGTAGGATCCAAAACAAAAAAAAAAAAAAAAAAGCGCCAGTCAAAAGCAAATCATCAAAGATTTTCCTCACGAGTTGTCATGTGCAGTAGAAGTATCCCGTGCAGTAGAAAGTGTAAAAAGTTGCAGACATTCGTACATACGAAAATTGTTTCAAAAATCCGCCTCCGGGTTCCGATTTACTTAATTTTTGTCATTGTAATGCCATCGAAACTCAATTGTCATTCTATTACCATTGTGATTTTCTATGCTTCAAACTCTTAGTGGAATACGAAACAGCCAAAACCATCCAATTGACACACACACACACATATCACGCCTATTATCCCTTGCGGGGTAGGCAGAGCGTAAACGGTCTCAAAAATCAGACATTTATTTACGCCACGTATGACAAATATTTGAGTCATTCGGAAAATTTTATATCGCCATAGTGACAGGTTTCAGCCCATCGCCTAGTATTGCAATACACACCCTCAAGTTCCTTAGTCGCCTCTTACGACTCCCACGGGAAAGAAATGGAGTGATGCTATTCTAAGCCGGCATCACACGGTAAATTTGCCCTCATTTGCAAATTACCGAAACTAATCCAAATGTTCAGGCTTAATATAAATATGACCTATGCACAAATATTTTTTACTTATTGACGTCATGATCCGTCATTGTAAAAAATCTAATATGTTTAATACAATTTTCTTTTTTTTTATAACAATTTTGTAATGTCGTAATAGAAAACCGGCTCGGGCGGGATAAAAAACTAAAAACAATGGCAGTTGCCGATGGCTGGGTGCGTCATTTAACTATCATGAATCTGACAGTTGTCAATTCTGTTCGTCTATATTGGCTCAAGTGTCACTAACCTTATTCCTGTCAATCAAGAGGGAGGCCTTCGCCCAGCAGTGGGATGATGAAGGTTAGATAGAATACATATTATTATAAATTACACACACACACACATATCACGCCTAAATCCCTTTTTGGGGCAGGCAGAGCGGAAAAGGCCGCAAAAAACGGACAATAACGCCACGTCTGACAAATATTTGAGGGTCATTCGAAAAACTGTGTATCGCCATAGTGACAGGTTGTCAGTTCATCGCCTAAAATTGCAATACCGCCCTTTAGTCCCTTAATCGCCTCTTACGACTTCCAAAGGAAAGAAATGAGGTGATGCTATTCTAAGCCGGCATCACACGGCTTCTAAGCTGGCAACACACGGTTATAAATTAATTATAGATTAATGCCATGTGATGCCGGCTTAGAATAGCATCACCCCATTTCTTTCCCGTGGGAGTCGTAAGAAAGACGATGAAAATTTAAGACGATGGGCTGACAACCTGTCACTATGGCGATACACAATTTCCCGAATGACCCTCAAACGTTTGTCAGACGTGGCGTAAATGACCGCTTTTGCGGCCTTTTCGCTTTGCTACCCCGCAAGGGATTACAGGTGTGATGTGTGTGTGCGCATTTCAATTCTTGCAACTAAATGATGAAATGGCGGCGCCAACGAAACTGATACGATTGCGTGCGCCTGCGCATATATGGAGCTTCTGTATAACGATCAATCGATTGATTCGAACGAATTATAATGATATTTTATTACACTTAATCGATGTTGCTCGACAATAACTCATTTTTACGCGTGTGTAATGTGGAGTTAGGAACGTAACAGACTGGACTGCATCTCTTTTCGTGTGGGACACTGAGTCGTCCAACGACAACGATGAACCCTGGTGTCAGAGTTTTTCAACCGCCTCCTACTAGGCGTAGGCCTCTGACATGGTTTTATAACGTCCGCCATCTAAGTAATCATAGACAGCAACCGGAACCGACGGCTTAACATGCCTACCGAAACTTGTGGATATAATATATATATAGATGAATATCAACTTTGTGAGTGTCCCACTGAGAATCGAACCCGAAACCTTTGCATCGCAGGCACTACCACTGCGCCACGTCGGCCGTCGGCCACTGCACGCATATACTCGTAATAATTACTCCCGTAGCTGGCTACTTCTTTGCAATTTGATGAACTGATGGAAGTAGGTAAGGACAGTGGAAAAAGGTCAGGAAAATCGATTCACAGTAAAAATCAGTGGCAGCTGAAAATCTGCGTCATCAGCACTGCTGATGACGCAGATTTTCTGCTGATTCAGCAGTCTCTGTTAATTAATAACTTTATGCTGAGCTACGCCCTTGTCGGCTGAATAGTAAATTGACAGTATTTGTACGGTAATAAGATCGGAATTCGCAATTTCCTTTCCCTGACAGACGCATGCGTTACATACATACGTGTATCACATCTATATCCCTTGCGGGATAGGCAGAACGTAAAAGGCCGTTAAAAACGAACATTTAGACCACGTCTGACAAACAATTTGGGGGCCATTCGTAAAATTGTGTATCGCCATAGAGCCATCGCCTAAATTTGCAATACACACATATATAACCTTCGAGTGCCTTATTCGCCTCTTACGAAACCCACGGCAAAGAAATGGGGTGATGCTATTCAAAAATACGTAGCGACTGACGACAAGTGGGACCGCCTCATTTTTATATCTTATCTTAATATACCTGTGTAGTTCACAAATCACGACTAGATCCGATTTACTTTTATGACACCATTGAAAAAAACCTAGGTGATGCTATTATACGTTGGCATCACACATGTTTTGCGACCGAGCCCAGCCTATACTCGTAGCAACTTCTTCCCAGAACAACTTTTCAGTCCGATCACACTCTCTTTTTAAAAGTGAAGTAGGTTGGACTATCTTGAATAACTCTCGGTAGCTGGTTCCACATTTGAGTGGCACGGTTTCAACCGTTCTTCCCAGTTCAGTCCTATCCATTCTTCCCAGTTCTGTCCGAACCATTGTTCCCAGTTCAGTCCGATCCATTCTTCCCAGTTCAGTGCTATCCTTTCTTCCCAGTTCAGTCCGAACCATCTTCCCAGTTCAGTCCGATTAGTTCTTCCCAGAATACCTCCTAAGCTCAGTTGCTCCCCAAGGGTGCGATTGGACTGGTTGTTTGAACAATCACACAAATTTCAACTTCTTCCCAGAACAACTTTTCAGTCCGATCTGTTCTTCCCAGTTAAGTCCTATCCGACCTTCCCAGTTCAGTACAATCCGTTCTTCCCGGTTCAGTCCGAACCGTTCTTCCCAGAACAACTCCTATGCCCAGTCGCGCCTCAAGGACGCGTGTTGGGCTGATTGTTTGAACAACCACACAAACTTCAACAAGTGATCCCTTGCTCCCCACCAGTCAGGCGTAGGTTTCAAAGCCCCGGGGCTAAAATTGTATATAAAAAATTAAAATGTGATATTACGAAAATGTTAGACGTGCTTTTAGGCAGTGTTTAAAATATTTTTCAATACGATTTGTCGCTGTCAAAAAGCTTAAACAATGTATAACTTTTTTTGTTATAAGACCGAAAAAGTCCAGGGCCCGGATTCTGCTGTTTTTTTGTTCTTGCAATGCCAGCGACACTTAACTGTCATTTCATTGTCGCCGTAATATTCTATACTTGAAACTGTTAGCAGAATACGATAAGCCTATTATACGCATGTAAATTACTTACACGCTTTGAAAATCTAGACTTCAATTTGAAACAAATATCGTTTTCAGATGGCGGTGGCGTAAAGTTAATTTGTTGATTTTGTTGCCGTGCGATTAGCCTGGCCAGCCCCGTGGCAGTGCCTTTATTTTTATTTTTTATCCCGCCCGAGCCGGTTTTCTATTAGGACATTACAAAATTGTTATAAAAAAATGTGTTATATAAATTTCTTTTTTTACAATGATGGATCATGACGTCAATAAGTGATAATACTATCCTACATTGAATAAAGAATTTCAATTTCAATTTCACCATGCAATTAACACGCTATCTCTTCATACAACTGATACGATTTTTATTGAGCAGACTTCGGGCCCTAATACTTACTTGCTAACTCTTTATTCTCTTGTTTGTAATTCGGGCTCCCAAATTCCTCAAAACAAAAGTAAAACGTTAAATAAAAGTGAAATTACTTTCTCGGAACAACATTTCTTTGTGCATTTCTTTAGAAGTTTGTTTTGTTATTTTTAGGATGATTAAAGATGGCGCCAGATACCATCTTTGAGAGGCATTTTTTATGGTGCACAGAGAGGCTCGGACACTCCATACAGTGGACTCTTTTTAGACAACTGTCATTTCTACATGTGCATGTGTGGGTGATGATCCTGTGATCACACGTCTGTATGTGTGAGTGCAGGGTTGTCATGCAAGTTGATTTTAGTACCTAACCTTTATATACATACAGTAACTACCAAAGAGGATGTAACAAGCCTAGCGCTAGTTTGTACGTTTAATTCTCCACTGGCATTTTGACATTTCTCGGGTGAGGGCGGGTCGGGGGCTGGGGTGCGGGGAGGTGAGTGTCCGTTCTGTATGTATACTCGTAATATATATCTATAATATAAACTACATACTATTGGTTATTCTGTGCTTTTACTCAGAAACCAGGCATAATGGAAATTATGATCGTTGCTTGTTACATTCACGAGGAAAACGGCTATTACCTACACTAGTCTAAATACTACTGTAGACTGCTACGCTACCCCTAATTAAAAAACTCGATGGGAAGTCCCGTGTTAATTTCGCATTTTCGGAAAATAATAAAAACGTACCGTGTGATGCCGGCTTAGAATAGCATTACCCCATTTCTTACCCATTGGTGTCGTAAGAGGCGACTAAGGGACTCGAGGGTGTGTGTTGCAATTTAGGCGATGGGCTGACAACCTATCACTATAGTGATACCACATTTTTCTAGAATGGCTCTCAAATATTTGTCAGACGTGGCGATCGATAGCGACCGTTAAAGATCTGCTTACTTCGCAAGGGACAAAGGCGTGATATGTGTATGTGCGTGTATGTAACCCTCCCTTAGTCGTTTTTTACGACATATACTAGAAAGAAATGGGGTGGTGCTATTCTATGCTGGCATCCCAGTCTGAATATAATTCAATGTATAACTATATTATTAGGTACCTACCCATCAAAAAGGTTGACCAAAGAATATCACAGGACAGACTGTCTAAATACACGTGTGTTGGAGGTACTTACCTACGCACCTTTATGTAAAGTTTATGTAAAAAATCTGTAAGATAAATCTATTGCAACTAAGTACATACACTTTCAAAATTCGTCAGCCTGCCAGCGGTCACGTCTGCCAGCAAATCTGCATGCCGCCATGGCTGACCCTTTTGTGAATTGAACAATTCAAAATGGCGACGAATTTAAACATTATTCTAAGACAAGCGCGGGCTACTGACGCACAGGCGACATACATATTGTATTTAGGAGGATATGGGTTCAGGTGCACACCGGGAGCGAGCGGCGGAAACTTCCACGCGGCATAAAAAAGTAACGGTCAAACTTCAAAACTTTAATTTCCAAGTAGTTTTACAATGGCCTCAATTCGGGATAATAAATTCTCTTAACTTACCTTAAATTTGTGCTGTCACTTTACGTCAAATAGGTTTAGAAGAAGAAATGAGATATTTTAGTCACGTCATGTCTTATAATTTGGCGAAAAATACGTGTTATCAGTCAAAATAAGGCGACGATGAAAACAATGGCGACTAATTGACTAGAAACTGCGAATAGCCCATTGACATTTATAAACATGACAGAACTTATATATCTCCTATCCTTTTCTAAACATATTTGACGGAAAGTGATAGTACTAATTTAAGGTAATTTGTAACCCGAATTGAATACAATCCCGTATTGAATGAATACTTTCAGAATGTCAAAAAAGAAAGGAGTATACAACATTAAGAGGTCTTAATGCCGACAAAACACTAGGTTCTATGCCTGAGTCCACAAAATTACGCGAAATTCGCGAGTTTTAGGTCTTATTACAAAAATTTAGACGTGGTTTAAGATTTTTGACATTGTCAAGTTGTTAGAAAAATGTTTTAATCACTGCCTAAAAGCGCGTCTATTTTTTGTAATAACACGAGAAGAGTCTATCTGAGCAGAAAGAGAAAAGGAGGTCGGTTTTCTAAAACTAAGACTTCAAATAACGCACGGAACTTTTCACACGCGCAATCTTAAAATTGTACTTATGTGTTTTAAGGTTTCCCTTGAAATCGACCATCTTAGCATGCCCAATCGTAGTGGGGAGTGTAATGATACAGAATCTACTTTTTGGGTAGCGATGAGGTAAACGCTTCATAAGATAGCAAATACTTGGTAGTTATTCAATGAAAAGTGGCCCATCTCTCATAAATTCGAGATATTCATGTTTCAAATTGAAATCACTTTTAATCTCAAAGACCTACTTTAGGCGCACTTTTGTGTAGTTTTTTAAATAGAGGGGATGAAAATATATGTTGGTAGAAATGCACATATATTAACAGCCACAACAGTCCACTGCTGAAGATGGGCCTCCCCCTATTGAGGGGTATTGCCATACTCACCACGCTTGGCAGGCGGATTGGCGAGCGCAGCGCAATATATTGCTTTCACAGGGAACGCTGCTGCACATTCCCTGGAAGGTTTTTTTTTGCTACACCCACCCACGGGTAGTATTGGAGTGATGCTATTCTGCCAGCCGGCATCACATGGCAAATGTTGAAGTTCGGCTATAAATGTTGCGCAACGTTATCCCTGGTGTACCACTGTCTTTATTATCAATTGTCGACTGGTTAGATGAAAATAGCTATCCATCAAAAACAAAAACCTGTTAAGTCTGCAAGTCTCGCTTCTTAGTCCTTTTACCGTAAAAACTGGTGAGATCAATGTGATACCAAGTCGGTCTATAGAAAGGTCTACTTGGCTTGGCCATCGCATGAAAACATAAATCTCGTAAGTAATACCGAGACGCGCGTTGAACGCGTGTTTAAAAATACCTCCATACAAAAAATACGCCAAACTCATATTCAAGGGGTAAAAATATTTTTTGTATAAAAAATTCGCAGTGACGGACGACAAGTTAACCACCTTAAGGCCCTTATTGTATTTTAAATTTGAGTCTCCTATGTCTGCTAGAAGTCTCTTAAAATTTTGATGATCGGTCAATCATTGAGTCAGTCGGACAACTAATACTGCTTAATTAAATTAAATGCAATTTAGAATATACAATAATGTCGCTCCATGCTTGCGTCTGTTGGCGATCTCTGGGAGCTACTACAAGAAGCTCACTCAAGTGGTTCACAAGCAAGCAAGACGCAACAGAAGTTCCAACATATCTGCAAGATGGCGCCACGTGACAGATTGGCAGAGAACAATGGGCCTGAAACGCGGTATCGAAGTGTTTCACCGCGCAACGCATATAATATGCAACTTCCAATTCTATCCAGGAGGACCAGTTGATCCCCTGGCCACAACACCCGGCCAGGCAGGGTAGATACCTTTTTCTCCATACCACTTGGAACTCCCATCTGCCTACTGATATCCCTGTCACCCGCCATATTGTGGCGCCATCTTGCTGATACAACGTCGTAAAAAAACAGGTTTCTAATCTCCACAAGCAACTTATGGAGGTGTAGAAAATTTACTACTTCTTTTCGGGTCAATGGCAAAATGTGGATCTTCAGAGTATACCAGCCAAAAACGTAGCCACATCAATGGAAAATTGCTTGAATTGTTTCGAGTAGATAGTCAATTTGTGTAAAGTCAGTATGTATAGTAGTTACTATATTATATTTGGAGACTGATAGTATTTTATAGAACTTAGTATATTTTATGACCATTTATTCATTTATAATTTGTTCGTAGTAATTAGTTAACGTATAGTCCTATGCAAATACGATTATGCACTGCTACAATTTCCTGTACCTAGGTTGTCTGGAAGAGATTGCCCATTAGCAATAAGGCCGCCTAATTGTACGCTAATTTAGTTCTACTTTGGCTGTATATATTCATGCTGTTTCCTTTTGTGTGCAAACAAAGTATTCATATCTTATCTTATCTTATCAAGGAAAGGTCAAATCGCGATGCCTTTTTCGCTCGACTTGCGGAGGCACTGCCGAGCCCTTAGATTATCCTGATATGTACTGTTCTTATTTTCTATTTCTATTTTAGCCCAGCGACACCTGGACGCATATACTATTCATGAATTCGTTCAGCACTCGGTATTGGCAGATACTTGTTGCTTTTAGAATTGCATGAACAGAACAGTTGCATCTTGCATGGC
Source organism: Tuta absoluta (assembly GCA_027580185.1). Taxonomy (NCBI): domain Eukaryota; kingdom Metazoa; phylum Arthropoda; class Insecta; order Lepidoptera; family Gelechiidae; genus Tuta; species Tuta absoluta. The sequence goes on from JAQAHW010000030.1 coordinate 6,496,513, forward strand.
TACATGCACTGACAAATTACCGTTTGACCCAAAAACATTAAAGATTTGATTTATATTCAGCTTTTTTTTAATGGAAGCTCTTTTCGAAATTTCCAGTGCCCTATGTTATGAAACTACAGGTTACAAGTGTACAGGTGAAATTCTTAGTACAAGGCGTAGCCGGTTGATATTTCTGGTATCATAATGGCTAACCGACTACGCAATGAAATCGAATATCATCTGTAACATTGTAGCCTATAGAAACTGGAGTTGGCATTTAATCTATCATTAAAACTTTGCTTATGTACTAAAGTACCTACTACATATCCACTATACATCACTGAAAAAATGAAAATGAAAATGAAAAAAGCATTTATTAAAGAAAAAAAATACAAAGAAAGTAGGTACAAACCTGCCAAACTGCACAGCAGTTTATTGGCGGGAGAAACAACTAGCGGCCCGCCCAGCGATTTTACCCGCTGCCAACCGTTTTCCCTGCATGAATTATATATATACCTTCCCCTTTAATCACTCTATCTACTGAAGAAAACCGCATCAAAATCTGTTGCGTAATTTGAAAGATCTAAGCATACACAAGCGACTTCATTTTATACTATTTAGTTATAATGATATTTCGTAAATTCACTTCTAAATCTCATAAACCTTCTTTTCCTTTCTTGCGAGGGATACCGAGTTGACGAACGACCCGAGAAACCCTCGTGTTTGAGTTTCTAAATCGCTCACCAGAAAGATAACTAGTAGGCCTCTGACTTGGTTGGGTAACGACCGCCGTCTAAGTAATCAAATCGCAACAACTCATCATCTCCCATTTTTGATAAACTGCATTTTTTTTCTCAAGCGCTTGAAAATTTATCAAGTTATAAAAAATAAATAAATGGTTTAAGTTTTTTGACAGCATCAAATCGCTTAATAAAGATCTTTATCTACACTCGTCTCATAATGTTCGAATTATGAATTCGAAAACAGTTGCATAAAGACCTACTTTATGCATTCTGCCTATAAAAACTAGGGTTTACTATAAATTACAGAAGCGTAATGACTTAATGAGAAAACTCTTACTAGGTACGATAAAGTTAAGAAATGAAACGAAGTTATAGAAATCGCCATCTTCCGCCGCACCTGACTGTTGTTCTGTACGGTAATTTTTCGGATGTTGTTCAGTTGTTTTAATAGGTTTTTGTTCTGTTGTTGATGTTCTCAGTTGTTATTCAGATGTTGTTCAGTTGTTGATGTTGTTCAGTTGTTGTTCAGATGTCGTTTAGTTATTGTACCGATGTTGTTTAGATGTTGTTCAGTTGTTATTCCGATGTTATTCAGTGTTGTTCAGTTGTTGATCAGTGTTGTTTAGTTGTTGTTCAGTTGTTTAGTTATTTGTTGTTGAGACTCTACATCTAAACAACTGTTAGTAAAGAATCTTCGAAAATTCATATCAAGCCATATTACGTTCTCGTATTGAATTTGACCATGTATCGGGCCTTGCAATCGCCGGTGCGAACGTTTGGAAAAGTATTTAACTGAGTTAATTTTTTAGAGTGTAGATAAAATAGTGTATGCAACTGCATATAATTAGGCATTAGAATGCTCGTGTCAATCTATTATCGCACTCGGCTACGCCTCGTGTGATAAACAGACACTCGCATTCTAATGACCCCCATTATACGACAGTTGCATAAACTACTATTTCAACACTGCTTAAAAGCGCCTGTAACTTTAGTGTAATAACACGGAGAGTAGCTGATAATGGTTTGGCACAAGAATTCTAATGTCAAATTATATGCATATACGCATACCTACACAACTTACTCTAAACTCTTCCAAAAATACTTACTAATACACTTTTCCAAATTCCCGCATCGGCGATTGCAAGGTCTCAGTCATAAAAAAAAAACACACGATTGCAAAATTTTGTAAGTTTCCATAAAAATATGTACCTACCTAACACGTGAAGTGTTTTAAAATTTGATATTCAAAAACCACACAACAGGTTTGGCGGAAGATGGCGGCAAATTTCAGTATTGGCAAAACCTTGTAATGTTACAACGCTTGAGAAGAAAATGTAATTCTATAGGCAGAATCCTTAAACGATGCCGTGTGATGCCGGATTAGAATAGCATCACCCCATTTCTTTCCCGTGGGTATCGTAAGAGGCGATTAAGGGATTCGGGGGTAACATTTGTATTGCAATTTTAGGCGATGGGCTAACAACCTGTCACTATGGCGATACACAATTTTCTGAATGATCCTCAAATGTTTGTCAGACGTGGCGTAAATGTCCGTATTATACGGCCGTTTATGCTCTGCCTACCCCGCAAAAGATATAGGCGTGATATGTGTATGTGTATGTGTGTATGTAGAATCCTTAAAACAGGTCTTTTATAGAACTGTTTTCAAGTTTGTAATAAGAAAAGAGTGTAGATGAAAATCATCCAAAGGGTCAACTATCATGAATTAAAACAAAACTTGACACTGGGGAATTTAAATGAAACAGCCATAAAAACAAGAAATTGAATTATCTTTGTAAGTACTTAGCCCTGCATCCGCGCCCTTGCCCGAGGTTTCTGGTGCATTAGTTATTGTAATGCCCTGCGATGACGCAAATCGAGCATGCATTTTGCATATTTATTACAATTTTCAGTCGTGTGGGTATGTCTGCAATGGTAGCAAATATGGTGAATGCATATTTGCTTTGTGCCAGAAGCATCAAACGACTTGTCTCGAAAAATAAAATTAGAAATAGCTAATGATTAAGATTTTCTAATAGATGCTGCTACATATCTCCTAGGACAACCTAATTGATAGTTTGTTGAAAACTAGAGCTATGCTATGACTCTATAGGGTGAAATTTTACAAGCGTACTGATACTGAAATTAGAGAACGAGCTGGTTATAAGGAACAACATTCCCCAAGGAACAAAGGCCGAAATAAAATAAATATATTTTGAATTTCCATAGTAGGTAACTCAGCTCAGCTAATTCGCAATTTTTTTTTAAATTTCGACTTGTGTTCGTTCAGGAAACTTGTTTCTTATCACCAGCCTGATCTGAGTTTTAGGTCACTTTTAAACTGTTACCCTTTACTTATATCTCAGTGTGAAACTGCGATCCAATATTCCACGAACCTGGGTTCAACTCCCATCCTCATAATTTTTTTGTTTTCTTTTATGTTAATACTTGTAATGATAGAACTGTGCTGCACTGCAACTTTCCCTAAGAATACTTCTCCGGAAGAGCTCCTGCTTTCCACCAAACAGTCAGGTATAGATTTTAAAGTAGAAAATTTAGTTTTTCTAGCCCCGGGGCTAGAGAAACTAAATTTTCTACACATACATACATACATATATCACGCCTTTATCCCTTGCGGGGTAGGCTGAGCATAAACAGCCGAAAAATTGTCAGCCCAACGCCTAATATTGTATATACATGACGCTTTTGATACCCTTAGTCGCCTTTTAAGACACCAACGGGAAAGAAATTAGGTGATGCTATTCTAAGCTAGCATCAAAAGCTACGTGAGACACAATTTTTCTCAAATAACCCTCAAATACTTTGTCTAACGTGACGATAACAATCGAAGTTTTACGACCGTTAACGCTCTGCCCACCCTGCAAGGGAAAAGGCATGATGTGAGTGTGTAAACTTTACTTAACATTTATTTATAACGTGACCCATCAGTTAACAACTATAACAGAATTCTATGGACCTTCAAAATAAACATTTATGGAGATAGCTAACGGAATGATAGGTTATTTTGTTTGGAATCAGGCTGACTGAGTAACTGTTCTCAATTTTATTATGGCAGGTCATTTTTAGGGCTCCGCACCTATAAAAGAAAAAAAAATTACACTTGGTGGATCACATAAATTGATGACTATGATTTACCTAGGAATATATTTCAGGAAACGTCAAACAAAAATTTATTTCCTATAGTGTATCCCATAGATCGAAATTTTAAATGCGAGTTCCAATTTCTTTTTCTCGTTTCCCGACATTTGTTCTTGAAGGAAGTTGTTCAGTTTTATGGTCTAAATGCTTCTTCTCAGCATTCGAAGGGCTGCTATGTATAGAAGTATCTTTTTCTTCAGATATATACATATATCACGCCTTTATCTCTTGCGGGATAGGCAGGGCGTAAACGGCCGTAAAAAACGGACACAAACATTTGACAGCGTTTAGGAAATTGTGTATCGCTATAGTGGCAGGTTGTCAGCCTAAAATTGGAATTCACGTAAAGGCGTGATATAATGTTTGTATTTATGTGATCAACCTATACTTATGATGATTTTGCAAATGTGTAAAAATAGGTTAACTATAGTACTCTTTACTCAGCATAATACCTACATTTCACCGTCCACTGGTCTCCCCCTATTGGGGGGTATTATCATACCACGTTTGGCAGGCGGATTGGCAAGCGCAGTGCAAGATATCCACAGGGAATGCTGCCGCCTGATCCCTGGACGATTATCCCTTCGTCGCTTTTTACTACACCCACGGGTATAATTGGGGTGAAGGTAGTCTAAACCAACACTACACGGCAAATATACCTACGGATACCTCACATGCTCAAACTTTTTCCGTCTCTAATTAATGTTACATAACAACTATAAACAATCAACGTATTACCATAAAATTTATTGGCTGCATGGTATAAACACGAAAATGCCCCAGCCTGATGCATTTGAAATTAAAAAACAAAAGCAAGGCCTGCGGCTCCCAAAGTGCATAAGCGCCAGTGGGATGTTTTTTTGGTGATTCTTCACGTGTCCTGTAGAGGGCGCAAGATGTATGAAAAAACGTATATCACTTAAGTGACAGGTTGTCAGCCAGTCGCTTAAAATTGTAGTACTTACACATGAAACCCTCGAGTCCTTAGTCGCCTCTTACGACACCCTTGGGAATGAAATGTGGTGATGCTATTCTAAGCCGGCATAAGACACGGCATTGCTTGGAGAAAATGACAAATTAGGCATTTATTTATTCATTACAAAGCATAAAAACAAAGTGACTATTTTAACATTGTATGAAAAAATTTACAAATTAGAAGTTTATTTATTTTTAATTTTATTTTATTTATTCATTACAAACCATGAATACAAAGTAATTATTTTAACACCATTAAACCTAATGAATTGCGTCGGTGCTGCAGAACATTTAAAACAATCAATAACTTAAAGGCTGTTGGGGCTTTTTCCTAAACCAACATTATATCTTTAGGCGTTAAAACTAGAATGGTGTTTGTCCGAGTTTTGTTCGTATAAAATTTCCAATTTATTTAAATTACTAGAGTATTTGCTAATAAGGAAACAAGTTTGGATAAAATTTACCCAAAAGGATTGTTGCCTAAAGCTGATACGGGTAGGTAAATCGAATAAGATAACAATTTTTCCCTACAGGATAATCTATGCTTAGGGCGAGTGTACCCGTGAACGACCTCGCCAGTGGCGCCACTTTACAAAAATAAATATGTTTTCTTTGTACAAATAATTATATTTCTTGTTTTTTGTGTATAATGTACCCGCTTATGCCCGCTTTTACTCTTTCTGTTTATCTTTTGGTTGGCCGGTAGAGAATGCCGCGTGGCATTAGACCCGCCCTTTGTACTTTCTGTACAATAAAGTTTAATAAATAAATAATCTAACAGAATATCCGTTGCCCAAGTTTTTAGTATTTTACTTAAGTAAAACTCAATGAAATATTCGCTGCAATTAAAGTTATGGAAAAAATGGGTTTTCCAAAGATTGGCATGCGGAGACACAGGATCGCGAAAAGTGGAAGAAGGGGAGGGTCTTTGCCCAGCAGTGGGATCTAGATAAGATAAGATAAGACCTTTACTAGTAAAAATGGCTAAACAAGACATTTCCCTAGTTTCTATGTCGAAAAAACCGTAAATGTCACAAAAATTTTAGACCTCACATACAAAATTGCCAATTCAGCTAGATTTGAGTTACATATGGAAATTAAAAATATTTTTGTCATATTTTGAAAGTTGTTCACCAGCCCGTCTTGATATTACCTACACTAGTAAAATTACACCCCATTTAAGATATTTTACTGGACACAAACAGTTTGAGAGCCACTGGTGGTATGTAAATGCGTCACGCGAAGATCAAAATGCAAAATTATTTCTTTCACTGCTCATGAATGCTTATGTGTGCGATAATAAGTGTCGGGACACACCTACGGAGTTTCCGTCGTGTAACGATCGGCTAGTTTCGCTGTGAGAGTAAATCTTCTGTATGACTGTCTGTCCGTCTGTATGCCTCAAGGGGCTGAGTAGAAATAAAAACGACCTAATTAAATGATTTTTATCGAAGTTTAAAATCAGAAAATCTACTAAAATAAGGTAAATCCGGATGATAATGTCCACATAACTTCATATTCAAATATTTTTTTTATTTTATAACCTTAACGAAAAAAAGAGTTTTTAATTTATAGTACGTTTAATTAGTCAGCTACTTTTATGGCAACTCAAGTCCAGTTTTGAAAATTTTTGACTGCTCACCGCCACTTTAGTCCAATATTTGCGCTTCAAGCGGAATATTCCGTTGCGGTGTATACCACAGGTGTGGCTTGACAATCTGTGTGTGATAATAAGGTAGCCAGAAGGAAAAGTTATGATCTTCGCTTAGAAAATCAAAACAACAATAGCAGGATAGCTTATTTTCATATTGTGCGGACGGTGTTAAACGGAATGTAACAATGTTAGCTGTATGATGCTGGATTATATTATCAGGGCGCCCCGGTAGCTTTGCGAATGAAACGGTTTTGGATGACCTGCAGCATTTTCAGATGTGAATCGAAGGTGTGAGCAAAGGCTACGCTGGCGTAGGTCATAATAGGCCTTACGCAGGTGGTGTAAATTCTCACCTTATTTCTAAGGGAGAGTTTGCTCTTTTTGTTCAACATCGGATGTTATTTGTCCAAAACGAACGCCGCGCGGTTGTGAACTCTACTGATGTGGCTACGAAAGCTTAGCCTGGAGTCGAGGGTGACTCCTAGGTATTTGGTCTCGTTAACCCAGGGGATGTCGGCCGCAAAGCTTTACAGCGGGGGCGTTCAGCCGGTTTGAGCCCCTACAAAAGTGCACAGCTGCACTTTTTTCGAGATTGACCTCGATTTTCCATTTGCGGAACCAGCTCCCAAAAGAGTTTATACGCTCTGGAGAGTCTTTACTAGTTTGACATGGTTACGGTGGGGTGTAAATGGCAGTGTCATCAGCGAACATCGCCAGTTGAGACGTGGGCGATTTGGGGACGTCGCTAGTGTATAGCGTGAAAAGTAACGGGGACAGGATGGAGCCCTGGAGGACTCCTGCCTGTATGTGTAACGGAGATACCGCGTTTCAAGCCCATTGTTATCTTTCAATCTGTCATGTGGCGCCATCTTGAAGATATGTTGGAACTTCTGTTGCGTCTCTACTCGCAATGGCTGCAGCAGTGGCTACTGTGTTTTCATCATCTTCTTCCGTAAGGATATGTCTCGGACGATGTTTAAAACGCGAGGTTGGATGGGAAAGTAGTTGGACGCGGCGACTATCAAGGGGTTTATTTTATTATTGTACAGTCAAGAACAGGCTGGGTTATATATACAATGTGGACTTTGCACCGTTCTTATGCCTCACGTATAAGACTTACTTTGGCAGTTTGAGTGTCTAACCGCACGTGAACTTGACTGTACGTCGTGATCACGTGCAATTGTATTATACCCATTTCTTTTTTTTTACAATGACGTAAAAAAAAAGAAATGGGTATAATACAATTTTTCAGCTTCTTATAACAATTTTGTATTGTCCTGATAGAAAACCGGTCTCGGGGGGATATTAATAAAAATAAAGATAATACTCTTGGCCCTGGGTGATTTTTGTGCGTGTCTCTATGTCATCTACACAAATTGTGGAGAATCTAATTGAGTGATTGGAGAGTATTTTTCTGCTTTTATAAACACTGGACTCTACGAATTTAGCCCCGGGGCTTTGAAACCTACGCCTGACTGTTTGGTGGGGAGCTATTTCTGTATGTTTCCGGGTGTATAGTGCTTCCTAAGTCACCTTCCGGATACATTTTGACATAATAGGTACAGTGAATCCAGTCAACAAAAGCTGTACAAATTTTGGCGTGTTCCAGACGTGTAACTGAAGAACTCTGGTAACATTTTTCGTAATCTGTACGCAATAACGAAATCGTTTCTTTTTTATAGATAAACGTTACCTACCTATTAAAAATTGCTTTTCAGTTTTACCAAAAGCTTGTACAGTAGTCGACCGGATCAGATTTTCCTATTATTGGCGTGAGTACATCTCGCTGTCAGCCGTCCCGTATATAAACTGGTCGGCCATGTTACCAGGATTTCAGTTCGGGAGCAACATCACGCGGGTGACCATTGGCCGGGTTTCGTGTTTTCAGTTTTTGGCGCCAAAATTCGGTTTTGGGGTCAATGTGTAGTAAGTTACTTTTTCTAATTACTGGTCCTATTACTACTTTTTGGATAATATTTTTAAACTCTGCCTAAAAGCACGTCTTACTTTTTTGTCATAAAACGGCATAAGTTTTAAATCCAATTAATTTGGAATCTAGTCATCAAGTCTTTTTTATTATTAACCGACTTTAAAAAAAGGAGGAGGTTCTCAATTCATCGTTGTTTTTAAGTTTTTACTCGTGAATCTAGGCCTAGTATCAAGCAAGTTTATACTAAACAAGCCGTCTACAATTTATAAACCAACTAGCTGTTACCCGCGGCGTTGTCCGCATAAGTTGTGATAAAAACTACCCTAAGTGTTAATCCATGTTACCTTTTCTACGTGTGCCAAATTTCATTACAATCGGTTCAGGAGTTTTTGCGTGAAGAAGTTACAAACAAACATGTCCAAAAGTGTCCGAAAAAAAACCTGAATAACTGTTTGCTCCCGGCAGCTTTTTCACGTTAAGAAAAAAAAAGTATATGTGGTGTTATCATGACTAAAAGATTCATAACTCAATGCAAAACGACAATAAGTAGCCGTTTTTAGCAAATTTGCTATCGGTAACTAGACTGAACCGTTTCTTACTAAATACGTTTTTTTTAATTAGTTGGGCAAAGGCCTCCCTTTCTCTCATTCTTCCTTGTTTTGGGCGTATTATTTAATTATTTTTGTAATCGTTTTGTTCTATTAAATATTTGACATACATACATACATACATACACATATCACGCCTATAATCCCTTGCGGGGTAGGCAGAGCGTAAACAGCCGCAAAAACGGCCATTTACACCACGTCTGACAAATGTTTGAGGGTTATTCGGAATATTGTGTATCGCTATAGTGACAGGTTGTCAGCCTATCGCCTAAAATTGCAATACACACCCTCGAGTCCCCTAGTCGCCTCTTACGACTCCCACGGGAAAGATATGGGGTGATGCTATTCTAAGCCGGCATCACACGGCAAATATTTGACATTTCTAAATATTAAGCCGTAGATGATATATCTGAACGCACCTTCAAAAAATTTGTTTGGTGGGAATTTTTATGTCACCTGAAGTATTCGAACTGCACAGCCAATTTCCCAAACTTGAAATAAGCAGAATTTTCTCACTGGTAGAGGTGAAAAATTGTGTGTAACACACGTCAAGGGCAGACTCATTCACAACTCGTTCTTTTGAATCCCTCACTGAGCTCAAGATACTACTTTTGAATCACTCACTACTCTCGTGATTCAATTTAAGTAACCTTCGCTACATCGAGATTCAAAAATTTGCACTCGAAGCAAATATAATACATTTTGCTCTCTTGTTGCACAAATAACAAATTACATCAAGTTCAGATTTTTGAAATAACTCTGAAAACCTCTATAATGTAGGTACCGACGTAAATATAATTCACACGAAAATTTCGTCTTTGACATTTCAAAATGGCTGCCATGAGAAGATATGATGATAAATAACTGATTTGTGTACAATATTTACGACTCTAATTCAAGGATCTCTTAACTTTAAATTTTGTTATCGTTCAAAGTATTATTAATACTTTTAATAAAGTAATTTTTTAAATTATTTATGATTTTATTTCGACTAAAAACTTACTCCCATACGAATACAAAAAATTATATCAAATCTTAGACTCTGTCTCTGTCCTATGACCTAGATTAGAGTCAAGAGCAAACCCATCATTAATAAAAAAAAAAAACCTGCCCGGAGTAGAAAAACTTTACAAATATACTTACTAGTAAAAAATTACATAATACGAACTAATCTATATGCGCCTACTTATTTATATAGGCCTGAATATTGCGAATCCCACACTATATCGGACTGACGGATGCGTTTTGCGGACCTTGGTCAAATCGCAGCGTTACAATGTGCCATGGTATCCGTTTTTTTAAACGAGTAACCGAAATGTCCTTTCATCTCACAAACGGATGCGTCAAAAATACATCCGTCAGAGCCCCGTTTTTTTTAAACGTGTTAAGTATCTATACAAATTAATACATACCTACTTAGAGGGAAAACCATTGTATCTACACGGAAAACACAGGATTATCGGGTTAGTAGGTATGTAATATTTAGGCAGCAATTATTAATTATTATATTCCCGTATGAATAGCTTTTCCTGTAAGTTTATCTGTGGTTTATTTAAGTATTGTTAAAGCAACAGCCACGGGGTAACTTTACCTACTTTCTTCAATCACTCAAAATCAGCTCGCTACGCCGATTTATTTACATACATACATATATCACGCCTTTATCCCATGCGGGGTAGGCAGAGCGTAAACGGCTGCAAAAACGGACATTTACGCCACGTCTGAGAAACATTTGATTCATTCGGAAAATTGTGTATCGCCATAATGACAGGTTGTCAGCCCTCGAGTCTCTTCGTCGCAGTTTACGACACCCACGGGAAAGAAATGGGGTGGTGCTATTCTAAGCCGGCATCACACAGCATTCACGATTTATTTATATCAACAAAATAAAACATAACTATATTATAAGTTCTAGAATTTGTGTGTGCATGTGTGTATGTTTATTTACCCCTTCACGCTTGACAGATTTGGAAGAAATTCATTACACACATAAAAATATACCCTAGAAAAGCACGCACGCTACTTTTTACTGCAGAAAAACAGGCCATTTTGACGGGAATTCCGAAAAATAGCTGCGAGTGAAACCGCCGTGGATCTACCTACCTACCAGTAGGTAAAAATACCTACCTGTAGGCAGAGTTTCCCGGTTTCATATTACCTTTATGCACATGTGTCATTGCGAGCAAGTAGGTACCTACTCTATCTACTGACATGCGTTGACCTTGCTAAATAAGCATTAATTAGTTACGAATATTGATAAAATATGGGTCAAATACATGCACAGGGTAAAAATTTCATATTTGATTTGAGTATTCAATATGGCCAATATAATATTTTATATTATTGGACAAAGCTTATGAATGTATTAGTATGTAAATACATAAAAGTAGTTTATGTTAGTATTTTTCATGCGTTATCCCGCTTATCTAAACGCACATTCCTATCACCCAAAGGTTGCCTGGTAGAGCTTGCTACCGTAGCAATAAGGCTGCCTTGTTGTACTTTTTTTGTTTCTTTTTTATTTATTTGTAATCTTACTTTGTGCAATACAGAATTATATTATTATGTTGGTACGTTTCCGAATCTCGGGCACACAGGGACCCGGTCCTTTGAGGCATGAGTGGGGCCGAAGCCAACAGCATATTATTATTGGTTTTTACATTTCTGTATCTCTCCGAAAAGGAAATTTCAGCTCTATTATTATTCTTATGTTGATACCGAACTAATGTATTAAAGGAAGTTTGAGAGCTAGCAAAGCATAATGTCGTAAGATTTGGTGAACAACAATTTTCTGTGTTCTGCCTGGTCACAGGCCTGGATTGGATATTTGAAACGAGTTTTAAACGCATTGTTTAGAAGTTTAATTAAAATTTAATTTTTATAAATACTGTATCTTACTCATTAAAAATAAAAGAAAAAAAAATGACAAACATCAAAATCTGCAACTTCAACTTCAACAGCCACAAAAGTCCACTTCTACTAATAAATTAAAAGAATAGTTAGTTGGAATAAATAAAAAGATTAATTATTGAAAACTTGCAAAATTTTCAAGCGCGGGAAGGATTTGAACCTGCGACTTTCGCATTACTAGTGGCGACGCCTCTTCCAGCAAAACTAACACGGTAGATGGAGCCTTGCCACGCGTTACTGGCATTAAAACACACTTGCAAAATTGGCGGGCAAGGAATGAGCTGCGGTAGCCCAGATGGAAGAGGCGTCGCCACTAGTAATGCGAAAGTCGCAGGTTCAATCCTGCCCGCGCTTGAAAATTTTGCAAGTTTTCCAAACTTGTTTACCTAACACGGGAAGTGTTTTAAAATTTGGTATTCAAAAAGATAAATTTAAACTTAAAATCAGTGTTTTTTTCCTTTTGTTTCAGATGCGGCTATGGCTAACACGTCAGAAAAAGGCCCAGTTCTCGTCAGTAGCATGGAATCATTCAAAAATTCAAATCAATGTGAAGCTCCCTTAAACACAGACAATACACTGCTTTATATTAATTTTATTTTTGGTGCTTTGAAATGGCTGCACGAAACTACAGTTCAATATAGTTTAGTTATTTTATTAATTGTGATATTAGGAATAGTTTTAGTTTTAATGTACAGGAGCTTTCTAAAACCGGAAGTTTATATGAAGGTAAGTTTATTTCTAACGTGGTAAAAAAATCATAAATCTGAAAAATTTATAGCGCTAACGCTCTTTTATAAAAAAAAAGGCGGAGTTTATGTTTTTTAACGGCGCCAAATCGTATAGAAAATATTTAAACACTGCCTTAAAAAGCGTCTTACTTTTTTGTAATTACACGGATAGAAGCTAGCTCTCTTTCCTTACCATATTTTAGAATGGTAGAATTATGGAATACAAACTAGGGCGCTATCTCCGAGTCTATAAATTTTATGGGAAGTTCCTAGTGCACATCAATTCTTAGATTCTTTCCTTTGGTTTTAATGAGAAACCAGATGAGCGACATCTAGTGTTGAGTTACCGCAACTTTTTACATCGGCGACCGTATTTGCAGGAACTGACGGAGATAGGCTACGAGCACATACCAGCAGGCCCCGACCGGCCGGCGCGCATCGCTCGCGTGCAGGCGGCCAGGAAACTCGGGAACAAAATACCCCCACCATACCCCAATGGGTGGTTTGCTGTGGCAGAGAGTGGGGATGTGAAGACTGGTGGGGTACTGGCTGTTGATGCGCTAGGTATGTAAATCACAGGAAGACAGGTCACTTCCTTAAAGCAGGGAGTCAGGAAGACATCAGGATAGAACCCCTGATGGGTGGTTTGCTGTGGCCGAGAGTGGGGATGTCAGGACTTATGGGGTGTTGGCTGTTGATGCCAAACCCCATAAGGCATACATAAGGTTTAGGTATGTGAACGACAGGATGACAGGACACTTCCTTAGGGCAGGGAGTCAGGAAACTAAGCATCAGGATTCCCCCTAATGGGTGGTTTGCTGTGGCCGAGAGTGAGGTTGTGAAAATTTGTGAATTGCTGGCTGTTAATGCTTTAGGTAAGTAAATGAGAGATTTAATAACTTAAATAAGGGTTCCAGTCTCTGAAAAAGATGGATTCTCTTAAATGAAGGATTCTTCTTCTTCAAATTTAAGAGTTAAACTCTTGTCGGTGGAGTAACTTCCAATCTTCTCTCCTCTCCGCCAGTGACTTGACCTCTTGATACGACACGACATTGACTTTTTCCTTTATCTGGGTAAATGAAGGATTAAGTATCTAAAAATGGGGATTTATCTAATCTTTTGATTGAGGGATGGATTCTCTTATATGAGGAAACGCAAGTGGCTAATAAACTTGGCAGAAAGATAGGCGCCGTACTCTAATAGGTGGTTTGCTGCAGCTGAGAGTGGGGGTGTCAAGACTAGCGGAAAGCCAGCTGTTAATACTTTAGGTAAAAAATAAGTCAGCAATTTAGTCTCGTAAAATATGGATGGATTATCTTAAATCAGGGATTAAGGCTCTTTAGAGAGATTAGGGCAAGGTGTTGTATTCACAGGGAACGCTGGTGCCTATTCTCTACATTCATCGCTTTGTCGCCTTTTCGACAGCCACGGGTAGAAATAGGGTGATACTATTCTAAGCCGGCACCACACGGCAAATTAGCCAAAAAAGAACTCTGTTTTACAATACAATACAATAACTTTATTAATAACATTTGTTACAAGTCAGTATATAGATTATAATAATTATTATAATAAAAATAGTAGGTGCATGAAGAGATTGATGAATGTGGAGGAGGCGAAAGAAGTATGCCAGGATCGTAGTAAGTGGAAGGAAGTAGTCTCTGCCTACCCCTCCGGGAAAGAGGCGTGATTTATGTATGTATGTATGTATGTAAAATAGTAGGTAAAATCAATTAAAAATAATAAATTCTTGGTTCAGTCTAAATCAGGTCACAAGTGGAGCCAAAAACTCCTTCAAATCGTAAAATTGCTTCTCGAGAAGCCAATTTTTTAATTTATTTTTAAATATTTGTGGAGAAGCTGCATTCATGATCGTATCCGGCAAGCGATTATACACACATGGACCCAGCACATACACTGAACGCCCAGACTTTGATAGTTTGTGTCGTGGCACAATCAGCTGATTTTTCATCTCGTTGCTGTGCAAGCTGTGTAATCGGTTGCTTAGCTTGGGCTTGAAGCTGTCTAAATGCGTGGTGGTGAACACGGCTACCTGTTAGATGAGCTCACACGGCAATGGTAGTATTTTAAGTTCTCTGAAAAACGGTTTGCATGAATCGTCATCAGGTATACCTACCATCGCACGTATAGCCCTCTTCTGCATTACAAATACCCGGTCGACGTCCGCGGCCCGGCCCCATAACTCCAAGCCGTATGTGATGACTTATTCATGTAGTGATGATGTATTTATTCAGACCTCCAAGACTTTGTCTGATTTATTTTTGAATTTGTTCTTCCAGGTCAGAACCTCTGCGTGTACCGTGGCGAAGACGGCGTGGCTCGCTGCGTGGACGCCTACTGTCCCCATCTTGGAGCACACCTGGCTATAGGTGGCACCGTCTGTGGAGACTGCATTGAATGCCCCTTCCACAAGTGGAGGTTCAGCGCCGACGGGGCTCTGGCCAGCGTTCCTGGAGCCGAGACAGGTGATGGTCTTAATCACAGTCACACTCTTCACACTGTAGCGCGGGAACTACTACAAGAAGCTCACTCAAGGTTCACAAGCAAACAAGACGCAACAAAACTTCTTACCATCCATCAAGCCCCAAGGGCGCGATTGGGCTGGTTGTTTGAACAACCGCACAAACTTTTCCGGGTGAGCTCCCTACCAATCAGTCAGGTGTAGGTTTCTAAGCCCTGGAGGTAAAGCGAAGAGTCCAGTGTTACAATTATAAAAATAAAACTTATTTTCCTAGAATAAACTATGTTTTCTTGGAGTCCAGTAACTGTACCTCAAGCTTCTGGCTAAGCTTGCTCTAATCTCGTATCTCGTCTTAATGCTACTTTCTAATGCTACGTTCTTTTCATACTTTGCATCTGCTCCTGCCGCTACCGCGAATATTGCTCAAAACACTTTCTCGGACGGAAGTATCAACCAGAGTGAGTCGTCATTCTCTTCTCGCAGCAGTACGAGTGAGCGAGATAGCAATTCATTCCACTCGCGCTAGTGCTGACGTTGCTTTGACTCGCGCACGAAAATCTGAGACTCGCGGGAGCACGGAAAGTGGCAGCGGCATGACGAGTAGCAGCAAGAGTAACCTGTTCATGTACTCGCACTGCCAACTTCCCTTACGATATCCCTGCTCATATATGCATAGCATGAACTCGCTATAAAACTCTACCCAAGCATTATATGAGAAACTTCCTGAAACTTCAGCTTCTTTCTTTACAGTGCCAAAAGGTGTCTCCATCAAGACCTGGACGGTAGTGGAGGCCGAGGGTGCCATTTGGATCTGGCACGACGCTGAAGGCAGACCCCCCCTCTGGGACTTGAGTGACCCCCCAGAATTGAAGACCTACAGCTACAGGGGCCACAACCATTTCACTGTCAACTGTCACATTCAGGTATAGTATATTTTATGACAGATTCCATTTCGCCTTAACCGTCTTATAAGGCTAACTAAAAACAGCGCTGATATTATCAGTGGCCCTGATTTTCTTATTTTATTGCTATCAAATTGCTATTGTAATGCCATCGACACTCAACTGTCATTGTCAGTAAAATGACAATTAAGTTTCAATGTCATAATGGTGTGACGTTAACACAGAACTATGACTAAAACTATAGAAACCAGACTAAAATAACAACAGTATGTATCATTTCACCCTATTTTTACTTATTGCTCTTTCAATGCGCTGAAAAAGGATACATTTAGGTTATTCGGTATATTATAAGTCTATGGGTTATTCGTATTATTTCGCCAAATAGAGGGTTGTCACAAGTTGTACAATACGCTAGAATTCAGTTGTCATAAACAACGATATAACTTGACACATCACCAGGAGTTTTAAACAAAGCGCTAGAACTACAAAGAGTTTTTTACTTTACTTCTAAAATAGTTTGGTTTATAGGACTCCAATGGCAGGGACTTAATTTTGGCCGGTTGAAACTGGTGACATGCACGAAAATAATAAAAACAATCAATCTTGCTTATACTTGCATATGCTAATGAAGCAAAATTGAATAAGATATTGTTATTTTCGTTCGTCTAAAAGTAAAATATTGTGTTGGTTGTATAGCTTTAGTCATAGTTCTGTTTTAATAATAATATGGTGGGTGACAGGAGTGATGCCAATAGGCAGAATGGAGGGTTCCAGGTGGTGTCAGGAAAAGGGTTGCTACCCTGTCTGGCCGGGTGTTGTGGCCAGGGGACCGACTGGTCCACCTGAATAGAATTGGAAGTTGTATATATGCGTTGCGCGGTGAAACACTTCGATACCCCGTTTCAGGCTCTTTGTGCCGTCACGTGGCGCCATCTTGCAGTTATGTTGGAACTTCTGTTGCGTCTTGCTTGCTCGTGATCCACTTTTGAGTGAGCTTCTTGTCGTAACTCCCAGAGGTCGCTACAGAAGGATTAGGTAATCTGGAAGATACTTTGCTGATGTGTTCTTCATACTTCAGGAAATCCCGGAGAATGGCGCAGACGTGGCTCATTTGAACGCAGTCCACGCCACGTCGCTGGTTACGAGGCTCGCTGAGAAGTATCCCCTCCTGCTGAATTTCATTGGTAAGATCACACACACAAATCACGCCTATAATCCCTTGCGGGATAGGCAGAGCACCGACATTTACACCACGTCTGACAAACATTTGCGGGTCCTTCGGAAAATTGTGTATCTATCTAAAAAGTTGTATTGGTGAGATGATGCCAAATAATGGCCTTTGGAACAACAACAGATAAAGTTTAAAAAGTTCTGGAGTGAGAGAGATCACTAAATTTTCAAAGCATCTTATATCTGATACCATTGTATACTATGAAATCCTGGCAACTGCCGTTTATATTTCCGAAAAACGAAACTAGTGCAGGGCTGATATCGCCAAAATAAAATAAAATACACTTATATGACAAACCTAAGTTTTAGGGTGTAAAACGCGGTTTACGTGTTGTTTACAACGGGCCGAAATTTATTTTTTCTTTATTGTTAATGGCTTTGAAAGTCCCTTCTGTCAAATATTTTTCTCCGTTCTAGCCAGTGATTTGTGAAAAAAGAATACAATCTCAATAATTAATATAAATAATAATGTTGCGCAGGAAACGACAAGATTCAGGTGTAAGATTTTGTTTCTGAATTAGTTTTTTACTGTAACATTACATATTTTTTGATAATCCACAATATTTCAAATTTCTAACAAGACTCTATTATATTTTTAATAGATAGTTTATCGCATCATTAAATAAAGGGCAAGTTCTTTTTATTTTATTTTGTTCCATAATTAGAGATTTTATATTTTTAAAAGTGATAGTTTAGTTCCAACAACTAGGCTGCTGAAAACAATATTCGTTTGCCTACCACTTATATGACCTTTATAAAAAAAAAACTGATTGACATTGACAGATGGATGAATGAAGTTTTCTCCACTGTTTTTTTTTCTACTTTATGCAAAGGATTTTTTCATGGTAATCCTAACTTTGGAAGATTTTACAACTTTTCAAAATATTTCAGAAACAATTGCATTAAAAATTATGAAAATATGTGTGTCTTAATAAGGATCCCAAACACTCTAAACGATATATATATCTTTTGTATCTAACGTAAAATGAAATGTTGTGGATTGCTTATGTACCGGCAGTAAGGAACAGCAAAGTGAGAAATGGTTTCTTTTCTTTGGTCATTCTATACAGGATAAGGTTTAAGACCATACTGCCTCGCCTTCAGTAATTATTTTGTTTTTTAGTGCCTTGATATTTATTTTAAATTATTTCTAGGTTGCCACTACTGGACGGCAGAGTGGACTAAGGGTGATGACCACACCGCTTCCATCAAACTGACACACGATTACAAGCTGATAAAGCTCAATGTCTTCCATGTGGACGTTCAGGTCACACAGGTAAAAGATGTAATTAGAATAGCATCACCCTATTTCACCAAAAGACGACAAAGCAACGACCAAGGAATGGAAAAAAGGGAATGAGCAGCAATGATCCCTGTGAATGCAAGCTCTTGCACTGCGTTCGCTTGGTATTCGTAGTCTTCTTCTTCTTTTTTTCGTATGGGACACCGAGTCGTCCAACGACCTGATGAACCCTAGTGTCAGAGTTTTTCAACCGCCTGCTTCTAGTAGTGAGTATGACAAATAACCTCCGAAAGAGGAGGCTCATGTCCAGCAGTGGACTGTTGTGGCTGTTAATCATGGGTTCCTCAAGAAGCACCAGATTGTCCTAAACCAATCACAGGTTCTTTTTTTTATTATTAAACGAACAAGTATCACTCATGATGTGGGTTTACACGACTTACTTGTTGAAATTTTGTAGAGAGTTGTATCCCTCTACGTTTCGGCTGCTTACGGCAGCCTTCTTCACGGAGGTCGACCGATCACATACGCCCGCCCGTCAGCTGTGATTGCCAAAACGTAGAGGGATAAAACTCTCTACAAAATTTCAACAAGTAAGTCGTGTAAACCCACATCAATCACAGGTTCCATTCAAGTGGTGAGTCTATTTAAGAATCTGATCAATTTTCACTGAGGAACAAGACAAATTATTTTAATATTGATAAAAATGCTGAATCCTCCACTAGCCAAATATGGGTGGCTTTCTTTTTTTTGTTTATAGTTTCCGGACCATTGGCATAACCAATTTTTTTATTTTGTGTCATTTTAGGTGTACGCTAACATACTTCTATAGATAATTACGACTCAAATTAGGTATTTGCACTGAGTTCACTGTCACATAGACAATACTTGTGTATAATATTAATTTAATTATAGACTATTAAAAATCTCATATAATAAATAAGCCACGATACTCTGAATCGAAAATGTACGCCACCCAAAATTATCTCGTACAAAAAAGCTTCTTTAGTTTTTTGTAACGTCCTCAAATGTAACCGTTACGTTTCTTTTAACCCTGAATCTGTCTCCAGATAGGCCCAGGGCACGTGCGTCTCCACCTGAACACACCCCTGGGCCCAATCCTGGTGTCTCAGTCTGTCACCCCCATAGCGCCATTACAGCAAAGAGTGGTCCATAGAATCTTCTCGCCATTCTACAACGCTCCCCTGGGCGTGATCATGAATAGAATGGAGGCGTATCAGGTGAGTTACAAATATTACTTATAAAATCATCACTAGCTCAATAACAGTCATATTAGTCATTTTATGTAATTGTATAATCACCCCAAAAAACAACCACCCCAATAGCATAGTCAAGTCACCCAAATGGCACAGTCACCCCAATAACACAACCACCCCAATAACACAGCCACCCCAATAGCACAGTCACCCCAATAACACAGTCACCCCAATAACACAATCACCCCAATAACATAGACACCCCAATAACACAGACACTCCAATAACACAGTCACCCCAATAACACGGACAAATAACACAGCTACCCCATTAACACAGTCATCCCAATAACACAGCCACCCCAATAACACAGTCAACCCAATAACACAGTCACCCCAATAACACAGCCATCCCAATAACAGAACCACTCCAATAACACAGCCACCCCGATAACACAGCCACCCCAATAACACAGCCACCCCAATAACACAGCCACCCCAATAACACAGCCACCCTAATAACACAACTACCCCAATAACACAGCCACCCCAATAGCACAGTCACCCCAATAACACAGTCACCCCAATAACACAATCACCCCAATAACATAGACACCCCAATAACATAGACACCCCAATAACACAGACACTCCAATAACACAGTCACCCCAATAACACGGACAAATAACACAGCTACCCCATTAACACAGTCATCCCAATAACACAGCCACCCCAATAACACAGTCAACCCAATAACACAGTCACCCCAATAACACAGCCATCCCAATAACAGAACCACTCCAATAACACAGCCACCCCGATAACACAGCCACCCCAATAACACAGCCACCCCAATAACACAGCCACCCCAATAACACAGCCACCCCAATAACACAGTCGCCTCAATAACACAGCCACCCCAATAACACAGTAACCCCAATATTACAGCCACCCCAATAACACAGCCACTCCAATAATACAGTCACTCCAATAACACAGCCACCCCAATAACACAGTTACCCTTATAACACAGCCACCCAAATAGCACAGTCACCCCAAAAACACCTACAGAAAACCTTTGTTTCACCCACAGTTCGAGCGAGACGTGGCAATATGGAACAACAAGCGGTACGTTTCGGCGCCAGCGTACGTACGCGCGGATAAGACAATACGCGCGTTCAGAAGCTGGTTCGCGCAGTTCTACAGCGAGCACAGCGTTGGTTTTAGAGACGCCAATTCTACCTTGGACTGGTAGAGATACGAAATAACAATTAATGGGAGTTTTTCTGATGTGATGACAGTTCTGTTGCTAGTTCTGAATGTCAAACCAGAGGGCATTGTGCTAAACTGAAAATTTGACGTTTCAATATGGCTGGCGGCAGCCATAGTTTTTTTGCCTCAGGTTCCGTTTCACGTTGTGTTCGTCACTAACTTATTTCTTTTAGTTTGATTTGCAACAAAATACTTGTCGTCTTGCTATTATATTGAGTGTAATTCATGTAAGCAAACAAAATGTGTAAGAAATTTAGAACGATTACACAAATACAAAATAAAGAATATTTTGTAAATTGGTACATATTTTAATGTAAAGGAACGTTATTTCAATTAAGCTGAGCGCCCTCTATGACACTCGAGAATCTCTAGAAAATTTCCCATTTAGACTGAATATTTATACCTAGAAGGCACTAAATTATCATCATACTTTTTTGTGTGGAACATTGAGTCCATCGACCCAATGAACCCTGGTGTCAGAGATTTTGAACCACCTACAACAAGTATTAGACCGGGACCGACTACTTGATGTGCCCTCCGAAGCACGAATCCTTTTTTGAAAGTATATTTTAATAGTCTTTTGTGTATGTATGTGTACTACACTATTCAAAATTTTAAGTTCTTAGAATCACAGTTTCAGCAGTAGTTAAATAAGATGTTTTATTTTTTTAAAGAGTTTTTTATTTAAGTTTAATGTTTATTTTATTATCAAGCTTGTCTTGAGCTTAGAGCTTAAAGAAATAAATGTGTATGTAAATAAAATTCATGCGTATATGACATTGTACAAAGTTCCTAAAATAAGTATTTACTAGACTTTAGCGTTTTTAGATAATGTTTGAATTATACTAGTAATTAAAATGAATAAGTTCTAAATAATCTTAAATAAGGCCATTCCAGTAAGCCATTTTTGGCTGATGTCAGTTCCATACTAAACGAAGATTTCAACAAAGGTAAATGGACCCTCTGCCATAGTATTATCACGAATCTGACAGCTTTCAAATACGAGTTATTGGAACGGCGGCGGTACTTAAGGTATGTTATACAGGGTGTAAAGGGCAGTCCACCGAATACATACAGAGTGCATTCAGACCATGAATCTGAAGTAAATTTCATCTCAAATTGACTTCCTATAGTAATTGCAATTAGCTGATCGTGATTTTGTATTGGAGATTTTTTTTTGTCGTTGCCTGACGTATGTTCCTAGGGGAAAGTTGTTCAGTTTCATAGACTGGTTTACTCTTTGAAATATATTTAGTTATTTTGTTATACCTTATACAATATAGGCTTCCTTGTAGGTACTTAAAGTTATTTTGAAAGCATTTAGATATTTCAAGTAATTGTCTATAATTAGGTAAGTACGAATGAAAAATATCATTGAAATTTTTCGACCAATGAATAGAATAATAGTTACGCCTTTTACTAAGAATGCGTACCATGTAATAAATATTGTATAAGTTGTGTTATTGAAAGATATTGGCCACAATTCGGGATGTACATTCTCCTTACTTGCCTTAAGTTAGTGCTGTCATTTTCCGTTAAATAGGTTTAGAAAAGGATAGAAGATATTTTAGTCGTGTCATGTCTTATAATTTCATGCAAAATACGTGTTATTTGTCAAAATAAGGCGACAATCAAAACAATGGCGACTAAATTGACTAGGAAAGGCGAAAAAGCCCTTGACGTTTTTAAAAATTACAGGACTTAGATATCTTCTATCCTTTTCTATACCTATTTGACGGAAAGTGACAGCACTAATTTAAGGCAAGTAAGGAAAATTTAAATCCCGAATTGACCTCATTATGTGTGAAGAAATAAAAGACCTGCTTTACTTCAATCTTTTTTATTTCTGACGTTAAATCGTATTCATGCTTATATGAGCAATACACATATCACCTTTAATCCCTTGCGGGGTAGGCAGAGCGTAAACGGCCGCAAAAACGGACATTTACGCCACGTCTGACAAATATTTGAGGGACCTTCAGAAAATTGTGTATCGCCATAGTGACACGTTGTCAGCCCATCGCCTAAAATTGCAATCCACTCCCTCGAGTCCCTTAGTCGCCTCTTACGACTCCCACGGGAAGGAAATGGGGTGATGCTATTCTAAGCCAACTTCACAAGGGAAATATATTATATGAACTATACATTTTTTTTTCTTTTTAATTTATTAATTATTTTTTTTACCAATTTGATTAAGTAGACATTTATTAATTGTTTAAATTTTATTATTATTTTTACTTATTTTTTGACGATTGTGTTATCCTTAGACATTTTTATTTATGTAATGTAATTACTTGTAATTATGTATGCGATAATGCAAAATAAATAAATCTAAATCACGAATCCAAAAACTACACAATAAGTTTGTCTTCCTACTAACTTGTTAAACCACAGACCACCAAAAGCTGTCAGCACGCGAGGAGGTTTTTTGGTATGTGTGGTAAACCAACAAGCCCTACGCACCACCCGCGGCTCGGTATTATTTTGGAAATTTAATTTCTCAGAAACAAGTGAGAAAAATTAAAATTAAAATTGACCAATTTGTAGTGCGTGTAATTCTACGCTTACAAGTTAAATTTCATTACTATGAGGCTCAAAATAAAAGACTTTGGGGAAAAAATAGACGTTCAGGAAAATTTATATTTATCTTTAAAAACATTTAACGTATTTCGTTTTGAACATATTGAAGAACTTGAACCAAGTTATAACATATATTTATTTGGTAATTTTAAGAACTCTTTAAAGTACATTTTATATAGTTTGTAAACACCTGAAATTGTCAGGTAGGACCTTTTTTTTTTTTAATCTTTATTTAAGGAGTTTTGTCAAAATATGACAATGTCACTCCATTGTGCAACACATAGTATAAATCACAAAACAAAAAAAATCAACGAAACAAGATACACTCCGTGCGTAGCGCGGAGCGGCAGATCCCGCCACTGCGCGTTGACGCTTTGTCGGTGTGTAGCACGAGGCGGTTTTTCGATACGTACTTGCATACTTACATACAACTTTAAAATCTGCGATCCCGCGTTACGCGACGGAGCGCGGTGCAGTGGAAAAGCCGCCAAAGAATGTAAACAAAGTTGATGTCATAGAGAGACAACGACGACGAAAATTTTATCTACACATTTTTAATTTATGAATTTAAATAAAATTCACAATATAATAAATTGTATTAGGCTCTACTTTTATATTGTTATGCCCTCTCCGGCGGAGTATTTATCAAACTAATTTAATATTAGAGTAAGCCCATCGATCGACACGCGAAAAAATATGCCCTCTCCGGGTATCGTATAACCTTTATTATGTACTAGAGGCCCGCCCAGCGGTTTCACCCGCTGCTAACTGATTTTCCACTGGAAACAGACCTTCTCCCGACATAAATCATACATAAAAACCTTCCTCTTGAATCACTCTAATAAAGTCACTTCCCGTTTGGTGTCTCCTTATATCATTTCTCTTTAAACAATTTTGACCAAAGACCCAAACGACCAAACAAATACTTAAACCGACACCTATAATTTCGATTTCTATGAACGATAATCTAAAGTAAGTTTGAAAATACTTCATCGAGCATCAGCAAGGAACAAAATTAAATGCAACCTAATAGTTTTTGAAAAAACATAACGATAGTGCGTTTGAAAAACTAACAGCGACATCTACTATGTTTGTATTATGAAAATAAAATTTTATCTTTCTTAGTTTTCGTTATAGTAAAAAATGCTAAACTACTGAAGCTAGAGAGATAAAACTTGGACATGAAGTTTTCTATGTAATAAAGCAATAAAAAAAACGGAATTGTATCTATGAACAATTCCGTTTTTTTCATCCCCCAAGGGATGAAAAGGGGGTTAAAAGTTTGTATGAAAGTTCGTTGTCTTAAGTGTGATCCGTTTCAAAATTTAGTGATTATATTTATGACCGAAAATAATTAAACACGTGTTTCAGCATATTTGAAATATTAACCCTTAATAGGGACAAAATGGGGTTAAAAGTTTGTATTAAAGTTCGTTTTTTGAAATGAATGTGATCTGTTTCAAAATTTGTGATTAGACTAATAACTTGAAATAATTAAACACGTATTTCAGCATTTTTGAATTTTTAACCCTTAAATGGGTAAAAAGGGGGTTAAAAGTTTGTATGAAAGTTTTTTATCTTAAATGTGATCTGTTTCAAAATTTCTGATTAGACTTATAATTTAAAATAATTAAATACGAGTTTCAGCATTTTTGAAATTTTAATCTTTAAAGGTGTCAAAAGGGAGTCAAAAGTTTACTACCAGTTGGGCTACCCGTTTACCCATGGGAATGTGACAATTTCTCGGAATAAATTATACCTATAAACCTTCCGCTCTAGTTACTCTATCTAATAAAAAAAACCGCATCAAAATCCGTTAGGTAATTGTAAAGATATAAGGAGACACCAAACGGGAAGCGACTTTATTTTATACTATGTAGTGAAGACCTACTGAATGTATGTAATGTAACATGGTGGGCAATAAATAAATATTAAATACTAAATACGACGATGACGATAACGTTATGCTATATATGCGAACAATATGTTGAAATTGAACATTTTAATTTTACTACCTACGAAATATCTAACATCAGATCCGACGTTAGGTATGTACACGCTTCTATTCCACAAGGAAGCGTAACCGGATGTCTGCTGTTTTTGATCTATATTAACGACTTGCCAAAAATAACGACCGAAACTTGTGTCTTATTTGCGGACGACATTTCATTACTTGCCTCATGCACAAACAGCCAAAATCTTAACGAACACCTTACGCACATGTTAGACACCACTGTAGATTGGCTTAGCGATCACAACCTTGAGATAAACTTCTCGAAAACAAAACTAATGACGTTCCTCCCTTTTCAAAAAACTCCACTTTCAATAAACTTTACCTACAAAAATACACAAATAGAAAGCGTTAAAGAATTTACACTGTTAGGTACCGTAATAGATTCACATGTCACATGGAATCAGCACGTCACAAAAATTCGAACGAAATTATCCAAGTTTACGTACGCGCTCCGGGAGATAAAAACCACGACTGACCTTCAGACTGCGCTTTCAACTTATTATGCCTATGCGTATGCATGGCTTAATTATTCTGTAATCATGTGGGGTAATAGCACGGCAGCACCAGATTTATTCATACGCCAAAAGAAGCTTATCAGAATACTGGCTAACATAAAAAGTACTGAAAGTTGCAGACCTTACTTCCGCGAATATAGAATTTTAACGCTTCCATGCATGTAAATTTTTGAAGTATGCAAATTTGTAAAAAAGTACCCTGAGCTATTTACAAAGCGCAGCGACGTCCCTACAAACCAGTCATTACGACAACAAGATAGGCTTATGTTACCAAGATCACGCTTAAATCTACATGCGACTAGCCCATATGTTATGTGCATAAAAATCTACAATAAACTCCCTACTAATTTAAAAAATGAAGAAAGGCAAAACCTCTTTCTAAAAAAGTTGAAAACTATTCTTATTACTAAATGCTATTACACAATTGACGAATACATGAAAGATAATCTAAATAACACAAATATGTAAAATACCTTCTTAATGACATTATAAATACCAAAATACATACAATTACCATTTACATAGCAATAATCGAATAATATATGCCGCCTCTTATAATTATCAATGATGACTTAAATAGATTACTTGATACCTATTACCAATGCTGCTTAGTACTACATACCTAAAATAATAAGTCTTTCTCTCGCCTATTAATATTGTTGTGCCCAACAGGGTCCATGTTGTAAGTACCTTAATAAACTACCACCTTTTATATCTTGAATGACACATGGTATGCAATAAATATATTGAGTATTGAGTATTGAGTATATGTTCACACCGTACTCCTGCTCCTGCCGCGAATATTGCCTGAAATACTTCCGCGGAAGTATCAACGCGAGTGAATGTTCGCACACACCGTCATACTATTCTTGCAGCAATACGAGTAAGCGAGACAGCAATAAACTCTATTGCGTTCTTGCTGCGCCGTTCCTTTGGCTCGCGTTCGA
Source organism: Tuta absoluta (assembly GCA_027580185.1). Taxonomy (NCBI): domain Eukaryota; kingdom Metazoa; phylum Arthropoda; class Insecta; order Lepidoptera; family Gelechiidae; genus Tuta; species Tuta absoluta. The sequence goes on from JAQAHW010000030.1 coordinate 6,523,597, forward strand.
AAAGCCGACACTCGCGGGAGCACGGGAATTGGCAGCGGCATGAGGAGTAGCAGCGCGAGTAACCTATTTATATGCTCGCGCTGCCCACTTCCCTTACTATTTCCCTGTCTATAGAGGCATTGTGTGAACGGGACAAAATACCATCAGTGATAGTATTTTGTTGCCATGTGCTAAGCCTATACATATAATATAGATCCTATCCAGGCAAACTTAATTAGGTCTAAAGAACGGTAGGTAAGCTACCATACCAACAATCGTTTCAGATGTAATCGTAAAAAGAGGTTTGTGACCATTTTTATGGCTGCATTTATGTTATCACCATGTTATCAATGCAACGTCTGAAACATTTCCTAACTTGAAAGATTTTGTTACCAACCATATTGCAGTAACATCTACACATTTCCGATTCACATCTGAATATGCTGCAGGTCATCCAAAACCGTTTCATGCGCAAAGCTACCAGGGCGCCCTGGTACATGCGTAACGCCAACCTCCACATCGACTTAGGTCTACCTACCATTAAAGCGTATATGAAGGAAGCGTCTCCTCGCATTTGGACATCATAAAAACCCCTTGATAGTTGCCGCGTCCAACTTCTTCCCCCATCCAACCTCGCATTTTAAACACCGTCCGAGACACGTCCTTTCGGAAGTAGATGACGAAATCACAGTAGCCACTGCTGCAGCCATTGCGAGTAGATCACACTCCACAAGCGCCTCAAGCAACCGACGCTCCCCCGCGCGCCGATTTGTTCCCCATTTTGGGAACTACCGGCACGTACCGGGTAGATTCAGTCCAATCCGTTCTTCCCAGGACAACTCGTAAGCCCAGTCGCGCCCCAACGGCGCTGGTTGTTTGAACAACCACAAAACTTCTCCGAGTGAGCTCCTCTGCTCCCCACCATACAGTCAGGTGTAGATTTCATAGCCCCGGGGCTTCACTTAAAAAAAAACTTTCCCCATTAGAAATGGATCAAATTATATAAAAAAATTGGACCTTCCATGCTAAATTTCCGATCAACTGGTAAATTTATGGGAGATTCATTTATTTTTCATATTTCGACCTATGTTCCATGGGGAAAGTTGTTTAGTTTTATGAGTACCCCTTTCGGCTTGTTATACCATTTTTGTTACTCCCTGTATACAAATAGCTTAGCGCCATGGTATCCGTTTTGACGCTGTCGGTCGGACTAACGGACTTATACAGTAGTGCTTTTACAAAGGCGTCTGTCAAGAAATTGAAATAAAAATTCTCTATTCAATGTAGGATTTGTTTGTAAATTTCATTTTGTTGTGTTTGTAAATTTCTTTCACCTGACCACGGATAGTGCTGATTAGCTGAGGATAGTGCAGTTTCGCATTTGCGTAACTGTTTATTCTTGGTATATATTTTTCTTCAGTTTTATACTCTTTGTATTATTTATTTATTATAATATATGTATGTATGTATGTAATTTATTACTGAATAATATGAACGATGAATTAGACGAAAGTTTTTTCTCCTGCTCTTCCTCGTCTGAACATTTCTCCAGTGCTGATAGTGATGGTGATAGTTCTGCACTTCTGTCTGTTCATGACCAGATTAATGCTGTATTCTCCCCATTGAAAAACAATTTTAATGTCTGTCATATAAATGCTCAAAGTATTCCTAGCCATTATAATGACTTACTGGCAACTTTCAGCAATACTCCGGTTGATGCAATTCTAGTTTCTGAATCCTTCTTAAAACCATCTTTGCCTTCTTCTCAGTTTCCTCTTCCCGGGTACAAGCTTATCCGTAATGACCGCACGGGCAAGGGTGGGGGTGGTGTCGCTATCTATCTGCGCGCTGATATCGTGCATAACGTTATCAGCGTTTCACCGAGCCAGTACTCACATTCGGCAGAGCATCTGTTTATTGAAATCACGCTGCACCACAGGAAAGTGTTGGTTGCGGTTTTTTATAGTCCGTCTCTCTAGATTGATTACTTCAACTCGTTGGAGAATCTTCTTGGTACTTATTGCCCGAACTACGATCACACTCTTCTGTTAGGTGACTTCAATACATGCCTCATCAAGAACGACGCTCGTGCACAGAAGCTACGCTCACTCTTGTCCGCGGTTAATCTGCAGATTCTCCCTCTTTCAGTAACGCATCACTTTCCAAATTGTATTCCTTCTCTTCTCGACCTGTTAATTACTTCTACTTCAGATAAAATTGCGGCTCATGGTCAATTTCCAGCCAATTTTTCCTATCATGATTTAATTTTTCTTTCTTTCAAAATTCGCCCACCTAAGCGTAGAGCCAAATTTATGCTTCTTCGTAGTTTTAGAGGTATTGATTTGGAGGCGTTGAGGCGAGATGCCTCGAGTATTGATTGGGGACCTGTGCTTACTGCTAATGATATTGACGTCAAGATTAAATTGTTTCACTCTATCATGAGCCAACTATATGATATTCACGCACCTGTCAAAAAGGTTAGGTTGAAACATGCTCCCACACCTTGGTTAACAAAGGAAATTCTTGATTTGATGGCAAGGCGTGACAGAGCTAAAAAGCGGTATAGGAAGCGACCCACAGATATTAATCTTAATCAATACAAACTTCTCCGAAATCGCTGTAGTCGTCTGTGTAGAGTTGCGAAAAGACGTCACATTCACGAATCCATTGATAACTGCAATCCTACGCAAGTTTGGAAATTTTTACGTTCGCTTGGCATTGGTAAATCGCCAGATACTTCTGGTAGTGCAGCTGTTGATTTAAACGCACTCAACGCACATTTCTCGTCACCACCTGTTACGTTAAGTGACATTGTAAAGTCTACGACAATTGCCAACATTAACAGCAAACCACTTCCACAGTGTACTTCTTTCACTTTTAATGCTATTACCGAGGAAGATGTGAAGAAGCATATCCTATCCATCACCTCTACTGCTGTGGGCAATGATGAGCTCTCCTCCCGTATGATCTCCCTCATCCTAACCGAACTCTTACCAATATTAACACACATTTTCAACTTTTCCTTGGTAATGAGTTCTTTCCCTTCGGCATGGAAACGTGCTGATGTCATTCCTCTCCCTAAAGTTTCCAATCCCTCGTCATTTTCCCAATTCCGCCCCATTTCTATTTTACCATTCCTTTCCAAAGTCCTTGAGCACATTGTCCACAAGCAGCTAGCTAACTTTATAACATCACATAATCTTTTATCAATGTTTCAATCTGGTTTTCGCGCTGGTCATAGTACAGTCACAGCACTTCTTAAAGTGACTGACGACATTCGACTTGCTATGGAAACCAAATCTTTGACTATACTTATCTTACTGGATTTTAGTAACGCCTTCAACTCTGTTGACCTTGATATTCTTCTTGCAATACTTCGCTCCCTTAGCATCTCTCCCTCGGCAATAGCTTGGTTCAATTCATATCTTCGGAATCGCTCGCAGCGGATCCGCTCTGACGAGGTTTTCTCTGATTGGCGTGATCTCTCTGCGGGTGTTCCACAAGGTGGCGTCCTTTCACCTCTTCTCTTTTCTATTTTTATTAACACAGTTACATTTGTGATCTCCTCTAGCTTCCATCTCTACGCAGACGATTTGCAGATATATCGTCATTTCGCTTTAGACGATATCGTTAGTGCCACTGCAGCTATCAACGATGACTTGAGTAGGATTGCTACCTGGGCTGAATCTTTTGGTCTTGTAGTTAATCCCAAAAAGTCGCAAGCGATGCTGATTGGTAGCCCGTATATGTGTAGGCAATTAGATCTCACTAGTATCCCAACTGTCACTTATAATGGTACACCCATTGCCTACACTAAGACCGCTAAGAACCTGGGTGTGCTACTGGACCACAACCTTAGTTGGACTGCTCAGGTAAATGATGTTAGTAGAAAAGTGTTTTATTCTTTTCACTCGCTAAAGCGTCTCCAAAATTTCCTGCCTCTAAAAACTAAAATCACTCTCGCGCAAACACTTCTTTTCCCCCTTTTTGATTACGCTGACACTTGTTGCCTGGCTGCCACTGAAGAGTTGTTGAACAAACTCGAGCGTCTCCAAAACCTATGTATTAGATTTATCTTCGGCTTACGCAAGTACGACCATGTCTCGCAGTTTCGTTCTCAACTCAAGTGGCTTCCTATCCGACTTCGCAGAAATGCTCATGTGCTTTCTTGTCTTTTCAAAATTCTTCACAGCCCTTCTTCTCCTTCTTACCTTCAAGAACGTTTTAATTTCTCTCGACCTCAGGACAAGCCTTGTCGCTCCCATGTAAGGTCCATTCTTACTATACCTATCCACCACTCCGACTTCTACAGTTATTCATTCACTGTGCATGCAGCCAGATTGTGGAACTCCCTCCCGCACACAGTACGTGACAGTCCTTCACTCTCAGTCTTCAAGAAAAGAGTAAAAGAGCATTACCTTTCACTGTCGAGTTAGTTTGTATTAGTCGTATTTATGTATATTTATTGTATTTGTTGTAATATATATATATGTTATTGTGTTAGGTATATATATATATTAGTATATTAAGTAAACTTATTTTTATTATATTATATTTTTATTATTACATTGTGCACGATCTATCAGCCTCACCTTATGCTATCTCTCTACCGTAGGACTGCTGGAAGAGATTTCTTTTTAGAAATAAGTAGTACCTGTTGTGTTGTTTTTCTTAATTGTAAGTGTCCTGTGTTTTATCTTGTGTGCAATAAACAGTTAAATAAATAAATAGGATATTACTTATTGACGTCATGATCCGTCATTGTAAAAAAAAGAAATTGGTATCACACAATTTTCTTTTTTTATAAAAAATTTGTAATGTCCTAATAGAAAACCGGCTCGGGCGGGATAAAAAAATGAAGGCACTGCCACGGGGCTGGCCAGGTTAATCACACGGCATGTAACTTTAGGTACGCCACTACCGTCTGAAAACGATATTTGTTGCCAAGTCGCCTGACACGCGCATCCGTTAGCCGCCGCCGCCAATACTTACCTACTTTGTGGTAAAACCCACCGTGGTCGTATTTGTATGGAACTAAAATCGGAATTCGCAATTTCATTTCGTCTGACCTGACAGACGCATGCGTTACGGATCGTTAAAATTATGCAACGACAGACGAAAACTGAGACAACCGTGGTAACAGCTGTACAATAGTATATAAGTATTATACAATGAAAAAGATTCGATGAATGAAAGATATTTCATAACATTCATTTGCGAAAAAAACACGGTATTGTCTAATGGACTTTTATTATACAATAACACTTCAATTATGGGAACATTCCCGGTAACTAAGATAAACATATCTATTAAAATGCTATTGGTCTAGTCTTCTCTCTCTTTTTCGTGTGGGACACCGAGTCGTCCAACGACCCGAAGAACCCTGGTGTCAGTTTTTCAACCACCTACTACCACTAGTAGGCCTCTGACATGGTTGTGTTACGACCACCGTCTAAGTAATCATTGACAGCAACCGGGACCGACGGCTTAACATGCCCTCCGAAGCACGGAACCATCTTTCTTAAGGACAATCAGATGGTTCAGCTTGCAATGTCCTAACCAGACTGGGAACAAATTCACAAAGTTCAATCATTTTTTTATGAAAGCCCCACCGGGAATCGAACCCGGAACCTTTGCGCCGCAGGCAGTTGCACTACCACTGCGCCACATCGGCCGTCGAAAACGGAACGTGATACGAAGATAGCATCATCATAATATCTAGTACTTCACCAATGACTAAATAGTATAAAATGAAGTCGCTTCCCGTGTCCCTATGTATGCTTAGATCTTTAAAAGTAGGTACGCAACGGATTTCGATGCGGTTTTCTTTAGAACATAAAACGATTCAAGAAGAAGGTTATTATATGTAACTCATGCTGGGAAGGTGTCTTTTTCCCGCGGGAAAACGGTAAGCATCGAGAAAAACGTGCATGCAGACCATGAAACTGAACAACTCTCCCCTAGAAATATATGTCAGGAAACGACAATAAAATCGACCTCCCATAGTAAATAACAATCAGCTGACTGCATTTACTATGGGAAATATTTTATTTTCCTCTTGAAAAATTAATTTATTGGAAGTTGTTCAGTTTCATGGTCTGAATGCACCCTTTCAGTATTCGGAGGGCTGTCCCTTACACCCTGTATATATCAGCGGCATTCCAGCTACTCATTTCAGAAACGTCTACTTTTTTTTTATTAAGGATGGGTTTGCTCTTGACTCTAGTCTAGGTCATAGGACAGAGACAGAGTCTAAGATGGAGCGAGCTCACCCAGAAGAAGCCTGATCACTCTTACTTTGAAGAGATTAGGGTTGTATGCGTTTGGAAACACAGACGCAGGTAGTGAGTTCCACTCTTTAGCAGTGCGCATTATAAATGATGACTGGAAGCGCTTAGACCGAATTGGTGGAATGGCAACCAGGTATCACTAAGGGACTCAAGGGTTACAATACAAGTGTATTACAATTTAAGGCGATGGGCTGATAACATGTCACTATGTTGATACCCAATTTTCTTCCAGCAGAATTCAGGCCCAGCCCTAGGGGAGGCCTTTTTCCAGCAGTAATCTACGATAGGCTGTTTTGAGTAGCTGAACACTTAGGTAGACCGATCGAAGTTTAAGTCTACAAAAAAAACAACACCTGCAAGATCGCTTGTTTTTATATTGTGCGGTATGGACGGTGACAAGCCGTATAAGACAATGCAATCAAGTCCTAGGTATTTAAAAAATAAGGTGTAAGTAACAGCCCTCGAATACTCGTGTAAGGATGGTTGAGGGGTTGCAGCCAGTTGGCTCAATGCTGCATAATGGAAAAGGGGAATTCCCGCCGAGCGAGGTGTTCAGCTCGGGGACCGCGGCCATACTGGTATTACGTGGATTTTGTTATGCTAAGTCTTCGACAAACTTCGTAACCGCGTTTAAGGCTTTGACTTCTGATTGGCTAATCTTCTATGACGAGTATGACGTGTTGTGTTTACACTGTGCATTGTGCAGGCAGCGTTGTCGTTGTCGCCTCGTCAGCAGTAGATGCATCCAGCGAAGTCAGCGCATTTAGTGTGCGGCGCGCGCTTCATATTTTGCGATCCGCGTCGCTACACTCGTAAGTTGCATGCAGACCATGAAACTGAACAACTTTCCCCTAGAAACATATGTCAGGAAACGACAAAAAAATCGACCTCCCATACAAAATCACGATCAGCAGACTGCATTTACTACGGGAAGTAAAGAAAAATGAAGTTTTCAGAAATATTTTCTAAGAGTTAAGTTGTTCAGTTTCATGGTCTCAATGCACCATATCAGTATTCAGATTGCTGTCCCTTACACCCTGTATATATTTATCTGAATGATTTTATTATTTATTTATTATGATTTAATTTATTTCCGACCATTTTATGGCACAACTGTTGTAAAACCGAGAGATAGTGGAGTAATCGGGTTCTTAATGCTATACTTTGTGGCCACGCCATAAAAACAATTCGAATTATATTTAGCGCAGCAAATGTCTGTTTGTTTAATGTCGGTCTCAATCGTATATAAAAAAAACGTGAATGATTTCAAGAGAAATCGATTAAAAATGGTGGCGTGGTTAGCAAGTATACTAGTATATATAGATAATCGGGAATTAAATATGGGAGATAGTCTTTTTTTGGTTTAATAACATATCCTCCATAGAAAAACTTGTTCAGTTTCATGGTGTGATCATGCCTGCAAAGTTTTCGGTACACTGTCCCTTACACCCTGTATGTGTGTCTATAAAAAACCTGAAAATGTGTGAACTTTTCAAACAGTGGTGCGGCGTGTTTGCTCTCGTTGAACACCGTCCCGATTTATATTGAATTCCAATGATAACATTCTTTCAGTACGAGATTGACATTACTCGGCTACTATTGAATAAGATTTGTGGTGTATTAGATTTTAGGCGCGAAAATTCGTTTTGGGGTCGGAAGCCATTTTGTAAGTAAGATTAATGCGATAGTTGAAAAAAGATTTTCGGAATATCATGTACTAATATGCTAATATTTCAGTAACAAATTATAATTACGTTTTTTATTAATCTGTGATTGGAAAAGCCCTTTCATTTTTGTATGGTAGGCAAAGATAAAATGGCCGCAAAACTAAACATAAAACCAATAAAATACTTAGTACCTGTTTATTAGATTTCGGAATACGAGTATCGTATACTCAAATTTCAGTTACAATTGCTTTTTTCATATTAATCTGTGATTGGAAAAGCCCGTACAATTTTATAGTAGGTAAAAATATAATTACCGCAAAACTGTACCTATCAATAAAAGTACTTAAAACCAGTGAATTAATGTAGGTTCTACCTATTGGTGAGTACCTATCGAATTTCTGTCTTCCGTGTTTCATATTACATACTTAGTTGCATGTGCCGTGGTCGGCCTTGCCGAATTGACATTTTATTTACGAATATGGTGAAATTTTACTACTGACCGATAGCGAAAACTCAGATAAGGGCTAGTGATAAGGAACAACTTTCCCCAAAGAAACTAGGTCGAAATGTGAAAAAAGAATTAGACCTACCATATAAAATTACCGATCATCTGATTTGAGCTACAGCAGCACAAAATATTTTCGACTTATTTCAATTGTTCCTTGGGGAAAGTTGTTTTTTATCACCAGTCCGTAACCAAAAAGGAGTGTAATGTTTTAAGAGTTTATGTATGTATGTATATGTTATGTATGTATGTGCGATTGTATAAAGGCCTGAAACTCGTTAACCACTGAACAGATTCGCATAGGAATTGTATCGGAAGAATTCTTATATAAGGTGTAAAAAAAATTGCTGACAATATTTTAAGGGGTGAACCAGTACGTGAAACTGAACAATTTTCCCCAAGGAACATAGGTCGAAATTTGAAAAAATAATTTGACCCTCCCATACCTACTAACTGTGTTACCCGGACGGGATAATTTGTATGGGAGGGCCAATTTTTTTCATATTTCGACCTATGTTCCTTGGGGAAAGTTGTTCAGTTTCACGAACTGGTTCACCCCTTTAAATATTCTCAGCTAATTTTTTACACCATGTATTACTCCCGAGTGTCATAGGCTAGGCTTTAACTCAGAAAGCAGTCGTGTTTTAATTATTTTTAATGTATTGTGCTTGTTTCAGGTGCGGTTATGGCTAACACTTCTGAAAGTGGCGCAATTAACAATAGCAAAGAATCTAACCAGTGTGAATTCTCCTTTACCACAGACTATACACTGATTTACATAAATTACGTTATTAGTGTTTCAAAATGGCTTCTTCATAGTGCAGTGCAATATAGTTTAGTTATTTTATTATCTGTGATTTTAGGTATAGTTTTAGTTTTATTGTACAGAAGCTTTATAAAACCGGAAGTTTATGTGAAGGTCAGTTGGTTAATATTATGTTTTACAGGGGCATTTCAGGTTATAACATAAAACTAGATGATTCCCATCGAACATCCAGACGCACCGCCGGATACCATCCGTACCTGGTTGCCATTCCACCAATTCGGACTAAGCGCTTCCAGTCATCATTTATAATGCGCACTGCTAAAGAGTGGAACTCACTACCTGCGTCTGTGTTTCCAAACGCATACAATCCTAATCTATTCAAAGTAAGAGTGAACTTGTGAGCTTTTTCTGGGTGAGCTCGCTCCATCTTAGACTCTGTCTTTTTCCTATGACCTAGACTAGAGTCAAGAGCAAAGAAAACTAATAAAATAAAATAAAAGAAGCATATTTTTAGTCATCGAATATTCCTAATTTCCTTAATATAAAATGAGATGGTTCTACCTCTTAGGCTATATATTATAAGAGTCTGTGCAGAAAGAGAATAGGCGTGACCAAAAAGTGACAAATATTTTTTTCATACTTTGCAATGACATGTCTCATACTGAGGCACAGAGGCGCCCTCAATTTCCACACCTATTACTTTTCTGCATAGACTATAAAATACTTTCTCTGTTGTCAAAATGAAACATTGACTTAAAATCCTACTATAATATTATAAATTCGAAAGTTTGTATGTTTGTTTGTTTGTTTGTTACTTCTTCACGCAAAAACTACTGAACCGATTATAATTCAATTTGGCACAGATATAGAAGTTAACATGGATTAACACATCATCATCATCAGCCTATTGCAGTCCACTGCTGGACGTAGGCCTCCACCAGGGTACGCCATAGGGCACAATCTCCCGTTTTCGCCATCCAGTCGCTACCAGCCGCCTTTTTTAAGTCATCGGTCCACCATCCCACCGAAGTCTGGCGCCAAGTAGCCACCTGCGTTCCGTCAGTGCGTAGGAGTGCCAATGCCTTAACAGGCTTCTTCTGGGTGAGCTCGCTCCATCTTAGACTCTGTCTCTGTCCTATGACCTAGACTAGAGTCAAGAGCAAACCCATCAATAATAAAAAAAATAAAAATAATAATAATAAAAAAAAAATCGGTCCATCTTACAAACTTACCCTTCTTCCTCAGGAACTAACAGACGTTGGTTTCGAGCACATCCCCGGCGGCCCAGAACGAGCAGCGCGAGTAGCACGGGCACAAGCTGCCAGGAGGCTTGGCAGCAGGATACCACCCCCTTACCCCAATGGGTGGTTCTCTGTGGCAGAAAGTGGGAATGTGACAGCTGGAGGGGTGCTGGCTGTCGATGCTTTAGGTAAGTTAATGACAAGCTGTCAGGAGGCTTGGCAGGAAGATACCAACTTATCCTAATGGGTGGTTCTCTGTGGCAGAAAGTGGGGATGTGACAGTTGGAGGAGTGCTGGCTGTCGATGCTTTAGGTAAGTTAATGACAAGCTGTCAGGAGGCTTGGCAGGAAGATACCAACTTATCCTAATGGTTCGGTGTGTCAGAGAGTGGCGATGTGACAACTGTTGATGCTTTAGGTAAGTAAATGACAGGCAGTCAGGAGGCGTGGCAGTAAGATACCGCCTTATCCTAATGGGTGGTTCGCTGTGGCAGAAAGTGGGAATGTGACAGTTGGAGGGGTGCTGGCTGTTGATGCTTTAGGTAAGTTAATGACAGGCTGTCATTAGGTTTGGCAGGAAGATACCAACTTATCCTAATGGTTCGGTGTGTCAGAGAGTGGCGATGTGACAACTGTTGATGCTTTAGGTAAGTAAATGACAGGCAGTCAGGAGGCTTGGCAGGAAGATACCAGCTTATCCTAATGGTTCGGTGTGTCAGAGAGTGGCGATGTGACAACTGTTGATGCTTTAGGTAAGTAAATGACAAGCTGTCAGGAGGCGTGGCAGTAAGATACCGCCTTATCCTAATGGGTGGTTCGCTGTGGCAGAAAGTGGGAATGTGACAGTTGGAGGGGTGCTGGCTGTTGATGCTTTAGGTAAGTTAATGACAGGCTGTCATTAGGTTTGGCAGGAAGATACCAACTTATCCTAATGGTTCGCTGTGACAGAGAGTGTGGATGTGACAACTGTCTGTTGATGATTTAAGTAAGTAAATGACAAGCTGTCAGGAGGCTTGGCAGTGAGATACCAACTTATCCTAATGGTTCGCTGTGACAGAGAGTGTGGATGTGACAACTGTCTGTTGATGCTTTAGGTGAGTAAATGACAAGCTGTCAGAAGGCTTGGCAGTGAGATACCAACTTATCCTAATGGTTCGCTGTGACAGAGAGTGTGGATGTGACAACTGTCTGTTGATGCTTTAGGTGAGTAAATGACAAGCTGTCAGAAGGCTTGGCAGTGAGATACCAACTTATCCTAATGGTTCGCTGTGACAGAGAGTGTGGATGTGACAACTGTCTGTTGATGCTTTAGGCAAGTGAATGACAAGCTGTCAGGAGGCTTGGCAGTGAGATACCAACTTATCCTAATGGTTCGCTGTGACAGAGAGGGTGGATGTGACAACTGTCTGTTGATGCTTTAGGTGAGTAAATGACAAGCTGTCAGAAGGCTTGGCAGTGAGATACCAACTTATCCTAATGGTTCGCTGTGACAGAGAGTGTGGATGTGACAACTGTCTGTTGATGCTTTAGGCAAGTGAATGACAAGCTGTCAGGAGGCTTGGCAGTGAGATACCAACTTATCCTAATGGTTCAGTGTGTCAGAGAGTGGCGATGTGACAACTGTTGATGCTTTAGGTAAGTAAATGACAAGCTGTCAGGAGGCTTGGCAGTAAGATACCGCCTTATCCTAATGAGTGGTTCTCTGTGGCAGAAAGTGGGAATGTGACAGTTGGAGGGATGCTACCTATTAATGCTTTTGGTAAGATAAATCTTAGGCAATATGTGTGACTTCTCACTATAGTGATACACGATTTATTTATTTAAAGGAACATCAATTGTTTTTCTGAAACGGTCTCAAATATTTGTCAGACGTAGCGATAGCGACCGTACTGTTAAGGCTGTTCATGCACACTCTTTTCCCACAGATGGCAGACGTTGATAAATAAAAATTGTTTATTTTCAAAATAGTTTAACATAACAATATATGAGACCTCTCTTAAGTAAGCAAGAGCTACTTGTATTGGGAGTGACACGCTACTTCCCTGATGAACACCTTTGAAACAAATGTGAAAATAATTGTACACAAACTTAGTTACTAGGGCAAAATTAACCATTAAGTAGGTTACAACGCTATAAAAATAATAGGTATTTAAGGCTAATGTGTGGTGTGTATGTGTGTGTGTGAGAGTGTGTGTATGACAGTAAGACAATTCACCCATCATGTCATACTATGATTATTAAAGGCATAGTATGATGGGTCAATTGCCGCGGCAATCCGATGTATATATATATATATATATACATAACCTTTCTCGCTTGCAGGGTCGGCAGAGCGTAAAAGGCCGTAAAACGTACATTTACGCCACCTCTGACAAACATTTGTGAGACATACAGAAAATTGCGTATCGCCATAGTGACTGGTTGTCAGCCTATCACCTAAAATTGCAACACACATGTAATCCTCGACTCCCTTAAGCGCCTCTTACGTCACCCACGGAAAATAAATGGGGTGATGCTATTTAGGTGCAAAAAGCTTTATAGTTAACATTAAAACACAACGGTATCCGAATCCGAAACACAGGTCTAAAATTTTGAATACCAATTTAGATAGTAGTACTCAAAAGGTCCCATAAACAACACCAAATCACAGAACCCTCATGTTAAAATTGGTGTGCCTCAAGGCTCTATTTTAGGACCGTTTCTGTTTTCAATTTATATAAATGATTTTCCTTACATGGTAGAGAATTAGTCCAAGATAGTATTATTTGCTGACGAAACATCCTTTTTATTTAAGGTCGATAGACATGCACACACCTAAGACGAAGTAAATCACACTCTTGGACAGATTCATAGTTAGTTTACTGCAAACAATTTATTTCTAAACGTGAATCATTACTCATCACAATAAAACCATTTTAAGTTGCGTTTATTTCGGATTTTACAATTCCTACGTTTCAAGCTCTTTGCAGAGCTCTGTGACCACGAGCATACTACATACATTAGCACAACTTAAATCCGTTTAAATTGATTTATTGTGATGTAATGATTGTGGGACAGCACAGGCTCTTAAATAAATAATAAATGATTGTGTGATAGTTGTGCAAACTCAAGAAAATATTATGAATCACTAGATTTCCGCCCAGCGGTTTCACCCGCTGCTACTCATTTTCCCGTGGTAATAGTTGTTTTCCCGCGGTAAAAAGAGGCTTATGTGTTAATCCGGGTTATACTTTACCTGTGTTCCAAATTTCATCCAAATCGGTCAAGCCATTTGAGCGTGAAGAGGTAACATACATACACACACAAACTCTCAGATTTATAATATTAGTACGGATAACAGATTTTTACATTGACGGATCATGACGTCAATAAGTGATAATACTCATTTTAATTTTCAGTAATATTTTGTATTTACAGGCCAGAACCTCTGCGTGTACCGTGGCGAGGACGGCGTGGCTCGCTGCGTAGACGCCTACTGCCCCCATCTTGGCGCCCACCTTGCCATCCATGGAGCCGTTAGTGGGGACTGCATCGAATGTCCCTTCCACAAGTGGAGATTTGGCGCAGACGGAGTATTGGTCAGCGTGCCTGGCATCGAGACAGGTGAGATAGATGAATTTTACTACGTTTCAAGCATCTTAGCTCAGATGGACAGACCTGTGCAGGTGGATGCTGCATATTTTGATTTTAAAAAGGCCTTTGACCGTGTCTACAACGATGTGCTACTAAAAAATGGTTTCTCCCTGACTTGGCCTAATTGGTTGCGAGTGAATTCATCAATGGTATCATCCGCTACGCCATCCGGCAAGCCTTCTATCCTACTGTCGTCACTACGTGGATGACATTGTTATGACTGAACCTTATTATAAAAGTTAGTTATAGTTAAAGTTATAATATTCTACCCATTGAGGTGGTAATACGATCGCACGTGTAGAGACAATCAAAGATCTGGGCGTACTGTTTGACCCCACGCTAACTTTAAATGAGCAAATAGTATCACTTGCGGAGGAATGCTACAGAAGATTAGGTTTTATTATACGAAACGCGAGGGACTTCCAAAACCCGAAGGGTATTATAAGTATATTGTACACGACATTGATACCAAGTAGGTATGCTATAAAGGTTATTTTTTATTCAGCACGGAAATTTCACTGGGTGATTCTACTCATGATTCTGAACAACTTTTATTACGGGGTTCATACCTACTCGAACAAAATGTATGGAACAGCTGGATTTCTTTTCGCTATTTCGCAGGTGACCCCATACTAAAAGTTGTTCAGAATCATGAGTAGAATCGCCCTGTAAAATTTCCGGGCTGAATAAAAAATAAATTAACTCTGTATTTATTAATATTTTCCGTTATAGTGCCAAAAGGCGTCTCCATCAAGACCTGGACGGTAGCGGAGGCCGAGGGAGCCATTTGGATCTGGCACGACGCTGAAGGCAGACCCCCCCTCTGGGACTTGAGTGACCCCCCAGAATTGAAGACCTACAGCTACAGGGGCCAAAACCGTTTCACTGTCAACTGTCACATACAGGTTTGCAAATATACGGGTCGTCAGGGACGGCCCTCCGAATACTGATAGGGTGCATCCAGACCATGAAACTGAACAAGTTTCCCCTAGGAACATATGTCAAGATACGACAAAAATATTTGACCTCCCATCCAAAATCACTGACTGACTGCAATCACTATGGAAAGTCATTTTTTGACATTTCCCGATGTTCATTCCATGGTCTGAATGAACCCTATAAGTATTCAGAGGGCTGTCCCTTAAATCATGTTTAAGGTCCTATTAAAATCACCTATGTTACTTCGGGAAAGTTGTGTAGTTTTGCAAGCAGAACTGACCCAAAAATAATTTCCACTGAATTTAATAGCAGCTTATATACCAGGATTTCTAAAACTAGAAAGTCTTCATGGTCTAGATAGAGCCATCTAAACCATTAAAAGTGACTACATCTTTAGTCCGAGTAGCAACAACAACCGCATGCTGCTGTCAAAATTTGACAGCCCGCTACGATGACTGGTTGGTAAGAACCGAGCAGCAACCGTGCACTTCAGTATTGGGGTAGCGCGTTGTCAATTTGGACAGCCGCATGCGGTAGTGTTGATGAGGATTTATCTTCCACATGCTTCTTCTCTTCTTATTCTTTTAGTGTGGGACACCGAGTCGTCCAACGACCCGATGAACCCTGTTGTCAGAGTTTTTCAACCGCCTGTTACTAGTAGTAGACCTCTGAAATGGTTGTGTGGCGGCGCGCATGCGCTCCACATACAAGTCCTGAAACGCGGTATCGAAGTTATTCCGCCGATCGCTATCTATATATACAACTTCCAAACATGTCCGGTTGAAACAGTCGTTCCCCTGGTCACAACTCCCGACCAGGCGGGTAGCTACCCTTTTCCTCAGTCTTCACTCGGCCTACTGGCCTCATCATCACTCCTCCTAAAGTTGTGTGACGCCCGCCGTCTAAGTAATCATAGACAGCAAACGGGACCGACGGCTTACCGTGCATAATTTTTTTCGGACAATCAGGTGGTTCACCCTGCAATGTCTTAGCCAGACTAGAAACAAATTCACAGAGTGACAGATATATATCATCTTTGTGAGTGCCCCACCAAGAATGGAACCTAAAACCTTTGCGTCGCAGGCAGTCACACTGCGCCCCATAAGCATCATGCTCATAACGAGGAAGTTCCACAATTTTTAGGTTCCTCATCCGCTACTGGTTCCACATAAAGTAAAGTTCAAAAACTCCTTTTCCGCTTCTTTATAGAATGCGTGATCATATCCCCCCTCTTCTTCTTAGCATGTCGATGGCAGACACTACACCGTCGCGGCCCAGAACTTGGCAAAATTGACAGCGCTGACAGACGCTGTCATAAGATCGTCCTGCGTGCAGGTGCTAGGGCACGCAGGACACGATGTTAGGTGGTTCATTGTTTGAACTCTCCACCACACAACCAGTTTACATCGGAACTCTGCAAGAACTTGGTCATGTTTTCCTTGCTCCGGCCGGTCTGAGTCCGAAGTCTATTCCCCCACGCTTTTCTGTCCAGCTCTTCCTCAGCCGCATCCTCTAATTTTAGGCTTGTTGCTTCCTCTACCTCCAACTCTTCCTCATAACAGATTCCTCATCATCTTTGAACTCTTGTTTTTCCGGTCGGTGGAGGTGCACTATTAATTTGATATAAATATATGTATGATAATATAAAAATATATCTACTTCTTCTTCTTATCTAGCCTATCTAGCCGTCATCCCACTGCTGGGCAAAGGCCTCCCTCTTCTCCTTCCATCTTATTCTGTCTTGGGAATCCATGTGCAAGTCCCCATATATATGGCTCGGCCGTGTGATGCCGGCTTAGAATAGCATCACCCCATGTCTTACCCATGGGGGTAAGGGACTCTAGGGTTAGATGTGTATTGCAATTTTAGGCGATGAGCTTACAACCTGTCACTAAAGTGATACACAGTTATCTGATTGACCATCAAACTTTTGTTAGACGATGTGTCAATATCCATTTTACGGCCGTTAACGCTCTGCCTACCCCGTAAGGGATATAGGCGTGATTTGTGTATATATGAAAATATACAGGGTGTAAGAGACAGCCTTCCGAAACTTATAGGGTACATTCAGACCATGAAACTGAACAAGTTCCCATAAAAAAATATTTCAGGAAACGTCAAATATTTTTTGACTTCCCATAGTAAATGTAGGCAGCTGATCGTAATTTTTTATGGGAGGTGAAATATTTTTTGTGGTTTCCCGATATATGTTTCTAGGGGAAAGTTCACCCTATCAGTATTCGGAGGGCTGTCCCTTACAGCCCGTATAATAGATGAAGATGAATAATTTTTACTTCAGGAAATCCCCGAAAATGGCGCAGATGTGGCTCACCTGAACGCTGTACATGCCACATCGGTGTTAACGAAGCCGTTTGGCAATCATCCCAGCCTGCAAAACTTTATTGGTATGTTCACCTGTTATTAACAAGCATAATAAATTAAAAAAATTAAAAACACGACTGCTTTGTGAGGTAAAGCCTAGCCTATGACACTCAGGATAATGTAAGCATTCTTCCGATACGATTCCCATTCGAATCTGTTCAGTGGTTAACGAGTTTCAGTCCTTTAAAGAATCGCACATATACATACATGAACTCTAAAAACATTACATTCCTTTTTTAGTCGGGCAGTCGTGTAAAAAGGAGTGTAATATTAGAGTTCATGTATTTAGATAATAACTTCGTGCAACCAACGCGGTCTTCCATCTCGTTCCAATTACATGTACGGATGGCAGCGTTCACAGACCAAAGAACTCAATACTCAATACTCAATACTCAATACTCAATAACTTTATTGCTTTTCTTGTGTAGGTACATTATGATCTTAAAATTAAGTTAGTTTCAACAAGACCCTGTAAGGGCACAGCAAATAAAATAAAATATATATATTTTTTACTAAGCTACTTATTCTAAATTATTAAGAAGTCCAAAATTTTAATAACAAAAAAACTTAAAACTTAAAAGGAATGTGAGATCAATTTCATGCACACTTATTGCTAAATAAAATTAAAATTAAACTTATTTATCATCATCATCAATAAACTCTTGAAGCGTATAATATGCTTTTTTTGATAAAAAAATATTAAGTTCTTTCTTAAATATATCAATGTTATTTAAATTTTTTATACAGTGTGGAAGAGCATTATATATTTTTGCAGACATGTAGTGGGGACCGGCATTTACCATACTTAACTGCGAAGTGGATGTGGCTAATCTGTTTTGCGGTCTTAAATTTCCCGGGCGGATGTGTTGTGGAAAAAGATGACGATTGTTTTTTACAAATATGGAAACTTCGAAAATATATATACAAAAAAGAGTTAAAATTTTGAATTTAATAAAATATGGCCTACAGCTTGTCATTGAGTCTATATTTGCAAGTATTCTGATGCATTTCTTCTGTAGGATGAATAATTTTTCAGCATCCGTACTGTTTCCCCAGAGAATTATCCCATATCTAAGCCAGGCATTGCCATATGCAAAGTAACTACAGGTTGCTGTTTTTAGATCAGTAGTTTTTTTTAGCTCGTAAAGCGCATATGAAAAACTTGACAATTTACTTGATACTTTTTTAATGTGTTCCTTCCAATTTAAGTTTATATCTATATTTAAACCGAGAAGACAGTAAGAATCAACTGATTCTAACTGACAGTTTTCAAATGTGTAATTGATATTAAGAGGTTGTTTATTATATGGTCTAAAATGCATCAACTTTGTTTTATTGTAATTAATTTCCAAATTATGATCTTTCAGCCATGTGTTTACTACTGTGAAATATGAATCTAATATTGGTTTTAGTTGTGCCTCGTTTTGAATGGGAAATAAGAGTGAAATGTCGTCTGCGAAAAGTATGCATGGGATGTCTAGAACTTGAGGCAAATCATTTATATAAATTAAAAACAATAAGCAACCCAAGACGCTCCCTTGCGGGATAGATTGTGTCAAATTAGTAATATCAGAGCTTTTAAAATTAATTTCACCCGTATCAAAGTCGTGATATTCAATGTTCACATATTGTGCGCGATTTTTAAGATATGAAGTAAACCATTCGAGGGCCATACCTCTAACACCTATTCCAGACATTTTTTTAAGTAAAATGTTATGCAATACTCTGTCATACGCCTTAGTCATATCTAAAAGAACTCCTAGTGCGTATTTTCTTTGATTTACTAATTTTAGAACTTCGTCTACATATTTGTAGACAGCTAAAGCAGTAGAACGTCCTTTTCTAAATCCGTTTTGGTTTTCATTGAATATGTTAAATTTTTCGCAAAAGGAATATAAGCGCCTTTGCATTGCAGATTCAAATATTTTAGAAAAAGTAGAAAGAAGTGCTATGGGTCGGTAGTTATTACAGTCAGTATGACATTTTTTCTTATATAAAGGTTTTACAATAGTAAGTTTTAACAAATTTGGGAATACTCCTTCTGCGAATGATTGATTGATAAGAAGTGACAAAGGTAAGGCTAGTTCTTCTGCACATTGTTTAACTAGTATAGGAGGTATTTCATCAAAGCCATAGCTACGTTTATTTTTTAACTTTTTTATTATTGTGAATATTTCTTTTGGGTCAGTAGGACTTATATAAATGGAGTTCTTGATGGGTTCAATCACTGGACGGCCTTGAGGTTTGTTATTAAGCTGTGCTGGTGCCCCTACTGAAGTAAAGAAGTTGTTTAAATGATTTGCAATTATATTCGGATCTTCTGTAATAACATCATTAATGTTTAATTTCAAGTTTTTTTTAGGTTTAGCTATGGTTTTGTTGGTGCGCTGAGATAAGTAGGTTCGGGAGATATCAATGAAACGTCTAGCTTCTAGGACGACGAGTATATTTGTGCACTGGTGATCGACCAGGCATAATAAAAGAGTACATAGGTATATAATATAAGTATTTATATCTAGACGCGTACGTACACTACTTCACCTTCGGGGTGATAAAAAATAAAAATGTTGCTTACACACATTTTTGTTTTAATACTTATGTTACTCAATATATAGTTTAGTATTATTCTTATGAACTACAGTTATTTTATTGTTTCTAATAATTTTGACATTTGGTCCCAAGTCCTCTATAACAATAAACGGTCCTTCATACAATGGTTGCAATTTTGAAACATTTTGTGACTTTAGTAAGATACAGTCATTTTCTTTGTAAGTCACAGGGTTTGTGTATTTATCATATTCTAATTTTCTTTTCTCCTTACTAGAAATTAAATTATTTCTAGCATCTTGAAAAGCATTCTGTAAACGATATTTTAATTCTAGTGCGTAATTATCTGAGTTATACAAGGGTTCTATTTCGTTTGTGATTCTACTTGGTATGTTACAATTTCTGCCAAAAACCAATTCGTAAGGAGTGTATTTCGTACTGCTATGAACTGTATTATTGAAACTGAATGTCCAGTATGGTAACCAGTGACTCCATGAGTCAGGTCTATTTTCGCAATGTATTCGTAAGAATGCTCCCATGTGTTTATGCATATTCTCTAGTGATCCTATTGATTGGTGATGATAAGGGGTTGAAGAAATTTTTTCTATATCTAAAAGTTTACATACTTGTTCCATTGTCGCTGATATAAACTCTGTTCCACGATCACTCGCCAAAACTTTTGGGATTCCAAATCTCAAAATAAAGTTATTAATTAAAGCTTTTGCTACAGTAAGAGTTTCCTTATTTTGTAGAGGATAAGCCTCAATATACTTACTTAACTCACATTGCAATGTCAACACGTAGCAATTGCCATCATAGTCTTTTGGTAAAGGCCCAACAAGATCTAAGAATATCTTATCAAAAGCATATGATGCAGTTGTTGTTATTGACATGGGTTCACGAACATGTCTAGAGTGTTTCATCTTTTGACACTTCGTGCACTTTTGAACATACTTGACAACGTCATTTTCTATTCCTGGCCAATAGTATTTCCTTTTGATGTTATTTAACATTCTGCTCACACCAGCGTGTCCACTAGTGGGCAGTAAATGAAAGTCATTTAGTATTATAATTTTCTCACTATCATCTATTATTTTCTTTTTTTCCTCGTAAGATACAAATCCGTGGACCGGTCCATTGTTCTCTATTTTTTATTTCATCACACATTTCTTTCAATGTAGATTTATTTTCTGCATTTATTAGTATGCATACTCTATCAATACAATTTTTCTCACAAAAATTGCTCAACTTTGTCACAAATTCGGCTCGCGATAATTGTGCCCTAAAATTGAGATTTATGTATAGAATTTTATCTTTGGCATTATATGAAAAACACTCTTTTATGTCATCTAATCTACCGTCTCTGGCTAGTTTATCTATCTTACTCGCTTTTTCCCATAACATTTCTATACTATCACACGGTTTTCGTAATAACTCTACAACCCTAGGCTGTACACACCTGTCGTTAGTAGGTTTATTAGGAACTAGTGGACTATCTGTAACATTTTTACTTTCCGATCTTTCCATCTCTTCCATCCTTTTGCGTTGCGCTCGGGTCATCACACAAATCATCTGTTCATTCATGCTTTTTAGTTCATTCGATGTTAACACTATTCTAGATAAAGCATCCGCGATGACGTTGTCCTGTCCTTTTATGTACTTAATATCAAAACTATATTCTTCTAACACTAATCTGAACTTTAACAATCTGCTCGATGGGTCCTTCATGCCAAATAAATAAATTAATGGTTTGTGATCTGTTAATATTGTAAAATGTTTTCCGTAAAGGTAAGGCCTGAAGTATTTGATAGCCCAGACTATAGCAACTAGCTCTTTTTGAATAGTAGGATAGTTAAGCTCTGCCTTATTAAGCGGCCTACTCGCGTAAGCTACGGGTTTCATGTTGCTGTTGCACAGCACAGATCCAATAGCTATGCCGGATGCATCAGTAGAAAGTACAAATTGATTTGTTTCTGAGAAATCTGGGTATTCTAATATTGGTGGGGTACTTAATGATTTCTTAAGTTCCTGAAATGACTGTTCACACTCATGTGTCCATTCAAAGGGTTGGTTTTTTCGGGTAAGTTTATTTAAAGGTATAGTTAATGTGGCAAAATTTGGAATGAACTTTCTGTAGTAATTACTGAAAGCTACAAAGCGTTTAACTTCATCACAGGAAGTTGGTGTGGGGTAATTTTGAAGAACTGATATTTTTTCCGGATCTGGTGATATTCCTTTCTCTGATACGACATGCCCTAAATATAATATCTCTTTCTTTAAAAACTGGCATTTTTGGGGATTTAGCTTTAGCTTGACTTTTCTAAGTCGTTCCAAAATAGTCATTAAATTTTTATTATGAATTTCAAGGTTTCTTCCAAAACAAATCAAATCATCTAAGTAAACAAAGCATTTCTCGTAATTAAGTCCCGCCATTGCTAAAGTCATAGCTCTCGAGAAACTACTAGGTGAAGTTTTGAGACCCATCGGCAGTCTCGTCATCTGATATTGTCCTGATGGTGCAGTAAAAGCTGTATATTTTCTACATTCCTCTTTCAGATTTAATTGATAATAACCAGAATTCAAATCTAGGTGACTAAAATATACTGCTCCAGAGAGGGAATCCAAAATATCGGTTATATTCGGCAGTGGAAATTTATCATCCAAAACCCTTTCATTTAACTTCCGAAAATCGATGACTAATCGCCACTTTTTGTTGGTATCTTCGCTCTTTTTAGGCACAAGTAATATGGGACTAGACCAGTCACTACAAGCTGGTTCTATTATTTTGTCATTTAATAATTTTTGAAGTTGAGATTCCATTTCATTTTTTAAGCTATGTGGCATACGGTACGGTTTTATGTAAACGGGAGTGGCATCTGGCTTTAATTTAATTTCTGTTTCACAAATATTTGATACCGATAAGGAATCGTCAGGAAGATAAAATAAGTCATTATATTTTACACATATATTTTGGATTGACTCTCTTTCTATGCTATCTAAATGTTTTAAATTTAAAATTGAAAGTAAATCTCGTACCCTTCTTGAAGTATTTCCATTTTCATTAAATGCACAAATGTTGTAACCTTGCAAGTATTCAACTTCCGGTTTGAAATAATTAAGACGTACCTCGCTATTTCGGGTATTTAATATTTGAACGGGTATTTTACCATTCGAAGGTTTCGTAACACATCCTGCCAAAAATACACCTTTGCACAATTCTTTCGGTACTATCATACAATCTTGTTTCGCATCTGACTCTAAATAAAATATTTTTTCGCATCTTTCTGGTATGATTAAGTTATTTCTAATACTGTTTTGCCCTAAATGTAAAGGTACAGTTAAGTATTCATTTTGATCTGAAAATGTTATTGTGAGCAATTCGTAATCGATTACCGATTTATATTTCAGAAGGAAATCTTCGCCTAGAATTCCATCACACAAACAATCTAAGTTCTCTAAAACATAGAACTCGTGACTCAATTCTGTTCCATTTACAGTTATGTTTAGAGAAACAAATCCTAATGTTTCTTGTTGTCCACCGATACCTCTAATGAGTAATCGATGATTGTTGATCGGAATGTTCAAGTGTCGTACTAGATCGTATTTCACGGCACATAGCGATGCGCCGGAATCTATCATCCATCTATAATTGTTGTTACCTACTGCTAATTCTACATAATTGTTGTTGTTACATGCAAAGATACAATTTCTATGATGATCGAAAAAACGTGTTAATATCGCGATTGTCACCGTTTTGTGGAAAAGTTGAAGGCATTTCCGGATTCATTGTATATATCCTATTATAATTATTACGCCTTGAATAATTTGACCTACCTCTGTTCCAGTTGGTATTGTGGTTGCCCGGGGTACCGAAACCTCGACTACGCGGAGCGCCTCGGTTTTCCCTGCACTGGTTAGCATAAACTTGATGTTGGAAAGGGGGTTGCGATCGGCATCTCGGTCCGCCATGGTTAGGTGGTGCACGCTGGTTGAAACCGCCACCACGACCTCGACCAGAGTAATTACGTGCGTGATTGTACCTACCGTGACTCCCACGTCGACCGAAGTACATCGTTCCTTCGCCCTCTCGTTGTGTAGTTGACAGTTCCTCATCTTGGGCTGCGCGAATAACGTCCTTGAGCTGGGTATAGTTCCTAGCTGTCAAAATCACACTTAGCTGACGATTTCTCAAACCATCTGTGAATCTTTTTATAGCTAATTTCTCATTTATGGGTTTCAAAACAGTGTAACTAGAGCTTACACCAGCGGCTTGAGTAATTGTCAGATCAACAAACAATTCCTCGATCTTTTTGCCAAATTCATCAATAGTAGACGACCCCTGGGTCGTTCGCATTAATTGTGAGTGAATAGCATTGCTTGATTTAGCCATAAGCAAATGCAAACGCATATCCTCCAAAAGTGCGTCACATGATGCGTAAGTGTTTTCTAAACGCAGTTTGGCGCTTTCTGTAAGACGTGTTTTTAAAACGAACTGTATTAATTGCGGTTTAGTAGTTGTATTCAGCATCGAATCATACAACTCGATAGAACTAATTAATTTTTTAGTATCTTCTTCCTGACCTGTCATCACAGGGAGCAGTCCTACGGCTGTTTTCAAGTCAAAGGCTGCCATTGTACTCGTACTTTCAGTTTCAATATTTTTTTCAGTGTCAGTTTTAATATATTTTTTACTGAAATCTATGATTTTATTATATTCTGTATTAATCGATAAAATTAACTTATTAATTATCACTAAATCGGAACCTTTTATTTCATTATTTTTTATCTGTTTTTCTAACTCAGTATATGTAGAACTAAATTCAGAATAAATGTCACTCGCTTCGGCAAGTTTCGGCTTGATAACTGTTTCCACTTTCTTTAATCTACTATCTTGATTTAATTTTATTAGATCTTCTTTATATATTTTTGTCAATTTTTCATTAAATTCTAATAATAACTCTGCCATCAAATTGTTAAATCATGCATAGAATGACATTTATTCTTAAAAATATATATTTAGGACCCTATATTATTATTTTATTACTTACATAATATCGTCACTTAGATTATATTTTCATTATTATTATATTTTTATGTATATTACGCTTATTAGAATAGTTTAACGGTTAAAATTTTACGTATCGCACTTTCACTTATAAGCCCGGAATTAAAATACGTGTAAATGTATACTTGCGGTTTACGATTAACTTGCTCACGATTGTCCGTAGACCCTTCCAGTAGACACTTTGATCGGTTGTATCCAGTCCATCACTTGCACATCACAGTAGAGTAAAAAAAAAAAAACAGTCCCCGAAGTAGTAGGTGCCGTAGTCCTCCTAAAAGTTGCGTCATCTAAACCTCTCTATTGTCTTCTTTACGCCTGAAGGTAACGCGCTGAACCGTGTCGTGGTTAATCTCACGACGTATCATCTGGACGTGGCACTTCTTATACAAATCGTAGACCACCAAACAGCCACCGCAGCAGCACAACAGCAGTGCAACACCTAAAATCAAGTTGATCAGCCCCAGATGAAACTTGATATTTTCCATGCCACCAGATGCATGTGCGTTATTTTCGCCTCCACCACCAGCATTTTGAGCGATTATTACTTCCTTTTGCTGTTTAGATACTTCCTTGCCCATGGTGCGGTCTCAAAAAAAAAAACTTAACTGGATCACTAAAAACACGATGACACTGGAGCACGAAGCGCACACACAGTTCTAAGACTCGGTATACTAATTCATTTTCGATACATAGTTCAGAGTCCAGTTGACCGAACGCGAACACGACACGCGCGAACCT
The DNA here is from genome assembly GCA_027580185.1 of Tuta absoluta. Lineage (NCBI taxonomy): Eukaryota > Metazoa > Arthropoda > Insecta > Lepidoptera > Gelechiidae > Tuta > Tuta absoluta. The sequence goes on from JAQAHW010000030.1 coordinate 6,549,348, forward strand.
TCTCAGGCGTACCCTTATATGGCAGGGTCGCCATGAGATAAGTAGGTTCGGGAGATATCAATGAAACGTCTAGCTTCTAGGACGACGAGTATATTTGTGCACTGGTGATCGACCAGGCATAATAAAAGAGTACATAGGTATATAATATAAGTATTTATATCTAGACGCGTACGTACACTACTTCAGCGCTCTTTAACTATTTGCCATGTGGTTTTGATGATATTTGAAGATTTTTGAATTATTCTTTTATATTGGTTTTTTTTTGACACAGCTACTGATTTTTTTAGCAACTTTTCATATTTTTTATAAAATTTTTTAAGAATTGTATTATCTGTTTGTGAGATAAATATTTTTAAAAGACGTTTGTTTTTGCAAGCTATTTTTAACCCTGTGGTCAACCATGTTTTAGTTTTACGTGGTTTTAATTTTATTTTTCTTTTAGGAATTATTCGGTCAAGTATTGTTTTGATTGTTTTATGAAATGAATTGTAGTTACAATTAACATTTCTATCAACATTTATAATATTGCTCCAATCTATTTTAATTAGTTCTAGTTTAAATTTATGAATATTATTTTCGCTAAAAATTCTCTTTTTAGTAAACCATTTTATTTTATCTTTTGCTTTGTTTGGTATTTTTACTATCACTCCTTTGTGATCTGAAAAACCAAATTCTTTAGTGAACACAAGCAACTCTATGTGTCGTGAATTATTAAAGATGAGGTCGATACAAGTAGATGTAGTTAATGTTATTCTTGTCGGATCTGTAACATGTTGAAGAAAATTGTGACTATTCATTATGTCTAATAGCTTTTCAGAAACATTTGGTAAGAGGACATTAATGTTTATGTCTCCACCTATAATAATGTGTTTTCGTTTATCTTTTACCATTAATAGCTGCAAAAGTTTTTCTAATGTCGCATAAAATACATCTGGCTGTCGATTTCTATTAGGCCAATATAAAACTATTAAAATTAAGTTAAGCTTAGGAACTTCTACCGCACAAGTCTCAAAAACCATTTCTACCGACAGTTTTAAAATATCATCGCGTTGAATGAATTCAACATTATCCTCAATGTTATCTTTTAAGAAAATACACACGCCGCCTTTTATATGTTCAGAACGATGAAAGCTGGAGGCTAATTTATAATCTTCTAGTCGTAATAAATCTGATTGATGTGTTGTTATAAATGTTTCAGTTAGGCAAATTGCATGTATGTTTTTATTTTCTTCCATTGCCGCTTCTAGTAAATGACGCTTGCTATCTATACCTCTAATATTTTGAAACATAACATTATAAGTGTTTATTGGCTCACTTTGACATTCTGTGTAGGGTTTCTCTTCGAGAGTTCTCGAAGCGAGAATTCCCGGGAAATTTTGGTTTATTCGAGACGAGAAAAAAGTGCTCGAGAAATCGAGAAATCGAGAACTTCGGTCAAAAATTAGAAAAACTTAATAACGCGCTTCTTGTACTTGCACACGGCATTAAGCTAGTCTGATTGTTATTTTAATACCTAATTGAAAAACTATCTTTTAATGTTACATAATTGAAAAGTTTGTGGTACAGAAAGAGACTAAAGCAAATTATTTAGTATGTAAAGTTCTAAGTTTTATTGTACTGACTGACATGATTAGAATAAGATTATTAATTATTTATTAGGTTCTGGTGTTTACTAGCGTAGCGAAAAAACTGTTCATTTATAACAAAATTTTGAATGGTTGATTGATACAAAGACGAAATTAAGGTACCTAGGTTACTCGTAATTGTTAAGTTAGACTGATCTGATTGTAATTTTTTATACAGATTGTAGTAACATACACTAAAGTAAATTTTTAGTACTGTCGAAGACTTAGCATAAATACAAAATCCATGTCCTGCCAGTTGGGCCGCGGTCCCCGAGCTGAACACCTCGCTCGGCGGGAATTCCCCTTTTCCATCATGCAGCATTGACCCTTCAGGCTACACCTCTTCATCAATCTTCCTTACACTGGTGACACCCAACATTGGACACGCAACCTTCTTCAAAAATGGACTCTATGCTTCACAACTTCGGAGACAGCCACGACCTGCGTCATCAGCGGCTACTCATCGCAAGTCCTAGCGCCGAGACCCCGGAATGAACCTGCCCGCTTCCTGGTAACTTTTCGGCGGCAACTACTCGTTTCCATAACTCCCGACGCACCGAGGACCTGGAGACTGCATCGGCTCGGCTGTCAGAGTTGCGCTACACTCCAGCCAGACTGCCTGCCGCCATTGGACTTCGAGATGACACCGCATCGAAAAAGACGTTAATACCCCATGCCAATAACTAGACTGTATCGACCTTCGGTCTAGGGGGGGGGGAGTACTGTAGCGGCGCGGATTGCAGAGAAATATGAAGCGCACCGCACACAGAATGCGCTGACTTCGCTGGTTGCATCTACAGCTGACGAGCCGACGACGACAACGCTGCCTGCACAATGTAAACACGATACGTCATACTCGTCATAGTAGATTACCCAATCAGAAGTCGAGGCCTAAAACGCGGTTACGAAGTTTGTCAAAGACTTAGCATAAATACAAAATCCACGTCCTGCCAGTTGGGCCGCGGTCCCCGAGCTGAACACCTCGTTCGGCGGGAATTCCCCTTTTCCATCATGCGGCATTGAGCTTACTGGCCACAACCATCAATCATTTACAGTACTTAATGTAAGGTACAGGTTTTATTTTGGTGCCATGATGGATGGCATTGTTTTTAGAAGATATTTCATTTGTTTTTCCAAAGAAAAAGACTATTTTATTTAATCCTAATTGTTTGTAGACCAAATGATTAAAAGATCTCACTAGAGTTTAATTTGTTCGCTTGGTTAAAGTTTTGTTGATTAACAAATGTTGTTTAATATTGCGTAAAAAGCGTAGTTATATTGTTAAACCCCAATCATTAAAAAAGAAAAAAAAATCTCGACAACCCGAGAATTCCCGGGAAATAGTTGTCGAGAATTCTCGTGCTCCGAGAAATGAAAAAGGTCGAGAAATGAGAAACCCTAATTCTGTGACATTATCGAAAAAACTGAAGGTTTCTGTTTGGTTCATTTACTGTCTTCTGTGATGATTGATGATGAGATGTAATTTGGTTTGTAGGTGACTCTATATCTTCACTTTGATTGTTTGCCGAGGTTAAGTTCTCTGATGATAGTTTTGATTGAATAGTTTCATTTAACCATAGAGATGGGTAAAATTCATTTCTTATCCAGGTCAGAAGTTGTCTAAGTTTATCAATAATGACCTTTATTCCACGGTTGTTAAGTTTGCCTGAATGAGGTGAAAACATATCAAAGGTAAGGCTCATGTTACTGTCGAAGAAGAATCCATAATCGTGTTTCACGATATCGTCGTGTAGTAGAAGGTTAAAAACTTCGACTCTGTTATTAAACATTTTAGCTCCGCATACATATGTTGGTGTACAAATAATAATATTTGTTTTTAGCTTTTGTACCGATATTCTGATGTGGCGAACAAGTTCAGTGTAGTTTTTTGTGGTTAAAAAGTCGGCTTCTCCAATCATTAAAAAGCAGTAATCATTTTCAGTGTAGTCATTAACTTGATGCTCCATACAACGCAATAATTCCTTAATACCTCCACTTGGTATTATAATGTGGCAATACTCAAATGAGTTATAAAATATATTATTCTCGATGGTTTGTAGTATTTTATTTTTATTATTTGTACTTATTATAGATAATTTATTGCGTTTTATTACGTTAATTACTTGTGGTTCTGATGATTCACTAGAAATATTATTTGCATGATTATTTCCTTTCTGTTGCTCATAGGTGTTTATTATTTTATGGGTAGCTATTTTCTGTTTTTCTTCACGTAAGGGGGTCTTCTGTTCATTTTCTGTATTAATAGTTTGTGTACTATTATTTTTACATTTCTTATATACATTTTTTAATGCTAATAACTTCTTTTTAAGTTCATCATTTTCCAGTTGTAATTTGTATATTACTGAATGTGCCTCGTCTAAACTAAATTTTAAAATTTCTGGTTTATACTCTACTTCTTTATTAGGCTCACTCTGTTCATGACTATTTGAAAGTGGAAGTAAGGTGTTCCCACCAGGGATTATTTCATCGTCGGTGTCGTCATCACTATCATTACATAACGAATGAAAACTATTTTCAGTAGAAACATTTATAACTATTTTTTGTTTCTGTTGTGAGCTAATTTGGGGGGTGGAGGTCTTTGTTGGTATGTCTTGAGGTAAGATGGTAATATTATTTTTCTTCTGGTTTTCCTGACAGCCATAACATTTCCAATTAGCTTTCCTCTCTTTGTTCACCGCATAAAATGAATTATATCTTAGTTCAGAGACGTTAGTGCACAGTACATGAAATGTTGTATTACACTTGGAACATATAAGATATTGTTTATTTGTTATGCCAGTATTACACTTTACACACACTAATGCCATCTCGCGGCGTAAGTCACTTTCGGAAACTTTGTATGCTAATTTTTGAGATTTTATTTGCTGTCCCTCATGAATTATCTGTGGTTCAGCTTGAGTGCTATTTTTGGATTGTGGGCTGGACTCCTTTGATTTACGTCTAGAATTGGATGACCTTACTTTTTCAATTTTGCAATTAGGACACGACCATTTATCTTTTTGTTCCTTATCCATCAAATAATATTGCATATCTGATATCTTGGCGCAAATTTCAGAAGCACAGAAGTCTGCTTCGCAACAATTACACTTTAGAAATTGTCTACCGAAAATTGTTGTTTTGCACTTTGAGCACGTAATCGTACATCGTCTTGAAGTCATTTTTTATTTTATTTTATATAGTGACATCTACAAGTTCTTGCGGTATCAAAAATCGTCAGCACCACCTAGTATAATGTAGTGGTACTAATACATAATCGAACCTAACTTCTCGTTTTCTTCAACAGAGGGCACTACTAGTTGTTTTCATAATCACTTCAGGAATGTTTCGTCAATTTGAATTATTTTTTCACAACGATCTTTATGAGAAAAAACTCACTTATATGGATTTCAAATCTTTTTTATACAATATTCACTGTTGTCTATGTATAACTGTTATAGAAGTACAAAAAAGAATAGGTTTCTAGTAATATTTATGTGAGAAATTAGTTCGAAACACGTAACGAATTTTCACTTTACTAAAGGCTTCATTTCTAGTTATCCACTGAAAAGTTTTTGAAGATAACACTACTCATATGTATTTAGACGTAGATGAATACAGCTACTATAAAAACAGTATTAAAAAGCAGCTAAAACTATTATTTCAATAATTTACTATTTATTTACTTCCAACTGTGGCCAGTGTTGCCAGTTATCTCCCACGCGCCGCTAGACAGCGCATGACGTTTTAGGCTAAGGGCAGGGAGATGATATTGAATGACTCGGATTGATACTTCTCCTGAAGTATTTCGGGCAATATTCGCATATTATTATTTATTATCATTATTATTGTATAGTTATCTCTACTCTTCTCGGCACAGGGCCGCCGGTATTAATAGAACCAAGTACGGGCTAAGCCAAGTGACTTGGATCCAATGCTACGTATTATTATAATTAAATACCAAATTTTAAAACACTTCCCGTGTTAGGTGTACAATTTTTGAAAACTTGCATTTTTTTCTTGCGTTACTGGCTTTAAAATACACTTGCAATTTTGGCGGGTAAGGAAAGAGCTGCGGTAGCCCAGATGGAAGCGGCATCGTCACTAGTAATAACGAAAGTCGCAGATTCAAATCCTGCCCGCGCTTGAAAACTTTGCAAATTTTCAAACAAACCAAAAAATATTATTATCATTTCACAGATTATTTATGATTTCGGGAAATATTCGCGGCAGCGCCAGGACCATTAGCAGGTCGAGTTAGTCTTCTTCTTCTTCGTGTCAATAGATCAAAACTGTTAGATTTTAACGTAGAATTAATTATTATTTTCATAAAGGATGCCACAATTGGGCAGCGGAATGGACTAAAGGGGCTGCCCACACAGCCGACATAAAACTGACACACGACTACAAACTGTTCTACATGAATGTTTGCCATGTAGACGTTCAGGTCACACAGGTAAGAGATGTTGATACGATTATATGACGTCAATAACTGATAATACTTACTATCCTACATTGAATATTATAATGCGCACTGCTAGAGAGTGGAACTCACTACCTGCGTCTGTGTTTCTAAACGCATACAACCCTAATATCTTCAAAGTAAGAGTGAACGGGCTTCTTCTGGGTGAGCTCGCTCCATCTTAGACTCTGTCTCTGTCCTATGACCTAGACTAGAGTCAAGAGCAAACCCATCGTTATAAAAAATAAATTAAAAAAAACAAGTGATATAAATAAAGTAACTGTTGTGAATTATTTCATATAGGTATGTATGTGTCCTATGTTTTTATTGTGTGCAATAAATGGTTTAATAATAATTTCATTTCATTAAAAGGTGGTCCGTTTTACATGAAATTCAAGAAAAACTTAAATTCAATGGACATTTTCAAATATTAATGCTCTCTCTCTCTTTTCGTGTGGGACACCGAGTCGTCCAACGCAATATTAATGCTGAGCGTGGGTGTTACTATGAATTGTACTTATGTCTTATTTACAAAAAATATATACGGGGTGTAAAGGACAGCCTCTGAATACTGATAGGGTGCATTCAGACCATGAAACTGAACAACTTTCCCCCTAGAATCATATGTCAGGAGACGACAAAATTTGTGATTGTGATTTTGTATGGGATATAAAAATCGTTGTCTCATACTAAATAACAATCAGCTGACAGTATTTAATAATATGGGAAGTAAAAAATAATACGTTGCCTGAATCCGAAACTGAACAACTTTTCCCTAGAAACATATATTGTCAGGAAACGACAAAAAGTATTTGACCTCCCATTCAAAATCACGATCAGCTCACTGCATTTACTATGGGAAGTAATTTTTTTTACGTTTCCTTAAATATTTTCCCATGGGAATTTGTTCAGTTCCATGACCTGAATGTGGTCTGAATGCATACATATATCACGCCTTTATCCCTTGCGGGGTAGGCAGAGCGTAAACGGCCGCAAAAAACGGACATTTACGCCACGTCTGACAAACATAGAGGGTCATTCGGGAAATTGTGTATCGCCATAGTGACAGGTTGTCAGCCTGTCGCCTAAAATTGCAATATACACCCTCGAGTCCCTTCGTCACCCACGGGAAAGAAATGGGGTGATGCTATTCTAAGGCATCACACGGGAAATGGTCTGAATGCACGCTATCAGTATTCGGAGGGCTGTCCCTTACACCCTGTATATTATACCAGCTATTTAGTTGCCAATTTGCCATGGTACAAACGTTCTTAGTTTGTGGCTAAATGGCGCTGTGTGAAATAGCCAGATATTCTTTATTTATTGTTTATGCAATTTGAATGGCGATATACTATTTTCCGATTGACCCTCAAATTTTTGGAAGGCATAGCGTAAATGTCCGGTTTTTTGCGGCCTTTTACGCCCTGCCTACCCCGCAAGGGATCATAGGCGTGCTGTATTATTTTTCCAGATCGGTCCGGGCCACGTGCGTCTCCAACTGAACACCACACTGGGCCCAGTCCTGATATCGCAGTCTGTCACTCCTATAGCGCCATTACAGCAAAGAGTCGTGAACCGAATATACTCGCCAGCCTACAACGCTCCTTTAGGCGTGATTATGAATAGAATCGAGGCTTACCAAGTGAGTCACCCCAAATGCACACTCACCCCTAAAGCAGAGTTATCCGAAAAACACAGTTACCCCAAAAGCACGGTTACCCCACATGCACAGTCACCCCAAATTCACACTCACCCCTAAAGCACAGTGATCCGAAATACACAGTTACCCAAATGCACAGTTACCCCAAATGCACAGTAACCCCAAATGCACAGTTGCCCCAAATGCACAGTCACCCCAAATGCACAGTTAACCTAAATGCACAGTCACCCTAAATGCACATTCACCCCAAAAGTAAAACTCAAAACATTACGTTCTATGTTTGCAGTTTGAACGAGACGTGGCGATTTGGAACAGCAAGCGCTACGTGTCCGCTCCGGCGTATGTCCGAACGGACAAAACTATACGCGCGTTCAGAAACTGGTTCTCGCAATTTTACAGCGAGAATTCTGTCAGTTTTAAAGATGCGAACTCTACAACATTAGATTGGTAGGATTAGGAAGTTAGATTTCGTAAATATTGAGAATGTCAATCTTCCGGTGGATTTACGGTGCGTAACGGACGCGTGTTCAAAACGACTTGACCGACGCCTCTGCTACGCACCGTAAACCCACCATAGCCGTATATGTATGGGAGTAAGATTGGAATTCGCAATTACCTTTCGTCTGACAGACGCATGCGTTACGTTGCGTTAAAAAGCGGAATGACGGACGACAAGTGTGCGCATAAGAATAACATTTGCGGTTTGAGTGTCCTACCGCACGTAAGATCGACTGTACTAAAGAATTGGTACCTAGTATAATCGGTTCAATAGTTTTCAGACACTGGTAACTACAGAACCCTGTACCTAAGTAAGTATAATGCTCAGTCAGAGGTAAATTTGTATTTAATAAGAAGTATTATTACGTACGTTAAAAGTGTAACTTATAGTAAAATATTTAAAAAACATGCATAAATAAAAGTAATTTACTTCCCTAATTATAAACTTGCTGTTTTTGTTCAACTGATGTAATTTTATTTATTTCATTTATTTATTAAAAAGATCATTTATACAACCATTTATCATCTATCATCAAAGAATACTCAGAAAATCAACATCTATTTTGTGAAAAAGCTTCGAGTAACACGTCCTTTCTCCCGGGCTGGGTTTTTTATGTCCATGTCGCTGGCTCCCCAAAGTATATATTTTTCAAAGCTGAGAGGCTCAAACGTTTGTGACCAATGGATGGACTCTTATTTTAAGACTGGTTTTCAATGTGACGCTACGCGACATGCTTTTAGGTTAGAATTTCGGAGAAATCATCAGATTACTTGTTAACGGCGCAATGTGCCAAAATGATGGCTATGCCAAAGAAATGTGACGGAATATGTGACAGCTACAAGCACATTCAATAGCTATGTGACTCAACTGGAGCTGAGAAATAAGCCATGGAATGTTTCCAACCCATGTCGCTGGCTCTCCAAAAAACCGGCATCCGAAATCTCTGCAAGTATCACCTAAAACTACTAACCAAAGAGGAATTCTCGATCGTAATGTAGTAAAGACTCGTTCTTCAAACAATCTCCTCCAGAATCAGCTTCGTTTTTGAGAAAACACAACATTTGTTTTTGTATGAATATAAGGGTGACTACATCGTTCAACCCTTTTTGGGACAGTTTCAGGAACTTATGGCTTTTGATTTCCGTACAGATTTTACTATAAATGACCTTAAATAATGTTAAGAAAGTGCTCCGCTTGAATTGATTCCTATAATTAATAAATAAATATCGTTTATTCTCATAAAACTGTAGCGTTGTTACATTTTCAGTCTGTACAACATGTATGTAGGTATAGTCAGTTGTAGCACATAAGGTAACAGGGATACTCCAAAAGAACTGAATTACTTTTATCCTCAGTTAATACATAATCAAATTGTAAACTTATTCTCATAAAATAAATAAATTTTCTACTAAAACATATTCATGTCAAGAAAAAAATATTGCTAAGGACATAAATGATTCAGCTCTTTTGGAGTACCCCTTTTACCTTATGTGCTATAACCGAGTGTACATTTTTTTTTTTATATTGGACCTGTGTTCCATGGGATATGTTTTTCAGTTTCATCAATACTTGACTAGACTTGTATAAATATACTATACACATATTATTTCAATTTAATAGTTTTATACATGAGAATAATAAAGCACTGTTAGTGCATAAAACTCTAAAACATTAATACCTAAACACAGCCTTATACGCGCTAGCGCTCACGTGCAACTTTATTGCCGGGTGACATTCGGACCTATCCATGAAGATCTCTTTTCAACGAAAATGAAGGGGACTTCCGATGTGCTCCTGATCAGTCGCCGGCCGCGCCGGTGACGATTTCTCCCGAACGACAACAACGAGATCGTGTATACTACAATGAATTTGTACTATAAATGTTATAATAATAAACCGTGGAAAATACCGTCAAAAATCTAAGTACCTTTAATAGGTAAGTTGATGTGCTGCTAATAGAACCAGCACAATATAAACACTAAGAGCCCTTCGCGGACATTGTTCAAGGTAATATTTAGTATAATTTGTACGGAAATCATTAAACCATAAGTTCCTAAATCTGTCCCAAAAAGGGTTGAACGATGTAGTCACCCTTATATTCATACAAAAACAAATGTTGTGTTTTCTCAAAAACGAAGCTGATTCTAGAGGAGATTGTTTGAATAACGTGTATTTACTACATTACGATCGAGAATTCCTCTTTGGTTAGTAGTTTTAGGTGATACTTGCAGAGATTTCGGATGCCGGTTTTTTGGGGAGCCAGCGACATGGGTTGGAAACATTCCATGGCTTATTTCTCAGCTCCAGTTGAGTCACATAGCTATTGAATGTGCTTGTAGCTGTCACATATTCCGTCACATTTCTTTGGCATAGCCATCATTTTGGCACATTGCTCCGTTAACAAGTAATCTGATGATTTCTCCGAAATTCTAACCTAAAAGCATCTCGCTGGCTCCCCAATTTTTTGACCTGAGATCTCAGTCTAGGTAGCGTCACATTGAAAACCAGTCTTAAAATAAGAGTCCATCCATTGGTCACAAACGTTTGAGCCTCTCAGCTTTGAAAAATATATACTTTGGGGAGCCAGCGACATGGACATGGTTTTTTTTATAGTACTGAACTTTTAATTTAGTTTTCTTTTTAGTAGCGACATCTGTTAGGTAAAAGCAAAACTAAAAGTGAGTGAATGAGTTAATGTTATGCCATCTCTTGACGAGTAGCAAAATAAATTTGTTCTCAAGTTGTTCAACAGATGGCATTATCAGTCAGTTGTGTTTTGGTTGAGTTGTGTGACAGATAAAACGTGTTGTTTGTTTACAATTTTAAAGAATTATTTGTAAGAGTTAAGAACTAAAACCGTTTAGGTATTTATTGAAGTATATTTTCGAGAAAGTGATGTGAAAGCAATCTATTATAATGGAAGACGAAAACAATACGTGTGTGCTATGTGGCCAAAATTTGGAATTAATGCCTACGGTTGTTGTGAAAGAAAGGGGACTATTGAAGTTCATCGAATCGAGCAATGCAAGAGGCGACGGTAAAGAAAACTGTTTTATGAACCGATGTGAAATAACTCTCCACCAAACTTGCCGTAACTCATACAATAACCCGAAATGTATTGAAGCTGAAAAAAAGAGAAAGAAAAAAGAATCGGGAAGTGAACCGGTATCGAACATAGAGTTCGATTTCCAGAACAACTGTTTCTTTTGCGACAAAGATGCGTCGTTAATATTCGACAAACAACTACAGACATATGTAAGATCTACTAGAATTTCAGTGGGCCAAGTGGATAAGTTGACAACTCAACATGCAATCATACAAGCATGCACCACATGTGATGATGAATGGAGTCAACAAGTAGGTAACTAAAGTATCGCCGTTCCAATAAGTCGTATTTGACAGATGTGAGATTCGTGATAATACTATGGCAGAGGGTCCATTTTCCTTTGTTGACATCTCTTTTAGTATGGAGATGACAGCTGTCAAATACGTCTTATTGGAACGGCGGTACTTTAGTAGTACATACATACTAACATTAACAGCAACGACAGTCCACTGTTGGACATGGGGCTACCCCAAGGTGTGTTGTCATGCTCACAACGCTTGACAGGCGGATTGGTAAGCGCAGTACAAGATGTTGCAGTCACAGGCAATGCTGCTGCCCATTCCCTTGGATGATTATCCCTTAGTCTTTTTTACCACACCCACAAGTAGAAATGGAGTGATGCTATTCTAAGTTGGCACCACACAGCAACATATTATATAAATAAATAAATACCTTGGACATTTCATACATATATGAATCCCTTGCAGGGTAGGCATAGCATAAACGGCTGTAAAAAGCAAACATTTAATGCCACATCTGACAAACATTTCAAAAATAATAAATTACCTATAAACAGAAAAACAATTTTATAAACAAACTTACATATAGCTAGGTAGCTACTATGTTAACTTATTACAAATATGTTGTATGAACAGGTTTTATCACGGATCCAGGATGTCAATATTGTAGAAAGAAATGCCAGATATCATATACATTGCTACAACAAGTTTTGTCAGACTGACGGTACAGCTCCATCGTCTGATGTGTGTGACAAGGAGTCTACAAACGACCCAACAGACCCTGGTTTCAACCGTACAGCTAAACTCAAGCATAGACGTCATCAGTCTGAATCGAAATCTACTGCAACTGCCATGAACCATGTGTTTGAGTTCATTGAAGGTAATAAAAAAAGTAATTCTTATGCCACATTCACACATTAGCTATGACCAGGGAAATAGTAAGGGAAGTGGTCAGCGCGAGCATGTTACTTGCAGTGCTTCTCATAATTTTTTAATTAGTTGAATGTCATCATATCAGTATCTTGAAGCCTAATTTAATTAATTACAACATATTGTTTGATGAACGACCGTACCTCGATCAAGTCGGGGACGTGCTAAAAAAAGGTCAGGTCAAGAGTACCCTAAACCAACGAGCATGCATGAAGAGATTGATGAATGTAGAGGAGGCGAAAGAAGTATGCCAGGATCGTAAGTGGAAGGAAGTAGTCTCTGCCTACCCCTCCGGGAAAGAGGCGTGATTTATGTATGTATGTATGTATTGTTTTGATGATTAATTTATCATATACCTACATGATTTCACACACTAAATCAACAGTTCACTGCCGGAAATGAGCCTCCCCCAATGGGGGGGCGTTTGGCATGCACGCTCACAATGCTTGGCAGGTGGATTGGCGAGCGCAGCGTAAAGTGTTCTGTTCACAAGGAACGCTGCCACCCATTCCCTGGATTCATCCCTTAGCAATGGGTGTGCCTTTCTGAGCCGAAGCAACACGACAAACAAACACATATATTTGATTTATCAAGATTTAAGTAGAGATACAAGTCCGTCAAACCCTTATAAAACAACATTCGATCGCAGCCGCTGTAGCCCAGTCGGTAGAGGCGGCGCGTCGGTAACGAAAGACGCCGGTTCGAATCGTGCCTGCGGTACAATTTTGCAAGTTATCAATAATTGTATACCTTACATGTAGATGTGTTTTAAAGTAGGTACACAATTGGATCAATGCTTCAATAAAAAGCGAACGATATCGAGATTATAACCGGATAGTTATTACTTATTAACAAAGAATAACATTAATGTTGTAATGAATATCACTTTCGCCTTTAATGACCGTAATTATTGGTCCCTACAATGTCATAATCATATTAATCGACTTGAGTAGGTAATTCATAATATGCATACATACATAGCAATCAAAAATGTAAGTTCACAATCACAACAGATGTTGTCCGCCATACTTTGACGCCAGGCGGGCACATTGAACCACAATAGCTGTTGATAAAATGCGACGTTGCCGTTCCGTACACTCCGTGCGGCTATCTGCAGACAACGTTCAAACGGCTTAGTATTACACTAGTCTGACTGAATACATTGCTGGTTATTGAATGGATGTCATTGTAATAAACTCAAGTTAACCAGCAATGTATTCCGAACTGTGCACACACAGTGTTCAGACTAGTGTGTCGACATACTCGCGCGTTTATCTTTCTCTCTCCCTCGAGCGAACTAACCCCATCGCAGTTTTTATAAAGATTTGTGCGCGACGAACGTGTGCTGTGAGTAATATTGTGACATTTTCATTCAAAAAGTAAGTATTTTATATTGCTATAATTATTTTGTGGTATTTTAAGTAAGTTTACTTCCTATTCTATAGTAAATGCACGTATAAAGTGATTATTAATTTGATATGAAATTTGTTTTGCTGCGAAATAGTGGTAGTATGACTAACAAGTAGGTATTCTCTAGTGAACCATGATTCATTGTAGACCATCAGTGGTTTAGTTAATATAATACTTGCGATTGTTGGCCACTTGGTGTTTTTTTTTCTGTCAAAATTAATTTATCCACCTGTGGTTCTTTGTCGTGTTACTTTTTTATTGCTCTGATATTACTTACCTAACCCGACGGTGGTGTAGGTCGGTACTCACCTGTGGGATGTTCGGCCGCGGATGTTTTTTTTAATGGTATGACAACTCATGTTGTTTTTAAGAGTTCTTGGGGATTAAGCTGATAATTTTTACCTACTGCCAACTTTGAAGTAGGTAGCTGTTGCTTTACTTTAAAAGCAAGACCTGTCCTTGTTCAGTAATAGTAAGAGAATGAGCTCTTAAGTATATTTAGGATATAAAAATATTAGTTGCAAATATTTTAAGGGGTGAACCAGCCAATGAAACTTTCCCCACGGAACGTAGGTTGTAATATGAAAAAATAAGGTATGGCTTCAAAATGTTCCAGGCTCCCAGCCAACCGGGTCAAAATGCATGAGAGGATTTTTAAATATAAAAATAACACGTGCGCCGTTCCGCGGCTAACAAAATATCGTCTTACTTCATTTTAATGCAATTTATCTACCAAAATTTTATCCTTGCTTCTAAATTCAGTTTTAGCGAATATTTTCCTGAGTGTGCTTGTCCACTGTGAAGTCGTTTTAATTATTTATTGCTTTATTACAACTTGTTTGAAGTGCCGTGTGATGGCGGCTTGGAATAGCATCACCCCATTTCTTTCCTGCGGGTGTCGTAAGAAGCGACGGGGGTATTCGGGTTTATTGTGTATTACAATTATAGGTCACTAAAGTGATACACGTATGAAACGGCCCTCAAATTATATATGACCGACGACCGTATTTTTACCACCATTAACGTTCTGCCTAGCCCGCAAGGAACTGAGGCGTGATATGTGTATGTTTAGTTTAGTATATAAACTTGTATAGTTTAGCGCCTACTGAAATTCTTATCCTCTTTTAGGATGCCGAGGAAAGCGAAAGGTTTAGGACTTCGAAAACAAGGCGACCATTCAGCTGCAAACATGCTTAGAGCCCTACGATTAACCAGAAGCGGTATCAGCGTCAGAAAAGCTTCAGTGACATGCGGAATAGCATACGCAACGCTACGGCGTTACGTCGCAAAACATATAAACGTACCTTCCGAACACCTTGCCACGAAAAAACTGACAGCGAATTACGATCATCGGAGAATATTCACACCTGAACAAGAAGAACAACTGAAATGGCATTGTGAACAGGCCGGGTTTACATTCGATGGAAAAGATTGTCGCAAAGTTGCTTACAAAATGGCCGTCAGTAACAATTTAGTCGTGCCAAATAGTTGGATACAGAATGAGTGTGCTGGCAAGGATTGGTTACGGTCGTTTAGGGAGAGGCATAGAAAATTGCGTAAATCTACTGATCTAACACCCGAATCTGAGCTGGCAACACCTGCGTTGTGGACACCAATGAAACTTAAGCTGGAAGTGTTGAGCTCCGACGATGAAGGATGGATTAATGCAGAAGTTTTATCTGATGAAGACGATGAACAGTTAGTAAATATAACAGGTAGGTTGACGTTGGAAACTTTCAAAAAACCAGGTCTTAGGTACTGTGAGGTCCAGCCTCCTTCTCGTAGCTGGCAACTGTCATACAATGGGGGTCATTAGAATGCGAGTGTCTGTTAATCACACGCGGCGTACGTAGCCATATTGCGTTCTCGTATTGAATTTTACCTTGTATCGGGCCTTGCATTCGCCGGTGCGGACGTTTGGAAAAGTGTGAAACAGAGTTTTTTTTGAGAGTGTAGATTAAATTGTGTATGCAACTGCTAAATGCGGATAAGATAATAAATTGCGTCGACATCTGTGAAAAATAACGGCCCGACCATTCTTACACAAGAATATGTCTATTTATACAGAATCTGGAAATTCATCTTATCTCACAAAACTCGTTCACACTATTCCTCCAAAGGCAGGGAAATAGTAGGCAAAGAGCCGTCGCCACTAGAGATGGCGAAAGTTGCAGGATCAAATCCTGCCCGTAGTAGAAAATTATGCAAGTTCTTTAAAATTGTATACCTAAAGGTGGAATAGTACCTTAATACGGAAAGTGTTATAGAAATTGGTATTCTATCATCTCGTTGTTTTTCCTGTACCATTAGGCAATCTCTTCCAGGCAACCTGAATAGCCGCCTAACTTAACATTAATGTATTAAATTTTAAGCTATTTCTGTATTTTACCCCTATGTTCTTTTGGTGTTAAATAAAAGCATATTGTATTGTACTGTGTTGTTTTATAGCTTAGTATTTCCAATGCCGTGTGATGCCAGCTTAAAATAGCATCACTTTATTTATTTTCCGTGGGTGTCGTAAGAGGCGACTACAGGGCTCGAGGGTTTCATGTGTATTAGAATTTTACGCGACACACTGATGACAATCTGTCACTAGTTACACACGATTTATTTTTAACAGCGCCCTTAAATATTCGTTTTTTATGCTCACTATCGCCACTGCCTACTCCGCAAGGGGAAAAATCGTTATATGTATGTATAGCCAATAGTTATCTATTTAATGTTGTATTTGTTTCAGAAAAAGCCTTGGAATCGTCATCGGAGGCTCAAGATGGGATCTTTCAAGAAGATGACCTTGAAATTGGAGAAATCAAAAGTGGTACGATAAATTATGTTCATACACCTACTTACAAGTACCTAACTATTACTTTCTTATCTTTTAATTATAAATTTAAACTCGTAAAGTGAAGCAGTGGACCTCTAAAGTAGAGTCCAAAAATCAACGAACAAATTTGTATTACATTTGTTTTTCAGAAGTACCTGACCCCATTCAGCAGGAAGAACTCCTGACGAAAGAAGACAACCCACCATCCAGCATACACGGAGATGAGCATAGAGTCATATCCACAGGTAATGTCATGTTCAGACACTCGCGCTATGGGCAGCGCGAGCATGTAAACAGGTAACTCGCGCTGCTACTCGTCATGCTGCTGTCACTTCCCGTGCTCCCGCGAGTGTCGGTTTTTGGAGCGCAAGTCAAAGGATCACGAGCGCGAGTGGAATGTATTGCTATCTTACTCACACGTATAGCTGCGAGACTATGACGACAGTGTATAAACAGTCACTTTTCGCTATCGGTCACTAGTATTTGTAAACTTCTTTACGAATGTGTACTGTAGTTTATTTTGCACTCACATTGTCATATTATTTTCATAAATGAAAATAAGAATTTGAAGAAATTTTAGCGCCCGCCGGGACTTGAACCCGGGACCGTGAGGTATTCTAACATCATCGTTAGATATACTAGATGTCGCTTGTACGTCGCTTCGAGACGAGTACCAAGAAATTGAAAATTTGGAAGCGTCAGTCGAGGCGCCGGTAGCTCAGTTGGCAGAGCAGTGGGACGGTACCTACCCCACGGTCCCGGGTTCAAGTCCTTTGCAACTTAGAGTGTACCTTAAGGCGAGTCAACGACCTCGACGGTGGTGCCACTCCACAAAAAAAAAGATTTCTCTTCATACAAACAATCTATCAGAATATCCGTTGCCCAAGTTTTAGTATTACCTATCCTTACGTAAAATTAGAACCTGCAAACTCAATAAAATATTCGCTGCAATTAAAGTTATGGAAAAAGTACCTGAAAACGGCCACTTTTGGTATTAATTGCCATAACTTTAATTACTGCGAATATTTAATTGAGTTTGCAGGTTCTTATTTTACTTATAATACTAAAAACTTGGGCAACGGATATTCTGACAGCTTGAAATGGCGCCACTGTCGAGGTCGTTCACGGGTACACTCGCCTTAACATTGGTGATCCATCTATCCCTACCTGTTTCTAGATATTTATACTTAGTGTTACAGCTTCACTGTAACGCATTACTAACGCATAACTGTATTTAACGCCATCTATCAGAGTTTATCAGACCTAGTTAGATAGGTTAGTGGTCAAGAGATTTACCATTGTATGAAATCAATTCACTAAAATGATAGATGTCACAACTTTTTAGTTACTTAGATTATAAGACCAACATTTTGTACTTTCTGTAGACGTGTCTCCACCCTTGTACCACTGTCTCTCATTTCTATTTACCTCTATAGTCATAGAATCTGGGCACTTACACTTAGTTAAAATTTTGTTCAGATACCGTGGACCCGCTTCAGGCAGCGACAGATACTAACGAGAGGACTGTTCGCACTCCGAGGTTGTCTCAAAAGAGGCACGTAACTAGAGGTAAGGTAACTCTTAGTATGAATTTTGATATTTTTGGTTGTAATTTATAGTTAATGATTAATATTTATTAAATTTATTGATTGCCATGATAAATTCAATTCAATTTCATAATATTTTGCGGAGAGCACTTGTGTCTGCTCAGATCCCATGCGTTCTTGAACCACCAGGTGCCTATGTTATGAAACTACAGGCTACAAGTCTACAGGTGAAATTCTTAGTACATTGCGTAGCCGGTTATATTCCTGGTATCATAATGGCTAACCGACTACGCAATGAACATCGAATTTCACCTGTAAAATTGTAGCCTGTAGTTTGATAATATCAGGTACTGGTCTCAGCCGGACAGATGGGAAAAGACCAGACGGCCTCACGCTGGTTCCGTGGAAGTGTGGCAAGTGTCTTATGTGGGATGCTACTTGCGTCAGCACATACGCCGCTTGTCACATTAGTAGCACTATGAGAGTGCATGCGGCAGCTGCAGAAGCGGCTGCGGATAAAAAACGTGAAAAATATTCTTCTCTCAGCCAGAATTATAATTTTATTCCATTTGCTGTGGAAACGGCTGGGTGCTGGTGCAGGGATGCGAAGTGCTTCATAGCTGACTTGGGCAGTAGGCTAAGAGATAGAGGTGCTGACTCCCGCGCTGGTTCTTTCCTGGTGCAAAGGTTGGCCATAGCCATTCAACGTGGGAATGCGGCGAGCGGTATGGGTACCTTTGTGCCTGGATCGACTAGAGGGGGGCTTTTTGATTAGTTTAAGGTAGTTGACATTATCATTTTGTTTTTTATAATTTTGACTATATATGTGTACTATTTATAAAAATAAAAATTTACCTTGTAAAGTGGATTTAATAATTCAATAATGATAATATTTTAGACTTTTATGAATCATTTGTTTAAACTATTAAAATTTTATATTGTATTTAGATCACTTAATAAAGAAAATTTATTATAATTGAGTAGGTATAACAAATTGTAAAAAAAATTATAAAATTTAAAATTTTGCACGCTTTTAAACAAGTGGATTATTAGATGCAATGTAACATTTTATACCTTTTAAACCATGTATCCAAGGAATGTTGGCGGGCAAGGAACGAGCTGCGGTAGCCCAGATGGAAGAGGCGTCGCCACTAGTAATGCGAAAGTCGCAGGTTCAAATCCTACCCGCGCATGAAAATTTTTCAGTTTTCAAAAATTGTATACCTAACACGAAAAGTGTTTTAAAATTTGGTATTCAATTTATCGCGGGTTTTCATCGCTTAGACTACATTCAATCTGTAAAGATAGAATTAGTTGCACAACTAACCCGGTAGATGGAGCCGTGCCACGCGTTACTGGCATTAAAATACACTTGCAAAATTGGTGGGCAAGGAACGAGCTGCGATGGCCCGGAGGGAAGAGGCGTCGCCACTAGTAATGCGAAAGTCGCAGGTTCAAATCCTGCCCGCGCTTGAAACTTTTGCAAGTTTTCAAATGAAATATTTTGACTTTGACTATGAAGATAACAGCTGTCACATACGACTTATTGGAACGGCGGTACTTTACCTACAGATGAAATACCATTCACGTAACGTTGCCCGATATAGGATAGGAGTTTATTCGATTGGATTCTTGCCGAATTGGATTGATCCCGTGTGATGCCGGCTTAGAATAGCATCACCCCATTTCTTTCCCGTGGGATTCGTAAGAGGTGACTAAGGAACTCGAGAGTGTGTAATTGTAATTGTGTATTGCTATTTAAGGCGATGGGCTGACAACCTGTTACTATGGCGATACAAAATTTTCTTAAAAAACCTCAAATATTTGTCAAGACGTGGCATAAAATGTGCAATGAAAATGTTGACAAACATTTGATGGTCATTCAGAATATAGTGTTTCACCATAGTGACAGGTTGTCAGCGCATCGCCTAATATTGCAGGACACATGTAACCCACGAGTTCCTTGGTCGCCTCTTACGACTTCCACGGGAAAGAAATGGGGAGATGCTATTCGAAGCTGGCATCACACGGCAACTACTTATTACTAGGTATTACTAGATAATAGTAGTTCCATATCACTGTTATGTGTTGAGGATGTGGACTGTATGTGACGAATTGAACGACGTTCTATTTTTTTATATATTTGTATATTCTCATGTAAGTGACTTTGTGTTTTTTAATGGGAAAATAGAAATCTTTGAACCTAACTACAAGATTACTTATTCTTATTTATTTCTATTCCAGATAGAACCCCTTCAATAGACTCAATAGAAGAACCGCATTTGGAACCCAGAATACCTCCAAATAAACAAACAGAAGCTCAAAGTCTGAAGCGCAAGATGTTAATAATGGAGAAAGAATTCAGAGAAACTCAAAAGCGAGCCAAGGAACTACACAGCTTAGAGATGGATTTAATGAGAGAAAGACTTCGGGAGGCCAGGTAAATAAATATAGGCTGATAATACAATTATATTTTTTTATAGGTTTTACTTTGAAGAGTGTGCTCAAGAGCTTCACGACCTTGTTCCACCAGCTCCCTTCTACCATCGGACATCCAGACGCACCGCCGGATACCATCCCTACCTGGTAGCTATTCCATCAATTCGGACTAAGCGCTTCCAGTCATCATTTTTAATGCGCACTGCTAAAGAGTGGAACTCACTACCTGCGTCTGTGTTTCCAAACGCATACAACCCTAATCTCTTCAATGTAAGAGTGAACAGGCTTCTTCTGGGTGAGCTCGCTCCATCTTACACTCTGTCTCTGTCCTATGACCTAGACTAGAGTCAAGAGCAAACCCATCATTAATAAAAAAAATCTAGTGACCGATAGCGAAAACTCAAGACGAACTGGTGATAAGGAACAACTTTCCCCAAGGAACATAGGGCGAAAAACGGATCAAAAATTCGAACCTCCCATACAAAATTGCCAATCAGCTGACAGTAAAGTCAGTAAACCCATGCCTTAATTATTAGTTTTAAAACTTAGACTTATGCTTTGGAGAATGTTGTTCAGTTTAATGGGTTTGATCACGCCTTAAATATTTTCAGTACTTACCTACCTATTTTTGCACATTTCCGAAATTGACAGAAATAACACAACTCAAAATAAGATGCCAATTTGCCGTGCGTTGCCGGCTTAGAATAGCATCACCCTATTTCTTTCCCGTGGGTGTCGTTCGTGGTGACTAAGGTACTCGAGGTTTAAATGTTTATTGCCATTTTAGGCAATCTGTCACTATGGTGATAAACAATTTGCTGAATGACCCATAACTATTTGTCAGACGTGGCGGTTCCGGTTCGTTTTACGTCCGTTTACGCTCTGCCTACCCTGTGAGGGATTTAGCCGTGATATATGTATGTAGCGACCTCTGGAAGCTACTACAAGAAGCTCCCTCAAGCAAGCAATACGCATCAGTAGTGCCATCATATCCACTAGATGGCGCCACGTGACAGATATGCAGAGAAACAAAGAGCCTGAAACGTGTTTGAACTTCATATAATTATTGTAAGGTGTAAAAAAATCAACTGCAAATATTTCAAGGGGTAAACCAGCCCATAAAACTGAACAACTTTCTTCAAGGAACATAGGTCGGACGGAATACGAAAAAAATATTTGGTCCTCCCGTACTAAGCGAGTTAGCCGGGCAAATTTTTATGGGAGGGCTAACATTTTTTTTCATATTTCGACATATGTTCCTTGGGGAAAGTTGTTCAGTTTCACTAACTTGTTCACCCCTTAAAATATTTGCTGTAATTTTTTTAACACCATGTATACAACTTCCAATTCTATCCACGTAGACCAGTCGGTCCCCTGGCCACAACACCCGGCCAGGCAGGGTAGCTACCCTTTTCCCGACACCACCTGTAACTCCTACTAGCAGCACTCCTATCACCCGCCATATGTACGTTTTTTTTTTATAATTGTTTTTTTTTTCTTTCCTTAGGGCCAAGGCAGATCTGGCTGAACTATTGCTGCAGCAGCAGAAACAGAAAACAAGTTTGCAGAGTTCCCTTGCTCATGGCAACCACATAGGTTAATGTTAATAAATGTTATTTTTGTATGAAAGATCTTGTTTTAATTACTTATTCAATCTTGTTCCCTGGGGGAAAGTTTTTTTATTTATTTTATTAATGTTGGGTTTGCTCTTGACTCTAGTCTAGGTCATAGGACAGAGACAGAGTCTAAGATGGAGCGAGCTCACCCAGAAGAAGTTGTGAAGTGATTTGGTTCACTCCTTGAAATAAGTGTTTTGAGTACCTACATTTTTACATTCTGTCTCTTTCTCTCTTTTCTTGTGGGACACCGGATCGTCCAACGACCCGATGAACCCTGGTGTCTGAGTTTTTAAACCGCCGACTACTAGTAGTAGGCCTCTGACATGGTTGTGTAACGATTGCCGTCTAAGTTATCATAGACAGCAACCGGGACCGACGGCTTAACGTGCCCTCCGAAGCACGGAACCATCTTTCTTTTCGGACAATCAGGTGGTTCATGCCTGCAATGTCCTAACCAGACCGGGAACAAATTCACAAAGTGATAAATATCAATTTTATGAGTGTCCCGTCGAGAATCAAACCCGGAACCTTTGCGTCGCAGGCAGTCGCACTACCACTGCGCCATATCGATCATATAACATTCTGTAGAAACACCTGAGCCAAATAATACTCACTATAGCTACCCGCAGAACTGTAATTACAGTACGGCCATAACAATAGCTAGCTTTGACAGCTCTCAGATTCGTGCTAATGGCTGAAGGTCCATTTTTCTATGTTGACATCTCCTTTACTAGGAACTGAAAGCTGTCGAATATGGCTTATTGGGATGGCCGAACTGTTCATCTTGTAACTGTCTACATACAGGGTGTAAGGGACGGTGTACCGAAAACTTTGCAGGCATGATCAGACCATGAAACTGAACAACTGTGTCTATTATGGATATGTTTTGTTGGTAAACGAAAAATATGTTTCAAGCTCCCATAGGAAATTCCCGAACAGCTTCTTCTTCTTCTTGTCGGGTCAATGGCAAAATATGGATACTTCAGTTCAGAGTATATCAGCCCAAAACGTGGCCACATCGATGGCTCGTTGGTTGGCGCTGAAAAGGTCATCCTGGGTACAGGTGAACGGAGAGGTGGGGCACGACAATAAGTGCGACATAGATTGTATAGCGCCGCACTCACACTTGTCGTTCTCAGAGAAGCCCCATTTTTTCCTGAGTTCGTTGCACCTACCGACTCCTGACCGAAGTCTGTTCAGCGCCTTCCAAATATACCAGGGAAGGATGTGTCCTGGAGGCAGCTTTTCGGCAATGGCGCTGGATGAATCGGGATACTTTTTTGACCACAGTTCTACTCTGGCTTTAGATGGCTCGGACTCAAGAGGCTTGGTGCTTCGAATAAAACTGTGTCGGCTTTTGAGGCGTGGGGGTGGATGTTCGAGTCCGTGGAGCGGATGCCTACTGTCTTGTTCTTGTTTCTTCTTTTCAATCGAACAAGCAACTTGCCGCCGAACGCATGGCGGTGCTATTCCAGCCAAAGAGTACACGGCGCTGAGGGGTGTTGGTTTAAGCGTACCCGTAACCACTCGACATGTTTCATTTAGGGCAGTATCCACATTCCTTGCGTGTGCCGAGCGCGCCCAAACGGGGCAAGCATACTCGCCGGCTGAATAGCATAATGCTAAACAGCTCGTGCGAAGAACGTGGGGAACTGCACCCCAACGGGTGGTTGTAAGACGCTGGATGATGTTGTTCCGGGCGCTCACTTTGCTTCTCACCTTGTTGCAATGGGAACTTTTCTAGGGATTCTCGAGTGTCATGTAGAGGGCGCCAAGCTTAATTGAAATAACGTTTCTTTACACAAAATCTGTACCACTTTATAAATTATTCTTTATTTTGTGTTTATTGCATTGTTCTAGATGTATTATTGGTTATTTGTTTACTTGGACGAATGACACTCAATTTAATAGCAAGGCGATAAGTTTATTTGGTATTAAATTAAACAAACATAATTAATTTGTAACGAACACAACGTGAAACGGAACCTGTGACAAAACTATGGCTGACGCCAGCCATATTGAAACGTCAAAATTTCAGTTTAGCATAGCGCCCTCTGGTTTGACATTCAGAACTATCAAGAGAACTGTCAATAGAAAAACTCCCATTGCTCTTGTATGTTAAGGACCTGTCCAGTACAACCCCAAGATACTTCGGGTTTTCATTGTGCGCTATCTCTACTCCTCGCCAAGTAATGCGTAGATGTTTTGCACTGTCTCGATTTCGTAGGTGAAATGCGCATGATTCTGTCTTGGAAGGGTTGGGCCGCAAGGAATTGCAATCGTAATAGTCATGGAGCTGTTCCAGGGCTACGGTCAAGTGCTGTTCAACAACTGTAAAGGATTTAGCCTGGCAGGTTAAGGCAAGGTCATCCGCATACAGGTAGTGTGAAGTGTTCGGAGAGGTGGGTTGGTCGTCTGTGTATACGTTAAATAAAGTGGGTGCCAGAACACTTCCTTGAGGCAATCCATTTTTTTGGTTTCGCCATCTGCTTTTTTCGTGACCAAGGAGGACTTGGAATCGACGGTTTTGTAGTAGTTCGGCAAGCAGGGTGACAAATTTGCGGTCCCTTGTAAAGGTGGCTACTTTTGATAGAAGCCGGTTTATGTTGACCGTATCGTATGCTGCGCTGAGATCCACAAAAACAACGCCTGTCACCAAGCCCCGCTCGTACCCATCCTCGATGTGCTCAGTCAGATTGAGGACCTGACTACAACAGGATTTTCCTGGGCGGAAGCCAGCCTGGTCCGGGTTGAGCTGCGGGTCGATATTTTTCGTAAGGCGAAACAAAAGCAGCTGACTGGCATTCTATGGAAACTCGGAAAAAAATCGTTTCCCAACATAGGCTCCATAGTAGAAGTTGTGTGTGTGTATGTGTCGTAATGTGTTATGGCGGGTGACAGGAGTGATGCCAATAGGCAGAATGGAGGGTTCCAGGTGGTGTCGGGAAAAGGGTAGCCTACCCTGCCTGGCCGGGTGTTGTGGCCAGGGGACCGACTGGTCCACCTGGATAGAATTGGAAGTTTTATAATTGCGTTGCGCGGTGAAACACTTCGATACCGCGTTTTGGGGTCTTTGTTTCTCTGTCAATCTGTCACGTGGCGCCATCTTGCAGATATGTTGGAACTTCTGTTGCATCTTGCTTGCTCGTGAACCACTTTGAGTGAGCTTCTTTGTCGTAGCTCACAGAGGTCGCTACAGTGTCTTGGTCTGCTCATGGCTAAAAAAAAATTATACACCGTCCCTTAGCCCTTACAACCTGTATGTACCTTCCTACCTTAATGACAACATGCAATAAAATTAAACAAGTAATAAAAATGTACAAAATATTATATTTTGAGTAAAAGAACTAAGTAGGTACCAACACCAACCTAAAAGTCGAATTTTATTGAGCCACCAGCCGCTGCGGCGCTAATGAAACTACGGGCTACAAGTCTACAGGTAAAATTCTTAGTGCATTGCGTAGCTGGTTTGTATTCGTGCTATCATAATGGCTAGCCGACTACGCAATGAACATCGATTTTCACCTGTAAAATTGTAGCCTGTAGGTAGTTTGATAATGACACAGGACGTTTGTCGCAAATTTAACAATGATTGCTTGCAACGAATCATACTGCGTATCTTAAATTAATTGACTCGATTCATTCATATAATTCGTTGCGCATATGTCTTTGTAATCTCCCGAAAAACGTCCGCTTTCAAGCCGCTACGGCCGATCCTTACCCTAAAAGTCGAATTATAGTTGCGGCTCAACCGCTTTGCGGCGCGGCGCACGCAACCACAGACAATATGCATAGATGACATTTCATAATTTTTGACTAGCCTAGTACACGCATGAAGTATAGATACATAGTTGAGCTTACTATGACCCCACACTAGGCCACACTATACTATAAGATATTGAAATTATTTATTCAATGTAGGATAGTTTTATCACTTATTGACGTCATGATCCGTCATTGTAAAAAAAAGAAATTTGTATCACACAATTTTCTTTTTTTATGACAATTTTGTAATGTTCTAATAGGAAACCGACTCGGGCGGGATAAAAAAATAAAAATAAAGGCACTGCCACGGGGTTGGCCTGTACCCGATATTATCAAACTACAGGCTACAATTTTACAGGTGAAATTCGATGTTCATTGCGTAGTCGGTTAGCCAGTGTGATACCAGGAATATGAACCGGCTACGCAATGTACTAAGAATTTCACCTGTAGACTTGTAGCCTGTAGTTTCATAACATAGGCACCAGGTTAATCACACGGCATGTAACTTTATGCCACCACCATCTGAAGATAAAAAAGGGTTTTTATCGTCCAATAGACACAAACTCTGCGTAGTCGATGTATCCGTCGTTGTTGAGATCGGCTTGTTGCAGCGCTCCGTCGGCCATCGCGGCGAGATTCTCGTCCTTGTATATTATCTTTGCCTCGCGTTTTACGCCGTCACTGCCTGAAATAGGTACACAGAATCATGACGTCAGCACCAGGGTTCGTCGCGTCGAACGACGTTATCTATGTTTTTTTAAATTTTATTGTGATTTGATGACAGATTAGTAATAGTTGTGCAAACTCAAAAAAATATTTCACCTGTAGACATGTGTAGTCTCATGGCCGCTCACTATAATTCAACCCTTAGCGCCAACGCTTTAAACTTCTTATTTTTAATTCTGAAGTAAGTTTTTAAGAAGCTAGATACCTAACTTTCAATGAGTGGGGCCCTGGTAATCTGTCTGACAGGGTACGCCCTAGTATAGATACCAGTCTCTCACAAAAGAACTTGTTTTTGATATTATTGTGTATCTTTATATTTTCCACCTTTGTGAAAGAAAATAAATACTTTTTTACATTACTTTTTACTTTACTAACGCTGCGTCGAGCGGGCTACACGCGCGGGCCGCCCGCGCCTCTTGATATTACTATCCGTCCAAATTTAGAAGGCGCATCGTGCCTAAGTAGGTGTAATACGGCGAGGTATCGTCGTGTTTGAACGGGTCGCGCCCGCCGCGGCCGAGGAGGGCTGGGTGGGCGATCCGCGTCACATAGCGCTGCTCTAGTATTTTGCCGAATCTAGCCCGCGCGTGCAGCCCGCTCTACGCATCGTTGGCGCTTAGACTAACTTGCTATGTTTGGTTTGACTTAAGGTATGTAGGTAAATAAAAAATCATTCCAGTAAATCATGAATGTATTCAATTCAATTCTTTATTTCTGCTTACATGTTGTAAAAAGATCTTAAAATGTAATTAGACACAAACATGCACCCTGCTAGGGTATCGCAATTTGGATATAAACTTAAATAAAGTAGCTATCTTATTAACATTTATATTTTACATATTATTACCATTTTGCATAAGTATATTCTTCAATATTTACATAATTCACGAATCCTATTGTAATTAAATTTTATTTCAATAAAGATTATTTTGGTCTGTAATGTAATAGCCCTATTTAGCTAGCCCAGTAAACACACATCACAAAATTGTTAAGGGCAATAAATGATTTTATTTGTAATTATTATAAATAACTAATTTATCTACTCATCTAGAAACTCTTGCACCGTGTAGAAGCACTTTTTTATCAATATATTTTTAAATGTATTTTTAAATTTATTGGGATCAGAAATTTGTCTGATTGGCTCTGGAATTTTATTGAATATTTTAACTGCCATTGCAAAAGGTCCAGTGTGGAACATTTTCATTTTTGAGAATGGAACTGTTAGTTTGGTCGCTGGTCGCAGATTATGTGGACGAGAATATTGAGGGAATAAGGCAGTATTTCTTTTCACAAAATTACTAATTTCCAGGATATATATGCATGGGAGGGGTAGAATTTTTAAGTTAATAAAATGTTGTCTACAGCTTTCTAATGCGTCCAAGTTTTGGATTATTCTGATACACTTTTTTTGGAGTCGGAATACTTGGATAGAATCTGAGCTGTTGCCCCATAATACAACACCATATTGTAACCAAGAATGAGCATAAGCTCAATCACTGCTCGCTTTGAACTCAGCGTAGTCAATGTATCCGTCGTTGTTCTTGTCTGCATCCTTCAGAGCGGAGTCTACGAGACCAATGAGCTCGTCATCCTTGAAGACGGTCTTCGATTCCACCTTCTCACCCTCGGCATCTGAAATATATTAGGTTATTTTAAATTAAAATCAGTTAGCAGAATACCAAATTTTAAAACACTTCCCGTGTTTGGTATAAAATTTTTGAAAAATTTTCAAGCGCGGGCAGGATTGGAGCCTGCGACTTTCCCCGGTAGATGGAGCCGTGCCACGCGTTACTGTCATTAAATACACTTGCAGAATTGGCGGGCAAGGAACGAGCTGCGGTAGCCCAGATGGAAGAGGCGTCGTCACTAGTTGTGGCGAAAGTCGCAGGTTCGAATCCTACCCGCGCTTGAGCATTTTGCAAGTTTTCAAAAATCTGTTAGTATTTAGGGTATGTCGTGTGATGCCGGCTTAAAATAGCATCACCCCATTTCTTTCCCGTGGGAGTTGTAAGAGGCAACTAAGGGACTCGACTACAATTTTAGGCGATGGACTGACAACCTGTCACTATGGCGATATACAATTTTCCGAATGACCCTCAAACGTGTCAGACGTGGCGTAAATGACCTACCTCTGCCTACCCCGCAAAGGATTATAGGCGATGTGTGTGTGTATTTATGGTGAAATTTTACTATCTAGTGACTGATAGCGAAAACTCAGTCTTGAGTTTTGGCTTAGTAAAATTTCACCATTTGTGTTTGCTACACAAAGATACTATTGGATTGGGAAAGTCCATCCACCCGAGAATTCGGTGATTAACTAAGTAAGAATTTGAACACACTCGAATTTGACTATCGCTTAGTAGACGATTTACAAATTTGACTATCCGCAAAACTTTGTATTGCTCAGTTAATGAGACGATTGAATTAGTCTTCCTGCAAATTTGACTATTTGAGTATTTTTGTCTATTTAAAAATGCGTTTTACGCCGAAGAAGCGTCGCAATCTTTTGATCAATATCTCAATTTTCATTCAGTTTCATCGTTCAGACAACAAAACTTATTATCAAATAAACTGTTTAAAATTTTCGCGGCCACACAAAAGTAATGACTCAAAACACACAACAAACTAGGGTCTAACGGCGATACTCGATTGACTTGAATCGTATCTACGTTATTTCGACGCAGTTGAATGGGTTGTTCAGTATTTTAATCCCGATTTTATGTTTTGACGTGCTTATCCTTAAAAAAGCTGCAA
This sequence comes from Tuta absoluta, assembly GCA_027580185.1. NCBI lineage: Eukaryota > Metazoa > Arthropoda > Insecta > Lepidoptera > Gelechiidae > Tuta > Tuta absoluta. The sequence goes on from JAQAHW010000030.1 coordinate 6,578,950, forward strand.
TTTAAAAGACCTACCTTTATTACTGTTGAGCACTGCTATGTTACTCGTATTATTTAATTAAAATCAATACCAAAGTTATTCAGCAGTCACAAATTTACTGACACAAAACCAAACTTAAAACATAAATAAGTATACAATATAAAAAACGGAAATTATTAATTTAGTGTTACGTGACATTTCGCTCGATTATTTTGTATTTTATTCCATAGCAGCTTCTTTATTTCTGTTGTGCAACTGCTATGTTACTCGTATTATTAAATTTAATTAAAATGAATACCAAAGTCATTAGCAGTTACTCGCATTATTTACTTAATTAAAATCAATACCAAAAGTAATTCAGTAGTTACAAATTTACTGACCCAAAACCAAACTAAAGTTTAAAATAAAATCTGAAATTATTAATTTTGTGTAACGTGACATTTCGCTCCATTATTTATGTATTTTTTAGTATTTCTTCCCCAGCAGCTTCTTTATTGCTGTTGTGCACTGGTATGTTGCTCGTCTTATTAAATTTAATTAAAATCAACACCCAAAGTTATTCAGCAGTTTACTGACCCAAAACCAAACTTAAGTATAAAATAAAATCTGAAATTATAAATTTTGTGTAACGTGACATTTCGCTCCATTATTTATGTATTTTTTAGTATTTCTTCCCCAGCAGCTTCTTTATTGCTGTTGTGCACTGGTATGTTGCTCGTCTTATTAAATTTAATTAAAATCAACACCCAAAGTTATTCAGCAGTTTACTGACCCAAAACCAAACTTAAGTATAAAATAAAATCTGAAATTATAAATTTTGTGTAACGTGACATTTCGCTCCATTATTTTGTATTTTTTTTTAGATTTTTCTTTCATAGCAGCCTCTTTATTTCTGTTGTGCACTGGTATGTTGCTCGTCTTATTAAATTTAACTAAAATCAACACCCAAAGTAAATTCGTTTGTGTAAATAATAATTTACACAAAAATAATGGCGGGTGGAATGTCACGACATTCCGCCCCATTATTTTGTCAATTTTTTTGTCGGTTCTTTGCTAGCAGCTTTAGCAGCTGCTACAGCTTTTTCAGCTGCTTTCTTTCCCTTAAAGTTGCTGATTCTGTACTCCATGTAGTCCACATAGCCATCGTCGTTCAGGTCCGTATGTTTCATGGCGTACTCCAGAATCTGGTCCAAATCAGTGTCTGAGTAGACCTTGTGGTCCTTGTCGATTTGACCTGAAAACAGGTTTTTGGGAGCTTAAAATCTAGTTATATTGAAATTATGTAGTAAAAATTTGTTATTAACGTGAAAATTCTAATGTTTTAGCCAAACTATTATTTAATAGGACCCGGATAAAGGCGTGATATGTGTATGTATGTATGTATGTATATAAAAATATAATCGCGACCATTAATGAAGAATGACAAAGAATTGGAGTGAATGTTTATTTATTTAAGTGTAAATCACTTTCTATATAAGTCATCTCGAAATTATTAGTTTTAATATCGACTTGGTTTTAATTTGTTTAAATAGAAGACAAGCGGCAATTTAGAGATATGATGATGTTGGTCATAATCAGCGTTTTGATACTTTATTTTATGGTCCTTAATTATGCCGTGTGATGCCGGCTTAGAATAGCATCATCCCATTTTTTTCCCGTGGGTGGCGTAAGAGGCGACTAAGGGACTCGAGGCTATTATGTGTAGGTTTTACAATTTTAGGCAACAGGCTGACCACCTGTCACTATAGGGTGTAAGGGACAGCCCTCCGAATACTGATTGGGTGCATACATACCACGAAACTGAATAACTTTCCTTAACAAAACATTTCAGGAAACGTCCAAAAATTTTCGACTTCCCATAGTAAATGCGGTCTGCTGATCATGGTTTTGTATGTGAGGCAGAATATTTTTTGTCGTTTCCTGACATATGTGCCTAGGGGAAAGTTGTTCAGTATCATGGTCTGCATGCACCCGATCAGCATTCGGAGGGCTGTCCCGTACACACCGCATAGTGATAGGTACACGATTTTTCTAAAACGGTCCCCAAATATTTGTCAGACGTGGCGATAGCGATCGTATGTTACGGCCGTTTACGCTCTGCCTACCCCGCAAGGGAAAAAGACGTGGTATGTGTATGTATGTTAAATATATAAATAATTAAAATACTAGGTATGTATAACGATTAGTTATATAATATACAAGTGCAGGTACTCACCCCAGTATTTTAAGGGATTTTGCGTACTTAGCAAACACAAACAAGCACTATAAAAAAAATATAAAAAAATTACAACGCAACGCGAAATCAAGTCCAGTTTAATTTTTTTCGTGTTGATAAGACAAAATGTAAAATATACGATTTTGGAAAACTTGCAAGATTATTTACCGCAGGTAGTATTTGAACCTGTGACTTTCGCTATCAGACGCCTCTTCCATCTAGGCTACCGTGGCTCTATCGCTGCCTGCAATATTATGCAATTGTATCTTAATGCCAATAACGCGTGGCATGGCTCCATCTACTGAGATAGGTAGATAATGGCCCCAATTCAGGAAATAATTCTCTTAAATTGGCGCTGTCACTTTCCATCAAATAGGTTTAGAAAAGTATAGGAGATAAAAGTCCTGTCATGTTTAAAAATGTCGCCATTGTTTTCACTGTCGCCTTATTTTTACAGATATCGTGTATTTTGCGTCCAATTAACAGACATGACTAGTCTTAGGTATCTCCTATCTTTTTCTAAACCTATTTGACAGAAAGTGACAGCGCTTTAAGAAAAGAGGATTTATATTCCGAATTGAGACTAATATTGCAAGTTTTCTAATATTGTATTCCCAACACGAGAAGTGCTTTAATATTTGGTATGTGAAAAATACGTTTAAACTTACCAGCTTACCCTTATCCAAGCAATGCCACCTTCAATCTGCTCAATCCAGAATATGACCCAACAATAATGGCACCAAAATACTTCATTTGTGTTGTGATCTGACCAGCCCAATGTCCCAATACTGTAGTCCCACAATAAATATATAAATATCTTGGACATTTCACACAGCGCCATCTAGCCCCAAACTAAGCAATGAAACACTTACATCCAATAAAACAATAATCTATAAGGGCACCCACATTAGCTGGAAATATTTTAAGGGGTGAACCAGTCCATGAAACAACAACTTTCCCAAGGAACACAGGTCGAAACATGAAACAAAAATTGGAATTCAAATTGAACCGGTCAGCTGTATTTTGTATGGGAGGTAATTTTTTTTAATATATCTTTCTTTTTTCGTCCTATGTTCCTTGGGGAAAGTTGTTTACCTTCATGGGCTGGTTCACCCCTCATATTATTTTTTAGCTAATATTCTTACATCCTGTATACTAAATAGGTAGACAGGTAAATAGCGCTTACAAAGACTTCACAACCCTTTTTTTGTAGGTTCCAAAGCTGCAGTTTCTCTGGAATTTGCTTAAATATTATTTAATATATAACAGTGTGTTAGAAAAATTACTGGTACAAACTTTCGGGTCGTGTTTTAGTAAAACTGAACAACTTTACTTGGTACCATTTATTCGAAATATGAAATAAAATTTGATCGTCTCATACAAAATCACTCGAACAGCAATTAAATTTGTATTGTAAATATTTATATTGAAAAGATTGTATTTAGTAAAATGTCTCAGTTTCATATCTAGAAAAAAAAGTTTGTACAATAATTTCCCTTACACACTGTATGTGTTAATTATGCAGTGAAAGTTCTCAACAACATTTGGTCATGAGAGCATAAAGCTACTCGCTATTGACTACATGCGATTTTGACCATTTGCAAATTTACTAATCTGCGTACGAGAGCATTTTTTTAATCTTTTGTGTTCTGCACAGTTTGTTTGTTTTAAAAATACTCACCTTAGTTACTTACTATGTTATAAAACTATGAAACGAAATAATATACAAGAATATTATTTAAAAATTTAAACAAATGTATTATGTCAGTAGAAATTTAATACATTTTCACAGTCAGGCTCACTTTGTTTTGTAAAATTTTCAAATTTATCAGATCTTTGCATAATACACAACCATACAAAATAACTACCAAAATTGGGAGAATTTATAACATTCCATTAATCTGACCAGAAATAAAAGATGTAAAAAGATAGTGGAATTTATTTCGGGGTGTGAACCAGCCCTTGAATTTAAGCCAAAGTACGAAAGAATGTTTGGAGTTATTGAAATATTTCACTACTTCAAATATTTAGGTAAGTAATCATTAAATTTATATCTTCTGGTCAGATTTTAAACATATCTTACTGATCTCTTAGGCATACAGGTCAGGCGCAAAATGTCCACATCGTAATATGTCAGCACGACAGATATTGAAAAGAGAAAAAGTTTGCGAACACTCTGTTATACGGTCATTTTGCGTCTGAACCATATTACAGCCTGCGCCACGAAAGGAGTCCCGCAGGCTCAGCGCTTTCATTCTAAGAATACCTCTCATCGCGTAGAAACACACTATTTTACACTCGACTTAAAGTACGGCCATACCAATAAGCCATATTTTACAGCTGTCAGATTCGTGCTGATGCCATAGCAGAGCGCGGGCTTACTTACATTTGTTGACTTCTCTTTTAGTATGCACATTATTGGACATGACAGCTCTCAAATATGGCTTATTGGTTTGGCCTAAGTTTAGGTAAATCTGTTCATTATTCGCCCCGGGACTCTACTATTTTATCTTATAAAATGCCCGATCGTTTCAAAATATACAAATATTACAAATCTTGGCACTTTTATATTTTACAATAGATGTCTTGATTTAAATGTTACAAATGTGCGGTCAACGGTCACTCCATAAAAATGTGCAAAATAAACAGCATTTGCTCCACATGTAAAAAAAGCTTACCAAGTATCATATTAAATGCGTCCTATTTATAATAGGTGTAGTCAAAAACATTGGTCAGTATGATAATTGATTAAAATATAATCATTTTGTGGTATTGTGTGACCTTTGACGGTTAAAAACAAAAAATAAACTTGAAGAATAAATAAATTATTTACAGACCAATTTGATTCGAGGTAAAATTTAAGATTTATTAAATTAAAAATAACGTACACCTTGGAAGCACTTTGAGCACTATCTATTAACAAATAAAAAAAACTTATACTACCAACTATAAAAGAAAGGAAAATAATGCAAGTAAGTACTTAAAGATAGTAAAGGAAAACGATTTTGAGAGAGTAAAACATTTCAAATACCTAGAAATTAGTTGAGGCGTTCCCATATCCTATGGGCTGCCCCAATCACTTAAAAGTGATGAGGGCCGCACATAGCATATGGTAGCGTCTCAACAGAAAAAAAATGTATAATATATGTTTTTTGCAAAAGATATATCGTAATAATCTTCGTCAAATCTCAGGAATTACAAAAAGTGGAGGGAATGCGATAGACAGTCACTAGGTGAATTTTCTCAAATTTAATCAAGTTTATAAAGAGCTAAAACAAATATTGATAAAATTCACCGTACAGTAGTTTTTAAATGCCAGTTAGATAATATCTGGATGGGTATAAGGTCTCGGCGAAATTTTCTCAGTTTTTGACAGTGAAATTTTGCGCCTACAAAGAATGGGTATTTGATAAAATATAGTGATCAAAACAAACCCCTTTTGATTATCTCACACTTTATACTACCATCCAAATATTACGGCGCCATTTCAGGTCATTTTGCGAGAGCCGTGTTTAGTAGTACATTTAATATCATACATATATCACGACTATATCCCTTGCGGGGTAGGCCTAGCAAGTCGTAAAAAACGGACGTTTACGCGACGACTAACAAATTATAATTTGTGACGTCAATGCTCGTTTTTACGGCCGTTTACGCTCTGCCTACCACACAGGAAAAAAAATCGTGATATTCAATTTCGCTACTGAAAGCGGCACGCGTCAAACGGCGCTAATCTCGGGCCATTTTTAAATCCCAATTTAAACAGCTGCAGACAAACGTTAGGTCTATTTTTCTTTGTTGACACGTCTTATAGTACGAATTCGATAGCTGTCAAAATTGACTTTTAAAAGTGGTTATACATGTACTCAAAACCCTACTGCCCTTGCCCTTCTCTCTCCTGGCTCTTCTGCTGAGCTCGAATGAACTCCGGATAGTCTATGTACCCGTCCCGATTGTGGTCGTCCATGTTGAGTATCGGGTCTATGAGGTTGACCAACTCCTCGTCAGTGAACACCTTCTCGCCGACCGGCGGGGAGCCCGGCTGTTGGGGCTGTTGTTTGTGACCTTGCTCTGGGACGACACAAAGACACACGGTGAGGCTGTGACCGGTACGGCGACACGCACAACACAATAACAATTGCGAGAAAATTGGTCACAAAAAATTGCGCTGTCAATGTTTGGTTGATGAGGTTTAGATTTTAGAAAAAGTTACTATGATTTTACGTATCGAACGTGGCATTCATATTTAAGCAGCGACTAATAAGATGGCGGCTACACAGACAAAGAAATATTTAAATATCATAATACATATTTACCTCCTGAAAGTACGACAGCGCAATTTTTAGTTAGCGATTTTAGATGGTAACCCGGAATTGAGTATAACATGCATAATAACGACACATTTACAATGAAAACAACAGAAAAACAAACATTAACCCCTTAAAATGTGTAGGTTTTGAATTAATAATAAAATAATAAGTAAAAAAGATCATTTAATTAATACACCCGTTCACCGGTTTCACCCGTTGCTACCCATTTTTCCGTGGTCTTATAGGATAGCATTTCGAAATGTAAAATGTAGGCGTAATATATTTTTGTATGTTTAAAGGCGTAGTAAACGGACGAGAGGTATTACGCTTTTTTTTCTTCTCTGACAAATAATGTAATGTCTATTACATCATAATCATCATAAATCGTAAAATATTATCTTCGCTAGCCATTACGTCATGGCTTATGTGCAACAACCCTTTACTCTGTTCAAGTAGGTATTTAAAAGAATGTCAACAATCCTACTAAGACTGAGTGACAGCTATTGTTCTCTGTCCTTATCTGACACACGGTAAATGATGTCTTTTTCGTCTTGTTTGCTCACATTTTTTTTTCGCCATTAATAGTATTAAGTACTCATCACTGTTGGTTTTGTGGGGCTATTAGTTTTAAGAATACTTTATTGATTAATAAATTTATTCATTCATACATTCATCCACTCATTCATTCATTCGTTTTAAATACCTACATGGACAGACTATAATTATTGTCATTCATTCATTCATTCGTTTTAAAAACCTACATGGACAGACTATAATTATTTTTTTGCCATAAACAGTCAAGTACTCACCGTGCCAATGTATGAGCGATTTGATCAGTTCGCAGCCGTCCAGCTTGTTGTTGTGGTCTGCGTCGTGCATTTTGAAGTAGTGGAACTGTAGCTCCGACTGTGACATCTTGGACGTGTCAAGTGGCACGTCCATGTGCTCTTGTATGTGCCTGGGGATGGAATAACTCCGGGGTTCAAATCATAGGGTCCAGTAAAAAAAAAACTGCTTACCACACACACACACATATCACGCCAATTATCCCTTGCGGGATAGGCGAACGGCCGCAAAAACGGACATTTACGCCACGTCTGACATATTTGAGGGTCATTCGGAAAATTGTGTATAGTGACAGGTTGTCAGCCCATCGCCTAAAATTGCAATACACCCCCTCAAGTCCCTACCACACAGGGAATTAAGGCGTGATAGTCAATTTCGCTACTGAAAACGGCACGCGTCAAACGGCGCTAATCTCGGGCCACTTTTAAATCCCAATTCGAACAGCGGCAGACATACGATAGGTCTATTTTTCTTTGTTGACACGTCTTCTAGTATGAATTCGATAGCTGTCAAAATTGAAAGGGGAAGTAGTGGAACCATGTGCTCTTGTATGTGTCTGAGGGTGGAATAATGGAATTATAATGGAATAGAGCAACATAGTAGCAAGCAACCTGAGTTCCTCACCGTTTGCTTTCAGAAATTATATATTTTTGTTTTAAAGGTAATTTTTTTTTCACTGCGCAATGCTGTTGTGTATTTCTATGTTGTGTTGTTATATTGTAAAGAATGAGAGTAATAAAGATATTTGTATTTGAATAAATCATCCATGTAGACAAGAAATAAGTTTTGACCCCAAGGAACATAGGTCGAAATGTGATACAGTGTAGTGTAAAAATAAACTATTAGCACTGCAAATGAAAGAAGAAATTTGGTAAAAATATGTACATGGTGTAAGAAAAAGTACTGAGTTCCTTTCAACGAATGAACCAGCCCATGAAAATAAAAAGCTTTTCCCAAGAAACATAGGTCGAAAAATAATAATTAGACGTCCTATACAACATTTAGCAACCGACCAAGTCTGGTTGTATGTAAGGTCTAAACTTTTTTCATATATTGGTCTATGTTCCTTGAGGAAAGGTTTTCAGTTTCATGGGCTGCTTCATCCCTTAAAAGGAACGCAGTTCTTTCCTTACACCTTGTATACTTACTCTCTTTCGTGTTCCATGTTGGAAGGGTTCAAGAGTAGGGGATCTGAAATTATAAATAACTATTAGCAACAGTTAATTATGATTAGGCGACAACGTTGTGTCGCTAGACTTGGCAAAATACAACAGCAGCGCTGTGTAACGCGCGTCGCCCGACACGCGCCGCGGGCACGGATAGTACAACCCGTACGAACACGACGACATTTTGCCGTATTACACCTACCGATGCGCCTTCTATATTCGGACGGTTTATAATGTCAAGCCGTGCGGCCTCGGACCTCAGGAGAATTTCATATTTCTTTCCTGCTCACAAATGTATTACTGCATTTTGTGTTGAACATTTCAGATTTGTGTTGAATATTCGAGCGAACAATTTTTGTTGCACAATGTGCTTTATGCATGCGGTTGTAATTCAATAGAAGAAAAAGTACGACAGAAAATGAACAAAATACAACAATCTACAAACGTACATACATACATATATCACGCCTATTATCCCTTGCGGGGTAGGCAGAGCGTAAACGGCCGCAAAAACGGACATTTACGCCACGTCTGACTTATTCTTAGAGGGTCATTCGGAAAATTGTGCATCGCCATCTACAAACGTACCATGCCATTACAAATCGAACAATAATATAGTGATTAGATCTACATTTAAGTAGTTATGTTATGGCACACTCTAATCAACCGTTAACAACACTAGTTTTAACTAACGTACTATGTGACATCGGAATTAACATAAATGAAACTAAACTACAGCCAAAGTACTAATGAAAAAAATAATTTGACTTCCCGTAGTAATTGCAGTCGGCTGATCGTGATTTTGTTTGGGAGGTCTATTTTTTTTGCCTCTTCCGGACTTATGATCCCAGGGGAAAGTTGTTCAGATCATGGTCTACATGCACCCACCCTATACCTAAGTATTCCAAGCGCTGTCCTGTCCCTTACATTACACCCCAAATTTTACTAGTGACTGATAGCGAAATCTCGAGACGGGCTGGTGATAAGGAACAACTTTCCCCAAGGAACTTAGGTTGAAATATGTCAAAACAATATTTTGAGTTTCCATACTAACGGAGCTCCAATTTTTTTTAAGTTTTTCGATCTATGTTCCTTGGGGAAAGTGCTTGTTCTGCCTATCTTGAGATTTCGTTTTCTTTCGTAAACTACCATATCGCCTTATATAATAACCTAAATTTTATAACCAGGTCAGGAGAAACGCTTACATAGCACACTTTGCAAAAATTTCTACCGCAGTTAGGATTTGAACATGCTACTTTCACTATCAGTACGACGCCTCTTACATCTCGGCTACCGCGGCTCACTTGTTGCCAGCGAAATTATCACTAGTAGTAGGCGGTTGAAAAACACCAGGGTTCATCGGATCGTTGGACGACTCGGTGTTCCACAGGAAAAGAGAAAGAGAGAGCGAAAAGTGTATCATAATGCTTAAAACATACCTCCATGGCCGTGACCGTGGCTGGCCTGCCCTTGAGGAACATGTTGCACCGGAACTTGTTGCACTGGAACTTGTTGCACGGGGACTTGTTGTTGATACTGTTGTTGTGGTGGCGGCTGGTACTGTTGTTGCTGATATTGTTGTTGTTGAGGCGGCTGTGATGTAGGAAATAATAAAGAATTAATTAAAAAATTGTGCAAGATGATTGTTTTATATGGTGTCATGCAGAAGACAGACTATTTAATTTAACCCTTAGCCAGGCTGTGGTCACATAGTGACCACATAGCATTTATTTTTTTCGTGACGAGCAGATGCTAGATATGCACCGCAAAATGTTATAATCATAAATTGTCTATGAATGGCAAATTTCTGAACGAAAAAAAAAAGACGGTATTGGAAGAAAGTTTTGGTAATATCACTACTTGAAGTCAAAAAGTTTATGAAACTGGTGATTTTGTGGATCGGTGCGGTTTTAAAAAGCGATTATGCCAAAAATAAACAATGTAAGTGGATTTTAATCTTAATTTATGATAATATAAGTGTGTTTATTTGTGTTATTGCTCAGTTTATCATCGTGTTTGCTTTATTTCTGTAAAATAATCATCTAAGAAGTATGTGGTACTCATAAGACCTCTGCCCGTTAAACAAACACTTATGTGGTCTCAGAGCGACCAGTGACCTACTGACGATCCTACAATTGTTTAAGGGTTAGTGTGTGCGGTACCCTGTTTCGGTGATTTCCATATAAATATACACTAATAAATACAACTTGTTTTTTTTTTTCACACCAGGTTTTTTATTTCGATTACATTCACCATTCAAACTCAAAAAACCACATCAGGGCTGTAAAATTCATTACTTTTATCTCATATATAAATTGTAGTCTTAACCCTTAAATTACGTAGAAATACTTATCCGGGCAGTGGCCAGATATGAACCACACTTCTTTTTTCTAACAGGCAGTGGTCATATAGAGACCACAGGGTGTTTTTTCAAAAACTAGTAATAATAAAAAAACTAGAAATTACTTTTTTTATAACCCTATCATCTACCTAAATCAGTATCCAAAATAAAAAAAATCACCAGGCCTGGCTAAGGGTTAAGCTTCTGCTTTTCACCTTACCTGTTGGTTTTGTGGAGGCGGCGGTGGTTGATAATTCTGAAAAATTGTTTATTAACCATAAATACAATAGTTATTAAGTTCATTGGGTAGTTTTTTGGCAAAGCATCTATTCATCTAGCTGTTAAGAAAAACATAGAAAACCGTAAATATATAAGATTTATTTTAGTACATCACCCTTACTGAAGATGTTAAACCATTTTCTTTAAAAAAATGAGTATTGCATTTACAATCTTCAAATATGTATATTATGATAGAAAATTAAAACCTTTCCTGTGTTATGTGTACAATTTTAGAAAACTTGCAATATCATACTTATTTTTTTGGTAGCTCAGATAAAAGACTAGTGATGGCAAGAATCACAGGTTCAAAACCTGCTTGGGGTAGAAAATTTGACAAGTTTCTTAAAAAAAAGATTCTTTCCCTTACATTTCATTGTTTTGATTTTTATCATAGACATAAGGAAGGGGGTGTACTTACTATATTGTCCTATAAGAAAAATAAATTGGAATTAAAAATAATTTATACTGTGTGGTGCTGGCTAAGAATAGCAACACCCCAATTTTATGCAGCAGGAATTGGCTGCAGTAAAAACAGCTAGAGGATTAATTCATCCAGGGAATGGGCAGAAGTGTTCCCTGTGAATGTAATTCTGTGCCAGACATTATCAATCTACAGGCTACAATTTTACAGGTGAAATTTAATGTTTATTGCATAGATGTGTTAAGGATTTCACCTGAAGATTGTTTCCTGTAGGTTCAAAACATATAACACAGCACTGCTCTAATGTGCTTGCTTAGGGTTGTGAGTATGGCAATACTCCCCGATAGGGAAAGCATAAAGGCCTATGTCCAGCAGTGGACTGTGATTGGCTGTTTATATTATGTTTATCATAATTTAATAACTAATAATAATATTTTTAATTTGTTATAATGTTAAACTTGAAAAATGTTGAATTGAATAGCAATAAAAGGCTTATTTTAATTTAATAAATAACATTTCTTGACACCTTGGTGTTCTTATCATCAGTCTAAATTATTGACACTTTACATATACTTCATATTTGAGTAGTTTAATACCTGGTACTGTTGTGGAGGCACTCCAGGCGCGACTTTCTGTTGATACTGCTGTGCTAAGCCACATTGCAGAACAGCCCCCAAAACTATTATCCTCAGCATGTTTAATTCCTGAAATCAATAGCCTCAATTCACTATCATAAGGTCAACAGTTCTTAAAAATTCATGGAAACGTAATTAAAAAGTTATTTTAGCTTTAAAGAAACCTGTTAGCGACTTTTACTTGAAAAGTTATCCACGTATAAAATGTAAACTTATCACACAAAGCTGAAACGTTTAGAATTAAATTTACCTGAAACATCTTACGTGGCGATAAAATGCTTATCGAATAGCCGTGTAGATAAATTATTAACTCACAATGTTCAGTTTTAGCAAACGTTTTCAAAAGGTGCAAATTCTGATAGAAATAATACACGTCACGTCAATGAGTTTTTGACGTTTGGTGCGCTTTTTTCTGTACGGTTTTAGCGCTCTTTATTGAACGAATGATTTGAATAAGTTACACCACACCCCCACTTTTATTTAATCAAAATAGCTGATGAAGTAAACATTGCTAGAATCTAAGCCTGAAAAAAAAACATAATATGTCACTTTTAAATTTGTTATTTGTAGCTAACTTCACGTTTGTTTGGATCTGTGAAGTATTTTTTCAATGTTTTTTCCTAAATTCTCTATAATTTCTTTGTTTTCCGCATGTTTTCTGACGACATGAAGCAAGAATGTTACATAAATCAGTAAAACCCAGCGATAGACTCATGATAACGGACATTTAGTGACCAAAAAACGTATGTAAATGCTATGACGTACTATATATTTTAGTTATATCTTTTTATCATTGCTTTGTTATCATATCAAATCGTTATCCCTAGACAAATACTGCAGTCTTCAATATGACAAGCTACTGATCCGTTATAAGGAGACTCCTCTCAAATGTTATGTGAATTCAGTTAAAATTTGTGGTAAAATACCTAGTTTGTAAACTTTTGTTTATTGATCATTTTAGTAAACTGGACGAAATTCATCATACTTAAATATCTCCTGATGTATTCAATTTTCAGATCCTGTACAATGATGGCTGATATTCAAGACAAAGAGACTTCTTCAAAGGAGTTCTCCAAGTTACCCGATGAAACTTCAGAAAAGAGATTACCTACAAAAGCTTTGAAACTAATCCTCAAGTCGTTACCTTGTCAAGATCTGCATAAGCTTAGAGTTGTGTGCAAACAGTGGAAAAAAGTAATCGATGACATTCTGGCAAAAGATGACCGCTGGAGAAAATACTGCAAAAAAGATTTCAAGGAAACATACAAACTTGCTCACAAAAACTCTCCAGACCTCTCATGGTGTAACTTGTACAAGTCTATGAGCCTTTGGTCGAAAGTGACCGATGCCAAAGTTACCTATAGATTATTTAGTACCTTCGAAGACGAAGATATGATAGAATCGTTCCAGATATTCGATAACAAGATCGGTATCTACTTGAATGACACTGTGACTTATTACGACTTGAAAACTTGCAAGAAATTCGACAAAAGAGATTACGGTGATATATTCTCCAAATATCAAGAGAATGACAAAGTGGTTGCCGTAATCAACATTTATACGTCCAGACTCTTGGTGTGTCCAAAAACGGGTGAATTTGATACTGTAATAAATTTCCAAGAGTCCTTTCTGGAAGTTGATCAAAATGTGAAAAACTTTGTATTAGTTGATTTAGATATTTATTACGTAAATGATAGCGGAGACATTTACATTTGTAAAATCAATGAAGAGTTACAAGATGCCGAAAAGACATTTATAAAACAATTTGAAGGAAATGTTCTAGCCTTAAGCTACACAAATCATCTGAATATTTTAACAGATGAGTATGAAATTTATTCACTGAATAACAATGAGTTTAAACATCAGTACGGATACAAAACCAGTACAACTTTATTCAATAAACTTTGTAAATATAACTTTCTCGATTTAAAATGGAAGGATGTGTACCGTTTCATAGCTTCAAAACACGTAGAGGACTCCCTCGTTGATGTCATGTGGAACATATCTGCAATGAAAGCTTACGGAAGACTACTCTTCATTGGCACAGAGTTCGGAAACATCTCAATTTACAAAATGCCACCGAACAATGAACTGAACCTGTCATCGGCTAGACCTATAAAACAATTTGATCTCGATGAATTTGTCAAAGGGGAACAAATTAAAAATCCTGTTACAATGAACAGTTTTGCCGCTCCAGACTTCATTCAGAAGATAATTGTGCACATTGATGTAGTTGAAGTTTTTGACGGTCACGATGTTTATGTAGCGACGGTCAACAATGTTGTGGTCATGGAATTTAGACACGTTTGCAATAAGAGAACATCTTTGGAAGCTGGTCTTGGAGATAATGATGCAAAAGAATTGAAGACATAAAACTTTAATACTGACCATTAATGTTAGAATTAAATTATCGTGTGATATTGGCTAGAATAGCATCACCCTATTTCTTTGCCGTGGTTGTCGTAAGAGGCGACTAAGGGACTCTAAGGGTTACATGTGTATTGTAATTTTATGTTATTATGGTGATACACAATTGTCTAAATAACCCTCAAAGTTTTGTCAGTTGTGGCATAAACATTAGTTTTTACGGCCGGTTACGATCTGCCTACCCCTTAAGGAATAAAAGCGTGATATATGTATGTATGTTAGAAGTAAAATAAGTGTTATTATATTGTCACTTGACTGTTTAGGTACCTGCAATAAGGCCGCCTATTTACATTTTAATTTAGTCTAAGTTATGTGTAATGTGAATGGCCCGATGGCGTAGCAGATAGTGCCTGCTACCCCGAGGGTCGTGGCGTGGGTTCGATCCCCACAAGATACAAAAATATTTGTTCAGTCCATTTGTGTTAAGTCTGGGAGTATTCTATGTAAGGTATCTTACCCAAATAAGGCCTACATTATTTTTTTAATTTCCGCACTAGCAAGTTTCTGAGCAAAATATAGTGATTATTTGGAATACTGATATACCTTTATTAGACTTTGAAATAAATGACATAAAATTGCTGAAGAAATAAAAACCACACTTCTATGAAGTCAAATATCACAAATGGCATTTTGGCCTTATTGAGAACCCCATGTCTTATTAACGCCTTAATAAAAATAAGTGCCATGGGACTTTTTACAACATGCACTTACTGTGAATATGATAGTAAATGTGATTAAAATAATTATTTATACAAGTAATTAGCCTATAAACAGAATACAACACGCCATATACAATAAAACAGGTGATAGCTACTTTTTCCCTCGCGGAAATTTTATAAAAAATGGCTTGCACTGCACTCCATGTTGCGACTGATTTCGGCTACAGGTTCTAACACGAATGTTCTACGTGTCTTTTACTGTGTTTGTGTACGTAACATAATGTTACCAACACTTCTACACACAATGGTGGCCAGTTGAATTAACATGGCAGGAAATATGACCAATAGGCCTTATTAGGCCGTAGGCTTTATTTGGGTCAAGTACCTTATAATTTGTATATATTTACAAAAAAAGTATTTAAGTATGCATATCAGCTATCTAGTTTCCATAGTACAAGCTGTGCTTAGTTTGGGGCTAGGTGGCGCTGTGTGAATTGTCCAGGATATTTAGTTATTTTAAGTAATTATGTTTAAATTTTTGTTGAGATTGAGACTATCTTGTACCCGCGAACTTTGTTTCGTTGACTTCATGTTAACTGATTGCCTAAATGCTGGCTTAGAATAGCATCACCCCAATATAACCAGTGAGTGTCGTTAAGGCTAGTGTCCCAACAAACAATCTATCAGAATGTCTGTTGCCCAACTTTTTATTAGAACCTACAAACTTAATGAAATATTCGCTGTGATTGAAGTTATGGTAAAAAGGTAGGTTTTGGTATTCATTACCATAACTTTAATTATTTTATTGCGTTTTTAGGTTCTTATTTTACATAAGAATAAGGATAATACTAAAAACTTGAGCAACGGACATTCTGATAGAATTGTAGGCGATGGGCTCACGACCTGTCACTATGGCAATGCACAGTTTTCCGAATGACCCTTAAGAGAATCGACTACCGAGCTCTCGTCCATACAAAAAGAGAAAACGTTTTCCTACCCCTAAATGTAATCCGATCTCAATGATTTTTTAGAATGTTGTTGACACAGTAAAAATCTAGGTTTATAGTTTTTCCTTTTTTCGAATTTTGCAATTGATTGAAAATTATAGGCGTCTAAAAGTCACTTTTTTTATGACAAAATCTTCCTTGAAGTAAAACGTTTGTATTTTAAAAACAAAGTAGTTTTAAGAAAAAATAAAAAGCTATAAACCTAGAATATAATATGTTGAAACGATGGACACCAAAATCAAAACTATTGGTTGTGATTTAGTATGTGGGAAACGTTTTCTCCCGAGACGCAAATTTCACCTTAAAAATACCTACAGTCAGTCGCGAGCGGCAACGCTCTCTATCGCACTATCGGGGGTCGGGGGGTGAAGTAATGTTTCACGTATTATAGAGATGTTAACGAAAAAGTCGATAGTAGAGATGAGAAAGGAATCGATATCCCTTAATACCAATTTCTGTTTCTAAATGTAAGGAGAAGATAAAGTTCGCTCCTACTTACATACATATTACAATAGGTTATAGGCTCCTACTTACATACATATTACTATTACATCTAACCTTATCCTAGCTCATGATCTTATATCCAAAGGTATGGATGAAGGAGCTCAGGTCGATGTAGTATACACCGACTACAGCAAATGTTTTGACCGGATTGACCACAATATACTGCTAACCAAGCTTTTTAACGCAGGCATACACGGAGATCTATACAGATGGTTCTCATCTTATATTGAAAACCGTAGTCAGGCAGTAGTACTCTCAGGTTTTTCTTCTAACTGGACTACCATACCATCAGGAGTACCGCAGGGTTCCTTGCTTGGCCCACTTTTATTCATAATATTTATTAACGACATTAGCTCTTGTTTTCGTAATTCAAAAATACTTTTGTTTGCTGATGATATGAAGGTCCTCAGAACTGTTAAAAATATGTATGATTGTCACCTCGTCCAAGCTGACCTGGATAGGTTTGTTACCTATTGTGATCAAAACAAACTAGATCTTAATGTATCAAAATGTGCCTACATAAGTTTTTCGCGAAAACTTAATTCTATAAATCACACTTATACCTTGAAAGGCCAGAAGATCGAAAGGGTGGAATTTATTAGGGACCTGGGAGTGCTCTTTGATTCGAAGTTGTTATTTGATAGACACATAGATAGCATTGTCACCCAATCATCTAAAGCCATGGGTTTCTTAATGAGAACTTGCGCTAGCTTCTCAAATATTAAAGCCATTAAAATTATATATTGTGCATTTGTAAGGAGTCACTTGGAATATGCTTCGCAAGTGTGGAACCCCAATTACAAAGTATATAATCTACGTATTGAAGGTATCCAAAAGAGATTTCTTAGATACCTCGATTTTAAAACGCGACAGAAGACAGCAGGATATTCTCAGCGTTGTAGTAGGTATCATTTTCTACCACTCGAAGCCAGACGGCATATAAGTGATATCTGTTATTTAATTGAGATTGCAAATGGTAGCCTGGATTGTAGTGAACTTCTAAGTAGTATCTCCCTCAGAACCAACCAGCGACGCTTCAGACAGCGACCAGTCTTGTGCGTGCCAGCAGCCAGAACCAACTATAGGCGTAATTCGTTTTTAGTTCGAACATGCTCTAGTTTCAATAAGTTGCCTATTGATTTTGATCTCTTCTGTTCAAACACTACATCTGTTAAACGATCAATGACAAAATCCCACTTCACCTCAACCAAGCGAAATGATTGTACGTAACCTCTTTCTTTTAATTTTATTAACATATTTGTTTTCTCTTCTGTCTAAAGTTCTCTTTCTTTTTCAGTATTATGTCTTCTTTAATTCTATCTGCGGAGATTTGTTAATAGCATTGTAATATTCTATATATCTATTCATATGCAGTTAAAATTTGTCTGTAAATCTTCCAAATACAAATAAATAAATAAATAAATAAATAAATTAACAATATTAATACTCGAATATTATCAAATTCGAACAATATTAGGTACATACATACATACATATCCAACTGATAACCTTATTTTTTTGAGGTCGGTTAAAAACAGCAATGTGTCTAATATTTGTTGTAATAACTTGCGAGAGGTACCTACCTACTTAGTGAGGTGTAGGTAGGTAAACAAAATACAAACCAAATATTATTCTTTTTCTTGAAGTGAAATTTCTTCCTGCGGACAAATAAACGTATTTGTTTCTTTTTGCCCCTTCTAAAAGTATTTTCCTTATTTTCCTCCATTTTTTTATATCAAGGATGGGTTTGCTCTTGACTCTATTCTAGGTCATAAGACAGAGACAGAGTCTAAGATGGAGCGAGCTCACCCAGAAGAAGCCTGTTCACTCTTACTTTGAAGAGATTAGGGTTGTATGCGTTTGGAAACACAGACGCAGGTAGTGAGTTTCACGCTTTAGCAGTGCGCATTATAAATGATGACTAGAAACGCTTAGTCCGAATTGGTGAAATGGCAACCAGGTATGGATTGTATCCGGCGGTGCGTCTGGATGTCCGAAGGTAGAAGGGAGCTGGTGGAACAAGGTCGTGAAGCTCTTGAGCACAGTCTCCAAAGTACAATCTGTAAAAACCGACAAACAGACTTGTGCTTTGTAAAGAGTTAAAAGCTGTCCAGGCGTAAAGTATCGCTTCACTCTATTCAGGATGCCCAGCTTCTTAGCCGCCGTTTGAGCTTTGTACCCGATGGTCGCGCCGAAGTTTAGATTTGATGTCAACTCCATGCCTAGAAGCTCAAGCCTGTCAGTGACAGGGACAGATGTACTCCGAAAAATAAGTGTCGAAAGGATTCCTTTTTGCAGTGAAAAGATACGCCTGTGTTTTGGTGGCGTTGAATGAGACCAGATTGTCGTCGCCCTATTGGGAGACAAGGCTTAAGGTCAGATCTGTTCGCTCTACCATGGCCTTTCTTAACGAACGTATTTCGTCCACACTGGTTTTTTTACCTTGCAAGTATCTCTCTGAAACGGTACTATCATCTGCGTATCCAACAATACCATGCTGAAGAAGGTCATTGATGTGCAGCAGGAAAAGAGTTGCAGAGAGAACAGACCCCTGAGGAACTCCAGCATCAATGGCCGTAAGATCAGAGGAGCAGCCGTCAACGACAACATTGATGGGCCGTTCACTAAGGAAGTCCGAAATCCAAGTACAAAAATCAGCTGAGATGCCATAAGCAGGAAGCTTGCTGAGCAGACTTGCATGCTAGACTCTGTTAAAGGCCTTCGAAATATCGAGTAAAACGGCAAGTGCTTCGCAGTGTTACTCGATAGCTTCGCCCCAGCAGTGCGTAACATACACAAGAAGATCACCGTAGACCGCCCCCGGCGAAAGCTATATTGACGGTCACTGAGATCATTGTCTTCAAGGTATGTCAGCAACTTACTGTTGAGTACCCTCTCCATTACCTTGCATAGGAGGTGGTGGAAATTGGGCGGTAATGGGCAGGGTCAGCACGGTCGCCCTTTTTGGGAATTGGTTGCACATTAGCAAGCTTCCAGGCACCTGGCACCGTTCTTTCTTTAAGAGAGAGGCGGAACAAGCGTGTCAGCACAGGAGACAGTTCAGGCGCACATAGTCATAGCCATTATCGTGTGACTATTAATAAATCGGGACCTGCAATAATTATAAAATAATGTTATACCTACATTAGGTACATACCTATTCAGTTTTAGATATGAGACCACGAATCCGAAAAAAAATTTGGTACTTGAAAACATTATAGTTAGTTGTAATGTGATAGATAATTATAGCAGCAAATGCAGTAGTTTTGTATTCTAATCAAAGTCAAAAATCATAATATTTCGTAAATATCAACCTACCTACTACCTAGGTACAGTCTATTATGATTAAGCTACACAGGGGTACTCCAAACAAATCGAAATATTTTTATATCCAGTAAAAATATTAAAAATCTAAAAAAAAAGACTGGTACAAAATAACTTCCTCTAGAAGAATGTTTCAGTGGGAATTATTATATTTCAATTCGTTTTAAAAATCCCCATGTAGCTTCTTCCTTTTCTGTGTGGGTACTTACTTTTTTCAAGCTAAATCATCAAAAATATTTAGTTTATACACATTACATAACATAGGTAGTAAAATACTTACTTGAATTTATCAAAATAATCCTCAATTTAGTTTCGGTTACGCCATAATGATCTAAGAAAACAAAATAGCACCCCGCGTTGCGCAGTCGTCGTCGTCGCTGCGCTCGCAGGGCTGGCGGCAGCGTTTGTCTGTGTGCGTTAGGTTCTGTGTATGTGTTGTGCGCACTACGCGGCGCGGGGACTTCAGCGCGCGAGCGACAGAATGAGTTTTCTTAAATACCTAATTTTTTGAAATGGCGAAGGTATTCTTCCCTCTTAAATATTTGTCTGACGTGGCGTAAATGTCCGTTTACGCTCTGCCTACTCCGCAAGGGATTATAGGCGTGATATGTGATGATGATGTTAATTTTTGCCCAAGTTACCTGTAGGTACAATTAATTTTATCAATTTTGTAAATATTTATTTTGTTCATGTTATTATTAATTAATTTAATTATTCAATGTTCTGTTGTTGTGTTTCATAAAATAGTTATATATAAGGTATATAAAATAATATGTTTACATAACTATTAATTAATGTACGGAATAAATCTTTCTACACTTCAGGTAGATACTAAATGTTTTATAATAAAATAACCTTCCTTTTTGAAGTTGTGAAATATGTAAGTTAAGAAACTGTTCTTTAATTCATCGAGATTATACAATAAGGAATTGGAGAATACAGTGATTTTAATGTATTGTAAATCGTATTAGGATTTTATGCACTTACATCTCTTAAATGCCGTGTGATGCCGGCTTAGAATAGCATTACCCCATTTCTTTCCCGTGGGTGTCGTAATAGACGACGAAGGGACTCGAGGGTGTGTATTGCAATTTTAGCCGATGGGCTGACACCCTGTCACTATGGCGATACACAATTTTCCGACTGACCCTCAAATGTTTGTCATACGTGGCGTAAATGTCCGTTTTTTGCGGCCGTTTACGCTCTGCCTACCCCGAAAGGGATAAAGGTGTGATATATGTACCTATGTATGTAATAAATCTTTCTACACTTTAGGTACTAAATGTTCTTATAATAAATAACCTTCCTTTTTGAAGTTGTGAAATATGTAACGTAAGAAACTGTTCTTTAATCGGAGAATACTATTAAGTGTATTGTCAAATGTCGTATTAGGATTTCACGCACTTACATCTCATGAATAAAAATGAGAAATGGAAAAAATATTACCAGCGGCTGGGGCGTGAACCTAGGCCCGTGGAGAAGGTACCGTCACACTGCTCAACCAACTAAGCTACCGGCGATGCCTCGACCGCTCCTACGAAAATTTTCACCTTGATACTCGAAGCGACATCTAGAAGATTAAATATTTGATAGTAGCGGTCGAGGTGCCGGTAGCTCAGTTGGTAGAGCAGTTGATGGGACGGTGCTCTACGGTCCCGGGTTCAAGTCCCGGCCGCCGTTATTATTTATTCGTTCCTTTTATCTGTCTTTCAAATAGGGAAGTAAATTGCGGCCCAAATCTAGCTCCATTTGACGCTAGCCGAATCAAACTGGACTGAATCTCGATTCTGGTATAATCGACGCTAATGTTGGAGACATTTGCTGATGTCAGTCAATAGTCTCAATTCCATATTAATAATAAAAAATAATAATTATAATAAAGTTTTATTTGTAACTTACATAGGTAGTACATTTTATGTTTGCCTGGCCCCCAAACTAGGTTTCCCTGTGCTATGGGAAGCCAGTCTTTCATCCTAGATGTCATCATTGGCCTCACACGTCTGTGACAGACGATTTAATCAGTGTCTGAGGCAAGACTTTTTATGGCTGTAAAAGCCGATACGGGAGCGGCATAGTTTTCCGCACGCTCTACAAGTAAAGGTGGAATTTGAGACTGGCACATGCATGTTTAGATGACGTTTTTGCCTTTTGTTAGCGAGACCAGAAAACCAGGCATTATCGTGTGTTTTACGCCCATCAAACACACGCTTACGCCATTCGTCCCTATCCTCAGCAAGCTAGATGTACTATCCTAGATGTAGGTGAAATACAATTAAATAAGTAGGTAACGAACGCAGACTATTATCTATTCTTATGCGCAGACACATATTACAAACTAAGTAATATCTCTAACTAAAATTGCACTATCACTTTCAGTATAATAGGCTTAGACAAGGATAGAAGATGATCGCCTCTTAAATTATCTATGATTTTACGCGGTATCTGTCAAAATTTAAAGCGGTGATTAAAAAAAATGGTTGCCTGTAAAGTCGGTATACGGGCGAAGTTCGAAAATGCTGCGTGGGAGAGAGACGGCATTCAGCGTGCCTCTCTTTCGGTCATGACTCACTGTAACGGTCGTGAGCGGGCGTTATATTTTTCCGTGCATGCCACCGAGCCACAACCTAATACTTTGTGACCTAATTTAAGACGTTGTCACGTCAAAATATGGCCATAAGAGGAAATCTGCCAAATAGCGCGGAAATTATAGACTATTTTCAAAA
Organism: Tuta absoluta; assembly: GCA_027580185.1. NCBI lineage: Eukaryota > Metazoa > Arthropoda > Insecta > Lepidoptera > Gelechiidae > Tuta > Tuta absoluta. Next base: position 6,601,786 of record JAQAHW010000030.1, read on the forward strand.
CTTATTTTACGAAAAATTACAGTGTTATTTATAATTAGGTAGCCATTTTAGTCAGTGATGTAGAATCGTGACTAATCACGACTTTATAACTATACTGGGTGTAAGAGACAGCCCTTCAAATACTGATAGGGTGCATGCAGACCATGAAACTGAACAACTTTCCCCTAGGAACATATGTCAGAAAATATAAAAAAAATACTTGTATTTATACTAGTATGTATTGTAAAGTCAGTCAGCTGACAATATATTTCGAATAACATTTTTTTTTATTAATGATGGGTTTGCTCTTGACTCTAGTCTAGGTCATAGGACAGAGACAGAGTCTAAGATGGAGCGAGCTCACCCAGAAGAAGCCTGTTCACTCTTACTTTGAAGAGATTAGGGTTGTATGCGTTTGGAAACACAGACGCAGGTAGTGAGTTCCACTCTTTAGCAGTGCGCATTATAAATGATGACTGGAAGCGCTTAGTCAGAATTGGTGGAAAGTGCAACCAGGTACGGATGGGGTGTATGGGATAACAAATAATAGGACAGCGAGGTAAAATTAAAATAACTTTTATACTAAATAAACTTTTATTTAGATTCAAATTTATACGTAAATAACATTTGGTAAGTAAGATATATAGTCGACACAAGCCGGTCTTACCAATCAAGTATAGTTCAGACGACATTGTACCGTTATACGCCACAATAAGATCTATAATGGTCCAACCGCAACTAAGTTGCGTTCTGCGTTGACAAATTACAGTACGGCCATCCCAATAAGCCATATTTGACGGCTGTCAGATTTGTACAAATGATATGGCAGAAGGTCCATTTTCTTTGTTGATAACTCTTCTAGTATGGATCTGACAGCTGTCAAATATGGCGTATCGGGATGCCCCTACTTTAAGTACATTATACTCGACATGTCAAACAAAATGTAAAAGTTATTCTCATAAAACACAAATTTCTGTCAATGGAATGTAACAAATAATAAAATTACTTAGAATTATATGTATTAGATCATTAATCCAAAGGCCACGGTAATTAAACTAAGGCCATCCCATTTTAAGCTATATTTAACAGCTGTCATCTCCATACCAAAAGAGATGTCGACAAAGGAAAATGCACCTTCTGCTACAGGCATTTGTTGACAGTTGTTAGTAGTTTCATTAGTACCTTGACCTCCTGGTGCCTATGTTATGAAACTACAGGCTACAAGTCTACAGATGAAATTCATAGTACATTGCGTAGCCGGTTAATATTCCTGGTATCATTATGGCTTACCGACTACGCAATGAACATCGAATTTCTCCTGTAAAATTGTAGCCTGTAGTTTGATAATATCGGTTAGTCGTGGCTTGTAAATACCAGTTTTGTAACTCCTGTATAAGAACAAAAATAAATTGACGTAACCAGGGCATGAACTTGTAACACACTAATCCGTACGTCTATTTTAACAAATAAACCGTATGTGGTACACGGTTGTACAAATTTGTTCATTGGTAACTAAAAAAAAATACTTACATTAATGTTTATAATATACAGGGTGTAAGGGACAGCCCTCCGAATACTGATAGGGTGCATTCAGACTATGTAACTGAACAACTTTCCATTAAATAAAACGGGAAATGTAAAGAATTTTTGGACTTGCCATAGTAAATGCAGTCAGCTGAATCTGATTTTGTATGGGAGGTCGTTTTTTTTGTCTAACCTAAAATATGTGCCTAGGGGAAAGTTATTAATTTTAATGGACTGAATGCACCCTATTCGTAGAGCTGTCTTACACCCTGTATACGGTTTTAAACGTCACATTCGACGCTGTTTTCTTATGTAAATAGAAAGTAAGCTTTATCACGATTGAAATAAGAGTCGACATTTAGCTAGTCACGAAACGGCTCGCTAGTGCCCTATGTTATGTAACTACAGGCTACAAGTCTACAGGTGAAATTCTTAGTACAGTCGGTTGTTGTGTAGCACATTAGGTACCCGGACCACTCAAGAAGAACTGAATTATTTTTATCCCCAGTTAATACATAATAAAAAATATAACTTATTCTTGTAAAATAAGTGATTTTCTACTAACAGATATTGATGTCAAGAAAAAAATATCGCTGGGGACAGAAATAATTCAGTTTTTTTGAAGTACCCCTGGTACCTTATGTGATACAACCGACTGTACATTGTGTAGCTGGTTAATGTTACTGGTATCATAATGGCTTACCGACTACGCAATGAATATCGAATTTCACCTGTAAAAAATGACTGTAGTCTGGACGCTGGTGCAGTTTGCTTATTCAAACCAATATCGAGATTTTTTTTTTCATTTACCATCAGTGTTGCCAACCCCTTTCCAAACTAGAACTGCAGACATATTCTAAAAAACTGTACAAATCTGTAGAACACTGTTTAAAGAAATGTATTTTTAATTTTTGTTTACTTCGGTATAATTTTTTTATTTTATTTTTGGTTTCTTTGGGAAACTTACAGCTTGAATAATAACAGTAGTTAGATACAACAAAATTTTGTAGCAATCAATAAAACAACGTAGGTTCTAATCATGACTACTTAACTTTAAAACATAATTGGTAATTCGGTATGTGGAGATAGTCGATTTAAAGAAAAATCACAAAATTATTTCGAAAATTATACTTTATTTACAATGGCCTCAATTCGGAAAATAAACTCTCTTATCTTACCTTATACTAGCACTGTCACTTCCGTCAAATAAGTTTAGAAAAGGATTGAAGATATCTAAGTCCACTCATGTTAAAATTGTCAATGTGTTGTTGCCATTTCTAGTCAATTTAGTCGCCATTGTTTTCATCGGGGCCTTATTTTGGCAGATTATTTTTTATTAAGGATGGGTTTGCTCATGACTCTAGTCTAGGTCATAGGACAGAGACAGAGTCTAAAATGGAGCGAGCTCACCCAGAAGAAGCCTGTTCACTCTTACTTTGAAGAGATTAGGGTTGTATGCGTTTGGAAACACAGACGCAGGTATCGCGTATAGATATCGCGTATTTTGCGTCAAATTGTAAGACATGACATGAGGTACACATCTCCTATATTTTATATTTATATTTAGGAATTTATTTTCCGCATTGAGTCCAATATCGACTTATTAGAATAATAAGAAATGGATGTAGTTTTAAACGACTTGTCATTTATTTGTCAGAGAATTTAGCCCTAAAAGTCAAGTAAACCTACATAATGAGTGATACTTAATCGTTTAATAATAATAAAAGCAAATATTTTAATGTACTAAGGTTTATTTTTCACTCACAGTGCTATACAGGGTGTGAGGGACAGCCCTCCGAATACTGATAGGGTGCATTGAGACCATGAAACTGAACAACTTTCCGTAAGAAAATAATTCAGGAAACGTATTTTTTTGAAGTCTAACAGTAAATGCAGTCAGCTGATTCAGATTTTGTATAGGAGGTTGATTTATTTTGTCGTTTCCTGACGTATTTTTCTAGGGTAAAATTGTTCAGTTTCATGGTCTGGATGCACCCCAGTATTCAGAGGGCTGTCCCTTACACCCCATATTATTTTCATAAATGAAAATAAGAAATTGATTAAATGTAAGCGGCCGGTAGCTCAATTGGTAGAGCAGTGGAACGGTACCTCTCGGTCCCGGATTCAAGCCCAGGCGGGCGCTAACATTTTTCAATATCTTATTTTCATAAATGAAGTGTATTAATACAAATATTAATGAAAAAACTGTACATTTGGAGAGACAAACTGAGATCGAAAAAACTGTAGATCTACAGTTAAAACTGTTGGGTTGGCTACACTGATTAACTTAGTTATTTTTTTTATATGCTACTGAGCATGGTGTCAAATGGTGTAAACGGCAGCCATTTTTCTTCTTTCAAATATTATTGTCAGCATAATTACTCCAGATTGCTCTGAAAGGGGAGATTTTGAGAATATAATAAAATACTATAAGAATAAATTTAAAGTCTTTAAAACATTGAATACAAAATTTTTAAAAGATTCCCGTGTTAGGTATACAATTTTTGAAAACTTGCAAAATTTTCAAGCGCGGGCAGGATTTGAACCTGCAACTTTCGCCATCACTAGTAATACAGGGTTATTCTTTATTCACCCCGGAAATTTTACAGGGCGATTCTACTCATGAATCTGAACAACTTTCATTATGGGGTCACCTGTAGGGAATGCAATCTCGCGAGATTGAGGATCGGACGAGATCTCGCGAGATTATGAAAATCAATCTCGCGAGATCTCGGCAATTTCGAGATCTCGCGAGAATGGTAGTTTAGAGTGTTTGGAGACTTGGGAAGTTTCTGACCCGAAGAATTGAACAGGTCTCTGATATCTTCAGACGTGCAAAATACACGGAATGGTAGACCGTCTTTTGCTACCATCCTTGATATTCTCTTTTCCATAAAAGTATCTTCCGACAAAACGAAGTGATCTGTTATTTTTGGCCTCTTTTTGCTCACTGGTGGTGCTGATGCCGATGTTTCTGGGGATTCCGTGCTACCACTCGAACTTGCGGTGGTTGCTGTATCTACTTCCATGTTTTGAACAGTAGACGATGGTCCTGGCACTCCTGGCAATCACGGCAATTGCTGGCCTTGCACCTCGCTGACTTCTCCCACATTCTTCGTTTTGGTGTCTATGTGATAGATAGATTTTAAATGCACATGCAAACCACGCGGAGATCGATCTTTGGTTTTCAGAATCTTCTTACAAAGTTTACACTTGGCACTCAATCCATTTTCTACTCTTAAAAAGTATTTCCATACTTCCGACACACTTACATAGTCCTTATAAACTATATTCGCCGACATAGTTAATTATTAAATACTTCGTGAATCACAAACAACTGTTTTGTATTATTATAAGCAAAAATAGCACTATCACTCAATTAATTCAATCAAGGATCGACAACAAGTGACAACAAAATCTAGTAAAGAAACGCACGCCGCAGGTTCAAATTTCGGCCAATCACACGCATCGAAATCTGAGCGAGACCCCTACTTCAGCTCGCTCCGTCCGTGTCAGTTCGCGCGCAGCTGCGCGTCTAACAGAATTTCAATCTCGCTAATCTCGCGAGATCTCGCCCAGTTTTAGGCCGAGATTAATCTCGCAAAAAAAGGCCGAGATTGCATTCCCTAGTCACCTGCGAAATCGCGAAAAAATATCCAGCTGTTCCATACATTTTGTTTGAGTAGGTATGATTTTTTCTATGGAGCAGCTGGTTTTTTTTCCTGATTTCGCAGGTGACTCCATAATAAAAGTTGTTCAAATCATGAGTAGAATCACCCTGAAAAATTTCCGGGGTGAATAAAAAATAACCCTGTATATCTGGGCTACCGCGGCTGGTCCCGTGCACGCGAAAAAAAAAAGTATGCTGTCGGCTTAGAATAGCATCACTCCGTTACTCTCTCGTGGGTGTCGTAAGAGGCGGCTAAGGGACTCCAGAGTTACATGTGTATTGCAATTTTAGGCGACAATCTGTCACTTTGGCGATACACAATTTTCTAAATGGCCCTCCATGTTTGTCAGACGTGGCGTAAATGCCCGTTTTAACAGCAGTTACTACAATCACGCCTTTATCCCTTGCGGAGTAAGCAGAGCGTTAAAATACGGTCGCTATCGCCATGTCTGACCATTATTTGAGGGCCGTTTCAGCAAAATGGGTAACCGCTGGGTACGTGGGTACGCAATTAGTACCCATCCATATCCAAGTACCCAGCGGATACCACTCAGGTTTATTTATTTTTATTTTATCTATTTTTGGTTTCTTTGGGAAACTTACAGCTTGAATAATAACAGTAGTTAAATACAACAAAAATAAACTTATAGCCAATTAAAAGATTCCACCAGTAGGTGACCATATAAAAAGAATGGTGAGTTAAGAATAACATTAACAAATTACATACAGAAAATCACAAATTTGCATGTACAGAAAAATTAAATAAAGAAACGAACTGTCAAAGGAAGAAGTTGTTTGCAAATTTCCTTTTAAAAGAGTTTGTGCTGGTACAGAACAGGTCAATATCAGTTGGAAGTTCATTAATGTGATGCCGGCTTAGAATATCATCACCCCATTTCTTTCCCGTGGGAGTCGTAAGAGGCGACAAGGGACTCGAGGGTGTGTATTGCAATTTTAGGCGATGGGCTGACAACCTGTCACTATAACGATACAACATTTTCCAAATGACCTTCAAACATTTGTCAGACGTGGTGTAAATGGCGGCTATTTACGCTCTGCCTACCCCGCAAGGGATTATAGGCGTGATATGTGTATGTTGTGTATGTATGTAGTCTATAAAGGCTGCGGATGCGCGCAGTAGGAATGAGTTCAGTCGATAGTTGGTACGAGATAGCGGTACATTCAACCGAACATAACATTTAACTATGACATACATACATACATACATATATCACGCCTATTAACCCTTGCGGGGTAGGCAGAGCGTAAACGGCCGCAAAAACGGACATTTACGCCACGTCTGACAAATATTTGAGGGTCATTCGGAATTGTGTATCGCCATAGTGATAGGTTGTCAGCCCATCGCCTAAAATTTCAATACACACCCTCAAGTCCCTCAGTTGCCTCTTACAACTCCCACGGGAAAGAAATGGGGTGATGCTATTCTAAGCCGGCATCACACGGCAAACATTTAACTATGACATGTTATATTTATAGGGTAATGTATTATAGTACTTCGACTTACCTGTGGATCCTCCAAAGGGCGATACGTCCTCACGCCCTCCATCCGTACCTTCCGACGCTCGGAGGGCGTCTTGCCCTTGGCCTTCAAGAGGACGTGGTTGCCCTTCTTGGCAGGGTCCGGTTTGTACGACGTCACGTTGTCCTGTGGGTCAAATAAATACTAAATTTTTTAAACAAAACAAATCATTTATTTTCTAAGTAGGAATTTACAAAATTCCCTTTTCGAAAGTCAAATCTTCATAACATAATATAATACATTAAAAAAAGAATAGTAAATTTACAATAATGTAGAAAAGAAATACATGTCAAAGTTCAAATTCATTAACCTTAGTCAAATTCATTAAACCTAAGTCAAGTTCATTAAACCTAAGTCAAATTAATTAAACCTAAGTCAAATTCATGTTTTAATATGATCTATCTACCTCATACATTGTTGGAGGAACTGTTGCTACTGACCAGACGTCTTTATCTATGGCGATGGGAAGAATGTTCCCACCTAAAATTAAACCTTCGTCCGTTAACGGGTTAAGGCCTGCCTTGAACTTTTAAACGTCCCTTTCCCACTAATGGCAAATTCTGTGTGTGAGAACAGAGCGGAATCGCCACATTTAGACGATTTTACACTCTTTTGGAAATGTCTCGATGGTCGAGAAATGATCTGTCGAGACCTGAAACTGAACAACTTTTTCTAAGGCGGATATGTCGGTAAACGAGAATAAAAAATTAAATAAATAAAAATTCCCTATCAGCTAACTGACTTTCATTAGGAACTCGAAAAAAAAGTCTGTTTCTGTATCATGGTCTGATCATGCCTGCAAGTTTTTGGTACACCATCCCTTACACCCTACATTAACATTATACTGTTTTTTATTTAGTAGGTATTCGCTGTTATAGCAGCAAGAGTAATACATGTTATGTTTTTTTCTTACTATTACCGTTCATGACATACAGCCTTCGAACAATCAAAAATTGAAAAAGAAATGTATGTTGGCCACCTAACATCGTGCCCTAGCACCTGCACGCAGGACGATCTTATGACATCGTCTGTCAGCGCTGGCAACGTAGCCAAGTTCTGTAGCACGGATGCTCCGGATAAGATAACCTTGGCTTAAAATTTAAACCAACACATCTCTGAACGGGGGTTTGGCGAAGTGAATACGAAAGACAGTTAGATGTCATCACATTAGCGATTTCCAAAGATTTGACGCTTTTCCTGTTCTTATTTTCGTAAATATAAACTTAAAAAAAGTATACTTTATAGTGCAACACGATAAACAACAGAAATATATCACCAAAACACAAGATAACACTATGCACCTGTCAAACTGACGTTTGGCTAAATTTTATCCGACGTGTGCGCATGAACGGGGTAGGATAAGTTTGACAAGTAGAAATTTTCTCCTGACAGGCACTCTGAAACGCGGTTTTACGACTTGTCATCGCTGAAAAAATCGCCTATGGGACGTCGTTGAACGCGCTACTGGGCCGCGACGGTGGTGTAGTGCCTGCCATCGACACGCTAAAAAGATGGTAGCCCCCTATTAATTTAAACTCTCTAACTATCACGGTTTATGAGATATTGCCTGGTGACAGACAGAAAGACACACGAGCCGAGTTCAGCCGAGTCTACCAGTAATAGGGTCCCGTTTTGACCCTTTGGGTACGCAACCCTAAAAAAGCTTAGACTTGCAAAAAATAAACAACCAGCCAAGTCTACTAAAGTACCGCCGCGCCGTTCCAATAAGTCTTATTTCACATCTGTCATCTCCATACTAAAATAGATGTCAACAAAGGAAAATGGACCCGCTGCGATAGTATTATCACGAATCTGACAACTGTCAAATACGACTTATTGGAACGGCGGCGGTACTTTAGTTTCCCGTATTGACTTGGTTACTGAACCCTAAAAAGGCGTCAATTTGCAAAAAATAAACGACAGCAAAGTGGAGAAACAAGAAACACATGAAAACCTTGAGAATACTGATCGAACGCCTTTGCGCATTTTTAGTTTAAGTTTTCCTGTTGATATCTTTGTTGTATTTTATGTGCAATAAAGTTTTTTACTTACTTACTCGTCACAAGCTGCCGTGCGGGTTTATTATTATTAGTCTACTTACATCATCCCAATTCTCCTCGGTGTGCACTGCGGGCGGGGGGATTGCCACAATCGGCCGAGACTCGTCTTGAAACACGTACTTCTGGCTCTCGAACAGTACACGCTTCGAACATGTGAACCTTATGTGGTACTGCCAACAAAATGTAACACATAAATAAATTAAATACATACACATAATCCCTTGCGGGGTAGGCAGAGCGTAAACGGCCGCAAAAAACGGACATTTACGCCACATCTGACAAATATTTGAGGGTTATTTGGATTATTGTGTATTGCCATAGTGACAGGTTGTCAGACCATCGCCTAAAACTGCAATACACATTAACCCTCGAGTCCCTTAGTCGCCTCTTACGACACCCCGGTGTAAGAAATGGGGTGATGCTATTCTAAGCCGGCATCACACGGCATTATATAACATATAAATAATAAATATATCACACTAAAACAATTTTAAACGGTTTATTATGGATTTAACAATTCCTACGTTTCGAGTTCTGTAAACAGTATGCACAACTTATTACTCATCACAATAAAACAATTTTAAATGGATTTAAGTTGTGTTTATTTTGGATTTAACAATTCCCCAATTTGAACTCTTTATAAAAAGTTTTATTGTAATGACTAATGAGTAATAGTTGTGCAAACTCAAGAAAAAATCAAATTAAATATACAGGGTGTAAGGGGCAGACCTTCGAATACTGACAGGGTGCGTTAAGACCATATAACTGAATAACTTTACCCTAGAAACATATGTCAGTATACGACAAAAATATCGAATTGATCTCCCTTACAAAATCACGATCTGCTTTTACTATGGAAAGTTACATTCATTTACATTTCCTGAAATATTTCCAAACGAGTAGTTGTTCAGTTTCATGGTCTGCATGCACCCTATCAGTATTCGGAGGGCTGTCCTTTACACCTCGTATATAAACAGTAGTCTAATTTATAATCTAATGATACTTTCGCAATTAAGACACTACTTTGCATAGATACACATTCACTTTGCTTAAGGAAAGAAAAGTTATAACCTAAAAGAAGGTACAAAGGCAATTGAACAACTTTCCAATGTATTTAAAAAACTTTTAATACAGCATGTATGTGCCGTGTGATGTCGGCTTAGAATAGCATAACGGCATTTCTTTCCGTGGGTGTCGTAAAAAGCAACTAAGGGATAATCGTACAAGGAACGTGCAGCAACATTCCCTGTGATGTGACTGCGTCAATCCACCTGCCAAGCGTGGTGAGAATGGCAATACCCCCCGAAAGAGGGGAGGCCCATGTCCAGCAGTGGACTGATGTTGCTATTAACGTTAATGTATTACATTGACATTGCTTTTTCTTCCGCTTGCTCCCCACTTCTAATAAGTATTTGCCGTGTGATACCGGCTAAGAATAGCATCACCCCATTTCTTTCCCATGGGAGTCGTAAGAGGCGACTAAGGGACTCAAGGGTGTGTATTGCAATTTTAGGCGATAAGCTGACAACCTGTCACTATGACGATACCGAATGACCCTCAAATATTTGTCTAGACGTGGCGTAAACATCCGTTTTTTGCGGCTGTTTTGTGCTCTGCCTTCCCCGGAAGGGATTATAGGCGTGATATGTGTATGTACTAATAAGTACAAGGAAGCCATGCTGGGTTACATCTTTGCGAGGCATGAAGCTGGTGCTTTTAAGGATACGCCAAGACTCGGAGTGTACGTGAACTAGCGCCCTGAGTATAGATACGGCCGATGTGGCGCAGTGGTAGTGCGACTGCCTGCTACGCAATAGTTCCGGGTTCGATTCTCGGTGGGACACTCACAAAGTTAATATTTATCACTTTGTGAATTTGTTCCCGGTCTGGTTAGGACATTGCAGGGTGAACCAACTGATTGTCCGAAAAGAAAAATGGTTCCGTGCTTCGGAGGGCACGTTAAGCCGTCGGTCCCGAATGCTGTCTATGATTACTTAGACGGCGGTCGTAACACAACCATGTCAGAGGCCTCAGAGGTTGAAAAACTCTGACACCAGGGTTCATCGGGTCATTGGACGACTCGGTGTCCCACAGGATAAAAAAAAAATATAAATATAATAAAACTTCTGTAGGGATTAACAAAAAGGTATTATCAAGCCGAAAGGAGGTCTATATACTCATGAAACAAAAACAACTTTCCCCATGAAACATGAATAGAAATCCTTACAAATATTATAAATCTGAGAGTTAGTATACAACAACAACAAGTAAGTCGTGTAAACCCACATCATGAGTGATACTTGTTTGTTTAATAATAAAACTGAGAGTTAGTGTATGTGTATGTATGTTTGTTACCTCTGCACGCTCAAATGGCTTGACCGATTTAGATTAAGTTTGGAACACAGGTAGAATATAATCTGGAATAACGCATAGGAAACTTTTTACTGCGGGAAAACAACTATTACCACGGGAAAATGAGTGGCAGCGGGTAAATGGGCGGAATCTAGTATATAAAAAAATTTGACCTTCCAAACAAAATTGCGCAGCTTGTTAATTCAATACAGGAGGTCCAATTTACTTTTTCATCGGAAAAGTTGTTCAGTTTCATAAGTACCTTCTTTCGGCTTGTTATACCCTTTTTGTAATTTCAAAACTTTCAAATTCATTACTTACATTAATCATTTTTTATTTAAAAAAATATATATCAATGTTGCAATGTTTGTAACACTGCCTCGGCGGAGTCTCTCGGAGGACATAGGGGGGTACGGGAGACTCTGACGTTCCGGTCCCAAGCCCGGATAAAAGTGGAGGGCAACGGGGCGCATGTCACGATGGACCTGCCTGCCTGTCTCTGTGCGCAGTTGTGCATAGAGGCAGACCGGCCTGAACCATCGTCATGTGACCCACACCTTCTCGTGCAGCAGCCCTGCACACAATCCATTATCATGGACAACGCGGAGATAACAGTATCTACCCAGGAGGGTCCCGGCACCGCTGGGGAATCCCTCTCTGCGACGCCAACAGCGAGCCAAGCGCTGGCTGATGGCACCGCAGGTCATCGCCCATCGTACTATAGGGGGGCGAATCAACGCGTTTCAGATAGTAACATCCCGTCGCGGCAGGCCTCGAGCCGAGCAGACGACATAAGGGAGCCTGAGGGATCGCGGCAGGCCTTGAGCCGAGCAGACGGTCCTGAAGTAAGAATGTCCAAAGGGGATAAAAGAAAGCAGCGTCAGGAAGCGAAATACGCTAAACTGAAAGCTGCGGGGGTCGAACCCAACATTCGGAAGAGACCACCCAAAATAAAAAGGAAAAGCACTGATCCGAACGAAAAAACGGACCAGAACGCTTTTAAGAAAGCAAAGTCTAAGGACAACACCGAAACCGCCAAGCCAGCCCGCACGGGGGCCCCACGACCCTCAGCTAAAGAGCAGAGCAGTCTGGCTGTCATTGTTAGGCGTGTGGATGGTGTTGCCCTGAATGAAGAAGCTGCCGCTATCATCCGTCGCCGCATTAAGGTGATCATGGACGAAGCGATAGACCTTAAAATGGACGAGGACTACCTTAGCTTCGCTGCGTCGGGACTTGTGGCCGAGGGCCACTTCTTGGTCACACCCCTGACACAGATGTCGCGACTGTGGTTCCTCACAAGAGACCTGGGCGAGATCCAAGGCGTAAAGCTCGAGATCCTCAAATAGAATAGACTGAAGGTCACAGTCTGGATTCCCGGGATACCAGAGGATCTACCCAGAGACGTGATGAAGACCATTCGCGTCCAGAACAGGAAAAAGACGGCCTTGAGGCTTCCTGAGTGGACTCTGATCGCCAGAGAGTCTCTCCCTTTGGGCGAACGACTGGTGTTAGGAGCCCCTGAGGAAGCGTTCACAGGGGTGGACTATGTGTGGTTGAACTTCCAACTCACACAAGTTCAAGCCCGACCCATAAGAAAGATGTCGACAACACAGGAAGGGAGCAGTAGTGGGGCTTGCACCTGTAAGTGTACCTGCGGTGCTAAACCACAGGCGACACCGACAGACCCCCCGCGAGCACCTTCCAAACCAAGCACAATTACACGACAGGCACCCGTAGACCAGGAGCAGACAACGACGCTGGAGCAGATGGAGACCTCAACAGTGAGCGAACCTGAGCACACGTCTACTGTCAGCACTGGCTACAAGCACACACCAATACAATGAACACCCCACTCCAAAACACACACACACTAAACACACACACCAGCAACACTCACACACATACACCAAAACTATACACAAATACCCTAAAAGTACTCCAGTTAAACTTGCATCGTTGCAAAGAGGCTATGGCCGAACTTTGCCAATATGTAATTGCTGAGGGCATAGACATTGCCCTGCTGCAAGAACCATACTCCTACAATGGGAAAGTGGTCGGCATTAGCAGCCTGGGGGGTCAGCTTGTCTACCTCGGTGGTGAGTTGCATCCCAGAACATGCATTTATGCTAGCAGCAGGACAACACAATTAGGACTAATACATAGTATATGTTACAGAGACCTTGTCGCCATCGAACTAAACATCAAGATGGCCGACGACAAAGAAATGAGGGTGGCGCTAATATCTGCTTATATTCCTAGCGAAACAAACTTTGAACCACCATCAAAAGAGCTCGAGGAAGCAGTCCAGCTATACCGAGGTAAGAATATCCCAATCGTTGTAGGATGTGATGCAAACTCACACCACGAAGCGTGGGGCAGCACCGACAATAACAAAAAAGGTAATCTATTGCTGGACTTTATAGTTAGCAACAACCTAGATATAATAAACACTGGTAACACCGCTACCTTTGTAACTAAGACAAGACAAGAGGTCCTAGATATCACACTAGCGACCTCTTGCTTTAGTAAATACGTTGAAGACTGGAAGGTTGACACCGAAGAAAGTTTCTCCGATCACAGGCGAATAACCTTCCAATTAGAATGCAAAATGGTGAAAACCCAAATAAGAAATGCCAGGAAGACGGACTGGGATACATTCGATAAAAATATGAAAGAATGGAACCCGAGTACGATAAATCAAACCTTACTGGCAGAGAAGATGGAAAAAGACACACAGAGGCTAAATACAGCCCTAACAGAAGCGTTCCACAAAGCATGCCCTCTGAAAGAAATATGTAAAGGAAAAGGGCAAACATGGTGGAATAAAGAACTCAGGAAAAAGAGAAAACTAGCTCGCAGGGCCCTTAGAACAGCTCTTAAGAACAAGGAGGACCCTGCAGGCTGGAACAAATACAGATCGGCAAGAAATGACATGCGCAACTCCTGCCGCCACGAAAGCAAAAAAGGATGGCAAAATTTCTGCGAAGAAATAAATAAAACGCCACAAGCCGCTAGACTAATGAAAACACTAGCCAAAGACAACACATGTAAACTAGGAAGCATCCGGAACGAAGATGATCTTATAACCGAACCAAAAACGGTCCTGGATATAATGATGAAAACACACTTCCCGGATTGCACAGAATACCATGAGGAAGAAACCGACCACAATATGAACTGTATTTGGGATGAAGTGGAGAACATAGTACACGAAGAATCCGTAACATGGAGCATCATGTCCTTCGCACCCTACAAGGCGCCAGGGCCCGACGGCATTTTCCCCAAAATGCTACAAAATGCACTAAAATACGTTAAAGAAGATCTCATACATCTATATAGAGAGAGCCTCAGGACGGGATATATCCCAGTAACATGGAGAAAGGTCAAAGCTACCTTCATACCCAAACCGGGGAAAAAGAACTACCAGGAAGCAAAGTCCTTCAGATGCATCAGTTTATCCTCATACATGATGAAGGCACTGGAGAAAATCATAGACAGATACATAAGGGTGAAGATAAGCTGCAGTGGAGACAAACTGCATGTAAATCAACACGCCTATATGAAGGGTAAATCCACGGACACTGCTCTTCATAACCTTATAGTAAAAGCCGAAAGAGCAGTAGACAACAAAGAATATGCAATGGGGTGCTTCTTTGACATCGAGGGAGCCTTTGATAAGGCCACCACTGATGCCATAGCGGGATCCCTTGCAAGAGAAGGAATAGAACCTATGATGGGAAAGTGGATCATGAATGCACTAGGACACCGCGCCATTTCCACGGAATTGGGCGGCGTATCCCACACGGTTCGAGCTAAGAGAGGCTTCCCACAAGGTGGTTGCCTGTCACCACTAATGTGGTGCCTTCTGCTAGACGATCTTATTAAGACCGTCAACAGAACAAGAGTATACATGCAAGCTTACTCTGACGACGGAGTAATACTAGTCACTGGTAGAGAACTAAACATGATTAGCAGAATAATGAACGACTGTCTGAAGGCCGTTCTAAAATGGTGCAGGGACAGAGGTCTCAATCTAAATCCCTCCAAAACCAAACTAATCATCTTCACCAAGAAAAGAAACAATCAACTAGGAGTACCAGTCCAGATAGATAATACTGACCTGGAAGTGGTAGATGAGATAAGATACCTGGGTGTTGATATAGACAGCAAACTGCTTTTCAACACACATATAAAGAACATTAGCAACAAAGCTAGCCCTGATGCAATGCAAACGGGCTATTGGGAAGACATGGGGACTAAAACCATTCATAGTAAATCGGATATACAAATCAATTATCCTACCAAGACTAACATATGGAGCAATAGTGTGGTGGCACAGAGCCGCCATAACCTGTAACAAGAAGGCACTTGATCAAGTACAACGCCTAGCTGGACTCATGATAACAAGCGCTATAAGAACTACACCAACCGCCGCCCTTCAAATGATCCTAGGCCTGCACCCAGTAGACCTACAAGTGATGAAGGTGGCTCTAGAGCAATGGTTTAGAATGAAGTCTTTTTGTCAATGGAAAGGAAACCGTTTTGACAAAGGACACGCAAAAATAAGCTCAAAAATTGAGGAAAACATCTCCATGATTCTAGCAAACAACGATTTGATACAGAAACAAGAGATGTTTGACAAGAAATACAAGATACACATTGGACCTAGAAACGACTGGAAAGTAACAACGGACAACCCGATATTGGCCTGCTATACAGACGGGTCCAAGAAAGAAAGCACTAAACTATCGGGGGCGGGCATATACATCCAAAACCCACCGAGTCTACATAAAGTCATACCACTGGGGAAATTTGCAAGCGTTTTCCAGGCTGAAATACTGGCCATCCTGGAATGTGCTAGTGAACTGACCTCCAGAGAAGTTTTTTTTTTTTTTTTTTTTCGTTGTATTTTAATTTACGATCAGTGCTGAGACTATAAGTAAATCTTTTGAGAGATTTTCGCCAGAGAAGTGGACGCAGAGGTGGTAATTTATAGTGACAGCCAAGCAGCTCTAAAAGCTCTAAATAAGACCAGTACCACATCAGCTTTAGTAAGAGAATGTAAGCTGGCACTCAATAAATTATCAACCAAAGCAAAAACTACAGTTGCATGGGTCCCAGGACACCAAGGCAACTTAGGCAATGAAGCAGCAGACGAACTGGCCAGGCAGGGAGCTGATGAAACCTTCATTGGCCCTGAACCCCGCCTACCTATCCCAGGACAGTCAACAAAAGGTGTCATCAGCATCAAAATCAAAAATGAAAGCAACAAAAGATGGAAAGAGTTGCAAACATGCCGTCAATCCAAACTCTTTATTAAGAGCATGGATCCCAAAAGAACGCGCAACTTTCTGCAACTAAGTAGGAAAAATACAAGACTGATTATAGGTCTATTAACGGGACACTGCGATCTCAACAAACACCTATATACTATGAAACTAAAAGACGACCCATCTTGCCCCGAGTGCGGACAGGAAGAAAGTAGCTTCCACTACTTAGCGGAATGTCCAAGCTACTCGCTGCCAAGATGGGAATATCTAGGTAATGACAAACTTGAAGAAAGGGATTTAACCAATATATCTCTAAAAGATGTCCTGCATTTCTGCAGGGCAACAAGAAGATTCGAGGAGGTGACGCTGCCGGAGCACCAGTGAACCCAGTGCCCCAAACCTGGGAATTGGGTGAAATGGTTCCCGCCTAGTGGAGCTGATCACCCGTCTGCGAGCTCCGCAGACGTCCCAACCCGAGGAAGAAGAAGAAGAAGAAGAATGTTTGTAAGTAGAAATTTATATTTTTTTAGAAAATCATATTCTAATACATAATTATTTTATACGCTTTATAGGTCGGGACACAATAGGCTAAATTCAATATATTAATAATATAGGGTGTTTGGCGGAAGAGGTTAAATATTTTCAGAGCAAATTCTAGACATGAAACTAAACAACTTATCTTAAGTACAATTTTATTTTAATATGAGTAATAAATTTAGTTCTTCCTTACAGATTCACTCCAGCGGGCAAAAAAATATATAGGAAGACATTTCCTTTTTATATTTTGATAAAATTGTTTCGCAGTTTTTTGCACAATCTTCCTCACAAAAATTTCTTTGCTAATAGAGTTGTCCATGAATGGAATAAACTGCCAGAAGATGTGGTCTCAGCCCCAAACATTAATATATTCAAGAACAGACTAGACGAACATAAAAAACAAATAAAGATTTAATAAATTAAAACTTATGATAAGTAACTGGATACAGGCATTATCAGTTGCACACCGACTGCCTGCCTGCTCATAGATAATAATAATAAAATGTACCATTTTTACGAACATTGGTCGAGCCGAGACGAGTTAACTGACCCGGTTTTCTATTAGGACATTACAAAATTGTTTTAACAAAAAATTAAATTGTGTGATACAATTTTCTTTTCTTTTTACAATGACGGTTCATGACGTCTAAAAGTGATATGATAATACTATCCTACATTGAATAGAGAATTTCAATTGGTCAGTTGCAAATACATCCTCTGCCAAAGACGGTGTATGAATATACTCACTTCAAGTTCCACATCGTTGATGACATGCGTGGCATCAATCGGGCATATAACCTTGTTGCAGTTGGGGTGCTGTTTCCTGCACTTCTGCAGGTGTATGTGCATCCTGTAGTGTTCGACCTGGTGCGCCGCGTTGTACGGGCATGTCATCATCTGGTGAGGATCCGGTTCCGCCATTCTGAGGAGCATCCAATTGTATATGTAAGGGAGGACCAAATGTATTTTTTCATATATCGACGTAATCCATACTAATATTATAAATCTGAGAATTTGTGTGTGTATTTATGTTAGTTACCACTTCACGCTCAAATGGCTTGACCAATTTGGATGAAATTTGAAACACAGGCAGAGCATAACCTGAAATAATCTACCTGTGTTTCAAATTTCATCCAAATTGGTCAAGCCGTTTGGAGTGTGAAGAGGTAACAAACATACATACAAACATAATAGCAATTGTTCAACTAGGATCTCTCCTGTGGGACGTGTGGGATGAACCTCCAAGGGATGAGGTCAGGTCACAATCACAACATGTTTTGATAGATTTTAGATACCACCTACAGTGTAGAGCTTTATAAGATTACTCTCATTGCAAGTTTAGAAACTCTCAAAAATCATGAACTTGAGTCCAAGGAGAAAACCCGCCGTTCTTTCGTATGACAGTATTTTTTAATTTTTTCATGTTACCAGTTTTTTATCAAATTAAAATTTACTTACGTCTAGTTGAATGGTGTTATTTCAATCCAAAGATTCTAAATCTTACAGTTTTGCAATGAAAATTGCAATTTCAATGATTTAAAAAGCAAAGTTATAGTAATGCCTGTTGCGCGCTCGTCGTATTTTTTCAAAGTGAATTGAGTGAGAGAGAGTGGAGTGCTGAGTGAGTGTCATAGCAACTGTCAAGAACAATAAATGAACGAATGACTGGTATTTTTCTAGTACAGCTACTCGATAGCAGATGGCGTTAGCTTTTTAAAGGCTTGTATAGACCGGCTGCGGCGCGTTGCGTGCACGTCTGTTGTCTACGCAAGAAACCTGCCAGACTAAATATATAGGTCGCGACTCGCGCGTGCATGTGCATGCCACACGACACGACACAATGCAGGCAGATTGCAGTTGCAGAGCCGGATCTTCTCCTGACTGGGGCGTGTTCAATGGATAATATATCTTTCGTCATGCATGCATTTCAGCATGAACGTGCCCCCTGGCGTGCTAAAACGCGGTTTTATGACCTGTCATCGGAGAAAATACCGACTAGGAGAAACAGCATGAACGTGCCCCGTGCATGGTTCTGTGTGTACCCATAATGTACTAGGGTAGGGTAGTGTGTACTAGGCTTTACTATTATTTGTGCACTGTGATTTTTATTTTGTTTTAACCAGATTTGGAGCTTTTGAAAAGTTTCTGTACTTTTACAAGATGGACGAGACATTTAAAGACCCAGTGCCACTATCCCAAGGCATAAACTTGAGGTATGTATTCATTTTTATAACATTCTAACCTCACTAGCAGAGGTAGCTTATTGAAACTGAACAACTCAAAAAATAAGTTATGAAACTGTTCAAAAGTAGGGAATTTTTTTTGCCTGTGTTGTCGCACTGCAGGGTTAAGTTATCTCTCCCTGTTTTCTTACCTTTGTTCTATTTACAACTTTTATGTTTCTTGAAAAAACTTAGTTATTTATGTTGTAAAAAAATCACTCTAATTCCCAGGTTTGGGGCACTGGGTTCACTGGTGCTCCGGCAGCGTCACCTCCTCGAATCTTCTTGTTACCCTGCAGAAATGTCTTTCTTCAAGCAAGTGCAATGTTAGTTGCATACAAAATTTAAAGTGTTTTTTACCAGATTTCCGCCCACCAGTTTCATCCGCTGCCACTCATTTTCCCGTGGTAATAGTGGTTTTACCGCGGTAAAAAGTGGCTTATGTGTTATTCCAGGTTATACTCTACCTGTGTTCCAAATTTCATCCAAATCCTTCAAGCCATTTGAGTGTGAAGAGGTAACAAACATTTTATAATATTAGTACGGACTTTTAGGGATGTTATGACACAAGGATCCGAGTTTCAAATTGACATGGACTTCAAGAAGAAGCCATCAGCCATGCTGAATGCTGATGAGGACTTCTACCCAGACTTGGGTGATGAAGATGATAGGTAAGTTTACTTATAATAGAATAAATAACCAGAAGATGTGATGTCTGTTGAAATTAAAAACCAATTTAAAAACTAAACAAGGTGACAGCAAGATACAAGCATAATCAGTTGCTACAGCAGAGCTGCTGCCTTTTTAAATATATACATGGTGTAAAAAAATTAGCTGAGAATATTTTAAGGGGTGAACCAGTACGTGAAACTGAACAACTTTCCCCAAAGAACATAGGTCGAAATATGAAAAAAAAAATTAGCCCTCCCATACAAATTATCCCGGCCGGGTAACACACTAAGTATGGGAGGGTCAAATTATTTTTTCATATTTCGACCTATGTTCCTTGGGGAAAGTTGTTCAGTTTCACGTACTGGTTCACCCCTTGAAATATTCTTAGCTAATTTTTTTACACCTTATATATATCATGATTATACAAATACAAATATCTTTATTTTCTCATTCATTAGTCCACAATATAACAACACAACATAGAAATACACAACAGCAGTTATATCCCTTTCAGGGTCTGTCTCTTTTCGTGTGGGACACTGAGTGGTTCAACGATCCGATGAACCCTGGTGTCTGAGTTTTTCAACCGCCCTGGCCTCTGACATGGTTGTGTAACAACCGCCGTATAAGTAAACATAGACAGCAATACAAAACTGTTATACAAATTTATTTATTTTACAATGACGGATCATGACGTCAATAGGTGATAAGATAATACTATCCTACATTGAATAAAGTTATTTCATTTATGTATGTATGTATGTATTCCCTATATTATGTATGTATTCCCATCACAATTAGAGTCTCCTGACTACTTTCTGGGAAGCCCCGGCGAAATACTGTAATTGATTTACTAAATGATGCCGTGTGATGCCGGCTTAGAATAGCATCACCCCATTTCTTACCCATGGGTGTCGATGGTTAGATGTTTGCAATTTTAGGCGATGGGCTGACAACTTGTCACTATAGTGATACACAGTTATCTGAATGACCCTCTTGAATGAATGAATGAACTTTTGTCAGACGTGGTGTTAATATCCGTTTACGGCCGTTAACGCTTACCCTGTAACGGATACAGGCGTGATTTATGTACATACATACATACATATATCACGCCTATAATCTCTTGCGGGGTAGGCAGAATAAACTGCCGTAATAACGGTCATTTACGCCTCGTCCGGCAAACAGACACTCAAGGTCATTCGGAAAATTGTGTATCGCTATAATGACAAGTTGTCAGCCCATCGCCTAAAATTGCAATACACACCCTCGAGTCCCTTAGTCGCCTCTTACAACTCCCACGGGAAAGAAATGGGGTGATGCTATTCTAAGCCGGCATCACACGGTATTTATTTTATTTTTATGTATAATTCTTCGGTAGTGATTCAGATGTCCTGAATTTGATAGAAGAGTCGACAGGTCGGAAAATGCTCGCGTCCCCGGAGTACCACTCATTTGATGAACTTGCCAAAAAGATGATCGACTGTGAACCCGGGGGCAGGGTCAAGATTATTATTTTGGAAGAAGGTTTGTGTTTTCCCTTATTTGCAATTTAGTTTATGTAATTTCGTTATGTACTATTGACCTGCCTAGCAGCGGTTTCACCTGCCGCTACAGTTTTCCCGTGGGAATAATCTCAAGTAACTGTCCCGATGGCGTAGCGGATAGTACCCCTGCCCGCACTTGACAATTTCGCAAGTCAAAAAAATGTCTTTTGTAAAATAGCTTCTGGTGGTCTGCATCAGGTACTCAGTTTGTGATATTTATGTTTAAAAAAGTTTTGCTACGAAGCTATCCACGTGTCTCTTATAGATTAGCTGGGCTCTTGGTGTTCCACATCACGTAAAAATATTGTATACCCCAACATGGGAAGTGTTTTAAAATTTGGTATTCTATACGTACGTATACAAGAGAGATGTTTTAAAAAATGTCTGCCTTACATTATGACACACGTTTCAACGAGTTACATCAGCTGCGGTAGCTGGCAAATTTATCAAAAAATGTTCAAAAACTATCGCGATAACGCTCGTTTTAATGCAAATTTTTAAAACACTTCCCGTGTTAGGTATACAATTTTAGAAAACTTACAAAATGTTCTACTGCAAGCAGGATTTGAACCTGCGACTTACGCCATCACTAGTGACAATGACAACGCCTCTTCTATCTGGGCTACCGCGGCTCATCCATTGCATTTTGCAAGTGTATCTTGATGCCAATAACGTGTTAATTCACAAATAAAACACTTTTTCACTAGTTCCACTAATTAAATATACATATACATACATCAGCCTATCGCAGTCCACTGCTGGACGCAGGCCTCCCCCAGAGTACGCTATAGGACACGATCTCTCGTTTTCGCCATCCAGTCGCTACCAGCCGCCTTTTTAATTCATCGGTCCGTCTGGCCGGAGGTCGTCCAACGCTACGCTTGTCGAGGCGTGGCCTCCACTCGAGAACCCGCTTACTCTACCTTCTGTTTGTTCTACGATAGATGTGCCCAGCCCACTGTCGTAGAAGCGACGTATTTTGTCCATTAAGGGCAGCTTAGTGCTGAAAAGTAGGCATTTACGGCCTTCTTTTCAGCACTAAGCTGTGTTGTGTGAAGATGTGTTTTTATATTATTAATTTTTAATTATTGAATTATATACTTATTAATAATAGTAATATTATTTAAATATAAATTTAAATAATGTTAGTATAATGTAATGCGCAGTTGAATAACTCATTATGATGAGCTTTCTTGTCCTGTAATTCATTTAAAATATGGTTGATGTCAACAAGTCGGCGGCGTCCCGTAACAGTTTGAAATTCGTCTTCCTTGGTTTCCGCTTCTGCTAGCAGGGGATATATCCTCAATATCAAACGTTGCAGTTGGGTAGAGACAACTTTGAGGTTGAAAGCACCAGAAGAGTGCAGCTTGGCTGGGCGGCATTTGGGCAGCTGCGTCATATCCTAGAATCATCTTTGCCACAATGCCTCAAGACCATGGTGTTCGATCAATGTGTCCTACCAGTCATCGCCTTCCTTATCCGCAAAAAAGACCAGTGACGGACATTTTCTGGAAGTGTAGCAAGCTGAAGTGGGAGTGGGCTTGCCACATTTGTCGTAAAACCGACGGACGGTGGAGTAAGCGGGTTCATGAGTGGAGGCCACGCCTTGGCAAGCGTAACGTTGGACGCCCTCCGGCCAGAATCCAGATGGACCGATGACTTAAAAAGACGGCTGGTAACGACTGAATGGCGAAAACGGGAGATCGTGCCTTATGGCGTACCGAGGGGGATGACTACGTCCAGCAGTGGACTGTAATAGGCTGATGAATGAATTTTCGTTACTTACTTATGAGATTTAGAAGTTGATTGTAGTGGAAATCTACGGGAGTCCATAACTTGCAATAAGGGTTGATCATCACATATGCTTGAAGCTCTGAAACATGTTTGAAACATCAATATTCACACAGAGCAGTATTTAAATAACATTAAGAATCGTCATTTCTACTTTTTGTTCTAAAACTTACGTATTTCTATCTGAATCTGCCTTTTCTGCTTGGGAGGTAATAGCTACATGGTGAGGCTGCTGTATAGAACTACAGTAAAAATTTATGTATAAGTAAGTGAAAAGTCTTATTAAGAAACAACTGTTTATTAGCTGAACAATAAAACATTTAGTTTTCGTAACTTACTCATTAGACTGGAGAGTTGATTGGCGTGGAGATGTCTTCTTCTTCATCAATACACTCTTAACTTAACACTGAGTCTTGCGCATTCCATCTCCGCAACAGTCAAGCAGGTCGTAGGCTTAATATTGAGTGGCAAGGTGTGCCTGTAGCTCACAATAGTTTTCCAAAATATCTGGGCATTACTCTGAATAGGTCACTTACCTTTAGTAAGAATTGCCAAAACATAAAAAAGAAGGTGCACACTCGGAACAATCTATTAAAGCGCCTTACTTCTACTGGATGGGGAGTAACACCTCATGTTCTGCGGACTACTGGGCTGGCGTTATCCTTTTCTGCAGGCGAGTATGCATGTCCTGTATGGAGCCGTTCAGCTCATGCAAAGCTGGTGGATACAGCCTTAAATGAGACTTGTCGGATCATAACTGGTTGCCTGAAACCGACCCCGGTTAGCCAACTGTACCCACTAGCCGGAATAGCGCCTCCAGTTGTTCGTAGATCTGTGGCTAGCTCCTTTGAAAGAGCAAAGATGGAGTCAGATGCACGGCATCCCTTGCACGACCACATCCCAGTGACACAACGGCTGAAAAGCCGTAATGGCTTTGTTAAGTGCGTCACTCCTCTTTGCACAGACCCCGAACAAGCGAGGTGAAACCTTTGGCAGGAGGGGGTGACCCTACCAGATCCTTTCGTCCCGATTGCTGAGAGTTTGCCGCCTGGCCATAATTTGCCATGGTCGGTTTGGAAATCTTTAAATAGACTTCGGACTCAGACCGGCCGGAGTAAGGAAAACATGACCAAGTGGGGCTTCTTGGAGGGTTCCGATGTAGGTTGTTTGTGTGGTGCAGTTCAAACAATGAACCACCTAACATCGTGCCCTGCGTGCCCTAGCACCTGCACGCAGGACGATCTTATGACAGCGTCTGTCAGCGCTGTCAACGTAGCCAAGTTCTGGGCCGCGACG
Organism: Tuta absoluta; assembly: GCA_027580185.1. NCBI lineage: Eukaryota > Metazoa > Arthropoda > Insecta > Lepidoptera > Gelechiidae > Tuta > Tuta absoluta. The sequence continues at coordinate 6,626,249 of JAQAHW010000030.1, forward strand.
GTGTAGTGTCTGCCATCGACACGCTAAGAAGAAGAATACACTCTTAACAGAGCGGACGTGGTCGTCAATCCGGGTTGGTGGCACGCTTTAAAATCCGTCGCCATTCCTCACGGATGACTGCTTTTCTGGTGCACTCAGTCCTTCTTGTGTAGCGGCTTTAATTTGGTCCGTCTGATCTTCCTCGAGGGCCTGCACCCTCGATCTTTCCCTGGACCACGAGCCGCTCGATGGATATGTCCCCGCGTCGGGCGACGTGTCCAAAGAATGTAAGGATGCGAGCTTGCACGATGGAGGAGAGGCGTTGCTTGATGCCGAGTTCCTTGAGAATGGAATCCTTGGTGGGGAATGCTATCGATAATATTCTAAGCATTCGCCTCCAGCACCACATTTCCAATGCGTCTATCCTCTTCTTTTCAATTTCCCGCAAAGTCCACGTCTCTGCAGCATAGAGGAACACGGGGAATATGAGTGCTCTCACGAGTCGTGTTTTGGTGGCTTTCGTGATATTGCGATTTTTCCAAACCTTATAAAGCTTGCTCATAGTGGATCTAGTTATCGCCATACGTCTTTTTACCTCGTCTATGCAACCGCCGTTGTTGGAAATCAGCGCTCTCAGATAAACGTAGGATTGGACAACCTCGCAGTTTGCGATATGTTTGACTATGTTGTTTTGGAGATGTATGTGACTCCAGAACTTGCAGAGAAAGTTGGTCATCGTCATGACGGCTTGAAGTCCTGGAACGTTTTTATCAAAAAGTATTTTATCATAAAGTAATCTTGAACAGGCTCACCTTTTCTGTTTCACTAAATTATACTTACTTTTCAGTACCTAGTAATTTGTTTGCATGTTAATACCTTTGTCTCTTGATATTGAAGCACTGCAAGGATTAGAAGTCCAAGGTTATCGGTACAATATTTACCGTCTAATTAAATATACTATTACATTACAAACAAATTCAGTGGTTGCACTACTGATTTTGTTTTACTGTGTATGTACTTGATAATTACTTATAGCATGGCTCACTAATAAATAATAAAATTACATTATGTAAAATCGTACATTCTCTTCGTATGATTTGAACTGTGGTTGTACCACTGGTTTCATTTCTACTGTGTATGTATTATGATGTTTAATTTTAACATGGCAACAGTTTATGAACTACATAATAAATAAAATGACACTAGATCAAATGGTAGGTACAATGTTAGATACTGTGGTTGTAATACTATTTAATTTTACTATCTGTTGTTGTTAAACCTAAAACTGCTTCTGGTTTAGTTACCCAGATCAGCTATACAATTCTTTGTCTACTTACCTATTCACTAAAATTTATACCTATACATACTTACTTCATAGTAGGTAGTTACTTTGGTAGGTCAAAAATTGGTTAGAATTATGTTCAGATTCTTACGATATTGTTTGCCGGTCTTTTCGCTTTTGACATATAGGTACCCTCTTGTATTTATTTTTATTTCCTATTTTTACTTATTTACAGACTATGTACACGTTTATTTACAATAAATTAACGAAATATTTACACATTCACAAAATAATTACAGTCAGAAATATATACAACACTTATTTAAAACTTAGAAGCAAAGGCGAGCTTATCTCTTAAGAAGAGATCTCTTCCAGCCAACACATTTGATGTCAGAAAATTCATATTTTATTAATATTACGCGACAAGATGAAAAAAGCAGGTTGCGGAACGCCGCGGTCGAAAAATTGGCATAGGTCCTGCTCCGATGATGCCCGGCGGGCGTCTGAAGCGCAGCGCGCGCGTCGTTTGGTTATATAATGGGAATAATGGGGTTTCAAAAAATCCCAAAAAACAATTTAAAAAATCTATCCATTATTTAATTTACATCTTGTAATTTCCTACATTTTGGCATATTTAAATTTTTTTTTGTGTAAATAATCTTTGAGTAATACTTGAAAAATTGTCATAAACTTACGTATCTTTGCATTTTTTTATGATCGAGAAAAGTTATAGAAATCGTGTTTTTGTCCATTAAATAATCAAGAACTGTTCATAAACAACAACATATATTTTTTCTGGGTCAAATAAAATAATATATGATGCTTTAAAACTCAACCAAAAATAGGTCGATTCGACATTTTTCACACTAAGCCGCCCTTAAGCCCGGTTTACATTGTCTTAGTGTTTAGTAGAGTGCTTTAGTTGAAACGTGTAAACGCTACTTGCTTTAGTACATTTTAGTACAGTTCTACTTGAATTGAACTTGCCTTTCAACTTGTACTAAAGCACTCGACTAAACACTAAGACATTGTAAACCGGGCTTTATAGAGATACCGAGCAGATAATTTCCATATCTCTCTGAGTGACATGTCATGTATATAAGTATATTTGTTTACTTTAATATGTATTAAACTAAATGCGATCGGTTTGATTTGATTTGATGTCCGAAATGGTCGCATTTAGATTCTTAATTTGTTATTTTTTGTTTATTTAATTAGTGGACATACTTACATATACATACATATAATCACGCCTCTTTCCCATAGGGGTAGGCAGAGACTAAATCTTTCCGCTTCTTCATCTTTCATTCATCCATCTTTCTTTAATTATCGGAACTAGTGAAAAAGTGTTTTATTAGTGAATTAAAGTTATGTGTTCCAGGAGACGGTCCCCTGGTACCAGTGGATGCTGAGGTGACATTCCACTACGCTGGTTACTGGGAGAAGGCCAGTATACCCTTCGACTCCTCGCTCACCATGAACCAAGGGAGACCAGTGGTGAGCTACCACACATACACACATACTTATGAAATATTAATAAATTTAAATAAATTATTGGTTTTAATAATTTTCGTCTCAATAATGAATTAAAAAATAAAAATATTTTAATTAATGACTAATGATAATGTAATTTAAGTAAATGTGACTGAAATTTTGATATTGATATTTAAATTAGTTAATACCTAGGTACTGAATAAGACCATGTTTATAACGATTTGGTGTCTGTAACTGTTATGTTGTAAACTTAAATTAATGAAGAAATTGAAATTAATTGAATACGCACATCACGCCTTTATCCCTTGCGGGGTCGGCAGAGCGTTAACGGCCGTAACAAGCATAATAAACTAAAAACATTAAAAACACAACTGCTACTGAGATAAAGCCTAGCCTATGACACACACACACACGAATCACGCCTATATCCCTTACGGGGTAGGCAGAGCATCAACGACCGCAAAACGGACATCAACACCACGTCTGACAAAAGTTTGAGGGTCAATCAGATAACTGTGTATCACTTTAGTGACAGGTTGTCAGCCTATCGCCTAAATTGCACATCTAACCCTCGAGTCCCGTAGTCGCCTCTTACGACACCCATGGGTAAGAAATGGGCTGATGCTATTCTAGGCCGGCATCACACGGCAAATATAAGCTTAAGACACTCGGGATAATGTAAGGATTGGGGTGGTATGGGATCTACCTCCTAGCGGTCCACCCCGGGCAACGGCAACACAGGCTTGCCTGTGGATAAGTCCGGCTGAACGATCCCACGTGCGCGGTGGAAGGCTCCGTAAGGGGCCGCCTGGCTCGCGACCACCATCCCACCGAAGTCTGGCGCCAAGTAGCCACCTGCGTTCCGTCAGTGTGTGGGAGTGCCAGTGCCTTAACAGGCTTCTTCTGGGTGAGCTCGCTCCATCTTAGACTCTGTCTCTGTTCTATGACCTAGACTAGAGTCAAGAGCAAACCCAACATTAAAAAAAAAAAAAAGGATTCTTCCGATACAATTCCCATTCGAATCTGTTCAGTGGTTAACGAGTTACAGTCCTTTAAGGCGAGTGTACCCGTGAACAACCTCGACAGTGGCGCCACTTCACAAAATAAATATTTTCTCTTTATACAAACAATCTATTAGAATATCCGTTGCCCAAGTTTTTAGAATTATCCTTAAGTAAAATTAGAATCTACGTACAAACTCAATGAAATATACGCTGTAATTAAAGTTATGGCAATTAGTACCAAAAATGGCCGTTTTTGGGTACTTTTTTCCATAAGTTTAATTGCAGCGAATATTTCTTTAAGAATTAGAATATCGGCTTAGAATAGTTGCCGTGTGATGCCGAGTCCCTAAGTCGCCTCTTACGACTCCCACGGAAAAGAAATGGGGTGATGCTATTCTAAGCCGGCATCACACGAACTCAACAGTATAATTCATACTATCAAGCAATACATACATACATGTACCTATTGCAGTCAACTGTTTGACGGCTGACCTAGCGCAGTAATAGTGCAATTGCCGGCGACGTAAAGGTTCCGGGTTTGATTCCCGTTAGGGCACTCACAAAGGTGTTATTAAACTACTATAGTGGCCTCTGACATGGTTGTGTAACGATCGCCGTCTAAGTAATCATAGACAGCAACCGAGACCGACAGCTTAACGTGCCCTCCGAAGCACGGAACCATCCTTCCTTTAGACAATCAGGTGGTTCAGCCTGCAAATTCACAACTTTTGTGAGTGCCCCACCGAGAATCAAACCCGGAACCCTTGCGTCGCAGGCAGTCGCACTACCACTGCGCCACATCGGCAGTCGGAAGTAACGACTAATCGAGCATTTTAAGGTCGACTGGTCTGCCAAAACCATAGTCGGTGCATCGCTAAAAACACTGATGTATCTCGTGTCTATTCCAGACGCAGCGTCTGGGCGTAGGCAGTTTGATTCCCGGCATAGAATTGGGCCTCACCACAGTCAAGGGCCCCACCGCGCACTTCATGCTGCTAGGTAAGTTGAAACACGTGTTACATGCCGTGTGGTTAACCATGACTCCCGGCATAGAGCTAGGCCTCACCACAGTCAAGGGCCCCACCGCGCACTTCATGCTGCTAGGTAAGTTGAAACACGTGTTACATGCCGTGTGGTTAACCGTGATTCCCGGCATAGAGATAGGCCTCACCACAGTCAAGGGTCCCACCGCACACTTCATGCTGCTAGGTAAGTTAAACACGTGTTACATGCCGTATGGTTAACCATCTAGAGATAGGCTCCACCACAGTTAAGGGCCCCACCGCGCACTTCATGCTGCTAGGTAAGCTAAAACACTTGTTACATGCCGTGTGGTTAACCATTATCCCGGCATAGAGCTAGGCCTTACCACAGTCAAGGGCCCCACCGCGCACTTCATGCTTGTAGGTAAGTTAGACACGTGTTACATGCCGTGTGGTTAACCATGACCCGGCGTAGTGATAGGCTTCATCCCAGTTAAGGGCCCTGCGGTAAGCTTCATGCTGCTAGGTAAGTTGAAACACGTGTTACATGCCGTGTGGTTAACCATGATCCTGGCGTAGAAATGGGCCTCACCACAGTCAAGGGCCCCGGGGCTAGCTGCATGTTGCTAGGTATAACATCGATTGATTTATAGCACAATAGACATTATACAGGGTGTAAGGGACGGTGTACCAAAAACTTTGCAGGCATGATCAGACCATGAAACTGAACAACTTTTTTTATGGAAGATATGTTGGTAAACGAGAAAAAAATATTCGATCTCCAATACAAAATTTCCGATCACTGACGAGATGTGGAATCATAGTAAAAGTTGTTCAGTTTCATGGTCTGATCATGCCTGCAAAGTTTTCGGTACACCGTCCCTTACATCCTGTATACGTAGTCATACTTTTAGTTACAGAACCAACACAACACAAAAACACACATCACGCCTATAATCCCATGCGGGGAAGGCAGAGCGTAAATGACCGCAAAAAACGGACATTTACGCCACGTATGACCAGTATCTGAGGGTCATCCGGAAAATTGTGTATCGCCGCATTGACAGGTTGCCTAAAATTGCAATACACATCCACGAGTCCCTTAGTCGCCTCTTACGACTCCCACCTGAAAGAAATGGGGTGGTGCTATTCTAAGCCGGCATCACACGGCAACATAACTGTTCTAAATAATAAAAAATAAAAACAAAATACGACTATAGAATTAAAATAAACATAAATACACTTACACTCTGAGTCTCTCAAAGGTTGACTGGAAGAGATCCCTTTGTGGGATAAGTCCGCCTTTGTGCCTCTTGTTTTATTCCATCCTTTACTGATAATGTAAATTTGTTTTGTGGTACAATAAAGTTAATACATACATACATACATACATACACTTTAAAATATTCTAAAACCTATTTTAACGGTAAAGCCGTGAGCGGTAACTTCCTTCGTACTCAATAAACGTTTGAAATTGAAATCGAAATTGATACCAAATATCCTAAATTGATTTTTCGTTGTTTGAGGTAAACCCTATTTTAACAGTAAAGCCGTGAGCGGTAACTTCCTTCGTACGCAATAAACGTTTGAAATTGAAATTGATACCAATATCCTAAATTGTTTTTTTTTTGTTTTCGTGTTCAATATCCTAAATAGATTTTTTGTTGTTTTTGTGTTCAATATCCTAAATTATTATTTTTTTGTTTTCGTGTTCAATATCCTAAATTGTTTTTTATTGTTGTTTCCGTGTCCAGTGCAGCCCGAGGCGGGCTGGGGCCGCATCGGAGCCCTGCCGAGAATCAAACCCGAGCCCTCGCTGTTCATTGTCAAACTGTACGACGTCAGGGATGTGCACGCGGCCGTCAGGTAAATATGTCATAGGGGTGGATCCAGTGAAGGGGCCCTAGACAGTGAAGGGGCCCTAGTCAGTAAAGGGGCCGTAGACAGTAAAGGGGCCCTAGACATTAAATGCCTCAGTTAAGGGCCCCCAGACATCAAATGGGTTCTAGACAGCGGAGGCGCCTTAGACGGTAAAGGGCCCCAAAAGAGCAAAAAAAACCTTAGCCATTGCTGTTAATTTGTCGTGTTATCTAGGCTCCGAGAGGCACCGGCGCTCAGGGAGCCAAGGTAACCGCAGGTGAATACTTATAGCTAAGTATTTGTAGAGTGGTCTCGCGAACACGAGTGCCTGTGACCCCGGAGGGCGTGAGTGAGTAAGTGTGGGTAGAGTGTCCTGTGTGTAGGCACCCTAGCAAGCCTCGCGCCCGCACGCTAAGTGAGGGGCCGAGGGAGTAAAAGAGGGAACGTAAACGATAAGGCTTTATTAAAGAATTAACAGATAACCACCTCCTGATACGAAAACCAAAATTATAACCTGGCCACTCACACAGAAGGTAACGGCGGCGCGTCCAGCGCGAGGAGCGTCTTCGCAGCAGCTGTATCTTCAATCCGACGAGGCGTAGGCGCTTGAGGGGAGACTTTTAGGACTAAAATAGACTGTTACAGTGGTTACTCAGTGAGAGACTATACTGGGAGTCTTCGAGATCACAACTTAGAGTCCAGACCAAAACTGATCCCCTAGCTGCTTGACGTGGCTTTTATACCCTCGTCTGACGCTGACTGTCACAGTCTTCATTTCGATAGTCATGTTCATTTCCAGAAGCTTCGATGACGATCGCGCTCTTCATTTCGATCGTCATCCTCTTCGGTTCTAGAATCTTCGACGATCGTCGACCTCGTCAGCCGTCATTTTGAGATCATGGAACTTGTCAGTGGCCAGTCGTCGCTGTCCATGGAGATCTGTTGGCATCTCATGTTAGCTTGATGATGAGGTGGTTATGAGGATGGCTCCGAGGCACGCTGGTGGGCTCGGGACCTCAGTTCCTCCGGAGGGAGAGGGAGAGGGAGAGTGCCAGGCGTAGTAAATTTAGATACAAGTACCAGGAGGTCAGAAAATACGAAGAGGTAGATCAATGTATAATAACTTTTTAGTAGAAAGCTACGCGGCTCTATGATGTATAGATAGCCGTCAACTTTGAGAGGTTGACATAACATCAAGAAAGTAAACAAACAAATTGATAAAATAAAATGGATTTCAGGAAATATTTAGAAAAATGGTAGTAATTGTAGCAGAATGCTACAAATTGTCAAGCTGTATGTCAGGGATGTGCACGCGGCCGTCAGGTAAATTTATCACAGGGAGGGAGAGTGTATGCCACAATGAAGGGGCCCTAGACACGATAGGGTCTAGTCACGACGGGGCTCTAGACAAAAAACGATCACAGATTAAGACTGACTGACTGGCCCGATGGCGTAGTGGATAGTCCCCTGCCTGCTATGCTGTATTTGAAAGAAATTTTCAAATATTTGTGTCGAGTCTGGGTGTACAATACATGGAAGTATTGTATGTATTTATTTACAAAAAAAAGTATTTTTGTATTATACAAGCTTTTCTTAGTTTGGGGTTAGATGGCGCTGTGTGAAATATCCAAGATATTTCTGTTTTATTATCATTGTTCATTACCTATAGATGAATGAAATCAATATGCATATTGTATACCAGGTGAAATTTTACTAGTGACCGATACTGAAAACAGCTAGTGATAATAAGGAACAACTTTTTCCAAGGAACACATAGGCCGAAATATGCCAAAAATATTTAGAGTTTCCATAGTAACTCAAATCAGCTAGTCGTTAATTTTGCAATTTGACCTTTGGTCCCTGGGGAAAGTTATTTTTTATCACCAGCCAAATCTGAGTTTTCGCTACCGATCACTAGTAAAATTTCACCCTTAATAGATTTTTTGTATTTAACATAAATCTCAATTCAAATAATATTATTTTCAGATTCAACGACTTGCCCCGAGAGGAACAAACTAAATTCCAAACGACATTGTGTACAGTGAAATCCATTCACGACGACGCAAAAATACTGTTCAGCAAGAGAAAGTACGAGAAAGCAATAAAAAACTACCAGCAATCCGTACATGTCCTAAACTTATCTCAACCGGAAACCTCAAACGAGGAACAAGACGTGAAAAAACTAAAAATAAGCGCTTTCTTAAACTTAGCCGTGTGTTATTCTAAAATAAACAAACCTAAAAGTGTTATACGAATGCTGGAATCTTTAGATTATGTCACAGATATCGATAAGAATTGCAAAGCATTGTTTTATTATGGCAAAGCGTATGAAATGCTTGGAAAGACTGATTTAGCTATTGAGTATTACCAAAAAGCTCTTAAATTGGAACCAAAGAATGCGGCCATAGGGAAAGCGTTAGAGAAATTAGATCATTATTTAAAAACATCAGCTAAGAATGAGAAGGTAATGTGGCAGAGTGTTTTCAAATCTGACAAAAAAGATGATATTATTGTTGATGATGATTTTAAAGAAGGCGTAAGGGATTTGTTCAAAGATTTGGCTTCAAACAATGAGTATGCAAAGTTTGATCTACCTCCGACACTGAATTCTAGGGAATTGGAGTATGTGAAGAGTTTAGCGAAACAGTTTGAGGGTATAGTGGTGCTGGAAGACGGGGAAGCAAAGAGAAAAAAGTTTACCGTTGTTAAGAAATCGTAATTATACATATACACACACATATCACGCCTATTATCTCTTACGGGGTAGGTATATTGCCGTGTGATGCTGGCCTAGAATAGCATCACCCCATTTCTTAACCATGGGTGTCGTAAAAGGCGACTACGGGACTCGAGGGTTACATGTGTATTGCAATTTTAGGCGATGGGCTGACAACCTGTCACTATAGTGATACACAGTTATCTGATTGACCCTCAAACTTTTGTCAGACGTGGTGTTAATATCCGTTTTACGGCCGTTAACGCTCTGCCTACTCCGTAAGGGATAAAGGCGTGATTTATGTATGTATGTATGTATGCACTATGGGTAGGCAGAGCGTAAACGGCCGCAAAAACGGACATTTACGCCACGTCTGACATGTATTTGAGGGTCATTCGGAAAATTGTGTATCGCCATAGTCAGGTTGTCAGCCCATCGCCTAAAATTGCAATACACACCCTCAAGTCCCTTAATCGCCTCTTACGACTCCCACGGGAAAGAAATGGGGTGATGCTATTCTGAGCCGGCATCACACGGCATGATATGATGATGATGTGGCTTATTATGGTAAGATAGTATTAACAGCCATATAAGTACAGTCGGTTGTAGCACAAGGTACCAGGGGTACTCCAAAAGAACTGAATTAAATGTTTATCCCCAGTTGATACATAATAAAAATTAAAACTAACATACATACCTACATAAATCACGCCTATATCCCTTACGGGGTAGGCAGAGCGTTAACGGCCATAAAAACCAAATTATTCTCATAAAAGAAGTAATTTTGTACTAATACATATTCATGTCAAGAAAAAAATATTGCTGGGGACAAAAATAATTCAGTTCTTTTGTGTGTCTGCTGAGCTGACTGCACATGAAAAATATTTACTCTCAATCATAAGTGATATTAGGTTTTTAAGTTGAATATTGAAAGGAGTTACTTAGTTCCCACTTGCATTGTGTAAGGTTTCAAAGTTTATTGCGGTAGATTTAAGTTTTAATACTGTTCTTGAACCATTTCTACATTCCATCACTCAAAACACAAAAAACGGGACTCTTACCGAGATACTCGATTTCCAAGGACACTGTGATATCATACTGTCATAACCAGTAACCAATATTATCAAACTACAGGTGAAATTCGATGTTCATTGCATAGTCGGTTAGCCATTATGTTACCAGGTATATGAACCGGCTACGCAATGTACTAAAAATTTTCCCTGTAGTTTCATAACATAGGCACCGGTCGTTACTTTCAAGTGAGTTCCAGTAGTGATTGACAGAATCGTAGGAAGAGGGTATGCAGAAATGCATACCAATAATATGAAAGAAAACTCCACCTATCAATTTTTTTTGTTTTTTACTAATGATGGGTTTGCTCTTGACTCTAGTCTAGGTCATAGGACAGAGACAGAGTCTAAGATGGAGCTCACTCACCCAGAAGAAGCCTGTTAAGGCACTGGCACTCCCACACACTGACGGAACGCAGGTGGCTACTTGGCGCCAGACTTCGGTGGGATGGTGGTCGCGAGCCAGGCGGCCCCTTACGGAGCCTTCCACCGCACACGTGGGAGTGTCAGCTGGACTTATCCACAGGCAAGCCTTGCATCAGTTGCTTCATGATCATGGCCTATGCAACTTGGTTGAAATATCAGACAATTCAAGAAAATTGAGTATCGCGGTTAGAACCCAGTTTCAAGTCAATATGTGTAAGTTTAAAACAGTTGATATATTCTTAAGTTGACAAAGACTGTTTTTGTGACTTAGTTTTATATTTTTAATAAACAATTATTTTTATATCATGCATTTAATTTTAAATAAAATAAATATTAAACTCAGATTAGATAGTAGAAACATTTATATCTTTTTACATAAATAAGTGATTTATATTATGATTCTACATTTTGCAAGTATTCTTCATCCATTTTTTGGAACTTCTCAGTCATTTCTTCTGGAACTTGGACAGAGGATAGATCCTCGGCTCCAACCTCTTCTTCTTTCTGTATGAGGATATCCACAACATTCTCACAGGCTAGAAGATTTCTCGGATCCTTCTCCCATTTATGGAATTCTCTGAGAACATAATAAACTCCATTATTCCTTAATATCTCTCTGCAGGGCCGTTTTGAGCATAACTTATTCAACGTCTCAAGAATCATTTTTCGTATATCTGGATCGGAGTCCCGTTTCTTTTCTTTAGGTAGATATTGAAGAGCAATTGGTAAGGTGTCCATTTCATCATCCGGGTATTCTTCGTTGCCCATCAAGGGGTTAAGCAAGTACGTGAGCAGATCCAGGTCATTGCCAAGCAAGTAATCATGTAATTCCAGGTCGAAGGCTAAATTGCGAACAACACCCAAAGCGCCTCCCCTCCTGATGTTTGAAAGCTCATAGTTACAAAACGGTAACAGTTTTATCAACGGAATGTGTGGGTTTTCTTCTACGAGCCATTTTCGTATCCTGTGGTTGCAGCTCAAGTTGCTAAACATTGGAGATAAGTAATTTAGGTTTGATCCTTTCTTATTGTAGTCTATGTTAACAAATGCATTAAGAATATCATTCAGGTGGGGAATAAACGTGTCTATACACACTTCTAACTCGTCTTCAAGCCGCGTGATGTTGGAAAGTATCATACAAGCTGCATCAGCGTCCTTTTTCTGCGAGTTCAACACATAACCTATCAAAAGTTCTAAGATATTTTTGTGATCTTCAGGCTTGTATTTTAGAACTTCTGTAGCGCCTTTTGGGCTTGCCGTAAGGTTGACTAGAAGTAAGAGGGCGTTCTTAGCTATTTCCTCTACTTTATCATCAGTTAGTTCAATAATACACTTGATAATTTGGTCATTACGAAGCAGTGCTTCAATTCCATCTTCGGAGCCTGAAAGTCCCACTAAATGGTCCAAAGATATGTGCTTCAAGTCCACCCGAGAATCGGGCTTCAAGAACTGTATCATTTCATTAAGCGGATCTTGAGTCATAATGGATTTTTAACAGAAAATTCGTAAAAACATAATACGAAAAACTTGCTATGAATGGCACACATGTAGTTTTTGACAGATGACAACAATACGGCACGAATCATTCACTCGCGAATGAGATATAACACTACACAGCCATGATTGTGAACAAATTCATTGTTGTAATATAGCGCCATCTAATAATGAGTAGCATTACGAAGTGGTATGCAAGACTATGTCTTAGTTGTTGTGTTTGTTACTAGATGGCTCTGATTTGAAACTAGTTCAATTACATTTTCTTTAGATGGCGCTAAGATGTTTACATTTGTAAATATATTTCTTTTAAATTATTCTTGTGCTTTTATTTCTGCAGTAAAAACCATTGATTTGATATAACAATTTATTGTTTCTTAAACCGCATGGTTTTGATTTTGTGTCTTCATCGATAAGCAGTCAAGGCTGGATCATCTAATTCAGAGATGCACAGACTTATTGGGACCAAGGGCCACTCGGGCGAATATCGAACTGATGGCGGGCCATCACAATTATTAAAAACACAAAAATGCCTAGAAATATTTATTAAAAAGTATAATACACTAGTTGGAAGCGTGGCACTGCATTGTGCTAACAATTTTTTTAACGTTCGGTTCCAATTTACTTGTAGCCACTTGTAAAACTGCCTCCAAATTGTCATTGGCAAGGCGGTTCTATTTTTTGTTTTATTATTGTTCATTATAGAAAAAGTTTGTTCACATATATAGGTAGAACCAAATAAGCTGGTGAATTTCAGGGCATTTTTGCGCAACTCTTTGTACTTATTTTTATCAATACAGCGATAAAAGTTCAGTAAATCCCCTTCATTGAATTTGTTGCGTAACTCTTGGTCATTTTGAATATCAATCAATTCCAACTGCATTGACTCGGGTGCATTTTCAACTAAAATGGAGAAAGGATTACTAAAAATGTCCAAAAGAGGTTTCACTTTTTTAAAATCGTTTAACCTGTCATTAAAAGATTGAATCAGCATATCTAACTTCTCTACAAAGCCACGATTAACTTCAGTTTTGTTAAATTTTTCTGCCATTTTCTTATAATTTGGGAAATGAGTGTAATTTCCAGAGTTGATTTGACTTCTAAAAAGTGCAAGTTTGTACTGAAAAGATGAAATACTGGCGTATAACTGGCTTATAAGTTGGTCTTTTCCTTGAAGCCGTGTATTCAAGATATTTAGATGATTTGTGATGTCTACTAAAAAAGCTAAATCACACAACCAATCTGGATTCTTAAGTTCAGGAACGTCTCTAAAAGTCCCGCGGCGAAAAAGAGAATTCGACGTTTCTTAGTTCTTTGCAATAGAGTTCTTTTTCGTGTTTGAAGATGGCCGCCCTTGACGTACAACGATCTCGACTGCATTGGTGGCGCGGACTCTAGCCCGAACATGACAGCGAGTACAGAAGCGCGCGCAATTTAAAATATTTTTGCAGTTTTACTTGTAGACATGATAAATATTGACAAGTTTTTTGGAAATGTATGGGGATTTGTGCTACTGCTCGCGGGCCGCAATAATAAAGCACACGGGCCGCAAGCGGCCCGCGGGCCGCGGTCTGTGCATCGCTGATCTAATTCGTTATAAGTTAGTAAAAAGGTATAAGGTAAGACTTGTTAGCGGGCTGGCGAGTGCAATGTAAGAAGTTGCATTCACAGGGTACGCTTCAGGTCTTTCCACTTTCCCAAAATGTATTAGTTTAGTCGCAATATACGGTAGTACAAAAGGAGTAATCTCTTTTATTAAAACACGAAAATACTTAAGTTATAATTTAATTAAAATATTTAAAATAACAAACATACTTTTTCTTATTTCTAACATTAACATTTTGTTAAATTCTCTTTATAATTTCTAAGCACTCTGCCTCACGCCTGCATATATAAGTATCTAGTTCTACAACATCACAAAATTTAGTAGCTAAAATAGTGGTAAATTCCTATAGATAAGTAGGTGGTAATTTTAGTGATATCAGTAAATTAATTCAATATTGTTGGAAGTAGGTATAAAAAGTAATTGAATTTAGGAAAATACTTTAATAAATAATGACTGACAATTATTTCATGAATCACTAGTACCTAATAATAAAAAAGTTAGTTTTAAATTCTTAATAATGGCTGAAAGAATAGTGAAAACAGTTTATACCTTTATGTTTTTTTAGCATTCTACTTGCAGACATTGGTACTATAAATAACTATACCGATATTTGATAATTCTTACAATATAATAAAATATTGGTCATATTACTACTCTACCATGCAAAATTAGTTATTATTAATCTTTCTAAAATTCGGAAACAGACAAATTTTTATGGACGTTTTTAGCGAAATAGCATATAAGGTGAGATTCTATGATTATGTTAATTATTCTAGTTAATAGCCTTGAGTCAGGAAATAAATTCTTTTGACTTACCTTAAATTAGCGCTGTCACCTTCCGTCAAATAGGTTCAGAAGATATCATAATGTCCTGTCATAAATAACAATGGGTTTTTGGCAATTTCTAGTCAATTTAGCCGCCATTATATGCATTTTAAGAATTTGCTGTGCCTCTGCGAGGTGCTACATGCTGGACTTGTAATATTTTAAGATCTTTGTAGTGTAACCATGTGGTAATGCCACGGGGTAATGCAAATAAAAACTTGAAACTTGAAACTTTATCTTGTCTTAATTTGGCAGATAACGCGTATTTTGCGTCAGATTATAATACATCACACACCTATCTGCTATCCTTTTCTGAACCTTTTAGACGGTAAGTGACAGCGATAATATAAGGTAAGTTAGGATAACTTATTTCCCAAATGGAGACCAATATTATTATTAAATGATTTTGTATTTCTTATAATAATTTCGGACGGTGCACTTACCTATAAACATTAAGAATATTTAGAAATATTTACATCACATATTAATGGACGAATTTTGATCACTGTAGGCACAATTTTTACTCTGATAAAATCTACAATAGATTTATAATAATTAAGGGACGGGACTCACCTGAGTGAAAATTCAGTCGCGAAATTTAAGGTACTCAGTGTTGCCGTTAGAGGAAAGAGAAAATCATCAGAATCTTGTCAAAAAAGCGTTATATTAAAACAAACCAATTAAAAAAGCGCTATTACCCACAAAGTTTTTATTGATATAGGTTTTGTTTGGCTATAATTGAAAATATAAGCAAAACACAAATAACGAGTATAATCGTTTTATTTAATTCTTAAAATCAACAAATTTTAAGAACTTAGGGATATTTTTGATGTCAGTTTCGCCATTATTTTCAGTTGTCAGTATCATTTTTTTTGCCTTTGGACCCTGAATTATTGCCGAATAAGTGGTTAAAAAGGTCTTTTTATATTTTCCACCAGATTCCACTTAATTTTGTCTAGCACTTAATTTTATGAAAAAACGCGGCAACACCGAAGATACTATGAGATATCGATATGACAACTTGCGCGATAAATCTTTGATGTCATATCTAAATAACCGAAAATTCCGTGACTGAAACACACAAAGGTTTGTTTCGACACTAATTAAGTAAGTACTCACAGCTGCACATCATATCCATTTAAGAAATCAATTTATACTGGTTTGCTTGTAGTCTGTAAGTTTAGGTACTGATCTTTTTGTAAACAAATGAAAGAAAGTGTTTTATATTCCAACTTTCTACGTAGGTACTACAGAGTTTAACATTTTTTCAACAAAACAGACCAATTTATAATCAACGAAACATACATAAACAGTAATAGTTGTTATTTATGCTGTCAAATACAATCAAAAGTAAAGAAATTAAACATATTCTTTATTACAAAATAATTCATGCACTTAAAACGTAAACAGTAAATTATAACCATAACACACTTGCTATAACGCGGCTAAACGAAAAAGGTCGGTGTTTTCGTATTGTCACCTTTACACTAATATTTGGTCGTATATAGATCTGCCAAATTCGACAAGATAAGTTCCTACACGTCCTAGATTATAGTAAATGTATGAAAAACCAGCTTAAGTTGATCTCTTAAACAGGTAAATTGATTCGCTGCTGATAATACGTAAGTATAAGTTATTATAAATTACACTATGGCCACAATTCGGGATGTACATTCTCCTTACTTGCCTTAAACTAGTGCTGTCATTTTCCGTTAAATATGTTTAGAAAAGGATAGGAGATATTTTAGTCGTGTCATGTCTTATAATTTCATGCAAAATACGTGTTATTTGTCAAAATAAGGCGACAATCAAAACAATGGCGACTAAATTGACTAGGAAAGGCGAAAGAACCCTTGACGTTTTTAAAAATGACAGGACTTAGATATCTTCTAGCCTTTTCTAAACCTATTTGACGGAAAGTGACAGCACTAATTTAAGGCAAGTAAGGAAAATTTAAATCCCGAATTGACCTCATATCTAATTAAATGAAGCACAAAATAATTAATATATTTATGGCTCAAAACTCGCACATTTGAGTTTCCTAAAAACTCGTACATTTGAGTTTTCTAAAAACTTACACATTTGAATTTCAGTGCAAAATCTACGTTACAAAAATTCCTGATCTAAATATTGAGAAACCTCTTGGTATTTTAAAGAGAGCAAAATAATTTTTAAATATGATTTAAATAATTACGGCACTCTAAAGTCCTCTACGTAGGTACATTATTTAGCTATCAAATAAGAAATGACCGACATAATGTTTTTTATTTATAAATGTAAAGCTAAATTGGTGGTATGCCGTGTGGTGCGAGCTTAGAATAGCATCACCCTATTTCTTTCCCGCGGGTGTCGTAAGAGGCGACTAAGAGACTCGAGGGCTTAGTTTGTATGTCAATTATAGGCGACAGGCTGACAACCTGTCGCTATAATATTTTTTTTCTATTTTATTTATTTATTTATTCATTACATTACAAATATCATAACAGTTTACACCAAATCGATATAAGTAGCATAATGATACATGATATTTCCGAAACGGCCCTCATATATTTGTCAGACGTGGTGATAGCGCCCGTATTTAACGGCCGCTCTGCCTACCCCGTAAGGGATAAAGGCATAATGTGTTGTATGTATGTATACATTTATGAAATGAAAGGGCATCACACCACACCCCTCGATTTACTTAAATTAGTATTTTTTCCCTGAGAATGTAATTTTATATACCTACCTATCTTTTGACTGTAGGTATTTATAACGATTTGGTAAATATCTCACAGACAGACAGTTATGTTTTATAAATTAAATAAAGTGACTTGAATTGAATTAAATTATCATCAATACGTGCAACTGGCATGTTATGTAGTCATTTCTGATTTGAAACCTTCTTACATAAAAAAAGCAATATTAATCTACGGTGTTATTACAAAAAAATAGACACGCGTTTAGACATAATTTACTATAAGGTGCTATTAAATTGAATGCAAATAATTTTAGGGAGAGCTCTACTCATAAAACTCAAAAAAAAAACCCAGTAAACATGAGTCAAAATATGAAAAAAGTGACTCATTGTCCAATTATTTTTTTCATATTTCGGCCTATTGTTGTTGTTCAGTTTTACGAGTACAACAAAATAATTTAAAAATATTTGCACTGAGTTTAAAAGTAGCTTAAATACGATTTCACGTTGTCAAACAGCTTAAACAATTTTAACCTTTTTCTGTAATAACACGGCTAATTAACTATGTTGATGATGAGTTTAGTTGACGAGCAGTTTCCTTAAGCAGAACACGAAGACCACGGCAATTGCAGACGTCTTCAAAATGTCAGCATCTACAAAGAGAAATATCTAAGTAAAAATACATGGAAGAACAAAAATTTTTTGAGAATATTTTAAGGGGTGAACCAGTTCGTGAATCTGAACCACTTTCCCAAGGAACATAGGTCGAAATATAAAAAGAAATCGGCCCTCCCATACAAGTTAACCCGGACGGGTAACGCAGTATAGGAGGGCCAATTTTTTTCATATTGCGACCTATGTTCCTTGGGGAAAGTTGTTCAGTTTCGCGAACTAATTCACCCCTTAAAATATGATTTTTCATTATATTTTCTAGATTCTGGTCGCAGGAAAATACGATTACTTAAAGAAAGTTTGCTCGATAGATTTATTTTTCAAAGTTTGATCAATTTTTACACTTTTTTGCGTAGTGTATAGCAAACTTATGAACATAACACATTATTTTTTGCGAATACGATACGTCTTGTACATATCTAGATTCTTGTCGTACAGTTTTTTTGATTACTTGTTTATTTGGCGAGAAATTGACAAAAGAGTGAAAAAAATGGCGATTCCGCTCTGTTCTCCCAATCAGGATTTGTCATTAGTGGGAAAGGAACGTTTTAAAGTTCGAGGTGCATTGTACGATATTGATGTTTGTGACATCCACTACTTTTGACAGTCGCAAATCGATACAGCAACGTGTGCCATATTATCGAGTTTTTCTATGGGACTTTGAAAACTACAAAGTCTAAAAGCAATAAAGTTACTTTGGCCGTGTAGTAAACACTTCGATACCGCGTTTTAGGACCTTATTTCTGATGCATACTTGTCCTGTACCGCCATCTTGAGGATTTGTTAAGAACTTTTCTAGTAGTGAACCATTTTTATTGCACCTATTGGCTAATAGAGGTCGCTGAAAAGTTTTCTTACCGTTGCAGCTATGGTCCTTCTCCTTGTAGCCGTTCTCGGTGTCGCAGAGGCATATCTTCTCGCTGTTACCGTACACTCTGAGGTGCGGAGTGGTGGCTGTGATGTTAGGCAGGAGACACACCAAGCCATCGTTACATTCGTCGCTGTTGGAGCACAGGTGGTACAGGTCTGGAAGGAGAAAAGCAAATCAGTACATTCGTCGATAAAAAGAAATGTTGTGACTGTCGTACACGTTACAATAAGTAATTTATAACAGTTTAAAAAGTTACGTTTTTTTACGCCAATAGATGGCGTTAAACATCTAGGGATTTTTCAGTTCCAATTAGTCGTATTTGACAGCTGTCAGATTCGTGATAATACTATGACCATTTTCCTGTGTTGACATGTCTTTTAGTATGGATATGTCAAATACGACTTATTAGACGGCGGTACTTTAGCCACGCAACTAATCTCGCTGGCGATAATTTTTCGGACCGTAGTTTTTACTGATTGTTAGCAATATCAAAATGCGCTTAAATATTATTCCCAAATTTTCAAACGAACTCCAATTGTAATGTAGATAGGTTCTATAAATACTTAGTGTCAAATATTTAATATAGAGGTAATATTTTTTTCAAGTTTTGTAAACAATAAATAAGTAAAAATATAGCTACACAAATAAAATTTACGAATACCGGGACTCTGTCGAACATGTGTATCTACAGTTACATCTTTCTCTTTTCGTGTGGGACGCCGAGTCGTCCAACGACAGTTACCAAAACGTGTTTATTTTTTTTGAACGAGTTGTCATATATACTTTTTGAAATTCAGCAACTAAACTAAATGCAGATGACTTCCGATCCTCAGTTATAGAATTATTCAAACCAAAGTTTTCAGTCCCAAAGAAGTGTATTGCATTCCTCAAATAGGGTGAAATTTAACTAGTGACCGGTAGCGAAAACCATATTTCATTTGCGAAAACTCAGTATAGGCTGGTGATAAGAAACAACTTACCCCGAAGAACATACATAGGTCGAAATAAGAAAAAAATATTTGGACCTACCATACAAAATTGCCGATCAGCTGATTTGGGTTACTATGGTAACTTTGTCATAATTAAATGAAAAATATTATTTCGACCTATGTTTCTCGGGGAAAGTTGTTCTTTATCACTAGCCCGATTTCTGTTTTAATTTTCAGTCACTAGTAAAATTTCACCCTATACATGGTGTAAAAAAAATAGCTGAGAACATTTTAAGGGGTGACCCAGTAAGTGAAACTGAACAACTTTCCCAAAGGAACATAGGTCGAAATATGAAAAAAATTGGCCCTCCCATACAATTTATTCCGGCCGGGTAACACACTAAGTATGGGAGGGTTAAATTAATTTTTCATATTTCGACCTATGTTCCTTGGGGAAAGTTGTTCAGTTTCACGTACTGGTTTACCCCTTAAAATATTATCAGCTCATTTTTTTACACCTTATATATGTATTAAGCAACATTTCGTGTACTTAGGTAGGTACGTTACTTTCTTGCACAAATAATGCTACGAAATTAAGGAAAATAATAAATATCATTGGAAATAATCAGACACGAAGCAAGTGAAAGATTAATTTCGCGATAAAAATGTAATTTGGTCACTTGAAAAGCAAAAGTTCACCGTATGTGGCGAGTTATCGTGTGCCTAATCACCAGTGTGGTTGCTTCTTACAACATGTTTTCATAATCCATGAGGGAGTTTCCAGAACGAATTATTTAAGGTTGTTCATTTCATACATACATACATTATATCACGCCTATATTCCGGCCACATCACGAAAGTTCGCAATCGTGCATCGTTCGTTTTGGGCTGATTACATCCGCTGTTGTACAAATGCAGCAAACTCTGCCTTAGAAATAAGGTGAGAATTTAGATCACCTGCGTAAAGCCTATTATGACCTACGCCAGCGTAGTCTTTGCTCACACCTTCGATTCACATCTGAATATGCTGCAGGTCATACAAAACCGTTTCATGCGCAAAGCTACCGGGGCGCCCTAGTACATTTGTTTGATACATTGCAAATCTACTGAACCGATTGTAATTAAATTTGGCACACATATAGATGGTAACATGGATTAACACATAGGATAGTTTATCGTGTGTATCGTTCCTTACTTCGTACTAAGTACACCGCCATCTATCTAGCGACTAGGAATGATTTTAAAAGAAAATTAAAACTAAACTCCCTATTAGCGGAATACGGCCCCTTCAGAAGTTGCATATTGCACCCGATCATTAACGGGCGGAAAATGCAACCATCGGTTGCAATAAACTACTACTTACCTGTAGCTCACCGATAACAACTAAAGGGTACCTAACGTAATGACTTCTCTGGCTATTACATGGTAGAGTAGTATGTTAGTGAATGGGTGAGTTGCAAAACTAACCCGGTAGATAGCCACGCGTTATTGGCCTTAATATACGCTTGCACAATTCGCGGGCAAGGGATGAGCCGCGGTAGCTCAGCTAGAAGGAGTGCACTAGTGTAAAGTCAGCGGTTTAAAACTTTGGAGAAAAGTATGAAAGTAAAAATTGTATCCTTAACACGCGAAGTGTTTTAAAATTTGGTATTCAATAGCTGAGTATAGATATGGAGAGTTCTTAAGTAAAAGTTAAGAACCTATCCAGGAAAATCATGCTTGTACGTTGTGATACCGGCTTATTATGGCATCACCCCAATTCTACCCGTGGGTGTCGTAAGAGGCGACTAAGGGACTCGAGGCTAAAATGTGTATAACAATTTAAGGCGACAGGTGACACACCTGTCACTCCAGTAATGCAAGATTTTTCTGAAACGGCCTTCAAATATTTGTCAGACTTGTCGATAGCAAACGTTCTACGGCCCGTAACGCTCTGTCTATCCCGCTGGGGAGAAAGGCGTGATATATGTATGGTATGTATGTCAATGTTATTAATAGAGTTTCGTCCGAAACATTCCCATGTTGTGACAAGCAACTTTTTCTCCAAATAAAGAATACAGCCGCATACGAAAACCCAAGGATTTCACCCGAAGAAATACTTAATCAAAATTCCCCTTGTCCTGACCCACGACCTTTAGAAGTCATACATCACGAGGCTATCATATACAGAGTGTTAATTTAACTTGTAAAAAAAAGTATACCGTGTGATGCCGGCTTAGAATAGTATCACCCCATATCCTGTGGGAGTCGTAAGAGGCGACTAAGGGACTCGAGGGTGTGTATTGCAATTTTAGGCGATGGGCTGACAACCTGTCAATATAGCGATACACAATTTTCCGAATGACCCTCAAATATTTGTCAGAGGTGTCTGGACAATATTTGAAGGCCGTTTCACAAAAATCGTGTATTTATAGTGACAGGTTGTCAGCCCATCGCCTTAAATTGCAATACACATGCAACCCTCGAGTCCATTTCAAATTTCAGTTGTATCATAAAACTGTTGTATAATATAGTTCTATAATCTATGGCTGTCATTTAAACTGCTCTGTTTTTCAATACTCTCTCCTCCACCCAAAGGTTGTCTGGGAGGCCGCCTTTGCGCATGTTATCAATAAATTTTCCTGATATTTTTGTTTGTTATTTTGTGCAATAAAGTGTTTTTACTTAATAACTTATATTGCCACCCTCTTTCTCTCTTTTCGAGTGGGACACCGAGTCATCCAACGACCCGATGAACCCTGGTGTCAGAGTTTTTCAACCGCCTACTACCACTAGTAGGCCTCTGACATGGTTGTGTTACAACCGCCGTCTAAGTAATCATAGACAGCAACCGGGACCGACGGCTTAGCGAGCCCTCCGAAGCACGGAACCATTTTTTTTCGGACAATCAGTTGGTTCACCCTGCAATGTCCTAACTAGACCGGGAACGAATTCACAAAGAGATAAATATCATCTTTTGTGAGTGTCCCACCGAGAATCGAACCCGGAACCTTTGCGTCGCAGGCAGTCGCACTACCACTGCGCCACATCGGCCGTCGATTGCCACCCTGTATAGCAGGGTGTAATACAGCAAGTAACATAACTACACGATTGTAGTGAGAAAGGCAGCGGTTTGGTTAATTGCTCGCCTTATCGCGGAGGCCGGCCATTGCTGCCGTGCTCACACGCTAGCATGGAATATTAGCACTGTTCGTTTCATATTTACCAAAATTATAAATTTGTGTTCGGATGATAATGTTTCTGCTGTAATGAGAGTTTTCATTTAAGATTTGGTACATAATCTTTCGCCCCGTGCGATGCCGGCTTAGAATAGCATCACCCCATTTCTTTCCAGTGGGAGCTGTAAGAGGCGACTTGAGTTGGATGTGTATTGCAATTTTAGGCGATGGGCTGACAACCTGTCACTATGGTAATACACAATATTCCAAATTACCCTCAAAATGTTGGTCAGACGTGGCGTAAATGTCCGTTTTTTACAGCCGTTTACGCTCTACCTAGCCCGTAAGGGATTATAGGCGTGATATATGTATGTATGTATGTCGTCCGTCAAGTTCAAGTCAAGTCGTTTGACAGACGTATCCGTTAATGCACCGTAGCCGTATTTTTATTGGAATAAGATCCGAATTCGTAATTTCCTTTCGTCTGACAGACGCATGCGTTACAGTGCTTTATACGAATAAAAAATACGCAGCAAAAGACGTCAAGTGGAAGAACCCCCTAGGCAAGGATAATTTTAGATTTTATAGTAATCTCCGGATGACAAATTTTAACTTAAATTTGAAACAAATGTTGTTTATAAATGGTGGTGGCGTAAAATTACTTGCCGTGTAATTAACCTGGCCAGCCCCGAGGCAGTGCCTTTATTTTCTATTAGGGCAGTACAAATTATTATAAAAAAACTAAAATTGTGTCAGAGCCAAGCCACACGATGCGGTGCGGCGCCGCACCGCAGGTCATCTCGCCGGACTACCTGCCACACGGTAAGTGCGGCGCCGCAACGATGCCGCAACGTTTTGCGGCACCGTAGCGGCGACGGAAGAGAAGGGTTGGCCCCATTCCGACGACAGTCTGTATTAAAATTGAAAATCCCCATACAAAGTTGAACGGGGCTTCGCACTTCACTCTGCCGCGCTCACAACTGAGCGGTGCCGCTCCGGCGCCGCAATACTTACACCCCTCCCCGCCTCGTCTCCACTCCGGTGCGCCTGCGGTGCAACGCCGGAGCGCACCGGACGGCGCCGTGTGCCATAACATACATTTTTATATGTAGGAAACCGGAGCGGCACCGCTCAGGCGCCGCGCCGCCGCCGCACCGCATCGTGTGGCTTGGCTCTTATACAAATTTCTTTTTTTTACCATGACGGATCATGACGTCAATAAGTGATAATACCTCTACCACAAAATAGAGAATGTACAGAAGGATCACTCGGCCCTTTTTTCGATTATTTCCGCTTTCGGCAAGGGCTGCCACAGTTTTCTAACCGATTTTATTCAATGGAGTAGGTACCTAAACTTACAGGAAGTAACAGAAAAACTATATCAAGCCGAAAGGTGCTCATGAAACTGAACAACTTTCCCCATTTCCCCACTTTGACCTCATTTCGGCTTGATATACCCTTTCTGTTACTCCCTGTATTTACATTACGTATACTACCTACATAGCACAATTATTATGAAATGGGGAATGACGAGTAGGTAGATATCTGCTCTGGGGCTGTTGAGACTGAACATCACCCCATTTCTTCCCCGTGGGAGTCGTAAAAGGCAACTAAGGGACTTGAGGGTGTGTATTGCAATTTTAGGCGATGGGCTGGAAACCTGTAACTATGGCGATACACAATTTTTCGAATGATGTATGTACATCAAAAATGAAAAGTTGCCTTTATTTAAGTAGAAACTCAAATCACATTATAAAAAAATATACTGATTAGACTTATTAACCTGGTGTGTTCTTTTATGAAAGCAAGTTTTTATTTAAATTGGTACAAAATATTATAGGAACATTGATCAAATCACAGCGTTTTGTTTTTGTTTTTTATTTGTTTATTAATAAACTAGCGTATACTAATAAACCTATTTATTACCTATTTATATTTGAGTGAAGCCATTTTGCACGTCCGCACCAAACGCGGTTGACACTCGACTACAAGTGTGTTTGGATTGGTTTGGATTTCCTTGTAAACGGCGGCGTGTCAAATAGTGGAGAGTTTCGTGACGTTTGCTTGAAGTGAGCTCTCTGTATTCGGCGCGCAGTCGCCAATACTTACTTTGTGCCTCTACTATCCTACATTGAATTAAACAATTTCATTTTCATATTTCATTTAAAACTCAAAACGTTTCATCGGCCTCGAAATAACTTTTCGAATGTAGTACCATTTTTCTTTCCTAATATTTTAACCTTACAAATGTCAGAAATGAGTACTCAATCGATATTCTAAGCTAGGGACCATGAGATGTCGTGTTCAGTGACCAATTAAAACCTAACTCTAGCATTTAACTCTTGCCGTGCTTAAGGCGAATTTGATCATTATCGGCCCAGCCTAACTGTGTCTGAAAATAATTAGGCTTTGCCTTAATTTTACCTTTTGTCGCAGTCTGATCAGTTCATAAACTTACTAACTAGGCAGGTTAATATGAGTTATAAGCGCCATTTGAGGGACGATGTGGCGCAGTGGTAGTGCGACTGCCTGTGACGCAAAGGTTCCGGGTTTGATTCGCGATGGGTCACTTACAAAGTTGATATTTGTCACTTTGTGAATTTGTTGCCAGTCTGGTTAGGACATTTTAGGCTGAACCACCTGATTGTCCGAAAAAAAAGATGGTTCCGTGCTTCAGAGGGCACGTTAAGCCGTCGGTCCCGGTTGCTGTTTATGATAACTTAGATGGCGGTTGTTACACAAGCAAGGCCTACTACTAGTAGTAGGAGGTTGAAAAACTCTGACACCAGGGTTCATCGGGTCGTTGGAGGACTCGGCGTCCCACACGAAAAGAAGAAGAAGCGTCAGTCGTTTAGGAAAAAATTATCAAGGGAATAAACCACTGTATACTTTATTACTTTGGCCGTGTGGTGCCGGCAGAGTAGAATAGCATCACCCCATCTCTTCCCGTGGGGGTCGTAAGAAGCGACCGAGGGATAAATCCGACCCAAGCACAACGGTCCTGGAGAGGCCAACTCCACAATTAAACCCGGAACGGGGTCTCCGTCAGGCGCGTGTGACAGAGATCTACCGCGCGGCAGACTCCTGCAGCCGACCTGGCACCGCACGTATCGACTAGTCGTTCCTGTTCCTTTTTAATTTATTATGCTTATTTTATTATGTTTGTAAATAATAGGTATTTTTGCAAGCTCAATCTTAATGAACCATGTCAGAATCAAATAACTTCCCCCAGTAGTTTTTGTTACGCTCGGTTGTCGTGTCGTGACTTCGTGACATGGCGGTCGTGACGTCGCTAACTTACATGTTTCGTGTTTCGGTTGTAACGAAGCTGACAAGGTCAATTGTAAACTCATTATAATAGTGTTCTTGTATCGACGGCTTTTTGTATTTAAGTACTTTTTGCTTGAGCTCATTAGGAAGGCCGATTAAAACATGTTGATTAAGCTATTAAAAAAATATTTAAAGCATACTTGATAAAGTAAATTAATTAATTAAAGTTATAATATGCAAGGGCAAAGTTACCCCTTGTAGGTATTTAGATTTATAGAAATACAACATGTTATTTCTGTTTACCGTGTGGTTGGCCTGTAGACAATGCCACGTGGCACTAAGCCCGTCTTTTGTACGATGTACAATAAAGTACAAAATAAATAAATGGTACTTTCAACCTTCTGCGTTTTACGGTAAAAAACAGTATTGGCTGCCAAACCCACCTACTGCAGAAATACTCAGTGAAGTATACCCTCATAATTATGAGCAAATAAATTTCTATTTCTATTTCATTTTTGTAGAACTTTATCAGTTAAATACCTCAAATACAAGACCATTGTCCACTGCGGTATCACTTCAGCTCAAATTTATACCTACTAGTAGGTATACTGCAGTTCGATACCCATCGTTATCTGCTGCATTGCCCTATAATGCAACTCCGTATGGCATCAATCTACACCACGACCCTACAGTACAACGCCATTACTCCACTTATTTTTGATCGGTGTGGTTTCATACTGTCCATTGACAGGTTTATCACAGGCCATCCTCACACTAGAGATCCCGCGCATTGCCCCATAATGCAACTCCGTATGTCATCAATCTACACCACTACCCCACAGTAAAACGTCATTACCCCACTTACTTTTGGTCTGCGTGGTTTCATACTGTCTATTGACTGGCGACTGGTTGTCACGACAGTGACACCTGGTGGTTTTAACACAGGCATCCTCACACTAGAGATCCCGCTGATGAGAACAGTTTCAATTGACATTACTATTGGCGTCAGCGTAATTTCTAGGCAACTCTGTTGCACTGCCCCAGAAATCAATGCTATAAGTCAGCTACTTTATTTTGCCCTGGGTAGCTTTACGCTGTATGTTGACTATTGGCTGGTTATCTCCACAAAGGCAACTGGTGTTCGGGTCCCAAGCCATCCTCACAGAAGAGGTCCAACTGATTAGATCAGATTTTATTAATATTACTCTTTGCGCCAGCTGGATCAACTGTAAGTTACTCTGCGGTATCGCCCCACAATACAATTCCATAAGGCATTACTTACTTTTGGCCTGCGTAGCTTCGCACTGCCCGTTGACTGGAGGCTGGTTGTCCCCACAAAGGCACCTGGTGGTGGGGTCCCAAGGAGTTCTGACGCAGGAGGTGCCGCTGATGCCCGCGCACTCGCTCTGCTTGAAGCATTGCCGGGCTGAAAGGTGAGAGGTTTGGTTAGGTCTTTGAAAATTTATATAAACACGATATTTTTTCATTCGTCACTTTATTTGAAAGGTCCACTGCCGAACACAGGGCTCAAAATTCGATACTTTTTGTAGTCAGCCACTTCCTTAAGTGGTAACTTCAATCTAACTTCATTACAATAGGTATTTAAGACGCACCGTAGCCGTATTTGTATGGGAATAAGATCGGGATTCGCAATTTCCTTTCGTCTTACAGACGCATGCGTTACGGTGCGTTAAAAATACTCGGCGACGGACGACAAGTGGGAGAACCACCTAAAAAAAGACTTTAAACGAGTACCGGAGCTCACCTCCTTATAATTTAGTCTCATATTTTAGATTGTCAACTGGCGCGGGATATCCGCACCAAATTCTAACAATCCATAATACTGTGACTGAACCACCATACACAAATTTCATGGATTTTCAATTACAATGGACCTATGCATATAGATTTTTTCAAATAAAACTATCTTTTCTCTGAACAAAATTAAATTACGAATCATAACAATACTTACCTTATAAGATAAATGTGCCTCAAATTAATCAAAATTACTTTCATGCAATAAAATCAGACATGCAAAATGGTGCTTTATTTGTTTAACTTAGAAGTAAGCGAACAAAATCAAAATCTCGTCAGGGAAATGTTCTACAACAACCTTTTTAAAATGTATTTCCTGTAGTATACGAAAGTTATGGTTTGCTGGCAAAAATTGACTAAGAGGCTTTGTTTTTAAGAATAAAACAAAATAAAAGAATTCCAAGAACTCTGTTGAACTACGTTACTACACGCCAAAGCTAAAACGCTTGAACGGAGTGTTCTGCGTTTTCGATTTCATTGTTCTTTCTGAATCGATCCTCATTTTTCGCGTTTTGTTATTTATCAATAATCTATTCTGTTTATACGTAGTTTGCTTTTTAAAAATGATTAGCTACGTTTTGTTTTACGATCTCATACAAGTGAAAAAATTGCTTTAACCGCAATCCTTGCCACATGGAATACCTAATTTCATTGCCATTGTTATAAATAACCAACCTTCGAAGTCCCTCGATTTCCATAGTTTGTGCACGGAAACCACGGGACCTTCCGTCCTACTATTTGCTCAGGACTTCCGGAAGACCCGCGGTGGTCATATATCTCGTATGTAAATGACGGGACTTGCCGCGCATCGCGTGACCAAATATGCAAATGAGTAACAGCAGATATATGATAGAGCCAACTGGAAGGTTAAATCCAAAATGGTGGTACGTTGTTATGTCTAAGTATAGTTCTCCAAAATAAAAGATTTCATGTTGAATTGCGGCTATTAACGTG
This sequence comes from Tuta absoluta, assembly GCA_027580185.1. NCBI lineage: Eukaryota > Metazoa > Arthropoda > Insecta > Lepidoptera > Gelechiidae > Tuta > Tuta absoluta. The sequence continues at coordinate 6,655,334 of JAQAHW010000030.1, forward strand.
CTAACATGAATTGTGAAGGTATTTTTTCTACACATTTAACTAGTTTCAAGTTGAATTTTCACGAACTAGCCTTTCACTGCAAAACTATGTAAATATGAATAAATTATGAATAGGAAGCAGGTAAATACCGTACCGACTTTGTGATTCATAAATTCACTTTTATATTAAAGTTTTGTTATTTTGTGCCATATAGTAAATAAAGAAACCGCCTAGCCACGCGAACCTAGCTATGCTACTAGTACGGCAGCCTCAATTTTAGGCTGTTATCTTACCCGTAGCAAACTGCTACGCATTAAGAAAGCCTCAATTTTCGCCCGTAGTCTATCTCGTAGCAAGCTGCTTCGCAGTAACGCAGCCTCAATTTAAGCCCGTAGCCTATCCCGTAGCAAGCTACTACGCAGCAGTAACGCAGCCTCAATTTAAGCCCGTAGCCTATCCCGTAGCAAGCTACTACGCAGCAGTAATGCAGTTTCAATTTTAGCCTGTAGCCTATCCCGTAGCAAGCTACTACGCAGCAGTAATGCAGTTTCAATTTTAGCCTGTAGCCTATCCCGTAGCAAGCTACTACGCAGCAGTAACGCAGCCTCAATTTAAGCCCGTAGCCTATCCCGTAGCAAGCTACTACGCAGCAGTAATGCAGTTTCAATTTTAGCCTGTAGCCTATCCCGTAGCAAGCTACTACGCAGCAGTAATGCAGTTTCAATTTTAGCCTGTAGCCTATCCCGTAGCAAGCTACTACGCAGCAGTAACGCAGCCTCAATTTAAGCCCGTAGCCTATCCCGTAGCAAGCTACTACGCAGCAGTAATGCAGTTTCAATTTTAGCCTGTAGCCTATCCCGTAGCAAGCTACTACGCAGCAGTAACGCAGCCTCAATTTAAGCCTGTAGCCTATCCCGTAGCAAGCTACTACGCAGCAGTAATGCAGTTTCAATTTTAGCCTGTAGCCTATCCCGTAGCAAGCTACTACGCAGCAGTAATGCAGTTTCAATTTTAGCCTGTAGCCTATCCCGTAGCAAGCTACTACGCAGCAGTAATGCAGTTTCAATTTTAGCCTGTAGCCTATCCCGTAGCAAGCTACTACGCAGCAGTAATGCAGTTTCAATTTTAGCCTGTAGCCTATCCCGTAGCAAGCTACTACGCAGCAGTAACGCAGCCTCAATTTAAGCCCGTAGCCTATCCCGTAGCAAGCTGCTACGTAGTAAGGTATCCTCAATATTTTAGCTTATGGCGCGTAGCCAATGGCTCAATATTTTTATTTCTATATATCATTGAGTCAGAAGAAAAGTTCATTAGCAGAAAAATTCAAAATGTATTAAAACATGACCAAATTTGTCATATTTCTTACCAGAACCAGACGCATTTTTGAACATGGGCCTCCCCTGCCTACCCATCGAGGGGTATTGCGTCTTCGGGGGTTTTCGACAATTTTTTTTTAAATTATTGAATACAGATATTATTACTATTATTTACTTTTATCACAATAAAACAATTATAAACGGATTTAAATTGTGTTTATTTTGGATTTTATATCGTGCAAACTCGAGAAAATATTAATTTACTTTAATATTCTTGGCAAACTGCGAAAAGAAACGGGGTGATGCTATTCTAAGCCGTCATAGTTCAGAGCGCAGCGGATTATTATCGAGCTTTAACATTTCAATACAAAACAAATTGGGTCTTTTCGTCATGTCGAATAACTAACTTTCTCCCCATTTTCTTGCGAAAAACTTGGACTTTCCTTTTAAACTTAAACTTTTAAATAGAGCGTACCCTTTAAGTTCATTAATATGCGTGACCGCCTTACTTCCTCCATTTCAACTGTGATTGGCCAATTTCCTAACACGCAGCTCGCCTTGACACCTACAACCTTAGTTTGACCCAGTTCCGCTAGATGGCGCTGCTAGATAGTCCGCGGAAGCCGGTAGATTTACACCTACCGCCAACCGGTGGAAGCCGACCTCACTGTGGGAAATATCAAGGTGAATTTGTGATGGAATGAACGTGCCGTATGCAAATGGCGGGGTCTTTGGATAGTGGTGCGGCCTTCCGTTTAAAAGCCACTGGTGCTAATGGAACGGTTATGTTTTATCTCCGATTTTGAATTTGGATTTTTTTCGCGGTTGTTTCTTGAAATAATTTGCCTCGGCTGTTCACTCATTTTTTCGTCCGTCGCTGCGTATTTTTAACGCACCGTAAAGCATGCGTCTGTTAGACGAAAGAATATTGTGAATTCCGATCTTTTACCCATACAAATACGGCTACGGTGCAGATAGACGCATCGTTACAAATACGAACTGCCTTTTCTAGTACGGGAGAGGCAAATAGAAAATATACCATACTGCCTAGTCACACATATTTTTATTCTTCAAACATTATGTAATTCTTCCAATGAACTTTACGTAGGAAGAATCGACCGTAACATTTGCAAGTTCTGAACATACCACACGATACCACTTTATAAATACTAAAGTTTAGGCGGTATTCCCGCTTATCGTCCGTCACTGCGTATTTTTAACGCACCGTAACGCATGCGTCTGTCAGACGAAGGAAATTATAATCCCTCATCTTATTCCCATACAAATACGGCTACGGTGCGTTCGACATAAACCGTCTTAGCCATAAAAATAGAGGGCCCCTCTGTGCCTCAGTATGAGAAATGTCATAGCAATCAATAAAAAAATATTAGTTAACTTTTTGCCCACGCCTATTCTCTTTCCGTACAAACATTATCTACTTTTTATCTTTTACCAAGAAAATAAAATGAAACACTTAAAACCAAATTAAATGTAAAGTTTTCTATTTGCCAGTTTAAAATGGCGGTAGTTTACCACAAATAAGGAAATATAATTTCCGATGATAGTAGTTTTGTGGAATATTTCGTGAGTCAGAACTTGTTAAAATGATTGCTTTCACGCCAGCAGTAGTATTGCACATTTTACAGAAATGTATTTAGTGCATCTTCAATAGATTTATAAATCCGTCAAGTACGTACAATATTCATCGTAAACAAAACATCTTGTGTTCAACATTTAATTTTAAAGACATATTTAGAAAACGCATTTCTACACACACACGCGCGTGTGTTGTTAGAGGCGATTAAGGGACACGAGGGTTTCATGTGTATAACAATTTTAGGCGACAGGTTGACAACCTATCACTATAGTGATACATGATTTTTCTGAGCTGGCCCTAAAATATTGTGTTTTTTTACGGCCGATAACGACGGCCTACCTACCCCACGAGGAATAATGGCGTGATATGTGTAATATGTATAAATTACAAACTAATTTCCAACGATTTAATTCATGTTTTACATTTTGGTGTCTGACTGTCCCGATGGCGTAGCGGATAGAACCCCTGCCTGCTACACCGAAGGTCGTGGGTTCGTTCCCAAATATTTTGTTAGTCATTTTCAGATATTTGTGTTTAGTGTGAGTGTTTCTATGTATAATAGTACATAATTAAAGTTTTAATATCAGCTATCTAGTTTCCATTAGTACAAGCTTTGCTCAGTTTGGGGCTAGATTTCGCGGTGTGAATTGTCAAGTATGTATTAATTTAAATCGCTCTGAATCCGTCTCTGCCAAGCAGTCACAATGAGCAGTAGACAAATGCGGCAAAAATGCACAACGGCCGGGCATCGAAATGAGCGCGGCTCAAAAGATATAATTATGTAAATTCCGTGCGTGTTTTACCTCAGTACGTCACTGGCTTCCGTCGTTTTGGTACCTTTTTATTAATGTACAACTCAGGCCATGGAATGAAAATAATAGAAACTATTGTAAGTACCTACTACACACTAATTTGTAAGTAGAGAGGTGTATTTTTTTGATGAATTGTCGTAAATGTGCCTTACAGTGGAAGTAATTTTATAGTTATGTTTGTAGCAATTGCGTAGCAAACCGCTACACAGTCTTCGTAGCACATGCGTAGAGTTTACTACGACTGGCCTATAAGCGGCATCTCCAGTATCCGATTTTAGGTATCAACTTGAACTGGTTCTTCGTGCAATTTATAAGAAAAACTAGTATAGAGCGACCCCTCAAAAGGGTAAACTTAAGGGTCTGGTAGATAGTACAAATAAAAAAAGGCGACTAAAGGTCTCGAGGGTTACATGTGTATTGCAATTTTTGGCGATGGGCTGACAACCTGTCACTATGGTTATACGCAATTTCCCGAATGACCCACAAATGTTTGTCAGACGTTGCGTAAATATCCACTTTTATTGCTGTTAACGCTCTGCCTACCCCGCAAGGTTTTATTGATTTATGTATAAAAAAAACTCATATAAGTAAGTGGTTTTCATAATCATACAAATATTAATGTTAAAGAAGATTGCGTAATGACTTGGTTGTCGTACAAAAAAAAATATTAAAATAATAAACACCCTTCAAATAATAAATAGGCCATCATATGTTTACATTCATTAATCAACTTCGAAAGCACCAATCTACATTAACTCAAAACATTATGAATGGTAACGTGACAACATGATTGACGAACCTAAAGTACGTTTATAAAGACAGCTTGAAACATAATTTATTGAAGTATACTAATTGAAGTCAGTTATAAAAATAAATTAATGGAAGTAGACCCATTTGATTAATAGTCTGGTACGGCTGTCATTATTTGGGTGCATAACCAACAAAAATTGTAAAGTCGCTTATTTTTTGTACGATTGCGTTATTCATGGAAATAGTTTTTTGAACAACAAAAGGGTCATACACAAAAAGCGTAAAAAATTTGTTCATCTAAATTAATTCCTAAGATCATATGTTTCTTTTGGTTTATTGAATATTTTTTTATAGTATGCGTATCTATCTGACGATTTAAATGCTTTTTATGCATTTTTTATATAAACTTTTGGTTGCATTCGATGTTTAAAGTGAATAACGTCTCCTTCTGTGGACTGTTCGCGGTCGAAGTACTCGACTTTTGATGTTAATAAAAAATACACAAGTGCTATTGATTGTTAAATTATTGACTTTATTAAATAAACAACAAATAGTTGTTATAATTTAACGATTCACCAATGTACAGAGTTTTTTTTTTACGGTAAACTGCAAATAAACACTTGGTTATAAGTTTTATGGTCTTTTCTGTGGACAAAATAAAACAGCATTTTTAAACAGCAAATAAAACGAACGCACCCCTTGTTTTTTTCTCTGTTGGTAGCACTGCTTGGATCTGTCACTTCGACCGAAAGACCATCGTGGACGGAGAGTATTTTTTGCCTAAAAATAATATTTGTTTGCATTTTCGGCGTCTGTTAGAGATCAGTGCATCTTCCCTGTACGGATTATACATCGGTAAGTAACCAACATAAAAATAAAATAAAAGTAGGCCTTGATAAGGGTGGGGAGCTGATTTCAAAATACCATTGTCTTTGCGCATAACCTCAAAATCTTCCACGTCATTGTTGATTTGCTTGCGATAAGTCTTTTCTGTAGACATCTTTTCTATGGACATCATGTCTACAGGAAAGACTCTGTCTACAGAAGAGAGGTGACATGTAAAATACTGCGTCTACAGGAAAGATCCGTTTCTACAGAAGTGATGTTTATTGTAACATTGAGAAAACGTTACGTTCTTCTTTTTCGAGTAGGACACCAAGTCGTCCAACGACCCGATGAACCCTGGTGTCAGAGTTTTTTAACCGCCTACTACAAGTAGCAGGCGTCTGACATGGTTGTGTAACGACCGCCGTCTAAATGATCATAGACAGCAACCGGGACCGACGGCTTAGCGTGCCCTCTGAAGCACGGGACCATCTTGCTTTTCGGACAATCATGTTGTTCAGCCTGCAATGCCCTAACCAGACTGGGAACAAATTTACAAAGTGAGAAATATAAACTTTGTGAGTGACCCCACCGGGCATTGAACCCGGAACCTTCTGCATCGCAGGCAGTCGTACTAACCACTGCGCCACATCGGCTGTCAACGTTACGTTGAATAATTTGATGCACCTCTATATTTTATGCAAACAATATGTAATTATTTTGTTTTAGACAATGCCACGGAGTAGCAGATCTAGATTTCAACTCTCAGAAGAAGAGAAAAAGAAAAGACGTCGTGAACAAAAAAAAATAAGTAATAGGCGTGCTCGGGCAAAAATGAGTCAAGAAGCTCTGGAAGAAAGAAGAGAAAAAGACAGGGAGAGGTATCGCCGCAAAAAAGAACAAGGACTTCTTAAGACCATAAATGACTTTACACCTCGAGAACAGAGACAGATGAGGAAAATTTGGCGGCAAAAGGCGAAAATTAAGAGAGAACGAGAAAAAATTAGGAAAAATGCAGAAACCTTGATGAACGAGAATACACCACCTAGTAGCCCTACATTATCATCACGTTCACGTGTTATTGTTGGACGAGCTGTAGCAGCTCGTAACAGAAGAAAACTCATAGCAGAAAAAACACATTATGAAAATAAAGTAAAGGATTTGGAGGCAAAACTAGCAAAATACAGAATGAGACTTGCAAGAATGAAGAAAAGAACATCTTGTGACAATAACATAAGTCAAACAAATACACAAAAAAAGAAAGTTGACAAATCTGTCGAAATAAGAAACGCAGTTCATTCCTTTTTATTAGATGATGAAAATAGCAGAATGACTTCAGGTAAAAAAGAGACAGTAACAAGAAAAAAGATTAAAAAGCAGATTCGACTACTAAATGACTCGTTATTAAATTTACACAAACTGTTTGTGGTTAAAACAGGATTACAAATCTCCTACGAAACATTCCGCAGAAACAGACCTTTTTGGGTTTTGTTTCCCAAAGTTTCTTCCAGAAACACTTGCTTGTGCATAATACACGCGAATAATGATTTGATAGTCCAAGCTTTGGAGCGTTCCAAAATCATCAAGCACAAAACTGCTACTGACGCGATTAAGTCAATATGTTGCAGTAACTCCTTAAGCGTTGAGTGTATAGAAAGAAAGTGCCAAGATTGCAGTAGTAAGCAAATTGAGTGCGAAGATTTTGAACATGGTGATATTGTAGAGTACGAAAGATGGGCCACTAAGAATGTTACATATGTTTCTAAAAATGAAGAAAAGATCAGCCGAAAAACTGTTAAAGAAAGAGTGCGTACAACAAAACTTGAACTGTTTAACGTTTTCGATACGAATATACCTAAATTTGCTCAACATGTAGCTAACCACTTACATCAAGTTCAGGCTGTTAAGAAACTAAAAGAACAACTATCACCAGATGAAGGATTACTTCATATAGACTTCTCGGAAAATTATACATGCAAGTACGGTGCAGAGGTACAATCTACACATTTCAGTGGATCCAAACCGCAAATATCGCTCCATACATGCGTTTATTACAGTACAAATTTAGATCCGCCAGAAAACTATTTAAATACTACGTCAATTTGTACTGCTTCAAAAAATCTACGGCATGATCCTGTTCTTATTTGTGCCCATTTGTTGCCTGTTATCGATAGAGTAAAAGTGTTGTCTCCTGATTTAAAACATTTACATATCCTAAGCGATGGACCTTCTACCCAATACCGCAACAAAACAATGTTTCATTTAATGGCAACTTATTTAAGCGAGCAACTTGATGTTGAAACTATCACTTGGCACTTCAGTGAAACAGGACACGGAAAAGGCGCACCTGATGGAGTCGGAGGGTGTATAAAACGTGTTTGTGATAGTTTAGTTGCAAGAGGTACTGATGTCTCAAATTTTGAGGCCATGCTTGCGTGTGCTAAAGAAAATTGCAAAGGAATCGAAGTATACAGTATTGAAGAAAGGTCTATCCCACAAATACAGGAATTAGCTGACAGATGTGGCACTCTTCCTTTTAAGGGGACCTTCAAAATTCACCAAATAACCTGGTCGAACCGTCAGCCACATGTAGTCCACGCCAGACGCTTAAGTTGCCTTATATGTGCAGCCCATACCAACTGCCGACATTATGGAATTGGTATTATAAACATTAAATTTAAAATGTTTGCCTTACCTGGGATTTCTCAGCCCAGCACGTCACATCCTGAAAGTCCAGCCTCGCCATCAGATCAGGGTGCAGCTCCAGTTCCTGAATTGAATTCTGAGCCAGGTTCACCTCGTTCTGGAACGCCCCACCCTGCAGGAACGTCTTATTCGGATGATGACCATGAAAATAACTTACCACGCCCGGATACTCCTCCTTTCGACGATGACTATAGAGACAATCCAGCTACCAATGACAATCCGACTGTGTCTAAATCTCCTACAACGACGAATAAGTCTCCCGAGAGCACTAGACAGTTTGAAAGGTCTTCTAAAAGTCGTTTTTTGGCTTTGTTGTCAGACGATTCTAACTCTTCAGCCAATTTGGATGGTTCACGGAAAAAAAAGCTGGCTTGTCCAAACAGAAAACCAATAATAGACTCGGATAATGATCAGTCTGCAGCTCTAGTTCCTAAATTAAACTCTGAGCCAGGTTCATCTCGTTCTGGAACGCCCCACCGTCCGGGAACTCCAGATTTTCCCGATGATCATGAAGCTAACTTACCACGCCCGGATACTCCTCCTTTCGACGTTGACTTTCCAGAAAATCCAGCTACCCCTGACAATCCGACTGTGCCGAATTCTCCGACAACGCCAGTTAAGTCTCCCGAGAGAAACAGACAATGTGAAAGACCTTTTAAAAGACGAAGTTTGATTTTGAAGTCAGATGATTCTGACAGTTCGGCCAATTCAAATGTTCCACGAAATAAAAAGCAGGCTCATCCAAACAAAAGGCCAAAAATATACGACTCCGACGATGAAAGCATTTTTGATTAAGTTTTTTTTTTCATGTGTATAATCTTAGGAAGGACAAGTTATGGTCCACAAAACTGTCTACAGAAGGGACATCCCTTTCTGTGGACAATATTTTTTTATTTTTTTATTTCCAAATCGTAAATATTTTCAGAAAACTGTATTTTGATTTAAGACGCAAATTTTGCTAAAAGCAAATACATTTGAGTGTAACCTATAGTAGAGCGCAGAATAACGTACAAATTATGGTATGTTTTCTCCCCTGTAGGCAAAGTGATCTCTTCTGTAGAACGTAATTTTTAAAAATGTTGATTATTTTTAAGAATACACATAATCGATCTCATTTATGTCTTTTATAACGTAAGTCATAATGTTTAACAAACGAATAAAAAAACTGAGACTGATCTGAACTGTTTTCTTTTTTCGGATTTTCAAATTGCTTTTATGGGTATAACCCAAAAGCGCAAAGGTAATTTTTGCTACGAATGCTAATTTTGAATCCCGAGGTAGCAAAGGGTACTAAAATTGAATCACGAGCGTAGCGAGTGTTTCAAAAGTCGTATCCTGAGCTCAGTGAGGGATTCAACAGCACGAGATGCGAATGAATATGCTCTCGTGTGGTACACACAACTTTTCACCTCTACCAGTGAGAAAAATCTGCCAATGTCAAGTTTGGGAAATTGGCTGTACAGCTCGAATGCCTCAATAAAAAAATTACCTCCCATACAAAATCATGATCTTACTTAATACACTGGCTGACTGAAAGTCATATTTTTTTTATGTTTCCTAAATAATTTCTGATGGAAAGTTGTTCAGTTTCATGGTCTGAATACACCCATTAGTATTCGGTAGGCTGTCCCTTACACCCTGTATATTAATAGCTGTTACCCACGGCGTTGCCTGAAAATAAAAACTACCCTATGTGTGTATCCGTGTGTCCATGTTGACTTCTATATGTGTGCCAAATTTCATTACAATCAGTTCAGTAGTTTTAGCTTGAAGACATAACAAAGAAACAAACATATAAACTTTCGCATTAATAAAATTATTAGTAGGATAACAAACCGCGAAAAACGAGTATAGATTCGGAAAGAACTATTACTTTTTTAAGCTTTTTGTTTTTGGCATCTAGTAACGTATTCAGTTCAACACCAACTACATAGTTCTTGGAATACTAAAATTTTTTATAATGCTCAAAAAGAAAACTCCCTAGTATAATAAATTTTACTTTATGAATAGTGACATGACGTATTTTCACCAATTTCTCTAACAAAAGCCGCCTGTCCGGGCTTTGACCCCGAAATGAAAAAGAATCGATGAATTATACAAATATATTCGGACTTATTTACTATTCATAGAAAAATTTGAGCCTACACGACTGGCCAAGCAAAAACGGAGGGTAATGTTTTTAGAGTTCATATTATGTATGTATATGTGCGATTCTTTACATACATACTTATATCACGCCTTTATACCTTGCGGGATAGGCAGAGCTAAACGGCCGCAAAAAACGGACTTTTAAGCCACGTACAACGCCACAATTTACGAATGAACCACAATTTGAGGGTCACTCGTAAATTGTGTATCTCCATAGTGACAGGTTGTCAGCCCATCGCTCAAAATTGCAACACACACCCTCGAGTCCCTTCGTCGTCTTTTACGCCACCCACGGCAAAGAAATGGGGTGATGCTATTCTATGCCGGCATCACACGGCATGGACTGACCACTGAACAGATTCGAATGGGAATTGTATCGGAAGAATCCTAACATTATTCCGAGTGACATAGGCTGGGCTTTATCTCAGAAAGCAGTCGTGTTTTTATTTTTTTGAAACGTTAAAATCAAATTGACTTTTTATAGTAAATGCAGTCGATCAAGAGGTTGATTTTTATTTTTCCTGACGTATGTTTCTTGAGAAAAGATTTTCAGTTTCATGGTCTGCATGCATGCACCTTATCAGTAATCGGAGGGCTGTTCCTTACACCCTGTATATATTTTAGTGCGATGACAAAAAAAATACGCAGCGCTTAAGTTAGCCAAGCGAGCAACGCAAGGTACTTTACTACATTCCGATAAGTTTTTATGCTGTCAATATGATTTGCGTTGCAAATTCTTATGTCATCACATCGCCCGGCACACACAGGTACGGTTGTGGAGATCGTTACGAAACATTGTTATCACAAATGCCTTAACCTTGATCATAAAAAACATAATACTTACAAATCTACGAGTACATGTATCAATACTCTATTACGTATCTTGAGTCGTAAAAGGAAATTCTGATCGTTTAAGTCAAAGTTTGAATATTTTTGCCATCTAAGATTTTTCTGAAACTCCCACACAAAAAAGCTGTCTGCTTTTACTGTGGAAAGTTTTTTTTTTGCGTTTTCTGAAATACATTCCTTTGGGAAGATAGTTAGTTTCATGGATAAAATGCACCCAATCAGCATTCAAAAAGCTGTGCGTTACATTCGAATTTCAAACAAATCGAATATGCCGCGATGACATTACTTCACGCTGAAATCCTGGCAACTGCCATTTATTGCTAAAAAAACAAAACTTTTCCCTCGAGGCTGATCCCGCCAAAAGTTGAACTTCAACAAGAAATTTACGTGTTGATTGCATCGGGCCAAACTTTTATTTCTTTATGGCGATTAACCTCGTCTGTCAAATTTTTCTATCCGTTGTTGCCAGCGATTTGTGAACAATGAATACACTCTTAATGATTTATTAAATAATAGTAAATACAAAATAAAAATAAATGCGATTTTGCGTGATAAAACGCAAGTTAAATCAACCTTATTATAATCAAATGGTACACATTTTTTGTAACTAGCTAATAAAAACTACAAAAACTATAATAAGTACCTACTTAGGCATTAAAATCTCAAAAATAAAGCTTCATAATACCTTTGTACCTAACGTTAATGTTTTGATCCCTATAAGTTACAGAGTAGAAGTAAAAATGTTATTTATTTCAATTTTTTTTGTAAGTAACATAAAAAATAAAACTTTTATTTACAGTTAAAGATAATACTAGATAAGAAGAACTACATATTAGGCACATGTGCATTGCGAATTATGCTGTATAAGTGATGGACGAAAAAAGTGTAATATTCTGTTAAATGTGGAAATCTTACCATGTAGAACACACAACATGCTTTCACATCATGCAAATGACAATACTGAAATAAAACAATTCTCAAACACAGATTATTGTTATTTTAGAAGTAAGTTTGGTTTTTCGATTTCAGTAGAAACTTTACATTGGAGTCATCTGGAAATCTGCGTCATATTTCTTGGATCATTTATCGTTAGATTAGACATGGCCGTATGACTGAATGCCATTGCCTCTTCAACAAGAATGAATTTAAAAGAAAAAGAAAATATTTTGAAAATGGAACGTTCCTACTGAAATCGGTACGCACACGCAAACTCAAGATAAAGCCACGCACACACGCTCCAACTCGACCTTACCTGGTGCTGGAGTGGTGGTCTGTTTTGGCGGGTTCGTGTTACTCTTGCCGAATGTGGTGAGCGCCTCCGAGGACTCGCCGGTGAGCCATCCCGCCATTAGCAGCGCGAAAATGGCCGCGCCTGCCTGCCGCCTACACCACATCTCAAAGCGGCGGAAATAATGCATCTTTATTTTTTTCGTTCAGAAATTTACACTCTCAAATTGTCTATGGTCTGTATGATGTTCGAATATCGATTCGGATTCTTGCGATTATCACTTTATTTTTGATATTTTGTGATTCTATTTTCAACTACCGAAATAGTAATTTAATAAATCAATGCACGAAATGAAATAATTAATAAATTATAGGTAAGTAAACTTAAATGTACATAAGTAATTGCTTTTTACGATTTAAGTATGTGAAATAATTTGAATACTAATTGGTAATCGCCAGTCCAAATTTAATGAGAGTGTAAAAATATTGCAACAGCTTTATAATTTATAATTTGTCCCTATAAATTTTAGTTTGAAGGTCGGTCACATGATGTGGTGCTAGACGTAGATATACTTATTTTGTTTTGAAAAATCTCAAGAATAACTATTTTTATTTTGAAAATTTTACCTGGTAAGAGTTTTTCTATATAATAGGACAAACAGAAAATCGAATTGAAAATCGTCTTTAGTTTCGTACCTCAGTAAAGTATGTTCAAGTATAGGAGTTTGTATTTGTTTATTGAATTGTACGTATCGTATTACAGTTGTGTGTTTCTGTAGTTAATTGGTACTGTTCAGAAAAAAAACGCTTTATACCTGTAGGTTTACATGTGTAAAAAATAAATATTAACACAAAAATCTGAAAATTGAACCATTTCTTTACCTTTTTCATCTTCTCTGTCCGGTGCCACATGTTGTCTGTCACCTTACATTTTGTAAAAGGTAAAAAAAAACACACAGTTCAATCTGAAAAATGATGTAAATTGTGTAAAGAGTAATAAGTTTGCAGGCACTGTGTTCGATAAAAGTTGAGTTTTTTGCAAAGAGGACAACAACAAAAGCTATGAAATCCTGCAGCGTTTAGAGTTGTGTCTGTGTTGTCGACTGTTAAAACATCATGCCTGCTTGTATGAGAGAAATTGAGAGAATGTCATGAGTTGTGAAGACATTAGTGATGTGTATGGCACTGTTATTGGAGAATTGATAAAACTTCGAAATTGTAAAGGCCAACTTAGACGAGCGAATTTTCACTGTAAACAGTATACGACGACAAAGTCTGGTTCTTAATTTTCCCGAACGCCGATCTTAATGGCTCTTGACTCTAACAGCACGTATCCTTAACTAATACTTGGTTATTCCATTTACTTCCTTATATTATGTATAAGCAAAATATAAGTGACAGGATATCTACAACTTTTTCAAAGCGAAGTAATTTATATTTTATAGTCTCTGCCTTAAGAAACGATACATCACTTAACATGTAAATGACAGAACGAATGAGATTAAATGTCCATATTTTTGCTTATTTCATAAAATTACAGGAATGGAATAGCTATGACATAGCTAAGGACATCTTATGCCAGAGTCAAGAACAAATTCATAACAGACTTTCACTTAAAAGTCGCTGACTTTGTTGGTCCGTTAATACGAAGTCTTATCAGAGTTATGACTGACGTGTCAAGCGCAGCTTCTGTCCCATTATATAAAAGAGATCTCTTACCAGGAGGTGCAGTGGGCTCGGCGGGTTTCGGCGGTTCCGTGTTCGCTTTCCCGAAGGAGGAGAACCCGAGGCCGTGGACACGTTGAGCACTCATCCAGCCAGCCAGAATTACCGGCACTATTATTACTGTGTACAGTTTCCACCACATCTTTAGGCTGTATAGCTTTCTTTGCCCCTCTATCAAAAGCAACGTTTTTAACAGGCAATCGTCAAATTGTTTGTAGATGTTTAACTTTGCGACATTATGAAGTTACTTTATTGTTTTACGCTGTGAAAAGAAATCTCAAAATTTAATTTGATTTTGCCTTGTTAATTAAAATCTGACTAGTCTGATGTAGGTACTTTTCAAACTCTTATTCAGAAGTTTTTTATTGCTCGATACTTAATTTTTATAGCCTCGTCTGGCAACCACCTAATTTAAATCGTTTGCCAGTCACGTTCTATCGCATTGTCTACGGTACACTCTTATTTTAAATCTGGAATGACGATTCCCGCGTATTTTGTTTCTGTGTGTGTCCGTGTAAAAAGATAATGAATATTTGTGTTTGCGTAGTATTAAATGTTATAATTATAATGAACTGACTATATATATGTGTATCGATAGATGCTGTTTTAAAATGAATATGGTTGTGTGACAAAATTAAAGATGCTTTTTTATTTTTATTTCCATTCAATACTTTACTTCTTAACCCTAAGCTCCAAAGACAAGCATAAATGGAGCCTTGAAGACGGATCTACAAAATTGGCTTTATAACGACCCGGAAGAAGCCATAATCTACAACTACTTACATAAAAATACACGAGGATCAAAATACATGAATAAAACTGCGTTAGTATTTACATGGCGTAGGAAATTGGGGACTATCTACAAATAGCGTCAGAAAATATTTGGTATTTGTATTTATTTCTGACGCTAAAATACTTTGTGCGTAGAAAACGCTTGTCAACGTTCTGTGAGAAGTAAAAATATTTATAGGTTATTTCATTATTATCAAAGTTGTCCCATCTTACCGGGAGAAAGGGTTGAGGATGATTTTGGGGCTTCAGTGCTTACTATCCCAAAGGAGGGCTTGAAGGCTCCATAAGACGAGCCGAGCAGCCCGAGAAAAATCACGGGCAGAATAAATGAAAACCTTTGCTTCGACGCCATTTTGTATCCGAAAAAAATGTTTGAACGGATGTTCTGAAAATGAATTGTTGGTTAAATGGATATGATATGATTTGAATTACTGTACATTTAATGAAAGTATATTAAAATTTGTATGTTACTACTAAAATATAAAAAATGTCCCGACCGCCTGACTTGCACCCTGTAAACATTTTTTTTCATATAATGGGACAAAAAACACAATAGGTCCTTAGAGCGTACCAACAAAATAATATTTACAAATCAATCTCCAATGAATAGCCAATGAATGTAGTTCAAAAAGATTGCATTCTTCGGTGAAGTGTTAAAATGAACAATTTAAAATTTCAAAGTGTTATTCTCACTGAAGTGTGTAGTGTTGTGCATTACTAAACAAGCATTCAAGTGAAGAATGTCCCATTATATAAGGTGTAAAAAAATTAACTAAGAATATTTTAAGGGGTGAACCAGTACGTGAAACTGAACAACTTTCCCCAAGGAACATAGGTCGAAATATGAAAAAATAATTTGACCCTCCCATAATTAGTGTGTTACCCGGCCGGGATAATTTGTATGGGAGGGCCAATTTTTTTTTCATATTTCGACCTATGTTCCTTGGGGAACGTTGTTCAGTTTCACGTACTGGTTCACTCCTTAAAATATTCTTAGCTAATTTTTTTACACCATGTATAGAAAAAAAGTTACCGGGTGGCGCTGTAGGTTTCGGTGCTGGCCGTTGCGTGTTCGAAACTCCGAACGTGCTGAGGGCCCACGCCTCGGAGGACTTGCCCGTGAGCCAACAGAACAACAGCGGGGCGATCAACGCCGCGGCTTGCTTACGACACCACATCGCAATCACGCTACAGACGATTTGAAAAATTTCGAATTTAGAATCCGGTATTTCTTTTTTACGTGGAGTTTGAATCAAAAATAACCTTCGAAGAAACAAAGGTTACGATCTTATCTAATTTTGAATTTAGATTTAGAACACATTCTATTTTTTTATCTTTTGAACGTGTTCACATATTGGAACCCGTTCTACTATTCTATAAAACCCCCCTACAATAATGTGTATGTAAGAATAAGACGTTATCGAATGAAGTGTCAGAATGTACAATGGATGTCTTGATAAAATGGATGACCGCGGACAATTGCTGCTGAAGATGTAAAGTGGAACATAACGTGTCAGTAGATAATGGAACGAGAACAAAAACCTTTCCTTTGTCCCTTTGTAAAGGATTGATAAGTAATTGCCGTTTTGTTTACCTTTCGAGTGATAAATGATGAGAATCAGGAAGCGACGGTCATATTAATCAAAATGTGAGATTGACGTAAATACGTCGATTCTGGGTGACACTAACTGAGTTTTGAATTAAAAAGGACGTATAAATTAGAAAATAAAACACGACTGCTTTCTGAGATAAAGCCTAGCCTATGACACAAGCTAATGTAAGGATTCTTTCGGTACAATTCCCATTCGAATCTGTTCTGTAATTAACGAGTTTCAGCCCTTCCAAGAATCGCACATATATACATACACACAAACATACATACGTACATACATGAACTATAAAAAAACATTACACTTCTTTTTTGGTTGGGCAGTTGTGTAAAAAGTAAGAGAGCTTGATATCTAAATTAATGATGACCGAACTAAGTAATATTTTAATTTTTCTATCTGGAACATCTTTTACATTTAATATTTTTAATAATGTCTAAAATTGAAATAAGTATGATTTAAAGAATTATTCTATGCTTTTATTTCAGTTCATTCTTGATGTTTTTTTTGCCGTCGGCTTCCGTTTCCTGTCCAAATATTAAAAACAAAATACATGGTAATTTATAAAAGGGGTTTTAAGAAATAATTTTGTTCTCGTCCAAAAATATTTTTTGTAAGAGTATTTTGTATGGTTTAAATTAAAAACATTTAAAAATGTTTTAAAAGTGTTTTTCTCTTATTTTTCCATAAATGACTCCTATCACTATTTATAATATGTACATCTATTCTTGCCCAAACTGGAGTGTGAAACGTTTATGTTTTTTTTTTTATCAGGGCTATAATTTGACATAAAGCTTAAGGGCCTTACCACAAAACAGTATTGAACGCGTATTTAACGTTTTTTGTATTAGGTTTAATTTTAAACATACATTGCCGTTTTTTTATAGTAAGGCCCTGAAGTTTTTCTTTTATGCAAAATTAACACTTTCAAAAGTTAAAAAAAAACTTTAAATTGTAAAAAAAAAACTCAGGCAAGGGTTCTTGGGGTCTTTCTTGATCATGGGCTAAGGTCTGTGAAATTCCTTTAGGGCAGATTCATCCTGCGTATACACTTCTTGTTTTAGAATAATAATATGGCTTCTGTCTACAGGACAATTCTGCCAATGTCATTGACGTCATTGTTGGAAAATCCGGAGATAAGTTTTTGGCTCTTTGAATAATGAATATGAAATTTGTTTGCGTGCTATATTTGTTAAGCAAAACCAGAGGGTACTTTTTTAATAATTATGTTACTCTACCAACTTTATACCGTGTTTTAAGCAAATAAATAGCTTTGAATCTTGGAATCTACAAATACAAATTCAGCTAAGGCGCGTCTCGACTTGACAGACGCCTCCGTTACGCACCACAGCTGTATTTGTATGGGAATAAGAACGAAATGTGCAATTTTCTGTCGTCAGCGTTTCGGTGCGTTAAAAATACGCACCGACAGACGGCAAGTGGGAGAATCGCCTTAATCTCCATGAGAACTTTTCGCAGGTGAGTTCTGAGCCTTAAGGGAATTTGGTCGACTATTCTGGTCAATTTTTGAAAAATTGGAAATCTTTCAAGCGCGGGCAGGAAATTGCAAATTTTCAAAAATTGTATACCTAACACGGAAAGTCTTTTAAAATTTGGTATTCTATTCCGGACAATTTAGTCACTGAAAGTAGTGATTAAGATTTTCACAAACTTTAGACCGTGAAGTAAGTTCAGTGGCGGAATTTTGAATTCAGACCATGAAACTGAACAACTTCCTATGAAAAATATTTTAGGAAACGTAAATTTTTTTCGTGGTAATTGCAGTCAGTTAATCTTGATTTTGTATGGGAAATCTAAAACTTGATGTTCCTACGAGAAAGTTGTTCAGTTTCATGCACCCAATCAGTATTCGGAGGGATGTCCCTTACATCCCGTATTACATCAAACATCATACATTTTTCATAATCATGTGTCAAATTCCGCGACTGAACTTTACGTTGTCTATCGTAGCCGTAGGTACATTCAAACAAAAACAGTGTGTCGGAAGCGGCGGGGCGGTGGTATTTAAATAAGTACAATTTTTTATCTTAATGTTTGATTTATCTACAAAGTGATAGATAGGTTCTATTTAGAGAGATATATTATTTTTATTACAGCATTTTTGTTTTATATTTTAAAAAATTATTTTGAAACTTGAACTAAATTCTAAATAATTTAATAAAAGAATGATACATATCTAATGCCAATATTAGTTATTCTTATTTTGAATTTAAACATTGTAGCATCAATAAAATGTACCTATACATAAATATTAAGCCCACGCCAGGCTAATTTTTCAAAAATTATATACCTTACACGGGAAGTGTTTTAAAAAATTTAGTATTCAAATATCAAGCCGTTATATTTTGGCGATAAAATACATAGGATCTGCTCTGTTTCTAGGTAAGTAGGTAAGTACTTTTAGAAAAAGATATTAACCTAGCCATAAAAAAAACATATAATGCATACACATACCTCATAAAAACACAAAAAGCGGTGCAAAAAGCGTGCAGGTAGCTTTAGATCAACGTTTTATTTTTCTTCTTTATAAGTTCTATTTTTTAATGCCCCTCGTACATTTAAGTTAACTTTTTAAAAGGTATTTTTTAGTCGACAGTTTTAGTTCACAACTTGCTAGTGGTAAAAGGTTTGGTTAGTTACAGTTTCCGCTGGTGGCGTGGTTGTCGGTCGGGGTCTATCGCGGGACTACCAAGGTGAGTGAGGCAAGGCTGCATGCTTTCTTACGATACTACAGGGTGGTTTCATTGGAAAAAGGAGTTTTAATAGTAAATAAACAATAAAAACTAGTTTAATATTTAATCTATAATATATGAATATTTACGAGTGTGAATTGCGGTTGAATTAAATACTGTAATTTAATATATTATGTAAAATTTAATGTAATACAATATAATATGCATGTAGGTAAAAATTATTACTTGAACCCATCCTAATTGCTACGTCCGAAAAGGACTATTAAGTTTTTAAGAGCTATATTGTTATACATCACAGTTGTGTTTATTTTGGATTTTACAATTCCTACGTTTCGTGGAACCGGGACGTTACGCTAGGTAATTAAGAAATAGATGGCGGTAGAACAAAAATAATTTATATTCTAAATAATGACGTCTAACATCATCCGTGACCACGGGCTCTGTAAAGAGCTCGAAACTAAAAAAAACTTAAATCCGTTTAAAATTGTTTTATTGTGATGAGTAATAGTTGTGCAAACTCAAGAAAATATTATATTGATATTATTTAAGACCACTGTACACTTTATCGCAATAAAGGATTATTTGAATTGAATTGAATTGAATTAATGGAAAGCTTTGTACTTAACTTAGAGTTTCTATAGGTTTGAAGGTTTGTACCTATACAAGATTCTGGCATTCGTATTTATCTTCCAGGGCTAGTACCAGGTTAAACAGTTTCGATCATCCTGTTTATGTATAGTTGAAGAATGTCGGCCATTTTGATTTGCTATAAGGAAAAAGACGACGATAAACGCTATATAGGTTGGCAAAAATCTAGATATTGTGTGTGTGTGTGTGTGTATTTAAAAAATACCTATCCGCATAGTCCATAGTCTGGTTTTAATTTAAAGGCGGTTCTCACAATTGTCGTCCGTAGCATGCGTCTGTCAGACGATAGGAAATTTAAATTATCAATTTATCGCGGGTTTACATCGCTTAGACTACATTCAATCTGTAAAGATAGAATTATGTATCTATGTATATTGAGAAGGGTGTATCTATGTATATTAAGTATTTATTTACAACAAAAGTATTTAAGTATTTTAATCAGGTATCTAGTTCCCATAATACAAGTTTATTTGCTTAGTTTGAGGCTAGATGGCGCTGTGTGACATGTCTAATAAAAAAAATTGTCGTCGGGTATTGGTTGCAAAACTAACCCGGTAGATGGCGCCATGCCACGCGTTACTGGCATTAAATACACTTGCAAAATTGGCGGGCAAGGAAAGAGCTGCTGTAGCCCAGATGGCAGAGGCGTCGTCACTAGTAATGACGAAAGTCGCAGGTTCAAATCCCGCATTTGAAAATGTTGCATGTTTTTTTTCATTAAGGATGGGCATGCTCTTGACTCTAGTCTAGGTCATAGGACAGAGACAGAGTCTAAGATGGAGCGAGCTCACCCAGAAGAAGCCTGTTCACTCTTACTTTGAAGAGATTAGGGTTGTATGCGTTTGGAAACACAGACGCGGGTAGTGAGTTCCACTCTTTAGCAGTGCGCATTATATATATAACGTTTGCAAAAAATAATAATAATTAAATATTTTTCAAAACATAACCCCCTGTGCAAGCAACAGTTTAGGGGTCACCCCTTCCACAAAGGGGTGGGGCAATCTCGCCTGGCGCTTTCTTTGTTGTAATTATAATGTTACGTACAACGCATAATTCTTGCGTTCTTTCAAGTTACAAGTTTATTCCACGTAGGGCATACGCCGTGGGCTGTGTTGTACTTTTATTATACACATACATATCACGCCTATAATCGCTTGTGGGGCAGGCAGAGCGTAAACGGCCGCAAAATTGGACATTTACGCCAAGTCTGACAAATATTTGAGGGTCATTCGGAAAATTGTGTATCGCCATAGTGACAGGTTGTGAGCCCATCGCCTAAAATTGCATTACAAACCCTCGAGTCCCTTAGTCGCCTCTTACGACTCCCACGGGAAAGAAATGGAGTGATGATATTTTAAGCCAGCATCACACGGCAAAGTACTTTTATTACGCTGGCTTAGAATAGCATCACCCCATTTCTTTCCCGTGGGTGTGAGGGACTTGTGGGTTATATGTATATTGCAATTTACGGAGATAGACGGCGATTTCTGAATGAGCCTCAAATGTTTGTCAGACGTGGCGTAAATGTTCTTTTATACGGCGATTTACGCTCTGCCTGCAAGGGGATTAAGGTGTGATATGTGAGTTTAATTTTCTTAAGGTGCCTGTTATGTTCATAGCACTATCTGTATCGAAAAAATATGTAATTGCTATCGAAAAATCCCGTACACGTTTTCTAGTCAACGTGACACCGATAACAGCATAAAAAATTATTTCCTGAACTGTCTAAAATCAACTTATGTAAGTAATGTTAAGGCCGCTAGTCGGAGATTGTTCCCTGCAATCGGCGACTGTATACACACACACATGTCACGCCTATAATCCCTTGTGGGTAGGCAGAGCGTGAACGCCCGCAAAAAACGGACATTTACGCCACATCTGACAAATATTTGAGGGTCATTCGGAAAATTGTGTATCGCCATAGTGACAGGTTGTCAGCCCATCGCTTAAAATTGTATTACAAACCCTCGAGTCCCTTAGTCGCCTCTTACGACTCCTACGGGAAAGAAATGGGGTGATGCTATTCTAAGCCGGCATCCAAGGATACATTGGACGTTCTCCCACTTGACTATTTCTGCGTTTTTTTTCGCTGCGATGCTAGAGTGAAACAGACAATCATTTTGCGCTCAAGTTTTCCCGAGATTTTACGGTTTGTCCGACATAGAAACTAGAATAATACCGTTACATCAGTTTTCGTACTAGAAAAGTTATTTATCTAGATTATTGATTTTTTTTGTAATAACTGTAGATCTAAAGACATATCAATATTGAAAATGATTCAAATAGGTGGATTTTTTTTCTCTATCAAGTTACTCAAATTGTGTAACTGTAATATTTTCTTGAGTTTGCACAACTATTACTCATCACAATAAAACAATTTTAAACGGATTTAAGTTGTGTTTATTTTGGATTTTAAATTTGGAATTGTAAAATCCAAAATAAACACAACTTAAATCCGTTTAAAATTGTTTTATTGTGTTGTGTAACTGTATTATGTTATCTGTTAGATCCTCAACAAAAACAAATTTTAATATTATATCCAGAATTTTATGGCTGTAATTGTCTAAATAAAACGGTATATCCCCGCCTTAACGCACTGTAACGCATGCGAAAGGAAATTGCGAATCCTGATCTTATTTCCATACTACTACGGCTAGGGTGCGTAACCGTAACGGATGCGTCTGTCAGACTTGACAGGCAAGTTATGGTCATTGCACTATCTCTACCCAAAAAATATCTCTCTTCTCTCTCTTTTCTCTTTTCGTGTGGGACACCAAGGCTTCCAACGACCCGATGAACCCTGGTGTCAGAGTTTTTCAACCGCCTACTACTAGTAGTAGGCTTCTGACATGGTTGTGTAACGACCGCCGTCGAAGTAATCATAGGCAGCAACCGTGACCAACGGCTTAGCGTGCCCTCTGAAGCACGGAACCATTTCTCTTCTGACAATCAGGTGGTTCCCTCAAATCAAATAAATAATTTCTATTGAAGATCTCGTTCACGTTTTAAAGTCAACGTGCCACTGATAAGGGCATTAAAGGTTATCGCCCGAACTGTCATAATTATAACAACCCTGTTAGCTCGTTAGAGATCATTTTTAACCAACTTCAGAAACGAGAAGGTTCTCAAGGTCATGATTTTTAAATGTATGTTCACCGATTATTTCTATACGTCAAGTTAATAATTTACTTAACGTCAATAAAAGAATGCTTGACCTAGTAATTACTGACGACTCTGATTCTTTTTCTTTGAGAGAGGCCGTACCGATCAGCCGTCTGGATGACAATCATCCTCCATTTGAATTGACCTATATGGGAGTAGTGCCACCTTTAAAACTGAATGAACTATCTGACAAGCTTTGTTTTCATAAAGCAGACTTTGAGGCTTGTGTAACAGAATTGCTAAAAATAGATTGGGAGTACTATGCGCAGTCTATGAACTGCAATGACTTTGTACAAATGTTCTACAATTCCTTGCACACCGTAATTGAAAAATATACACCTAAATTCAAATACAGAAACGGTGACTTCCCTTCTTGGTTTCCCAATAATTTAAGAAAACTACTCAAAAGTAAGGAAAAGTACCACTACCGTCATAAACGTTTTGGCAATCCTCGTGATTATGACACTTTTTCTGTACTAAGATCTAGAGCCCAGGTATTGATGGGGAAGTGTTTTAGGGAATATATCTCTCGTATTGAGGATGGTCTAGCTTGCAGCCTTAAATCGTTCTGGCGCTATACTAAAAATAAGAGGATTACTAATAATATACCAACCCAGGTTAAATATCTTAACAAACTGGCCCAGTCTGGGACTGACATAGTTAATCTTTTTGCTGATTACTTTTCATCAGTGTATGATAGTGATGTAAAGGTCGACTACATACCAAATTTTTGCCCTTCAAATTACCCTACAAATAATCTTAAGGTAACAAAAGAGAATGTGCTGTCTAGGCTTAAAACGGTCGATGTCACAAAGGGTGCTGGCCCCGACGGCATTCCCCCGATTTTCATAAAACTCTGTGCATCAGCGTTGGCCTTACCTCTCACACTAATCTTCAACAAGTCTTTGTCAGAGGGTATTTTTCCGGCTTTATGGACGATTGCAAAAGTTACCCCTATTCATAAGTCTGGGGACAGATGTGATGTCACAAATTATAGACCCATATGTATTTTACCCTGGTTCTCTAGAATCTTTGAAGGTATCGTATATGATCACCTATACAGCCATGTGAAACACGTTATTAGTCCTTTCCAACACGGTTTTATTGCTGGTCGATCAACTACCTCGAATCTTCTAGTCTATACCACCTTCCTAGGCCATGCTTTTAATGACAAGACTCAAGTTGACTCAGTTTACACGGACTTTAGTAAGGCTTTTGACCGCGTCAATCATTCGATACTGATAAAAAAAGCTCATCACCTGGGAGTTCATGGTAGTCTTCTTAGGTGGCTCACATCATATCTCCACAACCGTTCCCAGCTGGTCGCACTTGGCGGCTATGACTCTGTTCCATTCTTGGCAACATCGGGGGTTCCACAAGGATCCATATTGGGCCCCTTATTGTTTTTGATTTTCATCAATGATCTTTTGCATCTCATAAAGAGTAACTGCCTAGCCTACGCCGATGACATTAAAATCTTTCGCCTTATTAACAGCCTTGAGGACTGTGTTGCATTACAGAATGATATTCAGGTGGTTACAGAGTGGTGCGATCTTAATCACATGGCTCTCAATATTAAGAAATGTCAAATAATAAGTTTCACTAAAAATAAGAGTCCAGTTTGGTTTGATTATTGTATAAATGATTCACCTCTGATTCGAGTTGAAACTGTGCGTGACCTCGGTGTCATATTTGACTCTGTTTTATCCTTTAGGTCCCATTACGAGTACATCTGTAGTAGAGCCAACAAAATGCTATCCTTTGTGCTTCGCATTTCAAGACCCTTCAGGAAACCAAATTCCTGGATTATGCTATATGTTGCCTTAGTTAGAAGCATTTTAGAATATTGCTCCTCAGTCTGGTCCCCTATGTACGATATTCATATTGATAGAGTTGAGTCTATCCAGCGCAGGTTTATGCGCAGTTTATGTGCAAGACTTGGTCTCAGACGTAAGATCAGGGAATATGATGACCGGCTACGTAAATTTGGTCTGATCAGCCTTGAGGACCGCAGATGGATGGCAGATCTGTGTGTATTGTACAGGGTTGCCAATGGCCAGTTCGGGGATCAGCTTCTGGAGCAAATATCGCTCAAGGTGCCTACGCGTTCAGTACGAATTCCTCAGTTGTTCAGTATACCATTAAGTAACAATAATGTCTCCCAAAATGACCCGCTCATAAGAATGTGTAAATATTACAATACCATATGTGCTCACAAGGACATATTTAATTGCAATAATCTCCAATGTTTTAAACTATCCCTAATATCGTATAAACTGCAATAAATTAAGTCAATAAAGTCAACAATAATTGTATAATAATAATTAAGTAATATAATATAATTAAGTCTCATTTCTTTTCCATTATGTTAGTATCTTATCGTTATATATATATTTTTTATTGTTTTATTTTAACTATGACATTTGTGTTTTCATAATTTTGATTGTTTTGTGAACAAATTAATACCGGACTGTTATTTAAAGAAATGTTGTGTTTAGTTGTAAGTGGGCCTCGGATTTATGTGTGTATTAATATGTCTTTATGTCAGTGAAATTTTTGATCTGTTGCCTGTAACTGAACCTATTGAAATAAAATAAAAATAAAATAAATAAAATTACTTTAAGACGCCTGGACCAATTTGGAAAATTATTTTTTGTTACAACTAGTTGGTTCCATATTCATCAAGTATGTACGTATGTATGTATTAACTTTATTGTACCACCAGACACATTTAAAAGAACAGTTACAGAAATAAATCTAGAAACAAGAGGCACAAAGGCGGACTTATCCCATTAAGGGATCTCTTCCAGTCAACCTTTGAGAGACTCAGAGGAAATGTCAAGTCAGGATCTGATGAAGTGATCCTGGAGAAATGTTCAGGTTTAGGCAAATTTGAAGCGATTTGAGTACTTTTTACTATCGTGACATTTACTTACAGAATGCACAGTTTGATGCAAACAAATACCAATTTTTTATTTTTGTGTGGGTCAAGAGGTGACGAACGACCCGATGGACCTTAGAGGTTTTTAAACCACCTACTTCGTAGGTAGCAGTAGGTAAACCTTTGATGTGGTTGCGTGACGACACAGCAACCGGGGTCCGGGAGCGACGGAATAACGTGCCCTCCGAAGCACAATAGCTCATAGTATTTCTTACAGACAATGAGGAGGTTTAGCCTGAATTGTACAAAATAAAAAACCGCAGTAGTTTGGCTAGAAAATCCCTTGTAAATAAACAAAAATATTTTTTTCTTTTTATTGCCTATTATTTACTTGAAGGAGACACGATTTAAGTTGTGTGTATTTTGGATTCTTACAATTCCTACGTTTATAGTTTAAAATAGTTGTGCAATATCAAGAAAATATTACTTGAAGGAGGTTTAGCTTTTTTGTCTTAAAAATATTTGTTAGTTATAGTAGGTACTATTTGTATGATTACATCAACTTTTTTTAGAAATACTTTTGTTTATACAATTTATTTGTTGACAAGTACGCGCCGTGGCATGACGCTTCGCGCATTGTTTATCGTCGCCGCTCTAATCGCCGACAGCGTCAGCGGCGGCCTGTTTGACATCATGGGCTGCGAGTCCAGCTCGTGCCATCCTGCCCCTGGCAACCTGCTCATCGGACGTGACTCGCGCCTCTCCACCACCTCCACACACGCCGATCATCCGATACAGAACATAATCGACGAATTCCATGCTGGCACGCGAACCCAATCGTGGTGGCAGGCCGAAAACGGCAAAGAAAACGTCACCATCCAACTGGATTTGGAAGCCAAATTTCGATTTACCGATTTATTAATAAAGTTCAAAACGTATCGGCCGAAGGCGATGCTGGTAGAAAGGTCCTTCGACTTCGGGAAAACGTGGCACGTTTACAGATACTTCGCGTATAACTGCAACGAAGCCTTCCCCGGTGTGCCCGTACATTCGCCGCGCTACTTGACAGAAGTGGTGTGCGAATCGAGATATTCCGGAGTGGCACCAGCATCCGAAGGTATAGTTGTATTCCATGTTGTACCATCTAATTTAAAAACAGCGGACTCCTACTCCGAAGAAGTAGAAAATCTTCAACTAATTACGAATCTTCGAGTTAATTTTACACAGCTCCACGCGATCAGTGAGGACTACTTTGAAAGTGAAGTTCAAGAGAACTGTTACGCCTAGGGTTTCGTTTTTCCCGGCCTTTTTCAGTTCCCGGGAAACGGGAATTTATTTTCACTTTTCCCGGGAATTCCCGGGAACCGGGAAAAGTTTAAAACTTTTTTGTTTTGCTGTGTTTCCATAAGAAATGGAGTCAAACACTTTATTAAATTGCTTAAATTACATATTTAAAAAGTTAACACTGTCATACGGGTACTGAACGAGCCTATCCTGGTCTCTGAGTTTTTAAACCGTCTAAACAGCTTAATTGGTGATCAGTGTAACAAATTCAAAACAGCGACCGGATCGACGGCTTAGCGTGCTCTACGAAATAAATAATTTTATAAATAAATAAACTGGTCAATCAGCCTGAATTGTCAATTATAAACGCCATAGGAATCGAATCTCAAGATCTTCGGATTGAGAGACCATGGGTCAGACATTTATAGCACAACATTAGCATTAACGGCCACAAGAGTCCACTGCTGGCTGGATATGGGCCTTCCCCCATAAGTAGTGTTTTTGCCATACTCACCACGCTAGGCCGGCAGATTGGCAAGTGCAGGGCAAACTGTTGTTTTTCACAGAGATCGCTTATACGGACGTTAAGTTATACGGTCAGATATTGATATACAATAATAAATAAACAAGAAATCAATAAAGAATGTTTATGATCCATTTTCATCATCACATCGTGAAGGACAACAAATCGGAAAACGACCCAATAAACCTTGGGGTCAGAGTCTTAGTAGGTATTCGTAACTAACATGGTTAATAACCCCATGGATGGTGGTTTTCCTACTTATCATTCGTGCGTTTCCGGATGCGTCTATCATACGACTAGACAGACGCATCCGTTACGCGCTGTAACCATATTTGTTTGGGAAAAAGATCGAAAATTCGAAATACGCAATTTCCTTTTGTCTGACAGACGCATGCTTTTGCGTTGCGTTAAAAATACGCAGCGACGGACGACAAGTAGGCAAACTGCCTAAGTATTCATATACATCAGCCGGGACGACGTCTTAATGTGCCCTCCGAAGCACCGATCTGTCTTTCTTACAGACAATTAGGTAAATCAACTTGCAATGCCCTATCCCAACAAAACTGGGTACGATCTCACAAAGTGATAAATTTACAAATAGCAACTAAGTGTTTCCTTTGAGATTCAAACCAAAGACCTCCAGATTCTTAAACCAACTATCATATCACTAGATTATGGAAGCAATAAAGGTTTATTATTGTTTAATTTTATATTCAGAAATTTTGTGGTCTGTAAATAATTATCAATATGTAGGTTTTTAGAGCATTAAACCACAATTTATACTTTCCGGGAATTCCCGGGAAATGCATAAAAATTTCCCGTCGCCGGGAACGAAGCTTTTCCCGGGAATTCCCGATTCCCGGGTCCCGGGAACGAAACCCTAGTTACGCCATATATGAAATGAATGTTCGTGGTACCTGCTTCTGTCATGGTCATGCAATGAGATGTTTACCGATGCCTGGTGTAGAAAGCAAAAGGCATATGGTGCATGGTCGCTGCGAGTGTCTTCACTATACTAGAGGAGTGAATTGTGAATACTGTGAAGATTTCTACAACGAGGCGCCGTGGAAGCCAGCTGACAGCACAAATTCAAATGCTTGCAAAAGATGCACATGTAACAATCACGCGATGTTTTGCCACTTTAATGTTTCTTTGTACAACACAACTGGCAGTGGCGGGGTTTGTGACAATTGTCACCATAATACAGTTGGAGTACACTGTGAACGTTGCCGACCCGGGTTCTGTCGTGACCCTACTGCAGACATTCAAGACACTGAAGTTTGTAAACCTTGCAACTAATTGTGATCGTCGAGGTTCAACAGGCCATCGACACTCAACTGTCATAATATTACCATTGTAATTACACAAAGTAAGTATTGGCGGCTGCGGTGGTAATTATCTATTCTTCAAACTGTTAGCGGAATACGAAACAAACACAAGTATAAGTATAACTATTTCGATGAATACTTAGTCGTTCTATAGCGTTAAAGCTTACTTAACCTAATTTAATTTAAAATTGTAAATTCATTCATTCAAATAATTTTACTCTTAACTTTCTTTCCTATCTTTTGATAAATTCCATAAATGTCATCGTTATTTTATTTGATTTTTGTTGTCAATTTCGTTATATTATTAAAATTTTATTAGATAACTTTTTATTACCGTGTTGTCTCGCTGGTGCTGCACAGCACAATTAGGGTACCACGGAAGACCAGCGCTGTAGTATATTATGCTATAGCACAATGCTGAGTGGTTGATTTTTCAGTCTTCTGTTTTGTTACTTCATAACGGAAAAACGACTGAACCAATTGTAATGAAATTTGGCACACATTGTAAAGTAGGTAACATGGATTAACACAAAGGATAGTTTTTATGAGTACGCAGGAAAAGCCGCAAGTAACAGCTAGTATTATAAATGCTAAAGTTTGTATGTTTGTTACTTCTTCACGCAAAAACTACTGTACCGATTGTAATGAAATTTGGCCCACATATAGAAGGTACGCGGGCAAAGCCGCGGGTTATAACAAATAACAACCAAGTCTGTACTCATCTAGACATATTCAACTGCAATATCAATTGTTTTAAAACACACACACACATATCACGCCTATTATCCCTTGCGGGGTAGGCAGAGCGTAAACGGTCGCACAAACAGTCATTGTGAAAATTGTGTAGGTATCGCCATAGTGACAGGTTGTCAGCCCATCGCCTAAAATTGCAATACATACCCTCAAGTCCTTTAGTCGCCTCTTATGACTCCCACAGGAAAAAAATGGGGTGATGCTATTCTAAGCTGGCATCACACGGCTACTTGTTTTAAAACTACATTGAATAAGATTGCTTCTACATTTATCCCCACTTTGAAAAGACAAAATATTAATAATAATATTTTGTCTTTTATAATTTTTTTACTTTTAATATTGTAATTTAATTTATTGTAATTTTTATGTATTATTTTGATTGTTAACTGCATTGCTTTTTAAAAGAATGCTGTGTACAATTTTCATAGGATTTCAGTTTTACAATGCTAAACTAGATGTAAAGATATATTATGTTATTTCTCATTCTGTTATCTGTTATTGTACCTAATAACCAAAACAGCTGGTTCATAAAAAAAACTTCCTGTGAAATAGCCAATCTAATCTAGTAGGTAGGTGCCTTATTTTTATCGCTAAAGATAGGTAGATTTGTATGGTGCTTCTAGCCGGCCAGTAAACGTTCTTGGCTCACTACAGTGTACAACCTTTGCGTGTCGGTAATGGCTGCCGTAGAACTCTAGTTAACACCTATCATATCGTAATGGAGCCCCATTTCACTGCGTAACTGTGAAAAAGTGGCTTAAAACTAAAGATAGTACAAGGCTTTTGCATTTTATAAGTAATCTGTGAAGTACTCGTTTTAGTATTGTATGCCAAGTTTAGATAATTTGGGGTTATGCAGTGAAAAATTGCATTTGATAGGTTAGAAATCTAAAATAATACATATGTTGCGCCAAATGTTAGATTTTAGTCTTTTTCATAGAATTCAGTTAAGTTCCTTTTAGTTTTATATTATTTATTATATCAAAAATATTAGGTTGCTCTGCACATTTTAGCAGGCGCTTTTTCTATCAATTTGCATTGTATAACGTCCATCTTAGCTTGCAATCTTTCATGGCGGATTACACACGCCTACTCTTGTAAAAATATTTAATTAATCAATTAAATAAACCACAGTTCTCCTTAAAACAATTCCGAAAGTTTCATTTCTTATGTTCCTGCGGGAACAACATAGTAAGTAACTAACTAAAAATTGAGTAATTCAAGTTACTCCATCGACAAAGGTTTGACTCTTGAACTTGAAGAAATAACTAACAGACCATCAGCCCGGTGGTCCGATGATATCATCAAGTCGACGGGATCTCTATGGATGAGTTTAGCACAGGATCGTGAAGATTTGCGCGATAAAGGAGGCTCTGCAGTGGGTCTTCTTCTTCGTCTAAAATTGCAATACACATAACCCATAACCCTCGAGTCCCGTAGGCGCTTCTTACGACACCCATGGGTAAGAAATGAGGTGATGCTATTCTAAGCCGGTATTACACGGCAAAATTGCAGTTCCAGTAATTTAATTTAATTTACTACGGGAGGGCCATTTTTTTCATATTGCGGCCTAAGTTGTTTAACTCCGTAAGGGCTTGTTATACCCTTACCCTTTTTGTTATTCTTATTCGTTATAATATATTGTTAATTGTATGGTCCTTTGTACTAGCGTACTTACTAGCCAGAAATAAGCAATATTATTATTACTTAATTAATAACTTTTAATAAAAGGTTTAATGAGATATTATAATCCAAAACAACTTTTTCAAATAGAATTAATAACTACTTCCTACTAAAATGGATTAACAGTGCAGTTTTCTCGTTCAAAAATAACTTCCCTGTGTTTGTTCAGTAAACAAAATGGCGATCGACAGTTTGACAGGTTTCCCGCCAACCCGCGTAGAACCAATATGGCCGCCGTCGGCTTTCAACTATATTAAAACGTGACCTACTTGTGTGAGCAATTTAAATCGAGCTTTCCCAATATCGTGATTAACTTATAGAGGTAAATGTGTTATTATTATATTAGGAAAATTGGATGTTGAGAAAATTTGATGGTTTTATTAGACTCGATTCTATGTAACCGTCTAAAATCGCTTATTAAAATAACATTGTGACTTTTACCTATGAAACGGATGTTGGTACATTCATGGTAATCTATGGTAACATTACGTAATCTTGTCATAAAGTGACTATGATTTTTACGCGGAATTAGAATTAAGGTCTTTATTGTCAGCTGTGTAAAAAAGATAAAAGTTCTAAATTCTTCGATAGATGGTATTGAACATGTGGTGGACATATTTACTGTGGAGTCTGATTGTTATTCTTTTCGCGTGGGACACCGAGGCGTCCAACGACCCAATGAACGTCCTTGAAATATTAAGAACTTATATTTGGAGTTTGTTTATAATACTGTTAGAATTAATGATTATTTTAAAAGTTATATTTTGACGGCAACTTTTACAGCCTTATGGCGAGATATTCCTGTATTTTCAAAAAAAGTATTTGGTTTGACTAGTAGGAAAATACCGCTGGTTCTTTTAAAATGGCTCGAGTACAGTTCCTTTTAACCTTGTCTCGCCGTAGCCCTTCGTAGCACCGTAGCGGTTCGTAGCGGCTCACGCACACCGAATTTCCGATGGGAGGAGTCAAATGGGCCATTTGTTAAGGCTTGT
Organism: Tuta absoluta; assembly: GCA_027580185.1. Lineage (NCBI taxonomy): Eukaryota > Metazoa > Arthropoda > Insecta > Lepidoptera > Gelechiidae > Tuta > Tuta absoluta. The sequence continues at coordinate 6,687,635 of JAQAHW010000030.1, forward strand.
CTCGACATTTTATTCCCTTTATTTCAGCCTTCTCTCGCCGTAGCCCTTCGTAGCACCGTAGCCCTTCGTAGCTCGTAGAAGCTAAAGAACACCGCTTTCATTTAATTTCATAATATTAGGCCTATTGGCCTGACTTCATATCCAATAGCCCTCCGTAGCGCCGTAGCTCTTCGTAGCATCATAGCTAAGGCCGTAGCCCTTCGTAGTCTCTAGTGGTCCGTAGCAGCTGCGGATCACCGCTTTATTCAATAAAATTGCGTTATTACTGTACTATGTGTTTGTAAACTTTTTGGCCGTGTTCTAGATGTGAAACTGAACAACTTTACACTAGTTATTATTCTGTGACTTTACTAAGTACCATTATTGTAAATGTGGCAAAATAATGTGCTCCTTCCTTGCTCTGATGATTTTATTGGGGAGTACCACAATTTATTTTGTATTTTAAAAAATGTTTCGAAGATAACTTGTTCAGTTTCACGTCTAAAACACGCCCAAAAGTTTGTAAACCCTATATACCGCGGTATTATGCATCACGCCTTTGTATATCGAGGGGTTGGCAGGACTGATTGAAATGTCCCTAAAAACGGCTATTATCTGAGAATAATTTAAGAAATTAACTTATAATGTTTTACTCGTAAATCTGTAGTTACAAGTTTACGGAATAATTATCTATTAAAGATTGTATACACATGAAACTCTCGATTCCCTTACATTCAATTCCCGTGGGAGAGAAATGGAGTGATGCTATTTTATGCTAACCCTGTGACAGAAATTAAAACTCAACGCCTTAAACTAGATGCAGGCGGTCCAGGATAGGGATTAATGGAAGAAACAGAGGGAGGCCCTTGCCTTGCAGTGGGACATGTCTGGCTCAAAATAATAAATAATAATGAACATGCTTCAAACATTCTTGTGGGTTGTAGAGTTGATGAACGACCGAGTCTTTCAATTACCAAGCTCGTTTGCTTAGATAGCATCACGACCAACATATTTGACCTCCATACTCCATACATTCACGTACGGGCCCGTAGTCTTCTTCTTTTTTTTATTTCTTTTCTTTTTTTGTGGGACACCGAGACGTCCAACGACACGATGAACGCTGGTGACAAAGTTTTTCAACCGCCTACTACTAGTAGTAGGCTTCTGACATGGTTGTGTAATGACCGCTGTATAAGTAATCATAGAAATCAACCGGGACCGACTGCTGAACGTGCCCTCCGAAACACGGAGCCATTTATTTTCAGACAATCAGGTGGTACACCCTGCAATGTCCTAACCAGAGAGGTAACAAATTCACAAAGTGATAAATATCAACTTTTGTGAGTGTCCCACCGAGAATCAAACCCGGAACCTTTGCGTCGCAGGCAGTCACACTACCACTGCGCCACATCGGCCGGCAGTTACGCTGGTCGCGACACTATCTTTAGCGTATGAAGCTTACTTCACTATTGGGCCATTTAGGTCCAGTACAGGTGGCATTATTTGAGGTTATAACTTACAAAAATTAAAGTCCCTTATTTTTTGTTCGCTTGCTTTAATATATGTGTTGTTTAATTTAGCGTTGCTATGCTGGGGTAAGTTAGGTATTAGTGACGGTCTATGAATGCGGCGCGGTGCTCGATCGCACGCGTCGCTCTGGGCGTGTGTTGTCCCTTTCTCACTCGCAGGGCGAGACTGGCGACGTGCGCGCAGACCGCCTGACGGCGCCAACCGGTGGTTTCGGCGCCGCACTACCCAGTCACTCAAAACCGTTCGGACGGGAGGGTATCGCGTATTGTGCGGATTTCCCGCCACGCGTTTTGTGATGCCGCGTGTAATGGACGATTCAATTTGAGATCGCGCGTGTTGATGCATCGTATTATTGCGGTTCTCCTGGGTTATACTAGAATACCAGGCTTAGTGATTGTTGGATGTCTCGACGTCTTCCACGTGAGCGTCGCGTTGAATAGGCATCAGGTGGCCATTTTGGCCCGCGTTTGTACGGCCCAAATTCGGGTTGGGTCACGCGTAATGACTAATATCAAAATGAAATACGAACAGAAGCTGTGAGTGGTTTGAAGTGAATAACGCGCCAAGGCTGTAGTGGAATGCTGGGTGTCGATATCTTTTCCACCCAGCCCTGTAAGTACCCACGGAATTCCCCATTTGATCCATTCCCTGAACTTCCTTTCTCCGTTGGGTATTTTATGCATTTGGACCGGCACGTTGACTGTAAGTGGTAAACCTAGTTGTCTTAGTATGTCTTAGTGTGTTCCCTTTAGTCATATTTGTTGTACCATATCATTGTGACTCCTTAGTACGAATTGCGGAATTCGTGGGGTGATATAATTTGGAGGTACTTACTTAGAATCTAGTGCTAATACGTGTGACGTAACGCCAGATCGGCAGACGGTATTTACTACCGACTCGAGTTATGTAAAGGTTGGAACACATCATTTGCCAATTTCACTCAACTTAGTTAATTAGGTTAAATAGATTTAGGTTCACGTTTGATTCATAGTATGCGCTGATATATTGTGCAGCGTATGTTATTTAGCGCTGCGTAACGCAGCCATTGTCTGCCTCCAGTTGAACTCCTGGTATTTTGCTCGAAATTTACCTGTGTAAATCGCTTCCACTGCGCGAGTTTTGCTTGGAATTAGACAATTTTTGGTAGCAGAGCGTGGTTCAGAAAACCACTAGATTTAAGATTATTTTAGTATAAGATTTTTAATCTACCTACAAAAAAAATATATATTTATTGTGATTGTAGTGTGTGCCCTGTGTAGAATATCCTATCGGTGGGATCAGGGCCAATCAATTGGTGAATTGCTTGTTATTATCGTTGTGTTTACCCTGTGCGGATATCCTAACGGTAGGATCAGGGCCGATTGTCTATTATTTTTTTATTGTAAGGTTCGGTGTTACTTTGAGTTGGTACCATGGCTCCCACAATTACACAGCTTCAGGCAAAAATTAGAACGCACCTAATTTGGTTCGCGACTAAGCAGGCGATGGTCGGTCGCGGGGACCGAGAGGACGCACTCATCGCTTGTGCGCAACGGATTGACGAACGGGTCGCGGAGGTGTTGGATTGCCTCACTGGATGCGAGGAGTTATTTGATGGGACGCCTGATGAGGAGGTCAAACTTACGGTCCGTACGAATGTGACCCAGTGCATGGAGATGGGGCAGGAGATCCAGCAGGCGGCTGCTGTGATCACCAGGCGTAGAGCTGGGGAGCCGGACCCACCCCATGGTCCGCGGGGACCGGGGGTGCAAGTGCCCCTGCCGGCTGTGGCGATTCCGGTCTTCCACGGGGACTACACGGATTGGACCCGATTCCAGGATCTGTTTGACAGTGTGATTCATAACCGCACTGACTTGCAGCCGGCATATAAAATGGCACAATTGATGGCCAAGCTGCAAGGTGAGCCCCATGAGCTGGTAAAGCATCTACCAGTCGATGATGCAAGTTACGAGACGGCTCGCGGTTTGCTGATCGAGAGATACAGCAACAAACGTCTCATGATTGACCAACTCCTGGAACAGTGGCTCACCGTGCCGACCATCACACGAGGGACGGACCTCAGGGCCAAGGTCCTCAACCCTGTCTGCGTTGCAGTGAACGCTCTTGAGAGACAGGGGATGCCGGTGTCAGGCTATGATTATATCCTGGTCCACACGTTGTTGCGCCGCCTGCCGAGCGACATGGCCGCTCGTTTTGAACAGTCACACGGAGGTAAGACATCTGATTACCTCCCGACCTTCGAGGAGCTCAAGTCCTTCCTCGAGGCCGAGTGCAGGCGGGTAGATGCCCAATTTGGAGAGTCGCCTCACGCGGAGTCTGCGGCCGCTCGCCGCCCGGAACGGCCGGGTGCACAGGCGCGAGACGGTAAGAGTAGGCCACCCAGGCGATACAATGTCGCTAATTTGGAATCGAGGTGTGCCTACTGCAGAGAGGCGGGGCATCAGGTGACTGCGTGTGAGGAGTTCGCTGCACAGCGGGTGCAGAAACGTCGTGGTGTGGTGCAGCAACGGCGTTGGTGCTTTAGGTGTATGGGGCCGCATCAGGTGCGAGAGTGCCCATCAAGCACCAACTGCAGGTACTGCCAGGGTGCCCACCATCAGCTCCTATGCATGAACCGCAGCGGAGATTACGGAGGCAGAGCTGACGCGGGTCAGCGGACGGAGTCTGCCCTACCTAGACGGGAGCAACGCTCCCCACCCCCTCCAAGGAGGAGTCCTCTTCCACCAGGGTTTCAGGGACGAGGCCAGGGACATCAGCAGGTGATGCCCCCTTCACCACGCGCGAGACAGTCACCACCTCGGCAGCAGGTGCCGGAACAGGGTAGGTGGTCACAGGTCCAAGGTCAGGGGCACCCATCACAAGTACGTGATGCTACGGGCGGGTGCCAATACCAGGGCCAGTACATGCAGTACTCGGCGGGTCTGAACAACATGGTGAGTTCCCATGACCCACGCATGCCTCTCCCCTTGGCTGAGCACCCGCGGCTACAGACGCATCTACGGTACGCGCGCCTGCCGCAGGGTTACTATAGGCTGCCAGCCATGGCGTACAGGACCAGAGGTCCCTATCAGCAGGAGTGGGACCCACTCGAAGGTGTACGGAGAGAGGGGACCCCCCCGCAGGACGCGGACACTCCGCGCTTAGATTCCTGCTAGGTAATCGCCGCCTACACGCCAGCTTCGGCCCCCCGGCCAATTACGGTATTGTTGCCTACGGCAATGATTTGGGTATGGGGATACGGTGGCCGCAGCATACAGGTAAGAGCCTTGTTAGATACAGGGGCTCAGGGTTGTATTGTGTCTAGTAAGCTGGTGAGTAGGCTACGCTTAAATATAAGGCCCACAACGGATGGGGCTGTAGGTATTGGAGGTGTAGATGTGCCTGACGTTCGGGGTCAGGTGAACTTCGAGTTCACATTAGGTAATACAGGTACAGGGGTCAGCTATCATGCCTCAGCAGTGGTGCTGGATGAAGTGGTAGGGAAACTTCCTCAGGTTCGGTTACCGTCAACGGTACGAGGGTTAACCACAGGCTTAGAGCTAGCTGATCCTGACTTTGATACTCCTGGTACGGTGGACGTTCTCCTCGGGTCCGACGTCCTCGGGAGATTCTAATGTGGCAGAAAACGGGTACTTCAGCAAACTGGTTTAGTGGCCGTTGATACCACAGGGGGGTATGTTATTTTTGGCCCAGTTTGGAGACCTCAGGACCTACCAGAGGGCGATACGGTGCTCTATGGTAGTGTGTTGTCGGAGGTGCTGCAGAGGTTTTGGGAGTCTGAGGAGCCACCCACAGCGGATAGACGGAAGCCAGAGGATGACGAGTGCGAGCTGTTCTATCAGTACAACACTGCACGAAGTTCGTCAGGTAGGTTTGTTACCAGGCTGCCATTTCTCCCAAACCGCCCCTCCTTAGGTAGTTCGCGACAGATCGCGGAACGGAGACTACTGGCTATGGAGAGAAAGATGAAGCGAGATGCAGCACTTCGGCAGAAGTATATCGAATTCATGAGGGAGTACCTAGAGTTAGGCCACATGTCGGTGTCCAGCATAGATTGGAGGTGTGTCGAGCATTACTATATACCACACCTGGCTGTTTTGAAGTCACCGGAGGCGAAGATACGGGTAGTGTTTGACGGTTCTGCTCCTACATCGAATGGTGTGTCTGTGAACCAGTGTCTGCACGCGGGTCCCAAGTTGAACCGGGACATTGTGGACATCCTCACAGATTTTCGGTTGCACCAAGTAGCGTTCGTCGCAGACGTCAAAATGATGTTTCGCCAAACAATTATACACCCGGATGACCGTCGGTACCAGCTGATTTTGTGGCGTGAGAGCCCTGACGAGCCGATGGTCACTTATGAGCTCAACACGGTAACGTATGGTCTGAAGCCAAGTCCGTTTTTGGCAGTACGCACGCTGCGAGAGTTGGCCGCACAGGAAAGGGTAAGATTCCCTCGAGCCGCAGCAGTACTGGATCGGGACGTCTACGTGGATGACATCTGCACGGGTGCAGATAGCGTGCAACAAGCACTGCTACTACGAGACGAGCTGATCGCGATCATGGAATCAGGAGGTTATGAGTTGCGGAAATGGCTGTCCAGCTGTCCAGAGCTCCTGGCCGGGTTGCCAGGTGAGTTCCAGCAGGACCCGCACCTTTTCGAGAACCCGGACAATCCAAATACGTTGAGCATCCTAGGGGTGCAATATAGGCCAACGCATGATGTCTTTACGTATCAGATCGAGCCAGACCTTTTGCAGAAGACTTGGACGAAGCGTTCGGTATTATCGACGATCGCCAGAACTTTCGATCCTAACGGGTGGATCGCACCGGTGACGTTCATGGCGAAGTGCTTCTTGCAAAGGTTGTGGATAGCAAACTTGGGTTGGGACGACCAGCTCTCCGGAGAGCTGTTGAATGATTGGACCAAGTTTGTGACCACCTTACCAGGGATCGTACGCATCGCCATACCTCGCAAGTTGCTCCCATCGGTGGGATGTAAGGCTACCCTACATGGGTTTTGTGATGCCTCGGAGCGAGGGTACGCGGCAGCTGTCTATTTGCGGACAGTCAGTTCAACGGGAACTGTAGACGTGCGTCTAGTTATGGCCAAGAGTAAGGTGGCTCCGGTTAGGACAAGATGGACCATTCCAAAGTTGGAATTGGCGGGAGCAGCGCTTCTCACGCGCTTGCTACATCGTGTCGCTAGTAATCTACGCGGTACCATCAATTTGGATGAAACGGTGTACGCATGGACCGACAGTAGGATAGTTCTGTGCTGGTTACAGACGTCGGTACATACTCTTGAGGTTTTCGTGGCAAATCGGGTGTCACAGATTAAAGGATCGGAAACTCCGTTGGTATGGAGACACGTACCGGGAGAACAGAACCCAGCGGACTGCGCCTCACGGGGATGTAGGGCCCCTGATTTGGTAGGTCACTCACTGTGGTGGGGACCTCAGTGGCTGACTGAGTCACCTGAGAGATGGCCATACAATGAGTGCGGGTCGCCGCTTGGGCCACCTGATCGAGGTTTGCGAGTGAACGTAGGGCAGATCGTACCTAAGCCTAGTGCGGCTTTCTTGCTGGAACGATACAGCTCCCTCGACAAACTTCTAGGGGTGACAGGTTGGATCAAACGGTTCGTGAACAACTGTAGAAAACCTCAAGCAGAACGGAACTTGGCACCTGTCCTCTCGCCTTGTTACTCCCAAAGAAGGGACCTTTGGTAGAACTTATAGTTAGGGATCGTCACCAGAAAAACTCGCATGCGGGCTGCAATGCACTTTTGGCTATTCTGCAGCGCGAGTTTTGGATCTTGTCTGGACGACGTACGGTACGGAGCATTGTGTTTCGGTGCTTGCCTTGCTATCGGTTGAAGGCAGCCACAATGCAACCTCAGATGGGAGACCTCCCACCGGACCGGGTGACGGAAGCCTGGACGTTTGCGGGTGTGGGAACGGACTTTGCGGGGCCTTTTATGGTAAAGGCATCACGCCTTCGCAACGCGAAGTCAATCAAGGCGTATTTGTGCGTGTTTGTGTGCCTAGCAACCAAGGCCGTCCACTTGGAACTCGTGGCCGACCTCACTACGGAGGCTTTCTTAGCAGCTTTAGATAGATTTGTGTCGCGAAGAGGGCGACCAGCGCTGATCAGGTCGGACTGTGGTACCAACTTTAAAGGCGCTGATCGATGTATGAAAAAAATTATAACGTTTTTATCGGAAAACGAGGAAGCTATCGGCACGAACCTCTCCCGTCAGGGCATTAACTGGGTGTTCGATCCACCAGGATGCCCCCACTGGGGTGGTATATTTGAAGCGGTTGTAAAGTCCGCTAAGACGCATTTGATGCGCGTTATAGGTTTAACGATATTAACCTTTGAGGAGCTAGCGACCGTGTTTTGTAAAATTGAGGCCGTTCTCAATTCACGTCCTTTGTGTCCGCTTAGCTCAGATCCGAATGATCTGGAGGCCCTGACACCAGGGCATTTCTTAATTGGCCGACCACTTAACGCCTTGCCAGAGTACCCCTACACAGAGGTCAGTAGCAATCGTTTGACGCGTTATGAGTTGCTGCAGCAAATGTCTCAGAATTTTTGGAAGCGATGGTCGCTTGAGTATTTGCACATTCTGCAGCAACGCCTTAAGTGGACGGACAGAACTGAACCCCCTCGCATCGGAGATCTCGTTCTGGTTAAGGATGCCAACCTGCCGCCACTGCGATGGCGCAGAGGGCGTTTTCTCAACTTGTTCCCAGGTAGTGATGGCACTCCTCGAGTCGCGACAGTTCAGGTAGGGGATTCAGTTCTTAAGCGAGCAATAGCAACGCTATCTCGTCTCCCCAGTAGTGAATAGGCCTAAGGGATTCGGCCTAGGGCGGGTGAATGTTTAATTTAGCGTTGCTATGCTGGGGTAAGTTAGGTATTAGTGACGGTCTATGAATGCGGCGCGGTGCTCGATCGCACGCGTCGCTCTGGGCGTGTGTTGTCCCTTTCTCACTCGCAGGGCGAGACTGGCGACGTGCGCGCAGACCGCCTGACGGCGCCAACCGGTGGTTTCGGCGCCGCACTACCCAGTCACTCAAAACCGTTCGGACGGGAGGGTATCGCGTATTGTGCGGATTTCCCGCCACGCGTTTTGTGATGCCGCGTGTAATGGACGATTCAATTTGAGATCGCGCGTGTTGATGCATCGTATTATTGCGGTTCTCCTGGGTTATACTAGAATACCAGGCTTAGTGATTGTTGGATGTCTCGACGTCTTCCACGTGAGCGTCGCGTTGAATAGGCATCAGGTGGCCATTTTGGCCCGCGTTTGTACGGCCCAAATTCGGGTTGGGTCACGCGTAATGACTAATATCAAAATGAAATACGAACAGAAGCTGTGAGTGGTTTGAAGTGAATAACGCGCCAAGGCTGTAGTGGAATGCTGGGTGTCGATATCTTTTCCACCCAGCCCTGTAAGTACCCACGGAATTCCCCATTTGATCCATTCCCTGAACTTCCTTTCTCCGTTGGGTATTTTATGCATTTGGACCGGCACGTTGACTGTAAGTGGTAAACCTAGTTGTCTTAGTATGTCTTAGTGTGTTCCCTTTAGTCATATTTGTTGTACCATATCATTGTGACTCCTTAGTACGAATTGCGGAATTCGTGGGGTGATATAATTTGGAGGTACTTACTTAGAATCTAGTGCTAATACGTGTGACGTAACGCCAGATCGGCAGACGGTATTTACTACCGACTCGAGTTATGTAAAGGTTGGAACACATCATTTGCCAATTTCACTCAACTTAGTTAATTAGGTTAAATAGATTTAGGTTCACGTTTGATTCATAGTATGCGCTGATATATTGTGCAGCGTATGTTATTTAGCGCTGCGTAACGCAGCCATTGTCTGCCTCCAGTTGAACTCCTGGTATTTTGCTCGAAATTTACCTGTGTAAATCGCTTCCACTGCGCGAGTTTAGCTTGGAATTAGACATGTGTTTATAAAGCACGTAATACATTTGTGCCTTTTCTTAAGCTTGCGTAAATTTTCGGATTAATGTATGGTAGCTCATTTGTGACATTACATTTTTTAGTATCTATACTTTTATTTATATCATGAAATATACCAGTATTTTCTATGTGACGGTTTACACTGTTAAAACCCAATTTGAGTCGTTTCTATCCATTGCAAACGAAAGTATGTTAGCATATACCTAAAATGACACAAAATTTATAAATTAGGTTCAGCCAATGGTCAAGAAACTATAATATATTTGAAAAGTGAAAAGCTAGCCATACTGGGCCAATTTCCCATTTGACTAAATTACGACTCCTATTTAGGTTAAAGTATTTAACTTTAACTAGATTGTCACTCCATGCCTCATGCGGTGTTGCCAATGGCGTTTCCCTATTTTACTTAAGGGCAACGTTACCTGACCTTTGGCATAACACGATATTCTCCTTTGCCACAGCCTTTGCATTTAATTTAAAAAAGCAGTAGCACTGGCCGGTTGAGATTGAACCTTAAGAAAAAAGAACCAAGTTTGAATTCCGAACGAGCGGTCGTGAGCTAATTTCTTTTTAAATACGAAGGAGGTGTGCTTTATATTTGGGGTTCCGTATTCAAAATATGACATGATTTTTTATTAAGAACATTATTGTTGATTTACCATAAACTACGGCAAATATTCATTATTACATAGCGATAGCACATTATATTTATTAGCAAATCCAAACAAGCAATAATTTAGATCAGTATCGATTAAAAAAATAAAATTACAAATAATAATTCAATTCTTAAGGTAAACAATTTGCAACTAATAAAAAGGATCATTGAAATCAGCCAGAAAAGTTTTACGAAATGCGAAGACCAGCATGTATTTATTAAACTTTATTTTTTTACATGTGCTATGTAATATTCATATCATAACTTTAGAAAATATGATAATAATAATTTTAGAAAATATTAAAGTCACTAGTAGCGACACGCTTTGTAAGTTTTCTAAAATGGTATACGTCTATCAGAAAGACAATAAGTTTGGTTCAAATTTCTATTTCACTGCCCGAACACTCAGCGCTTAATCCGACTCGCACTTGACCGGATTTTTAATCTGTAGATCTGCTTTCGTGCTGGCATGTGCGTGCTCGCCCTTTGCTGTAAGATCGAATTCGAATCTGGAATTTCGGAACCGAAACTAAAATAAAAAAGAAAAGCGCGCGAAAGGTCGAATCGATAATATTTTCAGGGTGAAATTGCGGCATAGGATTACTAATGAGGGAAACCCTCCTTCTACATTTTTTTGCGGTTCTTACTCGAATGATTTTGTGTATGCTATCTGGTTGTTATGACACGTTGAGACTTTGCCATTATGGGCAGGGAAATGTAAGGGAAGTGGGCAGAGCGAGCATGTAAATTGGTTACTCGCGCTGCTACTCGTCATGCCGCTGCCACTTCCCGATGCTCCCGAGAGTGTCGGCTTTTCGTGCGCGAGTCAAAGAAACGGCAGCACGAACGCATGTAGAATGTATTGCTATCTCGCTCACTCATATAGGTGCGAGAAGGTATGACGGCAGTGTGTGAACACTCACTCACGATGATACTTCCGCGGAAGTATTTCGAGCAATATTCGCGACAGCGGCAGGAGCAGGTGCATGGTGTAAACGTGCTATTGGACGAAATAAAATCCCACACAACAATCATATACCATGGCACATGTCGCCGCTGTCAATATGGTCATGCACGATTCGCCCTCTTATGCTACGGTCACACACTCAACCTGCTCCAGCTCGTGCCGCTGCCGCGAATATTGCCAGAAATACTTTAACGAAAGTAACCTAGTCAAACGTGTTGCACAGTTTAAGTATCTTGGTCATATAGTGACAGATGATTTAAAAGATGTTGCAGACATAGAAAGGGAGCGTAGGGCACTGTCAGTCCGAGGCAATATTTTGGCCCGCAAATTCAGGCGTTGTACAACAGGTGTTAAACTGACTCTGTTTAAAGCATTCTGTCAAAGTTTTTACACTTGTGTGCTGTGGACCAACTATACACTTAGGGCATACAGTGTCATACGTGTACAATATAATAATGTCTTCAGGGCCTTGCTGGGGTTACCCCGATACTGTAGCGCTTCAGCTATGTTTGCAGATGCTTGTGTGGATGATTTCTATGCAATTATGAGGAAAAAATCAACCTCCTTAGTGCGAAGGGTGAGGGGTAGCAACAACAGGATCCTGAAACTGTTAGCGGATAGGATGGATGCAGCAGTATTCCATCGCTTTACTCTTTTACATGTGCATTAATTTATAATTTGATTTATATATTACATTGGACTAACATAGTTTTTAGGTCATGTTTTCGCTTTATGTTACTAATAAGCTATGGACTGTGATTGTCTGAAAATAATCAATTTTTATTTTTTTATTTTTATTTTATTTATTTATTTTATTAAAGGTCTACTACTAGTAGTAGGCGGTTGAAATATTCTGACACCAGGGTATATCGTGTCTTTAGACGACTTGGTGCCCCACAAGAAAAGAATTCTTCTCGCAGCAATACCAGTGAGCGAGATAGAAATACATACATTCCTTTGACTCGCGCACGAAAACTGACACTCACTGGAGTACGGGAAGTGGCAGCGGAATGACGAGTAGCAGCGCGAGTAACCTGTTCACATACTCGCGCTGCCTACTTCCCTTACTCTTTCCCTGGCCATAGCGCGAGTGTCTGAACGCGGCATAAGGATTCGCCTTTATGCCACCAGGTGGCGCCACTTATAGAAGGATTGACAAAAAAGGTATAAAGGTATAACAAACCGACATGAAACTGAACACCTTTCTCCATGGATCATAGGACGAAACGTAAAAAAATAAATTTGACCTCCCATACTAAATTAACCATCTGATCGGCGATTTTGTATGGGAAATTGGGGGGTTCAAATATGTTTTAATATTTCTATCCATGGAGAAATTGGATCAGTTTCATAGGTACATATACCCTTTCTGTAACTCTCTGTATAAAGCTATATAAATAAAACAAAGTTATTGTGATATTTTATCATTGTTTTATTAACATTTTCCAACATGCATGGGGCAGTGATCACAAACTGAGCAAAATTTCGAAAGTCCGTGATATTACGGTGTCCTATAGCTAAGGTATCGTTTATGAGTAGGAAAACTGGGAAGAATATGGCGCCATTCTTGACTAAGCCTCTTTTATGTGATTGGTCTAAAAAGTGTCAAATATTTTACAATGTAAAATGGCGCCATTTGGAAAAAGCTTTGTTTTCTTCCTAATGGAAGAATAATAAATTCTCTAGGGAATTTCGAGTATCATGTAGAGGGCACTAAGCTTATTTGAAATACACGAAAATCTGTAAGTACAATTTTATAAATTATTATTTATTGTGTGTTTATTGAATTGTTACAAACTTATTTATTTTCTGTTTACGAACATGGGTGACACTCAATATAATAGCAAGACGACAAGTTTATAAGTAATTTATTAGTTACGAACACAACGTGACAAAACTATGGCTGCCGCCAGCCATACTGGATTTTGCTGATTGGCTGGTATGACGTCAAATATTAAGTTAAGCACTACGCCCTCTATTTTTAAATTAAGGCGCTAACTCAGAACAGTTCACAGAAAAACTCCAATTGACGCCAAACCTAAAGTTTTTACAGTATGACCTTGGTGAGTGCGAATCTGACAGCGAGCAGGATTACGCTGGCGACGGCTCGCGACGCTGACGACGCTGCAACAACGTCAAGCATTACATTCTACTAGGTAACAATAAAGAATGACGATTTAAAAATGAAAAGAAAAAAATGTTTATAAAGTAAATACGAGTAGTAAATGAACAGTGAAGAATAATGAATAAAGAATGAAAAATACATAATGAAGAATGAATAATTATGAATAGAGAATGAAAAATAAAGCATGTAGATGGAAGTATGACGTACGAAATATGAAGTACGAAAAACTAAGAATGAAGTATGAAGTATAACGTACAAAAAACTTAGAATGAAGAATGAAGTACAAAGTATGACGTACCGAAAACTTAGAATGAAGTATGATGTACGAAGTTTCAAGTACGGAAAACTAAGCATGAAGTACAAGTATGACATACGAAAAACTGAGAATGAAGAATGAAGTACAAAGTATGACGTACCGAAAGTTTAGACGGAAGTATGATGTACGAAGAATGAAGACTGAAGATCAGAGAATAGAGAACGATGAATATATTATAACATATACTCACTGCATGTACGGTCTGTTTCATCGTACGGGAACTGGAAGTCGCACTGACACACGCTGTTTCTGCAGACGGTGCGTTCAGGAGCCGAGGACAAGTAACACTGGCTGGTGCGTTCACATGTCTCGAATAAACCTGAAATAGGTTAGGTTAGGTTAACGCAAAAAGCATGTAAAAAGTAAGGAATGTAAAATATTTTTTCAAATACATACATACATAAATCACGCCTATTTCCCGGAGGGGTAGGCAGAGACTACTTCCTTCCACTTACTACGACCCTGGCATACTTCTTTCGCCTCCTCTACATTCATCAATCTCTTCATGCATGCTCGTCGGTTTAGGGTACTCTTGACCTGACCTTTCTTTAGCACGTCCCCGATTTGATCGAGGTACGTTCGTCTTTTTTACAAATACTATACAGTATTTACCATACACCAAATACTATTACTATATTATTATACACCAAATCATATACACGGTGTAATGGTCAATGTGTAAGGGACACTAATAGGGTGCATTCAGCTTTGAAACTGAACAGCAAATGTGCGATAGTTTAAAGTGCTACAACTCGTCAATCACTGAACAGATTCGAATGGGAATTGTATCGAAAGAATCCTTACATTATCCCGAGTGTCATATAGGCTTTATCTCAAAAAGCAGTCGTGTTTTAATTTTTTTTTATTAATGATGGGTTTGCTCTAGTCTAGGTCATAGGACAGAGACAGAGTCTAAGATGGAGCTCACTCACCCAGAAGAAGCCTGTTAAGGCACTGGCACTCCCACACACTGACGGAACGCAGGTGGCTACTTGGCGCCAGACTTCGGTGGGATGGTGGTCGCTCCCTTACGGAGCCTTCCACCGCGCAAGTGGGATCGTTCAGCCGGACTTATCCTCAGGCAAGCCTGTGTTGCCGTTGCCCGGGCTCCACCGCTAGGAGGTAGATCCCATACCACCCCAAAAATTATTAACATTACATAATTATGCTTGTTTTACCCTTTGATAAATGCGGCCTTCCGTACTCGGGTGGGAACGAGACGGAAGACGGAGTTGCTTGAAGGTTTTACCTGTGACAGGCCAGCAACCGCCGTCCCTGTAGTGGTGTGTGACGTCACACACACACTCACTGTCCACACATGAACTGGATTCGCCGAGGAGTTCATGACATTGAGCTGTCACATTGCAGGGGGCGTCCATGCTTGTGATCCCTGAGGAAAAATATAAGATAAAGTAGGTAGGAGATATAAGATAAAGTGGGTTACTTAAGATACAATCTTCAAAGTTCATTTCATAATCAATGTTAGATACTTATAACACAAAGTAATTATTGGCGGCGGCGTGGCTTGTAATGTCACTTATTATTGGCGTCATGACGCGCCGCCACCAATACTTACATTGTGGTCATGATCCGTCATTGTAAAATTATGAAAATTGTGTAACACAATTTTCTAATTTTGTATTATCCTGATAAATAGATAGAGATGACACGGATGGGATTAAAAAAATACAGGGACTGGCAGGGATTAAGTATACCTCCTAGCAGTCTTATGCCTGATTTAGGAAACACAATGATGAATCTAGGTATTTTGTAGGGCAGAGGTAAAATACGTATTTCAAACAGATTAATAAATTTCATTGTGTTTGACATGCTAATAATATAAAAAGAAATTCTTACTGCAGTAAATACGCATCGCTGTGTCTATATCAAGGTTGTCTTGACAAAGCTAGTTTCGCTTTCTATACAGTTACACATTATCTATGTTCGTCTATCTTCCCGTTTAAAATTATTTTATTGTGAAGAGTAGCAGTTGTGCAAACTGAAGAAAATATTACCACTTTGTCTGTCACTGAATAAGAGTAGTGGCAAAAATAACCACAATGCCCACGATTACAACAATACCATAATTTACAACATCGTCAGTTGTGACCACAATGAAAACACTTATAACACTCACTCGGCCAGCAAGCATCGCTGTAGACCACGAAGGCTGAATCACACTGGCAGGTCAGGCCTCCTGTACTGTTCACACACAGGGTGTTCTTTATGACACAGTCGCTGTCCTGCTTGCACACTCCGCCGATGACTAAAGAGAAGACAAAAAAGCAAATCTTATCAGTTCAGTATTTAAATGTTTCTTCCGAGTAACCCTGGGAACCAAGTCGAAAAAAGGGCATCGGTGGAGAGAATAAAGGGATTGATTTTCCCATGGAAAGACTGTTGTTCGTTTTTAGCAATATCTCTATTTTTTAACCTACACGTACATCTTGAAATCTACCCAGTGTGCATACGTAGCGTTAGTTGCCGTCCAGTAACATGGACCTATGACTCTTGAAGAGCTTGAGATGGCGAAAACGGAAGATTATGCCTTTTAGCGTACCCTGGGGGAGGCCTACGTCCAGCAACGGACAGCTATAGCACAGTATAATTAATAGTACTAGCGTACAGTATGGTCACTCCCGGCCTCCCCCTACAAGCGCCGCCCACCCGCGCTCGGAGGACGCTCAGACACCGGCTAGCAAGGATGCGTGAACGAAGGTCATTTCATACTGCCGCACATTGCATTCCCGATTCGCGAACGCAAAATGGCGGCAACCCTGACATGTTGTCTCACACACACAAGCATGGTCTGCGTTCACCTACGCGAGCTTAGACTGTGTGCGTAGCAACGCGTTTGTTTCATACATTTGAGCGCCAGTGTCCGAGGTGTGGCTATAGGCTGATGTAATGCTTGCTATACTTACTTGGAGCACAGGTTCCGCCCTCAACTTCCTGGTAGCCATTGCTGTCACAGGAGCACCTGTTGTCTTCGCAGACCGCGTTGGGAGTGCCCGTACATTCCTGCGTGTCTTGGCAAGTATCTCCGAGAACTGCGGATGGGAAACAAAGGAGTTATTTACGTCAGAGGAGGAATCAAGGAAAGATACACCAACAAGTAGGTATTAGCATAGTTCTACCGCAAAATTTTCAATCGCGGGCAGGATTTGAACCTGCCACTTTCGCGACGCCTCTTCCAACTAAACTGCCACGGCTCGTCCCTTGCCCGTGATTTTTGTAAGTGTATCTTGATGCCAATAAACCCGCGATAAATTGAATACCAAACTTAAAACACTTTCCATGTGAGTTGTAAAATTTTTAGAAAACGTACTTTTTTTATACTGCAAGCAGGTTTTGAACCTGCGAATATTACCATTACTAGTGGCAAAGCCTCTTCCATCTGGGGTACCGCGGCTCGTCCCTTACCCGCGATTTTTTTCTTTTTGAATGAAAGTACACAGTCTTGACGTGTAAATATCAGCCACTCACAACAACAGCTGTCGACCCACCTGAGTATTACTTGTAATCACTTCTACCAGGTGCCTATGGTATGAAACCACAAGCTACAAGTCTACAGGTGAATTTGTTAGTAAATTGCGTACCCGGTTCATATTCTTGGTATCATAATGGCTAACCGACTACGCAGTGAACATCGAATTTCACCTGTAAAACTGTAACCTGTAGTTTGATAATATCGGGTACAGATGTCACTACACTTCGCTTTAAGGCAATTGTAGCCGTCAACGACCTCGACAGTGGCGCCACTTCACTAAACAAAGTTTATACAAACAATCTATTAGAATATCCGTTGCCCAAGTTTTGGAATTATCCTTATGTAAAATTAGAACCTGCAAACTCGATGAAATAGTCGCTGTAATTAAAGTTATGGCATTTAATACCACAAGTGGTCGTTTTCAGGCACTTCTATAATTTTCATTCCAGCGAACATTTCATTGACTTTGCAGCCCCCACTGCACTGCCAGGTAAAAATAATACTGAAAACATGGGCAACAGATGTTTTGATAGAATGTTTGTATAAAGTTTTTTTTTGTGAAGTGGCACTGTTGAGGTCGTTGACAGATACACTCGCCTTAAGATGAACATTAATACTCAAATGCAACAGTCTGATGATAAAGTTTAAAACCTCACCAAGTCCAGTAGTCAAGCAGCGGTCACCGACAGCCAGGAAGCCTTCGGGACAAGTGCAGGTCCCCACTCCAGCTGCATTCTTCACGCACTGAATCTCCAGGTCGCCAGCCAGACAGTCGCTGTCTACTTCGCATTCTTCGCCAACCCCTGGAAAAATAAGATAAATATTTGTAAGTACTCTAAAGCTAAATAAGTCTTCAGCTCTTGTCTGAGCTGATCACTGGAAGCACTGGTGGTTGAAAAAACTCTGACACCAGGGTTCATCGGGTCGTTGGACGACTCCGTGTCCCACACGAAAAGAGAGACTGGTAGCACAAGTGAATCTTAAAAACAGCAGACAGTATGAAATTTTAAATTTACAACACCCTTCTAGGGTTAATGTACATCTACTCCTTAGTACCATATGACCGTATGTAATAAATTGTACATGTAATCAAAATAAAATAAAGAAAAAATTAAATAAAGAAAAAGAAATAAAATATAAAGAAATAACGAAATAAAGAAATATAGAAAAAAAGAAATAAAAAAATAAAGAAATAAAGGTATAATGAAATAAAGACATAAAGAAATAAAGAGTGACTCACTTGCAAAAAGCCTGCACATCTGCAGATTGCTATCCCACGTCGCATTCTCTTCTATGCACTCGCAGTTCCGGATTCCCCACGGCGGCTGCTCCGCTCCGCACCGGCTCTCCGCTCCGAACGTGTGGCAGTTGCTGTCTTGCGTACACGAGTCGGTGATTCTTCGCGTCACTGAGGCGGGAGAGGAAATTTTCAATTAAGATGCTTAAGATTCTATTCCCGAAGGTAGCTACACACATACTCCTGCCCCGAAGGTAGCTACATACATCTCAAAGACGTGTGTAACCCACACACATCTCAGCGTTCTACACATATATCTGCCTCCACAGACGTGTGTAACCCACACACATCTCAGCGTTCTACAAATATATCTGCCTCCAAAGATGTGTGTAACCAACACACATCTCAGCGTTCTACACATATATCTGCCTCCAAAGATGTGGTTTACCCACACACACATCACAGCGTTCTACACATGTCTCTGCCTTCAAAGATGTGTGTAACCCACACACATCACAGCGCGCCACACTACCCCGAAGGTAGCTACACACATCTCAGCCACACATAGTAAGCTGCCCCCCAAAAAGTACTAGGGCTACAGGCATCTCAGGATAATCAAGAACAAATTACCTCTGACACAATCCCTCATGTTCTCCTCGAAGAAGAAGTTGGGCGGGCAGGTGCAGACGCCGTCGACCACGGTGGCCAGCAGACCGACGCATTGAGCCTCGGCGGAGGGGGAACCTAGCTCTGAAGGTGAGGAATTGTAAGGTTAGAGGTTATCCAATGTCTAGATGGACATTTTGAAAGAAAGAAAGAAAGAAACACATTTATTTCGGTTCACACAACACAACTTAAGTTATCGTAAGCACAGGTTATTGCGCATATGCACTGAAAATGGACCTCACTCAGCATGTGCGGCAGATAGCTACAGTACTGCTATCTGCCGCACATACTGAGCGAGGTCGATTTTCGATTGATGTCGGATGTTTTTAAAGGACCGCGGTTTTATAAATATTTTGCTTAGTTTAAGGCGAGACGACACTTCATATAAATATATATTCTCTTTATACAAACAATCTATCAGAATATCCGTTGCTTAAGTATGTAGTGTTATCTTTAAGTTAGAATTAGAACGTCCAAACTCAATGAAGTATGAATCCACTGTAATTAATGTTATGGCAATTAATATCAAAAGCAACCGTTTTTAGGCATAACTTTAATTACAGCGAATATTTCATTCAGTTTGCAGGTTTTAATTTTACAATACAAAAATTTTGAGCATCGGACATTCTGCTAGATTGTTTGTATAAAGAGAAATAATTTTTTTTTGAAGTGGCGTCACTGTCAAAGTCGTTCACGGCTAAACTCGCCTTGAAATGTGATTTGGATTTGGGCCTTGGCTTGTACAATTGAGTTCATAATATGCTGTTGGTAGAGTTCTTCACTATTTTCTGGAACGACCCCATTAAAATGCCGTTAAACGATTGTTGGATAACGGTTCTCACATAACATTTAACATCGAATTAAATAAAATTCTGCGTCGCTGTTGCCGTTAGATCCACGACAGTTTTTTTATTTATTATTTATATTTATGGTTTGCTCTTGACTCTAGTCTGGGTCACAGGACCGAGATAGAGTCTAAGATGGAGCGAGCTCACCCAGAAGAAGCCTGTTAAGGTTAATCCATAAATATTAGATTTTACCTGCTGGATAAGTACCTACCTGCACTCAAAAGGTAGTATTGGAGTCACATTCTGTCGTTGATCGTTATTTAAACTCACCAGCAAGACAAGTCCCTTGATCGCCGAGATAGTACCCAACAGGACAGAGGCACACTCCAAAGTTGGAGCACACAAACCCTGCTGAACAGGTAGTATTGGAGTCACATTCTGTCTTGTGCTGACGAGAGATGGCGCTGATCGTTATTGAAACTCACCAGCAAGACAAGTCCCTTGATCGCCGAGATAGTACCCAACAGGACAGAGGCACACTCCAAAGTTGGAGCACACAAACCCTTCTGAACAGGTAGTATTGGAGTCACATTCTGTCTTGTGCTGACGAGAGATGGCGCTGATCGTTATTGAAACTCACCAGCAAGACAAGTCCCTTGATCGCCGAGATAGTACCCAACAGGACAGAGGCACACTCCAAAGTTGGAGCACACAAACCCTGCTGAACAGGTAGTATTGGAGTCACATTCTGTCTTGTGCTGACGAGAGATGGCGCTGATCGTTATTGAAACTCACCAGCAAGACAAGTCCCTTGATCGCCGAGATAGTACCCAACAGGACAGAGGCACACTCCAAAGTTGGAGCACACAAACCCTTCTGAACAGGTAGTATTGGAGTCACATTCTGTCTTGTGCTGACGAGAGATGGCGCTGATCGTTATTGAAACTCACCAGCAAGACAAGTCCCTTGATCGCCGAGATAGTACCCAACAGGACAGAGGCACACTCCAAAGTTGGAGCACACAAACCCTGCTGAACAGGTAGTATTGGAGTCACATTCTGTCTTGTGCTGACGAGAGATGGCGCTGACTCTTGCTGTAGTGTTTTGGATGGGAAGATGTGACGGAGTTCTTGAAGCCGGTTCTGGAAAAGAAGAAAAAGTGTTAGGTGACAATATATTTCCCCCAATATAACATTAACAGCCACAACAGTCCACTGCTGGATATGGGCTTCCCCATAATGGGGGGTATTGCCATACTCACCACGCTTGGCAAACGCAGTGCAAGATATTTCATTCTCAGGGAACACTGCTGCTCATTCCCTGGACGATTATCCCTTAGTCACTTTTTACGACACCCACGAGTGGAATTTGGGGTGATGCTATTCTAAGCCGGTAGCACACAGCAATGCCTCTTTAAGAAACTAAAGTTAAATAAGCGAAGACGAGATGATTTTGTGTCCCTGATGACTCTGTATCGTTGTTAAATGAGAGCAAAGTCCTCAAAGATTGTTGACGCCTCGTTTCCACACTCATATCAAGCATGATATGCACAGCAGTCTTATTTTATTTTATTTGCGAAGGTTACAGTCTTTACTGAATAATAAATTAATTGTAAAAGTATATGCCAATTACAAGCATGTGCATGTGGTACAGCTAGATAAACAAAAATATTGCACACTCGAAAAAAGAAATGAAATACGTAACTAAATAGACCAAGTTTGGTTGCTTGGGCAACAATTTCTTTGAATGCTTTTGGCAAAATAGATCGAACCGAGCGTCTTTATTTCATTAGTTTTTTAATAGCACCTTCACACCATGCACCTGCTCCTGCTCCTGCCGCTGTCGCGAATATTGCTCGAAATACTTCCGCGGAAGTATCAACGAAAGTGAGTGTTCACACGCTGCCGTTATACTCTTCTCGCACCAATATGAGTGAGCGAGATAACAATACATTCCACAAGCGTTTTTGCTGCCGTTTCTTTGACTCACGGACTCGAGGGAGCACGGGAAGTGGCAGCGGCATGACGAGTAGCAGCGCGAGTAACCTGTTTACATGCTCGCGCTGCCACTTACCATACTATTTCCCTGCCTGTGTGAAAAGACTTACCTCCAATACTTCTGTTGTAGCAGACAAAGCTGGTGATATCACAAGCACCGCCTTCGAACTGACAGTCGGTGTCAAGCACGCAGCCGTCACCAACAGCTGGAAAGAGAAGGAAGATATCAATCCTCAAGTTTAGTAGTAGTGCACATAACTATACAGCGTGTAACAGAATCCTACTATACTATACAGGGTGTAAGGAACAACCATCCGAATACTGGTAGGGTGTAGACCATGAAACTGAACAACTTTCCCCTAGAAATATGTCAGGAAATGACAAAAAGCATTCAGATACATTGCTAGTTATTTCATGGGTGTTATCGTTTCAATAAAGTAAGATAACCAGCAATGCATGTTAAATCCCATAGAGGCATAGTAAAAACGTGCTATAAAACTAACAGTAAAACAGGATGCCGTGTGATGCCTGCTTAGAATAGCATGACCCCATTTCTTTCCCCTGGGTGTCGTAAGAGGCGACTAAGGGACTCGAGGGTGTGTATTGCAATTTAATGCGATGGGCTGACAACCTGTAACTATAGCGATACACAATTTTCCGAATAACCCTCAAAATATTTGTCAGACGTGGCGTAAATATCCGTTTTTGCGGCCGTTTACGCTCTGCGTACCCCGCAAGGGAACAAAGGCGTGATATGTGTAGTAAAACAGGATAAAAAACAGATTATTTTTATCTAATATACAATTATTTGACGATTACATTTTGCGCAGGTGTAACATGTGTAAGGCAAGGTGAGTAATAGTTTGATATACTTAACTAAAGATAAGTATTTACTAAGCTCCAATGACATAGCATAAGTGCCCACTTAACATGAACATCTGTGCAGTAATAGATAACAACGTGACACACAGGTCCCATCTTTTCTTACCTGTTACTAACACACACACACACAAACACGCACGGTGAATTTCCAAAGGATGTTTCCCTAATTTTAATCATAGATTATCTAGGTTAGGATATAACTAAGATATATTCTAAGATAGGAGAGTGTGCTCAATAGCTTCACGACCTTGTTCCACCAGCTCCCTTCTACCATCGGACATCCAGACGCACCGCTGGATACCATCCTTACCTGGTTGCCATTCCACCAATTCGGACTAAGCGCTTCCAGTCATCATTTATAATGCGCACTGCTAAAGAGTGGAACTCACTACCTGCGTCTGTGTTTCCAAACGCATACAACACCAGGGTTCATCGTGTCATTAGACGATTCGGTGTCCCTCACGAAAAGAAGAAGAACGCATAAAACCCTAATCTCTTCAAAGTAAGCGTGAACAGGCTTCTTCTGGGTGAGCTCGCTCCATCTTAGACTCTGTCTCTGTCCTATGACCTAGACTAGAGTCAAGAGCAAACCCATCCTTAAGAAAGAAATAAAATAAAAAGATATTTTCTACTTCTTACCCACGTACATTGCTTACGCACGTCTAGCTACGATTATTTTGATGTCTTTGCTTTATATAACCATACCCCTATGGTTATATAAAGAAGAGTCATTCCCAACACAAGTTTTAAATACTTACTGGGAGGGCTCAATCAAATTCTGTACCGAATTTTTGGCAAGCCTTTTGTATTTGTATTTTGTATTTTGTGACGCAATACCGTCGGCGTAGAATAGCATCACCCCATTTCCTTCCCGTGGGTGTCGTAGAGGCGACTAAGGGACTCGAAGATCACATGTGTATTGCAATTATTTAAACGCAGACAACTTGTCGCTATGGCGATACACAATTGTTGAATGACCTTCAAATGTTTGTCAGACGTGGCGTAAATGTCCGTTTTTACGAGGATAGGCATGATAAACGTATGTATATAACAAATGTTATCTATAGTTTATTTTCCGTAGTTCAATCGTAAAATTTTACTTCGGTCGGCGATTGACCCTTAGTGCATTTATTGACCATTAGGGAGAAATTTTACTAGTGGTTAGCAGCTGGTGAAACCGCTGGGCAGGCCACTAGTTTACACTAATATTTTAAAGAGGAAAAATTTGATTTTTTGTTTGAATTAAATACGCTTCAAAAAGACTGGACCGGTTTAAAACAATATTTTACTATTAGATTTCCACCCAGCGGTTTCACCCGCTGTCACTCATTTTTCCGTGGTTTTCCCGCGGTAAAAAGTGACCTTTGTGTTATTCCGGGTTATACTCTACCTATGTTCCAAATTTCATCCAAATAGGTCAAGCCGTTTGAGCGTGAAGAGGTAACATACATACATACATACATTCACAAACTCTTAGATTTATAATTTTATTAGTATGGATTTGAATCGCACATTATCCCCGATGAACATAGGCTGTATTAAAATGTCTTATTCCCACGGGAAAACGGTTAGCAGCGAGTGAGACGGCTAGGCACGCCGCTAGTCCTACTAATATTATAAATGCGAAAGTTTGTATGGTTGTTTGTTACTTCGTCAGGCAAAAACTACAGAACCGATTGTAATGAGATTCGGCACACATATAGAAGGTAACATGGATTAACACATTGGTAGGTATGAATCTCTAAGTGGGAGTTTCGAGTCAAGTTAAAGTTTGGTGGCACGGTGATAACTAATCTTTAGGCTGTTCTTGAGTTATGCCGAGCCGGGGCCTCATTGTAGTCCCAAAGAAAACAAATCGCTAGGATAGTTTTATCACAACTCGAAGGTTACGCGGGCAACGCCTCGGGTAACAGCTAGTTATAAATAAAATGTGTTATCCTCACCATATCCGATCTTCCTGCACTCGCCAGTCTGTCTCTGATAGTATCCCTCGCTGCACCCACAAGTGGTGTTGCAGGACATGGCGTAAGGGTCCCTGATGATGGAGAGGCACTCCTCGGAGCTGGTGCAGGGGCTCCCGTAGTCCACTGTCGGCCAGCAGCGGCCGAGGAAGTAGTGGTTGTCGGCTTGGCAGACGCAGGAGCCCGCTGCAAGGGAATAATTGTATACATTTGTTTGCCGTGTGATGCCGGATTAGATTGCCGTGTGATGCCGGATTAGAATAGCATCACCCCATATCTTTCCCGTGGGAGTCGTAAGAGGCGACGAAGGGACTCGAGGGTGTGTATTGCAATTTTAGGCGATGGGCTGACAACCTGTCACTATAGCGATACACAATATTCCGAATAACCCTCAAACATTTGTCAGACGTGGTGAAAATGGCCGTTTATTGCGGCTATTAACGCTCTGCCTACCCCGCAAGGGATTATAGGCGTGATTTGTGTATGTGTATGTGTATTTGTTGCACCATGCACCTGCTCCTGCCGCTGTCGCGAATATTGCTCGAAATACTTCCGCGGAAGTATCGTTGCGAGTGAGTGTTCACACCAAGAAGCTTTAAGGTAAAACTGGAGTGCGTACTCGGAAACAAGGAGTGCAGTCAAGAAATATGACCTAGAAATTCGTTGGATATTCAAACTATTTCTAATAATTTGTAAGTAGGCTGACCATGTAGTTTAATTCATGTGGGACGTAACCAGCTTCTGAATGGCTTCATCTATAGTTCCATGGTTCCACACTGTCATCATACTCTTCTCGCACCAATACTAGTGAGCGAGATAGCAATACATTCCACACGCGTTCGTGCTGCCGTTCCTTTGACTCGTGCACGAAAAGCTGACAATCGATGGAGCACGGGAAGTGGCAGCGGCATGACGAGTAGTATCAGTATCAGTATTCGGAGGCCTTACATCCTGTATAGTAACGACAGTCACCCAGAGATGTCACTGTTAGTTAATAAAACGCGCTAACATTGACTAGGGTATTTTTCTCCTTGATTATCATATTATTTTCTCATTTTTACTACTTTCACGTTATGCGATAACGATGATTGACTACGATAACGACGCTTGATAAACTGCAGATTTATTATACGGGTACAACCTGTTTATAAGGTGTAAAAAAATATGCTGAGAATATTTTTAGTGGAGAACCAGTTCGTGAAACTGAGCAACTTTCCCCAAGGAACATAGGTCGGAAAATGTAAAAATTTTTTGGCCCTCCCATACTTAGTGTGTTACCCGGCCGGGTTAATTTGTATGGGAGGCCCAATATTTTTTTCATCTTTCGACCTATGTTCCTTGGAGAAAGTTGTTCAGTTTCACGTACTGGTTCACCCATTAAAATATTCTCAGATATATTTTTACACCATGTAATAGTATATTTAACTTACATTCGTCGTCGTCGCTTTTTCGCCGACACTCGTAGAGGAGGCCTAACCTGGAGCACTGGTGGTCCTCCACACAAGGAGACATGTAGTAGGGCGCCACTATAAACGAAAAAGATTGTATATATTTTTTTATGAAATAAAATGTGAATCCAATCCAATTTGTTATTTGACATACATGGTGTAAAAAAATTAGCTGAGAATATTTTAAGGGGTACACCAGTACGTGAAACTGAACAACTTTCCCCAAAGAACATAGGTCGAAATATGAAAAAAAAAAACTTGGTCCTCCTATATAAATTAACCTGGCCTGGTAACACACTTAATATAGGAGGGCCAAATTTTTTTCTCATATCTGACCAATGTTCCTTGGGGAAAGTTGATCAGTTTCACGAACTGGTTCACCCCTTAAAATATTCTCAGCTATTTTTTTTACACCTTATATATTTTTTTATGAAATAAAATGTAAATCCAATCCAATTTGTTATTTGACATATACTTTATGTACCCATCATTGAATTCATTTAGGTAAGCGTCGAAGAATTCTGCAGTGCGATCTCATGTTTTGAACAATTAAAATTATGCATTAAAATTATAAGTTGCCGTGTGATGCCGGCTGAGAATAGCATCACCCCATTTCTTACCCGTGGGAGTCGTAAGAGGCTACTTATGGACTCGAGGGTGTGTATTGCAATTTTAGGCGATGGGCTGACAACCTGTCACTATAACGATACACAATTTTCAGAATGTCCCTCAAATATTTGTCAGACGTGACGTAAATGTCCGTTTTTGCGGCCATTTACGCTCTGCCTACCCCGCAATGGATTATGGGCGTGATAATTATATGTATGTATGTAAAATTATGAAAAGTGGTGTTTTTAGTTTAAAATTCACTTTTTTTTTATGAAATGTATACTTTATATGTCGGGTGAAATTTTACTAGTGACCGATACTGATAACAGGGGACGGGCTGGTGATAAGGAATAACTTTCCCTAAGAAACATACGTTGAAATACGAAAAAAAATTTAGACCTATCATACAACTATACCATCAACTAATTTGAGTCACTATGGAAACTCAAAATATTTTTGTCATGAATAATTCAAGGTATGTTCATTGGGGAAAGTTGTTCCTTATCACTAGAGGTCCGCGCCGCAGTCCATAAGGCCGCCGGCGTGGGCGGATATTTTTAATTTTTTTAGGGATAGAAAAAGCTCTCGAATTACTGAATCAAACGTTATTTTAAGAAAACTATGTATCTAATTAAAATTATTACTGAGTATGCTTATAATTATCGTGAGGGCTGTCGTATCCGAAGTATTCCGAAGCTGACTCGCCTCATAAAAGAGGCGATTGATAAAAATCGGGGGTCGAAAGTCTTTACCAAGATTCTGGGAAGGAGTGATCTAGCAAAGCTAACTACCTCGAATGGCGTAACTGTCACATCGGTTCCAGAGCATCTCGCCGATATTGAGGACTTCTGCGGAAATCTGTATTCCTCGCATGCGCAGAAACAGATACCACAGATACCAGAGCTCCACCACAGTATAATTAATAGTACTAGCGTAGCTCCACTCTCTCGCCACTTTACAGACGATCTCCCGGACGTGGATGTAGACAAAATCGGGGCGGCTTAGACACCTTAAGAATAGGAAGGCTCCCGGAGAAGACGGAGTGGCCTCTGAGCTACTTAGTGTCCTCGAGGAGCTGAAAAGGCTATTCAACTCCGTTATAGAAATAGAAGAAATATTTTATTAGCTTGCATACACGGTAAGGTAACAAAGGTCTTAAAATAAGTAATAAATAATTTACTTATTACTTACATAATTTTAGTACATGCGTGATGCGCCAGTATTTGGCATGCAATAATTATTTACACATTTTGAAACACTATTGAAAAATACAATACTTGATTAATTGATTACATTAGGTCATAGGTAATAATTATTTAAATGTCAAAATATCACAATTTCATGATTACACTCAATGATAGACTATAAAATACTAGTTCGATAGCCAATGGGACAACCCCGAAGGCGTGGTGGAGCAGAGGTGTTGTGGCATTGTTTTTCAAGAAAGGAGACAAAACGAACCTCAAAAACTATAGGCCGATCACACTTCTGAGCCACGTCAGCTGTTCTCGAGAGTCTTTACGAATCGTTTGGCATTAAGATTTGACGCCTTTTAGCCACCGGAACAGGCTAGGTTTCGTAAAGGCTTCAGCCGTGGACCACATCCATACTGTACGGCAGGT
Organism: Tuta absoluta; assembly: GCA_027580185.1. NCBI lineage: Eukaryota > Metazoa > Arthropoda > Insecta > Lepidoptera > Gelechiidae > Tuta > Tuta absoluta. The sequence goes on from JAQAHW010000030.1 coordinate 6,715,908, forward strand.
TATACAGAAGTCAGAGGAGTATAACCAACCTCTGTGTATGGCCTTTGCGGACTACGAGAAAGTCTTCGACTCCATTGGAACCTGGGCTGTTTTGGAGTCCTTGTAGTGGTGCCAAGTGGATTGGCGATATGTGGACATGCTGAGAAGCTGCAACGATGTCTGTGCAAGTACAAAACCACAAAACAGGATCCATCCAACTACTCCGAGGTATAAGACAGGGTGATGTTATATCCCCGAAACTCTGCAGTGGGATGGACTAGGCATCAACGTCAACGACGAATATCTCACACATCTCCGCTTTGCCGACGATATAGTTATAATGGCTGAATCGCTGCAGGATCTGCAAAAAATGCTGACCAGTCTCAATGTCGCCTCGAGACGTGTTGGACCCGGGATGAACTTGGACAAGACGAAAGTCATGTTCAATTAACACATCATCCCCGAGCCGGTCTTCGTCGAAGGTTACCCTTGAAGTTGTCCAGGAGTATGTGTACCTTGGGCTAACTTTGCAGCTGGGTAGAGACAACTTTGAGGCTGAAATCACCAGAAGAGTGCAGCTGGGCTGGGCAGTATTTGAGAAGTTGCGTCATATCTTGGAATCACCCTTGCAACAATGCCACAAGACCAAGGTGTTCGATCAGTGCGTCCTGCCAATCATGACCTATGGAGACCTAAACTGGCCCACCGGTTACATGTCACTCAGAGAGCTATGGAAAGGTCTATGCTCGGTATCCCTATAATGGATAAAATCCGGAATGAGACTATCCGCAAAAAGACCAAAGTAACGGACATAGTCTGGAAGTGTAGCAAACAGAAGTGGCAGTGGGCTGGGCACATCTGTCGTAGAACCGACGAACGGTGGAGTGAACGGGTTCTCGAGCGGAGGAAACATGGTTTGCGCGGGAAATTTGAACTCAGCGTGAGTTTTTTTGTGACCCGGCGGCGGCGGCGGCGCGCCGAAGTCACCCGGCGGCGGCGCGCCGGCGTGGCGCGGACCTCTACTTATCACCAGGTGCCTATGTTATGAAACTACAGGCTACAAGTCTACAGGTGAAATTAATAGTACATTGCGTAGCCGGTTTATGTTCCTGGTATCATAATGGTTAACCGACTACGCAATGAACATCGAATTTCACCTGTAAAATTGTAGCCTGTAGTTTGATAATATCGGGTACAGCCCGTCTTGAGATTTCGCCAGTGTCATTCTCGCTCGGTGCTCTCAAAATGGCTCCAAAAAACCATCCTTATGTTTATTAGCAAAGATCTTGAGGTCGTATTGACGAACCCTGCAACACTGACAGCAATGACAGTGTCCACCTCAAAAACTAGTGAAATTAAATAAAATTAACTTTATTCGATGTAGGATGGTGTTATCACTTATTGACGTCATATAATCCACACATGCACATATCACGCCCATAACAGCCGCAAAAAACGGCCATTTACACCACGTCTGAAATTTTTTTGAGGGTTATTTGGAATATTGTGTATTGCTATAGTGACAGGTTGTCAGCCTATCGCCTAAAATTGCAATACACACCCTCGAGTCCCTTAGTCGCCTCTTATTACTCCCACGGGAAAGATACGGGGTGATGCTATTCTAAGCCGGCATCACGTCATGATCCGTCATGATAAAAATAAATAAATTTGTGTAACACAATTTTAGATAGCAGTATAAAAAAATAAAAAGAAAGACACTGCCTAGAATAGTAGGAAGGGATTTGAACTCACAGTCGACACACACACTGCCACCCAAAACAGGCTGTTTCCCCGGCGGGCACACACAGTCGCCATTCCTGCAGACTCCACCTGACAGACTGCTGCATTCCAAGTCCTGGCTGCAGGACCACAGGCCAGTCACTGGGGACACGCTGACGGACCCTGGGAAATAAATTACTTTTTCTCAAACATGCTAGGGAATGTGTTCATTTCTTAAAAAAAAAGAAACCGCGAAGTTTCACATTGTTTGTCACGTCTCAGATCACGCCAGCAAAGTTGTATGGAAATCCTTTGCTGGTGTCCATTAAGATAAATTCGTTATACGCTAAACCCACATAATTTGATTTCAAAATTATCTCGATGACTCTCATAGAAACGGAACGTAATTTTGTATGAAACAGGTAACTAAAGACGAGGCTGTATGATGTGAAGACCCTTGCCTGTCCAGAATTAAAAAAGAAAAGAATGAACTAAACACTTAGTATGGCTGAATATTACGTAATACTGTGCCTTACAGGCGAATTTATTTTAAAAAATTACAATTGGTGGGAACATTGTAAATTTTTATTTGTTTCGTTGTGTTGTGGTCGCTAGCTAACTTTTATAAGAAGTACAATCTTTCATTTCCTAGCCTTTTTTTGAGAAAAGCACTATGTAAGCCTCGGGGAAAATTACTTTGCTTGACTTGTATAATTGAATTCTAACTATACTCGTCCAGCAAAGTCTTATTTTCCATACCTCGACAACAATGTACTATTAACAATAACAATACACATACATAGTATTTTCTTCATTTGCAGCACTATTACTCATCACAATAAAACAATTTGAAACGGATTTAAGTTGTGTTTATTTTGGATTTTAGAATTCCTACGTTTCGAGCTCTTTACAGAGCCCGTGGTCACGGATGACTGAGGTGTTAGACGTCATTATTTAGAATATAAATTATTTTGCCATTTTTGTGCCGTGTGATGCCGGCTTAGAATAGCATCACCCCATTTCTTTCATGTGGGTGTCGTAAGAGGCGACTAAGGGACTTGAGGGTGTGTAATGCAATTTTAGGCGATGGGCAACCTGTCACTATGGCGATACACAGTTTTTCGAATGAACCTCAGTCGTGGCGTAGTGTCCGTTTTTTTACAGCCGTTTGAACAACCACAAAACTTCTCCGGGTGAGCTCCTGCTCCCCACCATACAGTCAGATGTAGATTTAAATAGCCCCGGGGCTAAAATCATAGCGTCCATAATTAAAAAAAGAGATTATAGGCGTGGTATATGTATTATGTATTTTCGACTTTGGCTGAATATCTGGCGAAATTCTCGAAAAGCATAATGATTTTGAGAAAGTAACTGTTGCGCCGACTTCAAATAATGGAAGATACGTCGCACATCACACCTTTTTTTTTATTCTTGCGAAACGACCGTAGAAGTACAGTCGTTATCGCCACGTTTGACAAATACATACATAAGTCACACTTATATCCCTTACGGGGTAGGCAGAGCGTTAACGGTCGTGAAACTGATATTAACACCACGTCTGATAAAAGTTTGAGGGTCCATCAGATATCTGTGTACAGCCCACAATTGCAATTCACATCTAACCCTCGAGTCCAATAGTCGCCTCTTACGACACCCATGGGTAAGAAATGGGGTGATGCTATTCTAAGCCGGCATTACACGGAAATCGTTTGACACGTTTGACAAGTGCCGTGTGATGTCGGCTTAGAATAGCATCACCCCCTTTCTTTCCCGTGGGAGTCGTAAGAATCGTCTAAGGTACTCGAGGGTGTGTATTGCAATTTTAGGCGATTGGCTGACAACCTGTCACTATGGCGATACACAATTTTCCTGATGACCCTCAAATGTTTGTCAGACGTGGCGTAAATGTCCGTTCTATGCGACCGTTTACGCTCTGTCTACCCCGCAGGGGATTATAGGCGTGATATGTGTATGTATGTATGTACGTTTGACAAATATAAAGTAAAATTTTACTAGTGACCGATAGCGATAGCTCTAGATGGGCTGGTGATAAGGAACAACTTTCCCCAAGGTACATAAGTTGAAATATGACAAACATAGAGCTTCCATTGTTACTCAAACCAGCTAATCGGCAATTTTGTATTGAAGATTTAGAAGTGAGTAACAAAAATGATTCACTGTTGTTTAAATATCAAATCATACCTACACACACTTACTGCACTTACCGTCTGAACTTACTTAATTTGTAGAATTTTGAATTTGTATAATATAGGTACCTAGTAGGTACTTACTAGTAGGTATTTTCGTCTTGTAACTAGGTACTTAGCTTCAAGACGAAAATCCTCGCAAAGTAATATATAATAAAGATTTATAACCTAGTGATAATATTTAATATTGAAAGCACTCATAATCAGTTGCAAACAGCAAAATCATTTTGTGGTTGACTTTTCCTTACATACTCTTTGGTAGTCGTTGAAATTCTATAATCCTGGCAACTGCCATTTAAATTACAGAAAAACAAAACTTGAAAGGGCTGAGCCCACCAAAATTATAATCTAACTAGACATCATAAAATAAACTTCTATGACAAACCTAAGTTCATGGCCGCTAAACCCGATTTACGTGTTGGTTGCAACGGGCTACAAGTTTTCTTTTTCTTAATATTTAATGGCTATTAATCCTATCTGTCAAATATTTTGTTCGCTGTTGCCAGTAATTTGTAAACATGAATAAACTCTTCATAATGAAATAGTAAAATAAATTAATTGATTAAAAATGGACTATGTTACTTGGAGCCGTTGAAGCCTTCTATAAGGAGTAAAAGAAAGGGTAATAACAAGCCTAAATGAGGTCAAGCCACTCTTGAAACTGTTTTTTTTTTCAGTAGTTTTTTATTGGACTATCCAGGGTAAAACTAACCCGGTAGATGGAGCCATGCGTTACTGGCATTTAAATACACTTGCAAAATTGGCGGGCAAGAAATGAGCTGCGGTAGCCCAGATGGAAGAGGCGTCGCCAGTAGTAATGCGAAAGTCGCAGGTTTAAATCCTGCCCGCGATTGAAAATTTTGCAAGTTTTCGAAAATTGTATACTTACCTAACAGGGGAAGTTTTAAAAATTTGGCACTCTACCCAGGGTAAATAAGCTGATTGGCAATTTTGTACGAGACGTCCAATTATTTTTAAATATTCCGACCCATGTTCCAAAGGGAAAGTTGTTCGGTTTCATGAGCACCTTTCGCTTCGTTTCTCCCTAAATACTAATGATTTTAGAATGTTGAAATCTGTCCAGTAGTTTTGGAGTTATCAGTAACGAAAAGGAAGTTGACACATCTGGCACAGCTTATCTCTACGAAGAAACTTAAAGCAGGCAAAAATATATGTATTTGGAACGAGCGTACGAAAATACTTTTTGACAGTTGTTTAGAAATAAAACGATACATACATACATGGGTGGTTCTACGGAGTTGCAAATAAAAAATAATAAATTTCAAAATTAACTTTAATTAATTTGTTTTATGTTAAATTATATTTTGGTGTCATAAGAACTTGGGAAAAATAGTATGAGAGATCAATATTCAAAATTAACTTAGAAAAAATGAATTTTTACTTTCTGAACGTCGACAGACGTGACACAAATTGCGACAGATGTGATGAATATTACAAAATTTAACAAATCTAAAGTCAAACATAAACAAAAAATACTTCTAAAAACGTATTAAACTACATAAGACACTATGCTTGCAAATTAAACAGTCTTAGCCTTCTAAATTATAGTTAAAAAAATAAACAAAAAATGTCGACAGGTTTGACATCACTTTTGTCGACAATAATCAAAAATTATCTTCTTCTTTAGATGATGATACTACGATGAACCAAATCAAATTTTAAAGCTCTAGAAGTTTCTGCTAGCGACGATGGAGGTGTATCATTTAGCATTCGGTTATCTGTTTCTTCCACCTGCTTTATTTTTGAGCAAGTTTTCACCACTCCTCGTGTTTTTTTAATTGGAGCTTGGAAGATGTTCATTAATACTTTTAATTAATCCTAACTCTTTCTTCTTTCTTCAACCCATTCTTTCTGCTGAGCCGAACGTTTCTCCCTTTACGCTTTTTTTTCGTTCTGTTTACTTCTTTTTGACATTTAAGGACAAAATCAAAACCTACTTACTTCCCTGGATGAACATAAATTAATACCAGAAAGGATCTTCTATACAAGAAGAAACAGTATGGAAGGTACAAATAGTATGTTACATCTCGACCTTAATTCATCCGAGAAGTTTCACGTGTTTATTTACTCAAAAATATTTCAGCTGGTAAAATTTTCAGATAATAATATCTCGACACCCTGTTGTATACAGAACAGAGTATGCATGGACACTTACAAATACCACAAACCATGTTATTTTTCATGTAAATTTCAGTTATTATAAAGAATAATCTTTGTTAAAGGCATTCACACTTCTGTAGAAACAGCCTGCAATCAAATTAACCCGTTTTAGTATTCTAGAAATCACTTCTGTCGTTTAATGTCACTTCTGTCGACCAGACTGTCGACAGACGTGACGTCGACAGATGTGAGGAATTTTAGAATAGCGGCACTAAAACAATGTAATATTGACGTTATGTTAAATTTAATCAGTTTTAGAACAAATATCATCGTTTACAACAAGGCCCAGCCATGCAAATATTTTTGAATTGTAACTTACCTTTTGTATATCAATTTTAGAAGTGACTCGTGAACTTTGACACGGCTGTAGAACTAGTTTTCATATAAATTTTGAGCTACAAATAACAATTTGATCGAAATTTTTCGCATTTGCCATAACAAGTGATTAAAGTACTGCCATTTAATCCTACTAAATGAAGGAAATAAATAAAAATCTAAATATGGCAGTTGAATTTTCTATTGTCGACAGCTGTGACAAGATTTCTATAACGCTTGTAGAATCACTTGTTATTTCTTTTCTTTAGGCCAAATTTTTTTGTTTTTCTAGTGATAGTAAGTTCAGAATATAGAGGTTCAGTACAGAGGGTCTGTGGTGTCATTATTAAATGTGTTTATTTTATAATTACTGCTGAACCTTAGTCGGCCTCACGCGAACAGTCGACAGAACGTGACATGTCACGTACTGTTGACTGGAAAAATCTGCGAAATTATAACATTATCGAATATTATTGTCCACTGTTCTGTAGTATATGTGGCATATTAAAATATAAACAAAAATAAACCAACCTACAAGCGATAATTTTTGAATCACAAGACGCGAACACAAATTTCGTTGTATGGTAGAATGACCCAACTATGAAAAAGTGGCATAAAACTAAAGATAGTACAAGGCGTTTGCATTTTATAAGTAATCTGTGAAATACTAGTAGCATTTTATAAGTAATCTGTGAAGTACTAGTTTCATTATTGTATGCCAAGTTTAGATAATTTGGGGTTATGCAGTGAAAAATTGCATTTGATAGGTTAAAAATCTAAAATAATACATATGTTGCGGCACACGTTAGGTTTTAGTGTTTTTCATAGAATTCAGTTAAGTTCCTTTTAGTTTTATATTACTTATTATATCAAAAATATTAGGTTGCTCTGCACATTTTAACAGGAGCTTTTCTATCAATTTGCATTGTATAACGTCCATCTTAGCTTGCAATCTTTCATGGCGGATTACACACGCCTACTCTTGTAAAAATATTGAATTAATCATTTAAATTAAACCACAGTTTTCTTTCAAACTATTCCGAAAGTTTCATTTCTTATGTTCTTTTTTTTTTATTTTTTTTTATTAGTGATGGGTTTGCTCTTGACTCCAGTCTAGGTCATAGGACAGAGACAGAGTCTAAGATGGAGCGAGCTCACCCAGAAGAAGCCTGTTAAGGCACTGGCACTCCCACACACTGACGGAACGCAGCAAGCTACTTGGCGCCAGACTTCGGTGGGATGGTGGTCGCGAGCCAGGCGGCCCCTTACGGAGCCTTCCACCGCTTATTGGGATCGTTCAGCCGGACTTATCCACAGGCAAGCCTGTGTTGCCGTTGCCCGGGGTAGACCGCTAGGAGGGTAGGAGGTAGATCCCATATCACCCCTAATGTTCCTGCGGGAACAACATAGTAAGTAACTAACTAATAAGGGAGTAATTGAAGGTACTCCATCGACAAGGGTTTGACTTTTAAATTTGAAGAAGAATAAGAAGAAAAAATAACTATAAGAAGCAGACCATCAGCCCGGTGGTATCACCAAGTAGACGGGATCTGGGGGCCGATAGAGGTAATAACGTCTCGACGCGACGGTATTAGACCTATTGCGGCTTGCATCAGTTTGACGCAGAGGCTAGAAGGGAAGGCAAGATAGTAACCACAGATAATCTTTTCTTTTATTATACGTTGAAGGTCAATGTATCAATTGCTTGAAGGTTCTATTTGAAATTCGTATTTGCATAAATGTAGACTAGCTGTTACCCGCGGACTAGCCTGCGTGCTCATATTTTATACGAAGGGACCAATTGACGTAAAAAAAAGTACGGACAGAATCCGGCTAATAACAAACTGTGTCGCTCAAAGTCGGCCAGTTCTCTGTACGTACAAGTGCACACGCACACATTCACACATTAGTCGGCCATAACGCGCGCAAACGTCAACATAAGCGGACAAAAATACCCACCGAAAATTTCGGAATAACAATATGTCTTGCGTGGTGAAATGGTGTAAAATCCGTAGTGACCAAAAGAAAAAACATCCAGGAATTACGTTTCACAGGTAAATAGATAATTCAGTTACTTATTTACGGAATTTTTCTAGGGATTCTCGAGAGTCATGTAGAGGGCGCTAAGCTTAATTGAAATAACGTTTCTTTACACAAAAACTGTACCACTTTTTAAATTGTTCTTTATTTTGTGTTTATTGAATTGTTCTAAATTTATTATTGGTTATTTGTTTACTTACACGTATGACACTCAATATAATAGCAACGCGATAAGTTTATTTTGTAGTAAATCAAACTAAGATAATTTATTTGTAACGAACACAACGTGAAACGGAACCTGTGACAAAACTATGGCTGACGCCAGCATTAGTGAAACGTCAAAATTTCAGTTTAGCACAGCGCCCTCTGGTTTGACATTCAGAACTATCAAGAGAACTGTCAATAGAAAAACCCCCAAATTTTCATTTTCAAGAGCAAAACTATTTGTCAAACATCCAGTGTTGCTAGTATTCACTTAAACCATTTCCCCAAAATATGGGAAGCTTATCTACAGTTCTACACTTATATTATAAAGAGGAAAGATTTGATTGTTTGTTTGTTTGGTTGTTTGTGTGTTTGTTTGACGCGAATGGGCTCTGAAACTACTAAAACGATTTCAAAAATTATTTTACGATTAGAAAGCTACATTATATTTATCTCTGCTTCTTCTTCTTATCGAGTGGGACACCGAGTCAACAAAGGCTATATTTTACCGCGGAATAAACAATAAAAACATTTTTATCTATCAACTTTCTTTTATTGGTAAAAAATTTGCTAACTTGGCAACCCTTAATTCACTTATACATAGACAGCCGCCGCCATTTTGCTTTCTCAGATGTGTCTTAGCTGGGATTCCGTCAGTACTTTTTTTTACGTCCATGGAAGGGACATATTCATTAAGCAAGAATAAAAGGTGCAGACCCACTGGGCTTATGTGATGCCACGTACTTATGTGAGGTGATGCCCGTAAGAAGTCATCACATTAGCTTTCATAGCTTTTTATTTCTCGTTATGAAATCACGGGGCTCGCGTGGGGCATATATAGGCCAAACAAGTATAGGCCGTTTGAGAGAAGTGTGAGATGGGATACACATTAATTACATTATTATTATAATAAATTATGAATATTTTATAAAATATTATGTACAATTTGTGCCAAAAGTGGAGCGGGGTACCAACCTTTACTGGTTTTTCTTGTAAACTGTACAAAAGCCAGTTTAAATTGGTGCTTTGTTATAGATATAATTATGCTGCTGAAAGTACTTTTTTAACAAAGGAATATATTGATGTTGATCATACAATACCTTTTTACACGACTGCCCAACCAATTTGCAGTGTGATGCCGGCTTAGAATAGCATCATCCCGTTTCTTTCCCGTTGGAGTCGTAAGAGGCAACTAAGGGACTCAAGGGTGTGTATTGCAATTTTAGGCGATGGGGTGACAACCTGTCACTATGGCGATACACAAATTTCCGAATGACCATTAAATATTTGTCACAAGTGGCCCAAATTTAAGTTCTTTGCGGCCGTTTACGCTCTGTCTCCCTGCAAGGGATTATAGGTGAGATATATATATGTGTGTGTGTGTGTGAGCACAACCAAAAATAAGATTGTAATGTTTAAACTTTAATGTGTTCATATATGATGTGTGATTCTTCAAAGTGTAGTCTAGGTGCGTAACAAATAAACTTAAGTACTGGCAGAGTTTCTCTTTTTTTAAGATCTTTTTTAATCTGGTGGTTCGGTCCACAATGTTCTAACTAGACTGTAAACAAATTACAAATTACAAAAGTCATAATATCAACTTTATGAGTGTCCCAGTGGTAATCGAACCCGGAACCTTTGCGCCGCAGGCAGTCGTACTACCACTACGCTACAACGGCCGTCCGAACGGGTAGCTGAAATTTATCACTATCATTGAGCAAATCGGCAGAAACTCTACCAGTAATTCAGCTGAAAAGTGATCGTAAAACGTAAGACTATAACTACTGAACAGGACAGGATAAACTGAGGAACTGAGGCATTAGATACAAAGCTAAAAGCTTGAAACTTTTTTAATGCACAACATTCCAGCTTTGCAGTCATGGACACCATAAGAACAGGTAATTACGCGTTTCATTATGTCATCTTATCTTCTTATCTTAATTAGCCTACTTCGTCCTACTGCTAGGCAAAGGCCTCCCTCTTCTCTTTTCATCCAGTTCTACTCTGGGCCTCCAAGTGTCAGTCTTTGCTAAAGGCATGTAGCTCGTCTCGCCACCTGCGACGGGGTCTTCCGCGGCGTCGCGTCGTCTCGGTGTGGGTGGTTTCATTATAAAATTATAAAATAAAATAATAATAATTACACAAAATATTTATACTTTTGGTGCATCGCCACCATTGCTTTTTTATTTAGTTTATTTAAAGATTTTTTAATTTACAGGTAGACAGCGCGACAACATGATTTTTTTGTTTGTATATAGTTATTTCGCATCGGTGCGCGCGGTCTCTTCCTGTTGATTGGTTGTCATGGAGACTCGTTTGGTTATTTACGTTTTGGTTGTTACTTTTGGTTCCTAATTTTTTCTTGTAAATATTAAATAAACACCGAATTGTATAAGGCGAAGAACTGGTTTTGATTTACAGTATTTTTCCCCACGCGCTGGCGAAATACCTACCCACTCGTTACTAGAAGGTTAGATTTGTTTTTCTTACTATGCTGATGATCACATATAATTTTAGTTCCTACATGGTTCCCACACAATGTTTATGCTAGAAATCTTAGCAAACTCGTCGCTTACTCTATAATCGAACCGCTGTAGAAGTTAATCTGCATGGTTTCCTTATATTTCAGTTTTTGCGAATACTGGCAGAGTTCACTTATTAAGTTTGATGGTAGATGGTAACATTCATTAATATACTTTGTTTACATTGTAGCTCAGCTGTCTCCAGGAAACCTTATAATTTGTGTGAAGTATTGCAGTTTTCACACGATTTGCCAGCGCAAATTTTATGACAAATTAAGACCTTGCTTGAGAAAAACTTAGCAGACGAGCAGAAAGAACACTCAGACGCGACAGACTCGAACCTCGAGAAGTCAAGAAAGGATTTTTATGCATTCAATAGTTATGAACTTATGATTGTTCTACTAACATCACCTCAAGATACCCATTTAAGGTTTTACTCGAGGTGTTTTAGATGGCATCTTATTAGGGAGAAACGCTATAATGGATCAAAATTAATAAAAACAACCAACTTGAAATTCTTTTTGCTTTTCTTTAACATCCGCATATAAACACATAGCCAGCAAGACAAGCGGTCTCTCGTCTCGTTCCTTACATAAAAGAAGGCCGAGTTGATCGACGTACATAGCAGACTACAGTTTTTGATCGTGCAATTTCCCACTCCAACCCCAGACCATATTAAAGTTAATCTGTGCCCCGGAACACAAGTGGGAGAAATGTAGTTTTAATTAAATTGGATGAAATTTTGGTATGTTACAGTATTCAGTCATCTGAACAAAATTTATTCATAACAAGACATGATAATTCAGATAATTTATTTTAATCATTAGGAGTAAATAGGAATACTGATGCAAGTTCTAATAGTAGAGGAGCCTAAGTGGGGATTGCTGGATCCTTTAGATCGACTTCGTCCATTTCCGAACTCGTCCACTTCCTAAATATATTGTAACAGAAGAAAATGCAAGGTTAATGGTGGGTGCAGTGTAGACAACAGCAAAAGAACAAATCAAGCCTAGGTCCTATATCTTCTTTAGGTCTCTATTTTAAAAGCTAAGCTGGCCAGTTCTGCCATGAAATGAGTTGGGCAATTTTTTTTTAACCCGTAGTCCACCTATAGGTTATTTTTTTTTCTTCGCGTAGTTCACCAATAGAGCTGAGCTGGGATTTTTTAAAATAGATCCACCTGGTGGGCCATACCACATTTTTTTCGTTGCGTGGTCCACCAAAAATTTTTAACCGCTATTTACTCAAGTTCTATTGCCTGTAGTCCACCTTCTCAAATTTATGTCGCTGTCTTGTTCAAGTCATGCGCAATAATCAGCGCGCATGCAAAACTAATTTCTTTGTAAAAGTTGTAGGTCTTGAAATTTTAGATGACATCTGTCAAACTTTGAACTAATTTATTTCGTCAACTATGCATGCTTAACTACTAGTTCTTTGAAGAAGTTGTAGGTCTTGCCGAGATGTATATTTTGTAGTCAAACAAAGAACTTATTCATCTCGCTTTGCAATATGTACGAACATATCATGGATAACCCCACCCATTATGTCAGGTTCGATAAGGCAGCAATCCTAGCGAGAGAGAAGAGATTCATTCCTAGGAAAGTACGGGAAGCCTTAGAAATTCAAAAACATCCAAATTTCAACAGAGATACTGGATGGGCACAACAAATTGACAGCTGTCATCTCAAATGTAGATCTTGTCAAGACCTACAACTTTTCCATAGAAACATACATGCATGCATAGTTTCCAAGTTTTAATTAAGACAGCTATCACACAATTTTGTCATGTATTGCTCTTAATTTTGAATCTTGGCTGATCTTATGTTAAGGTCTCTGACGCTCGAGTAAAACCCCATTGAGCATTGTGGGCTCCTCTACAATAATGAAATGACTTATGATTATGAATTGTCTGACGTGACGAATAACACATTTTATTCTGAGTGACTGACATAAATAAAATTGATCAAGGATTGTTAAGTATGATGTAAAGAGTATTTAATAGTCAGTTAAAATGTATGGAAAATCTGTACCTTAGTATCAAGTAATTTAAAGTGATTATTCCGAAAACTGTAAGACTTAGGATGTTGGTCTATTAGGATGTTGGGCAGCTTTACACGTACGCTGACACCACGCGTGCTCTATGCATGTTATACGCCCGCGCAGCCCACGCGTTGTACACATGTAGAGCACGCGTTGCATACTAGTAAAGCAAACATTGTATACAAGTAGAGCTCGCGTAATACACGTGTAGAGAACGTGTTACACACGTATCGAACACGTGTTGTACACTAGTATAATACGCGTCACCAACGTGTAAAGCACGCGTTTCACATGAATAGAGCGCGCGTATAAAACGTGTGTGTATCCTATGATAGAACGGACGGACGGTGGAGTAAGCGGGTTCTCGAATGGAAGCCTTGCCGCGGCAAGCGTAGCGTTGGACCACCACCGACCAGATGGACTGATAACTGGATGGAAAAAACGAGAGATCGTGCCCTGTACCTACTCTAGGGGAGGCCTACGTCCAACAGTGGACTGCAATAGGCTAATGAATGTATGTAGAGCACGAGTTATAAACGAATAGTGCACACACCGTACACGAGTACAACCTTCAACTTAGTCGTCTCTTTCAACACCCACGAGAAAAGAATGGGGTGATGCTATTCTATGCCGTCATCACACGGCAATCATCATCACACGGCAATCATCATCACACGCATGTACGCTCGTTGGTGCATACATTTTAGTTAGTAAAAAATAAACCAACTAGCCTGCATGAAAAGATAAATGAATATAGAGAAGGCAAAAGAAGTATGCAAGGATCGTCGTAAGTGGAAGGAAGTAGACGCTGCCTATCCCTGCGGGAAAGAAGCGTGATTTATGTATGTTACGTAAAATTTATAAAATATCTTCTATAGATAAGTCT